>CM021777.1:5023219-5211871 GCA_011076525.1 Nettapus auritus
AAAAAAAAAAAAAAAAAAAAAAAAAAAAAAAAAAAAAAGCAATAAAGATGATACATCACCCTGTGTTTAAAAAAGCGTCTGCATAAAGCCATTTCATTTAGATATATGACCATTTAGAAATATGGCTTATCTTTAGATCAAAGTAACACTACAAATTTTAACAAAGCAACTTCGTTTTAATCATTTGGCTGATATGACTCACTGCCAGTGACTCATCCATCCCCTCCTCAGCATCAAGAGCGCAGTGTAGACATGCTGCAAGAAGAGTCCAATTCACCCAATATAAACTGAGCTTTTGTCATGATTCAATCATAGGTATTTAAGCCACAGCACTCATTTTATATCTAATGCAGGAAAAGTTGGCAGAACTAGAAAAAAAATACCTTTGAAATATAAAAGCAAACTTATAAACAGCTGATCAATACAGCTGAAAGAAGGTTTTGTGAAACAACCATAGTAAAGAAACTAGCCACAAAGCTGAGTTTAAATGAGATTCCACCATTTTTCTTTATATACAGTCAAATTCATTCATCCCTTGTCTGGCCTCCAACAGTCTTACTGGAGGATGTTAAAAGAATGGCCTAGTCCAAATCTTCTCTTAATATTATGTCCAGGTTTATCTGTGGGTAGTTCACTCCATGTGATGTAAAATTAATACACCTCTTCCTTCGTTCCCCTCAAGTACTTGTAGACAGCAGCATTTGGCTCTTACTATCAGGCTTCAGTTTGTTCTGCTTATAAATACAGTAACAAGCTTTTGTGGCAATGGGTTACCTTGCCTGCAAAACACACCTAGAAAGTACAAGGGGAAAGAACACGTGAAGCTAAAGAGGAGATTTTGAATGGAAGCAAGATGTTAATGAAAACAACCAGTTTTAGCACCTACATCCTTCAAAAAAAGTTAATTTCTCCAGTCCCTCACCACCAGTTTTCTCACTACAAATAAACATGAATAACTGGTGGGTCACAGACAGGTCTTGAAACACATCAATTTGAAAGAAAGAAAGGACTTATGTAGTGCCTTCACATCTGTAACGGAGAAGAATTGTTAAGTACTTGGCTTGAACTCTGCATACATTGGCAGTTCTCATTAGTCCTAACACGAGGACAAATTTTTGCAAGGAAATGTAAGAACAATGCAATCAGCATTAATCATAATGGTACCATACATATCAATAATTCATCTTTGATAATATCCAGTGGAAAACAAAATGTCCTTGTATTCTTTCCCTCATTTCTGAATCATCTGCTGTTTCTCATAATATATTCCTGCACTATGTTCAAATTACTGACTTTTAACAACATGACAAGATTCTAACTGATTATCTTAACAGTAAGCCTTTACAAATTCAACCTATGTACGTTAACCTCATCCATCATGCTAATGATCTACACCTGTTAAAAGAGCTATACATAGTAGCTGAGAGCCTGAACATTTTCAAAACTGGCAGATTAAATACTAGCAAGATTTCAAGCTTATGATGCGGGTAAAAAGTGGTTTTTGTTCCCTCATGTGGTTCAATATTTGCAAAAGAACTACAGATATCCAGTTCATTGCCTGAAACAGGGGAACTGGGGAAAAAGAAAACTATGACAGATCACGTTGCTCTTTATATTTTCCTGAAGAAGCTATCCTTAAAGCTCTTGTCACTCTACCAAAGCTTTCCATTTTTATGAGGACAGCTACAATGCACGGAATTATTCCTTCATCCAATTGTCTATTTGTAGCTACTTTTGCTGTACACAAATCTACTCCTGATAAACACAGAACACAAAATAAAAAGCTTGCCATTAATAAACATGATCAGAAGGGGGTTCTGTTCGTTTTTAAAGTAATTATTTTGAGGTACACGGTGTTTTCAACCGAGTTGCATGTGCCCAGTTTGGAACAGCAGAAATTAAAGTATTGAAGATAAATTCCTAGTACAGCTCTGAAACAAAGAACTTGTTATAATGTTAACACAGGTGATCTTGTTATTTTTAATTCTCATAGTTAGGAGAGGCTACCTCTCCATATTCTGTCCGTTATCTCTTGCTCTCTCTGCTTCATGTCACTGTCCTGCCCATAAGTATGGCACTAATTTTGCACGTGGTCAAGGCTTCAGTCTCACACAACATAACTGGGAGCTACTAACATAGATGGGAGCATCATTCCACAGACATAAAACAACTGGATTTCGACCCCCCACTAACAGTAAAGGGAAAAGTGGATGATTGAAAATTCAGGAGATGACAGACCTAACTGCGTTTTCACAACACGGATAAGATCTTAAAAACTTCATAAGCACTGGAACACATCTACATTTTGTTTAAGACCCCAGTCTCATTTGCTATGATTAAAGAGTCTGAAAGAAAACAAAATGAAGTATATGAGGAAAAAAACTCTTATGCCCCTGGAGGATGAAGAGGCATCTGCCAGTCAGCGCATCTCTGGCATCTCTGGCAAAAAAAAAAAAAAAAAAAAAAAAAAAAAAAAAAAAAAAAAAAAAAGATTTTATCTTGCCTAATCAAAATTAGGCAAGATAAACCTTCAAAAGCATAAGTATCACCATCTATCAGGCCTTGCTTTAAAACAACAGTTCAGATGCACCTAAGTCCCTGTGTCTCTAGCTTGCCTCAACCTACTACACAAGAATAGTTTCAATCACATTGGAGTTGATTGCCTTACAAAGGGATCAGCAAGCAAGGATACTATGTGAAAGAAAAGAAGCAGAACTTGCCAGAATTGCTAAAGATCTCCTTTCAACAGTTACAGGTGGTCTAACATTTTGACTTTGCCAACTGAAAAATAACACTTTAGTATAACAGCAGCATAAACTCTGACTTGTTAACTGGTATACTACTTTCCCTGAATTTCACTTAAATGAAAAAAGACCCATTTGTAAAAATTAAAATAGAAGCAAGACAAATGTACCGATATTTACTGATGAAACACCCCAAATTCTTAATTCAACCTTAGCTTTTCTTTAAAAATACAGATACTTACTTGGTATCCCATACAAATATATCAGATGAACAGTTATAAGGAATTTTGCTGATAGCAAAGTTGCCTTCATGTTTTTCTACCCTAACCTCTTCTCTGTGATTGCACATGCTTGCAAACAGGACAACTGAAACAACTGACATGAAGATTTTTATTCCACTCAGGATGTGGTAAACTGCTCAATCAGTTATTCCACCTTAATTTTGCAGTGACAGCTTTCCAGTAACTTAGCAGCATTAGCAGTATTGCTTTCAGAACCTGGAAGAGGTAATTTTTGCCAGAGGATAATACTATGACTTCATTGTTGGAAGATAAGCTATCATTGTTTAAAAGTCACTGGCAGAATTTCATAGTATAGAAGGCAAAAGATAAGCTTTCAGTAAAGTTTTCCATTCAGGCACATATCCATATCTTTGTCTGTCTTTTTCTTAGAAATTGCAGCTTGTCTGTGATTTACCTACCAGATTTTCTAGTATGGATTTCTTGAAAAAAATCCAGCCCATTAAGCACTCAAATAATTGAAAAACCCCTATGTGAAAAGACTTCAGCCCCTTTAGATCTACACAAGATCTGTATCAGAGTCAGAAAAGGATACCAAAAATAGCAAAGTGAACTGTCAGGAATAGACAGCAAGTCTATTGGGTCATATCAGGACTGTAGTATCCTTAGAAGTTGTGTACTGATTCTAGAAAGAAGATTCACATGAACTGGTACATATACCTGGCCCACAAACAGCTATGCAAACATAGTAACTTCAGTCTTCATTGTGTACTAGCTAATTACCCTTCAGAGGAGTACTAGGGCTAGCCTGGGTAATCGAGGCCCTGGAATGTGTCCAGAGCAGGGCTATGAAGCTAGTGAAGGGCCTGGAACACAAGTGCTACAAGGAGCAGCTGAAGGAACTGAGTTTGTTTAGTCTGGAGAAGAAAAGTTTCAGTGGAGACCTTATTGCTCTCTACAGCTACCTGAAAAGAAAGGTGTGGGGAGCTGGGTGTTGGCCTCTTCTCACTGGTAGCTAGCAACAGGACTAGAGGGAATGGCCTCATGTTGTGCCAGGGGAGGTTTAGGTGGGAAATTAGCAGAAATTTATTCTCTGAAAGAGTGGTCAGGCATTGGAACAGGTTTCCCAGGGAAGTCACTGTTCCTGGGAGTGTTCAAGGAAAAGTTGAAAACATCCTAGACAGTCTGTTCATGATAAAACTTTAGAAACTACCACATTTGATAATCTCAAACCACTGCCTTTACTCCTTCGATTGTTTTAATGACTGTTTTTTTTGTTGTTGTTTTTTTTTGTTTTGTTTTGTTTTTGGCAAAATGTCTTATATATTTTTAAGTGCCAACACAAATAAACTTTCTATCTGTACACAGAGGAAAAATTGTGCAGATGGCTCTCAAACCAGTAGTTATTCAGAAAAAAAAAAAAAAATGTACTTGAGAAGGGCACAAAGATTTTTTTTGCCTTTGTGTTTGCACTTCTTCATTGCCAAAATAAAGTTAACAGGCTTCACAAAGATAAAACTATTTCTTTAATTGGTATTTGTTATAAGATTCAGTTCTTCTAGCAGGAACTGAGATGAGAAACCCTCAACTTACAGGACATATATATTGATGCTTCATAATGACTACTAGTCATAATACATTGATTTCTAGACAGCTCATTAAAGAGTGAAACATTTTAATACAACATACCCACTTGTATACAAGTTAAACAGTCTGTTGAGGAGCATTAGCTGTAACATGCTCAAATACATTTGACTGAAACTCAGTTTTGGAAAAAATGAAATTCTCAGGTGCAGCAAGTCTCAAGTAAAACTCACCTAAACAGGACAAGCTATGGATGAGTTAACCTTGATGACTACTTTGGAAGGAGGAGTTAATACACTAGGAAGAGTGAAGCAATTTTGTTTGTTTTTGTTTTTTGTTGTTGTTGTTGTTTTTCTTCTCTCTCAAGAAATGCATTAAGCGGCCCCTGAATATAAAAACTCAACAGAATTTGAAGATTTCCTTATACTATGCTTACTTATCCCATTACACCAGGAAACATTCCAAAACCATCAGCATCTACAACACGGATTCAATAACAAAACACACCCAGTTTTCTAGCTTCAAGCAGTATCACCCTTAGAGAAAGCCCACCACATACCTTGAAATCTAAAACCAGACATAGTTAGCCGAGGCATAAAAACCTTATAAAAGGTTTCAGGCCTGACAATTTCTACAAACACATGGTGTAGCGATGATGTCACTACTACAGCTGTCCAAAGCAAATATAAATGCATCCCTCAGAAGTGACCAGATGATACCATAAAACTAACCTAACTCTTAAATCCAAACAGTAAAAGCCTTACAAATGTACAACCACCTAAATAAATTTTATCTGAGTTCTAAGTCTTTGGTCTCAAAGTCCAGCTGCCTTCTTTAAGGAAAATTGTATCATTTCATCACTCAGCTTTGATGATTCAGAGCACTACTTTGTCTCACTTTCAGTATTGTCGCTGACTCGTAACCAAGAGCATTCAGAACAGTGTATATGTTGCACAGATCAGGCCCACCATGTAGCTAGTTCTGAAGAAAGGATATAAGTAAGTTTATGAGAAACTTTCTCTTAGAACTCACTGTAGAAGAAAAATCAGAAAAGTTACATGGCAGCACTATCTTTCTACAATGAAAACCAAACAGAATATAGACAGTGATCATCATTTAATCACTGACATTGGAACTACAGAGTTCATGGTCCACAGGAGAGCAATTAAAATAAAGGTAAATGAATAATCATGTTTCCTTTTAAGAGTATTCCCAGAAAGAAATGTTGGGAAGTTATAACTAAGACTACAAAAAAAAAAAAAAACAAAAACAAACAAACAAACAAAACCTTATTGGTCAATACCACAAATGGCAAACTGCTTATAGTCCCATTAGGGTTAATTTTTCCACAACTCTTCCTCTTCCTACAACTCTTTACAGATATTACTTCAGTAAACAACTGCAGCTTGAAGTGTCACCTTTTTCATTGCAAAATGCATCTACTCAAGTGATATCAAAAATAAATACTTGATTTAGAGATGCCTTTCTTATTACAGAAAGTTCAAACTGTGCACAAGCTTGTACATGTATCTGTTTTAGTGAAAAATACTTAACCCATTGTATAGTGTAACCATCCAAGAGTAGCCACAAGTGGCTAGATTTCATAAATACAGCTAGGTGCAATATTTGCATTTATTGACAACAGTTTTTGTGGGTGGCTGATTTGGTGAGTAAATATAATCAAAAGTGGTCAATGCCTTAACATGAAAAACTTAAAAACAATTCCCTTCAGTAAACAGCTGTGTCAAATCTCCCCAAATTGGTAAGCACCAACTACAGGTGAACTGTCTAAAAATCTGTATTCATTTTCCAAGACACTTTTCAATTAGCAAGAGGAACAATCACAAGCTTTGGATACAGTAAGGTCATACTGCATGCATATAGTCAATGCTGGCAAAGGCACACAAAATTTATAAATTCCACTGTGGTTTAGACAATACAGATCACAAATTGCTAACTGCTATCAAGACTCCAAAGGCCCCATCCATGTATGCTACTGGAGAGACACTCACTCCACTAGCAATTTTTACTGTTAGAGACCTTAACATTTAGAAAACGTAGGTAATTTAAGAGCTTTATATATGGGGAAACCTGATCTGTACTTTATGTCCTTACGTGGCAACTGTGAGCCCTCTTTACACTTCTAAATCTTAGTTACAGTAGTCTCCTGCTACACTGAGGAAGTTTTAGGGAAATTTTTTCACAAATGTGATGTTCTAGACTATACAACTGCTTTATCCAAGGAGAGGACAATTTTCTTCTCTTGAATTGACACTTAAGATGATCTCTCTCTAACAGGAGTCTTGGAGTCTAAATATTTACAGTAAAGATGGATTTAAAATACCAATTTAATCACAGAATCACAGAACTGTAGGGGTTGGAAGGGACCTCAAAAGATCATCAGGTCCAATCCCCCTGCAAAGCAGGTTCCTCAGAGCAGGCTGCCCAGGCTGTCCAGACGGGCCTTGAATATCTCCAGAGAAGGAGACTCCACAACCTCTCTAGGCAGCCTGTTCCAGTGCTCCATCACCCTCACCGTGAAGAAGTTCTTTTGCATGTTGTGAGGAACTACCTGTGTTCTATCTTGCAGCCATTGCCTCTTGTCCCATCCCCACAGGCCACTGAGAAGAGGTTTGCTACATCCTTCTGTCTCCCACCCCTCAGATATTTATACACATTGATAAGATCCCCTCTCAGTCTTCTCTTCTCCAGGCTGAACAGACCCAGATCTCTCAGCCTTTCCTCGTAGGAAAGATGCTCCAGGCCCCGTATCATCTTTGTGGCCCTCCGCTGCACTCTTTCCTGGAGATCCTTGTCTTTCTTGTACCGGGGAGCCCAGAACTGGACACACTACTCCAGGTGAGGCCTGACCAGGGCAGAGTAGAGGCAGAGGATCACCTCCCTTGACCTGCTGGCTACACTCCTTTTAATGCACGCCAGGATCCCATTGGCCCTCTTGGCTACCAGGACACACTGCTGGCTCATGGTCAACTTGTCATCCACCAGGACCCCCAGGTCCTTCTCCCTAGAGCTCCTCTCCAGCAGGTCGTCCCCCAGCCTGTACTGATACTTCCGGTTGTTCCTTCCCAGGTGCAGGACTCTACACTTGCTCTTATTAAACCGCATCTGGTTTCTTCCTGCCCATCTCTCCAGCCAGTCCAGATCTCGCTGAATGGCAGCGCAGCCTTCTGGCGTGTCAGCCACTCCTCCCTGCTTTGTGTCATCGGCATACTTGCTGAGGGCAGACACTATTCCCTCATCAAGGTCTTTGATGAAGATGTTGAACAAGACCGGACCCAGCACCGACCCCTGGGGAACACCGCTAGTCACAGGTCTCCGGCCAGACTCTGCTCTGCTGATCACCACCCTCTGAGCTTGGCCATTCAGCCAGTTCTCAACCCACCTCACTGTCCACTCATCTATCCCACACTTCCCCAGCTTTGCTAGTAGGATGGCATGGGTGAGAGTATTGAAAGCCTTGCTAAAGTCAAGGTAGATGACATCCACTGCTCTCCCCCCATCTACCCAGCTGGTGATGCCATCAGAGAAGGCAACAAGGTTGGTTGAGCACGACTTCCCCATGGTAAATCCATGCTGACTACTCCTCACAACATTCTTCTCTTCCAATTGCTTGGAGATGGCATCCAGAACAAGCTGCTCCAACACCTTTCCAGGGACAGAGGTGAGACTGGCCTGTAGTTTCCCGGATCCTCCTTCCTGCCCTTCTTGAAGACTGGAATGACATTGGCTATCCTCCAGTCTTCAGGCACCTCACACCTTCTCCAGGACCTTTCAAAGATGATAGAGAGCAGTTCGGCAATCACATCTGCCAGCTCCCTTATTACACGTGGATGCATCCCATCCGGACCCATGGATTTGTGTGTGTTGAGCCCTCTCAGATGCTCCCGAATCACTCTCACGTCCACCAGGGGGGAGCCCTCCATTTCCCAGACCCTTTGTCCTCCCTCCAGTGTCAAGGAGTCCCGAGGGAGTGTCCTTGAAGCAAAGACTGAAGCAAAGAAAGCATTCAGTATCTCCGCCTTCTCGGCGTCTTCCGTGACCAGGACCCCCCCCTCGTTCAGCAAGGGACCCACATTATCCCTAGTCTTCCTCTTGCTGTTTACATACTTGAAAAAGCCCTTCTTATTATCCTGTATCTCTTTAGCAAGCCTCATCTCTAGGTGGGCTTTAGCCTTCCTCGTCACGTCCCTGCAGGACCTGACAACGCTTCTATACCCCTCCCAAGAGGACAGGCCCTTTTTCCACATTTCATAGACCTCCCTCTTCCTTTTGATCTTATCAATGAGCTCCTTGCTCATCCATGCAGTTTTCCTGCCCCCCTTCCCTGATTTCCTATTGTTTGGGATGCACCGATCCTGAGCATGGAAGAAGTGCTGCTTAAATGCAGCCCAGCTCTCACAAGCACCCTTGCCTTCTAGCAACCTAGCCCATGAGATACTCCCAAGCAGGTCCCAGAAGAGGTCAAAGTTGGCTCTTCGAAAGTCCAGGGTAGCAACCCTGCTTTTAGCCTTACTTCCTCTGCCTAGTTCCATCTGGAACTCCACCATCTCATGGTCGCTGCATTCCAAGCTGCCCCCAACCTTCACATCCCTAACAAGGCCTTTCCTGTTGGTAAGAACAAGGTCCAGGAGCACCCCCCACCTTGCAGGCTCCTCCACCACCTGCGTCAGAAAATTGTCCTCAAAGCATTGTAGGAACCGTTCGGACTGTGCGTGCCTGGCCAAGTTGCTTACCCAGCAGATGTCTGAGTAATTGAAGTTCCCCATTGAGGACCAGCGCTCGTGATCGTGAGGCTACTAGCAGCTGCTCGTAGAAGGCCTCATCTACCCCCTCCTCCTGATCTGGTGACGTGTAGTAGACCCCCACCACCGTGTCTCCCATACCAGCCCACCCCTAATTCTCACCCACAATCAAGCTTTGCCCTGTAAAGTTTAATTATCAAGTTACTTTGCCCTGTAAAGCTTAATAATCAAGCTTTACAGGGCAAAGTAACTCAGTGTTGATCAGTTAATAGTATTTCAACATACTTGTTGAAATTAACTCAATTGTTTTAGGACTAAATTTTCACTTGTTTGCTCCCATCATACCAACCAAAACTATGTTCTTTTACACCTCAGGATATAACCAAGTCCTGTTGCTAAGTTATGCTCCACTTACTAGAACGATTATTTATAGTGAAACAACTGAGTAGTTATAAAGCTTTCAGGAAGATTCGCAAACTAAACAAGGTAAATAGTTTAACAGTAATAAGAGCCTTTGCCTGCACAGAAAATAGAGTAAAAATTGTTTAAGCTATTTACTGTCTGGATTTGGCACACAGCTTATGACCCAGCCAAAAGAGTAAGTACTTCACCTGTTAATGAAATAAATAAAAGGAAAAAAATAATTTATAGAAACCACGTCATGACAATACATTTCCACTAAAATTAAAGAAAATGAATACTACATTTCAGCTTCCAAAGGAAGAAGTCAAAGGGTTTTCAACACAAATACAAGTTCAATAGACATAAATTCCTAATGGTGCCTCTTATCAGAGGGAAAAATACAAGGTATCAGTTCTACTTTTCACTAGAACCAAGTTACAATCCATGCTCTCTAGGAAAGATCTATGACTCAGTGGAATTAACTCATCTACAACTATTTGACAATAGCTATGAAGCATATTACTAAAGGCAAAGTTTTCCAAATGAAACAGTCCTCTAATTAGACATAAAGAGTGTTTTTTTGTTTCTTTTTCAGAAGAGACTGCTGTGAGGCAAGACAATAGAAATGGCACCATCTGCTAATAATCCAATTAGAGAATTTCAAAGCAACAGCTAAAAACACTAGCTGCTAGTGATTTATTTTTTAAACATATTTTTCAATTATACCACATGGAGGTCCACATTCTAATTATGTTCTACCTTGGAAACTACAATTCATGTGATCAAGGAATAATCACATCATGGTCTAAAACAAAAGAAAAGCTTTTCCAAATTTTATCTACAATTATGACAGAACACACCTATGGCTTTACCTTCCTCTACTCCTGACATTGGAAATTGGTTGACGAGCAAAGTCACTTCATATAGAAAATTATCACAGTCAAATGAAAATGATTATTTTGCTTTAAGTGAGCACTAGAATTGATGGCCTGTTGAGAACCGTCCAAGTGAAAACAATCTAAACTGAACAGAGTTTCTGAAAACATAGTTTTCACTTCGAGTTTATTTGAATGAATACATAATTCAAAGTTATCTGCTAACTGTAAGTAAAAAGATCACAGGGAATTAAGACCAGCAATCGTAATAATAACCTACAACACTCGAGTAAGAACAATAAGAGTCACAGTTGCCCAATCCCTTGTTCAGGTCAGCTTGCATTGCAGGTGCTGGTAACCAGGATTCCTCATCCAAAGAATTTTTGTCAGAATATCAATATAATACTACAAAAAGTGTGAAATAATTAAGATCTGGCTTTTGGTTACACTGGCTCCAAAATAACAAATCATCCAAGAATGTGAAGCAGCATCCTGTTTAAATCAAGGAGGTGGTCTTCTAACCTGTAGAGTTTTTGATCCAAAGATGACTTTATGAAGGAAAAAAAGAAAATCTGTTAAAGGAATTATGTCTGGAAAAAGTTCAATAGCTACATATTCTCTGGTGGCCAACAGCTGCCAAGCCATAAACCATGTCCACTATTAATGGGGTAGGCCCAATTCTTTATTTGTTCCTGTCACTTTCCCTCCCCTAGATTAACCTCTGGACAAAAGCATAAAACATTAACAATTCTCAGCTAATGATATTAACACTGCTTTATCAGACATTCAGAAGATATAACCTTTGGGAAAAAAAAAAAAAAAAAAAAAAAAAAAAAAAAAAAAAAAAGTAGCACTGGTATGTTTGAAAAATAATGTATCACATATGCACACAAGAGGTCTGAATATTTTTATTTTTCCTCAAAAATATAATAAGTAACAATAGCTCAATTCTCCACAATCAGCAGCACATTTTTCCAGGCGCCAAGTTACCCACTCACAAACATTACTGATGTGTATTCTCATGTCTAAATGGACTGCAATAGGTCAGCTGCACCCAGTAATGTCAGAAATTTAGAGAAGTCACTTTACTGATACTGAACTTGAGATGGTGCTGTAAAAGAAGCCACTTACAGACAAAAGTAACCATTCTCAAGTGCATCATTTAACTTGCAAAGCCATTTAAGTGTGATGAGTTCAGAAGAAATCTAATTATCCTGAATTTTATAAATATAAGACCAACACCTCACTGTACACTAGCAGACCTGTGGAAATACAGGCCAGTCTCATTTCGTGCCCATCAAGATCATGGTGCAGATCCCCCTGGAAGCTGTGCAAAGGCACATGGAAAACACTGGTAATTGGTGACAGCCAAGATGGCTTCTTCACTCGGGGCAAGTCATGCCTGGCAAATCTGGTGGCCTTCTATGAGGGGGTTATAACACTAGTGAGGGAAGAACAACTGACATCATCTACATGGAGTTATGCAAAGCATTTGACACTGTCCCCCACGATAACCTTGTCTCTAAATTGGAGAGACATGGATTTCATGGATGGAATGGACTGCTCAGTGGATAAGGAATGGGCTGGATAGTTGTGCTCAAAGAGTTACAGTCAATGGCTTAATGTCCAGGTGGAGACTAGTGACAAGTGGCATTCCTCAGTGATTGGTACTGGTGCTGTTTAACATCTTTGTTAATGACATGGACAGCAAAAACAGTTGGCACACTGGAGGGAAAGAATGGGATCCATAGGGACCTGTGCAGGCCTGAGAGGTGGGCCTGTGCGAACCTCATGGGCTTCAGCAAGGCCAAGCACAAGGTCCTGCAGCTGAGCCGGGGCAATCCCAAGCATAGACACAGGCTGGGCCGAGAATGGATTGAGAGCAGCCTTGAGGAGAAGAATCTGAGTGTGTTGGCTGACGAGAAGCTCAACACAAGCCAGCAATGTGTACTCACAGCCCACAAAGCCAACCATACCCTGGGCTGCACTAAAAGCAGTGTGGGCAGCAGGCGAGGGAGAGGATCCTGCCCCTCTGCTCTTCTCTTGTAGGACCCCACCTGCAGCCTGCGCTCAGCTCTAGGGCCCCCAGCACAAGAAGGATGAGAGGATATTAGAGTGAGTCCACAATAGGGCCACAAAGATGATCAAGGGGCTGGAGCACCTCTCCTGTGAAGAGAGGCTGAGGGAGCATAAAGCTCAGTGCATGTCAGTTAACTTTGCAATGATAGGCAATATAAGATGTCAACATACCCTGAGTTTCATCACTTCGTTTCCTGACAGTATTCCTTCGTTGGATATAATTGTTGCTTCTTATTCAAGAATATTTTTATTCCTTCTAATTTAAGTATTTCTGAGTTGATAAATATGTTTATTAGGTCAAAATTACAATCAACATATTTACTTAATGAGCCATCTGACCCTAAGGTATTTCCTGTTTCTTTCTTACTCATATGCTTTGGGCCAGAGACTAATATACAGTTTCTTGCTTCTACTACTTGCTGAACAATCAAGGCTTGTCTAGATAGCATCAAGGCTACTAAGATATTATCAAGACTTGAAGTGAAATGACTTGAGTTGCTTTCTCACGTACTTCTGAACTCCAGTCAACTTGTTCCGAGTAGGAAATAACACTGCAATTATAAGTCTTAGATTCTATGTCCCTTCACTTTTTAAAAAGGAGATTTATTTTCAAACATGATTGCCATTACGAATATACATAAACCAAGCATTCAACTGTGACATGTGTGAAGGGTTAATAAATTAGGAGTAAATTTCAAAGTAGTAAAAACAAAACTTGGGCTCAGTACTTTTGCATATATGCATCATTGTATTAAGCTTGTCATTCCCAGCATCTCTAAGATGGATTGTTTTTATTCTTTCCCAGGATCAAAGTACAGGAAGCACTTCCAATTCATCCTAAAGATGAATTATATGACACATTCATTCAGAACATGAATTGTTAACATTCATTACCTGCCACAGCAAATTTAACAGTATCCACTTCTAATACGTTCCAGTGCATCAAATAAGCAATGAGGAAAAACCACAAGCTGAGGATGGCACAGAAGTCTATGAAATTAACTGTACATGTAAGTGGCTTACAGAGTCGGCAGCTACACGTAGTCAAGCTTGCATTGCTTATAACCTTAAAAATTAGATTCAACTAGGATGCACCTAGTTTGCACCTGGTATTATTAATAATAAATCATTGAGAAACACCAGTACTGTAACAAGCATCAGTAAACTGCCTTTTTTAGTTTTGTTTTCCTTAACTTGATCACAAAGGTTAAAGCAGAACATGAGCCTGGGGTAAACAGACTTGATTATCACATTTGGAGATATTTAGAACTGAGCAGATATTCAAGAGTCCTTTTCAAGCAGTTTTATCTGTAATAACATCACACCTACCCACACTGTAGTAAATAAAATACCTCAGTGCCTTTCTTCATTGCCAGATTCCTATTTTTTTTTATTATTATTTTTTTTTTTGGTATGAACAGCCTTAGCTTTAACATCTAAGTGGCATGGTTCCAATTCCAATGTATAACCACTGAGAAGAATATTTGACCTTATTTATTAGCAATTAATGGAAGAATAACAGAGAATAATAGAGAATAACAGAGAATTAATTGACAGTGAGCTGCTCCATATAGAAGTGGAAGTACATTGCCAAAGGATTAAGAATTATACTGTAAATCATACCAGTCACATTCCATGTAGCTCTTTTCTCCTAACAGCACTCAGGTAACTCCATACTATTACACTGTCTAAGATGAAAGACAGCTTTAACTCCTTCCAAGTTATATTAAAAGATCAACTGAAACAATCTGTAAAAAAGTTATCTTTCCATAACCAGTGGACAGAAAGACACCTCCAGAGACTTATTTGGGGAACAAGTGTTACTTATAACCTGAAAGCATCACATACATTTGGGGTATTTCTCTAGATCAGTCTCTGGAGGAGCTCATTTACCCATGGTTCTTAGGTGGAACCTAGAGAGACTAACATCCCTAATGAATACTCCATCCTAGGAACTTCCTTTGACAAAGCTAGCTACCTTCTGTGCACATCCTAAAAGGTTGAGAGGATCAAGCCATAGAAATATTTAGAACATTTACTAGCGAAACATTTTATTCCTGTTTATCTCAGAAAAAATATATTGAATTAAAAATATCAAACAGCACCTTTATGGGATGGTTCCCTAAATCCGTAATGATCATTCATTCTTCATAACACATGTTCTAAATCTCTATGGGTTTACACTTGTGGGACAGGACATGATCTGCAAATTAGTTGAATGCATTGTGAAAGAATGACTGAAAAGCAGCAATTCAAGAATGATTTTATACTATTTAACAAAAACATCTCAATAGCAAAAAACTTTGGTGGAATAGTGAAAATCTGCAGCCACTGCACTGCATATGAGAGCACAGGATATGTAAGGGTACTGTGGGTTCACAGCACAGAAGTGAGCTGGTTCATGGCACAGCATGAACAAACAATGCCACAGACTAAGCACTGCTCTTGTGCACCCCGAAAGCTAACAGAGTTAGATGGCAGTTTATTTATAAGAAAAAGTTCAACTTACATTATGTTCATGGTGTAAAAGGCACAGGCCAAGAAGTCAAGTCATGTCAGGTCGAAACATTTGTGAATCCACCTTTGACAGTACTGGAGAAGACATCCCTCAGTGCAGTGCACTGGAGTAACACCACAACACGCTGCAACAAACTTAACTTCTGTATGCCTCCCAAAATGTTTTACCTAGAATCATCCTTCTGAAACCTGCTGCTTCAGAAGTGCTCGGCAAAACATAAGCTTGCAAGCAAACAAGGCAAGCCCAATTTGAGTTAACACATTTTTGCACAGCAGCTCTACCCCCATGACTCACTTGAGCACACGCTATCCTGATGTGAGGTCATAGCAGAGTTTTGAGATCAAGAAGTATCTTGATGGCATGTCACTAAGATCACAGTTGGCACACAGCCGCCATTTCATAACACGCAGTTCAAATCTTTCTGAATAGTTGAATTTCATTTTTATTCAGCTCATTTACCAAGAAAAATTAATTCGTACACTAAAAATACTTTAGTATAATCTGTATATTCAGTATGTGATGAGCAAATGTGATCACATATCACAGAAGATCTGATACTCACTTTAAGATTTAGTTTTCTACTTTCCTTAACTATATAATAAAAGCAAGGAGATAACAAAAATAACTGACAGACATATGTCAACCAGAGGTAAAGAATTAAACAATAAACAAAGGCAAAAAACAGTAGCACAGTGCTACCAGACACATTTTTTTTTCTGTCTACTTAGAAAAATTGCCTTGCTTGCACATTTGGTGTTGATAAATGGTTTTAAATGAAATATTTGTGAGCATCTGATCAAAATATCAAGTTCCACAGGAGTTTCATTTTAATATTAGTTGTTAGAACAATAGCACTTTCTGCAGAATAGACAGTCAGTTACAGACGGACTGAAGGCAGTTGGGCTGCTGATTCAGGTTATTTCAATTGTCCTGAAATCTAGACTGGACACAGACTGCCACTACAAACTGCTCCCTAGTATTTGAGTAGTTGTATAAATAGCTTATTTAAAAGTAACATAATGGAGAACTCCAGCAAACTTTAAGAAATTCATGCTAAAGCCAAACACTTCAGACCCCAGTTTGAAAAGCAGATAGCACCACCATAGGTAAATAGCTCTGTGCATATATCTACACTTTCCTTTTTAACTGCAACTATCCATTATGTTTTGGTAACATAACATGCTAGAGGAAAGACACAGAAATACTAAACAAAAATATCACTATTAAAAATATCATCAAGATCTATATTTGGCAATGCAGGCTTTATACACAGTTTCAACACATTGCTTCCCAGCTTGCTATTCTATTAAAGTTACACCACATCTATATATGCATTCTGATCATTCTGAGTAATATCCCAAATGCCTACAAAATAAAGCAGATCTGGGTTACTTCATACAACTTTCTCTTGAGATTCATATTAATGCAACCAAAATTTCTGTACCTGAAAAAACAGTACAGCAAATTATGAATGGTAATTTAAAAACAAATTCTCATCTCCTTCATTCTCAACTATAAATTATGTTAATAGTCAAAATGCCTTTTACAAGACTGCTATATTAAAAATAATCAAAATAACTCTCTTCAACAGTTCTATTCCAAAGAAAAAATATATCTGTTTCTAATAAAGCTAGTCTACTACAAATGACTGCTTTCCACATTGTATTTTTAAAATTTTCTTCACTCACCTGTAATTCCAGAAACAAGATGCCTAAATAAAAAGAAGTTAAAAAAGGAGGAAGCAGCTCTGAGAGCTAATGAGTTCTAGGGTCTGAATTATTTGCACATAACAGGCTAAAGATCAGAAAAGAACAAATTATCTAGAAGCTAAAATATGTGAGGACTTGTAACGTCTACACTGAAGGCCAGGATCTTCAGAACTCTTGAGGAGAGGCATGTGCTCAACATTTAAGTATCTCAAGCACTACTTGTTTGAAGATGCCAGCCAAAAATATTAAACCGAATGTGCTCCAATTCTTTTAACTCATATTATGTTGGAAGGAGTATTAATTACACAACCTTTTGCCAGTTTTGTGCCTAAAAATTAAACACATTTGATTCTATTCCCCCTGAAGGAAAAGTAGGAGTAAAGAAGCTATTACAAAGGTGCATAAGGAGTCAGCATAAGCTCTCTCAAAATAAAACCTGTGGTAAACAACTGAGTCAGTGGATGATTCTTCCTACTCCTCCCATCACATTTAAAGTTTGCCTAAGGAAAAGCCTTAATTGGGACTTGCATTCTCTAACTGGGAAGTGACTGCCAAAACAGTTCGTGCTAGATTTTTATTTTTTAAAAAATAAATTCAAAAGTACTTTCTGGAAGCAACCTGAGATAATGCGATCTGTTAAATTTAAGGTAGGGCTTAAGTGATACTTAAAAGTTAAGTAATTAATGTTTTTCTTCTATTTGGTAGTATATTGCACTTGTGTGACACAACAGGACGGAAGAAGGAATAATACATCCAATATCAACTTGGTTCAAGTTTCACACCAGGCTGTCTGGCTTCAGAGAAAACTATTTTGTGTTGAGCAAACCTCTAAAAATGTTAGAATGCATATGACAGAAGATGCATATTAAAGACCCATCCTGAGGTCTGTCAGGATCATCCTGGAGGAAGCTGTGCTCAATGAGGTGAAGCCAGCCCAATTGTATGGTGCAAGTATGAGATATTTAGTGAAGGTACTACATGTACATAAAAGTAGAAATGTACCTTCCTTGTCGCAGTCACTCTAAAACTAATCATGCTTGCAGAAAAAGTTTAAAGCAAAAATCTATTAGCTTTTATGAGACAAGATAAAGGCCCCAGGGCAACTTAATATTATGCTTTAAAAGAGAAGACTGTAGAGCTTGTTATCCTATACATGGAAGAAAAATAATGTCATGTCCATTTCCTTTTTTGACAAAGTTTATAGTAGTTATTTCCATCTCTAACACATTGCTGGATGGAACAAAGCAATATTCAATGATATGACTTAGGCAAACTCCTTATGCTAGATGCCTAATACCCTTCTCTCAGAAGATATGGAAAAATCTCACTGAACAATGTGTTATACTGATCAGCTAAAGCAAACTTTTAAGATAGACCAGTGGTATCAGTCTGCCTGATTGGTTGGACACATCAAATTTGACATGGAACTTAGTTACAATATAGGCTTTTAAAAGTACCTCCTAATGAGTAAAGAATATTTGAAAAGTGCTTAAGAGCATGACTACACTTCTTGTTGTGTGGTGTTTTTTTCCTCCACTCTGTGGATTCCTGCCTTTTTAGGGAAGTGAAGGGCTTATCTTCCCAAAACTCTGAGCAACATGGAGCTCTATACAGCTCAACAAATTAATCTCACCCAAATTTAAAGGGTCTGGTCTATAGAGAAATTCACTCATGCAAGAAAAACAGTTCAACTTTGATTGAGTTAAACCCTCTTCCCCATCTGTTTGCTCTTTGAATGAGCGAGCAAGTATATTGGAATGGCAAAAACTTAAACATGAACAAATCTCCTAAACTGATAAGATGTAGTTTGATTTCATAACAACTTCAAGGTCATAGCATGAAGTAGCTTTCTACTATGCCACACTAAATACAACATTACTGAGCTCACACAAAATACTTGCAGGTCAATTCACAAAACACAGCATAATGGCTCCGAAGTTATTCCACATATCATGGATTAAGAGAGAATACAAACCCTATATGGAAGCCCTTTAAGCTTCTGTTGCTGAAGCCTGAATTCACTCAAAACATAATTAGAATATAAAAAGTCAAAGGAAAAATGTCCAATAAGTTAATATGGAAATATTTCATGTGAAGTACCACCACCTGCACTATACTGTCCTAAATTCCTACAAGTCAATTAATTAAGTCTAAATGATAGAGCAGTGAAAGTAGAGTTTAAAAAGGTCTTAACAAGAAAGACTGTTGCCTTTGCAATGAGTCGTTTAATCAGAAAGCAGGAGTCATTAGAATTGCACAGAACATGACACTTAAGATTATCACTTCAGGCTGGATTAGTTTTAAAATCATTGTAAATCATTTCACTGAAAAGTTACAGAAATGCTTTTATTAGTATTGTTAAGGAATCCAGCAGTCAGGGACAGGAAAAAAATGACCAAGTTCTTCAGCTGCAGCACTGATTTATGCCCAATTAAATAGTTCACAGAACCACAGCGCTAACATCTGTACTTCCCTCACCAAACCTATTGACTATAACTACGGACTATAACCACAGCTGACAGACCAGCAAGAAAAAATCTGCACATACCATGATAACAAGCCAAGAGTTGGAAGAGAAAGCACCTGGCATTGCTGGAGAAAACCAGCAGTTAGCTCAAGAGCTGAACAAGAGCATAGTCCAAGACAGAAAGCTTATAAGACACCAGAAAATAGAGATAGAGGAAATGCAGGTTGATGAATTCTGTTGCACATGTAAATCACATGACCTTGTAACTGTGGCTGTCAGCATTTAAAAGCATCCAAAAGAAAAATCAAAAACCAGCCCTGTGGACAGATGGAACATCTTGGCTGTAGACCAGAGAAGATGAACATAATCTGAAGTGACTTTATCAAACATTTTTTCTCAAATATAGGCATTCAAAATGCAGGTTAACAGCTGGTTAGGTGCTAAGAGGGGGTTTCAAAAAAGCTTACGAGATTAAAGAGCTACACAGAAGGGAAACTGAAACTAAAACAATAGTGAAACCTATTACAGAGTCAAATGGAATTAAGTGGGTTCAAGAAATGGTACCAGTTCTACTAATTCATGTTGTCGTATCTTCATAGCTGAGGAATATGGAAGGACAAACTATCTTGAAGTCCCAAGTCCCAGCTTCACTGTAGGTTGAGGAAAGCACATCTGTTTCGGCATCTATCACAGATAATACACTGCAGCAAAATAACGGCACTTCCAATACTTCCTTCATGATTACTTCTGTTTCTATAACATAGAAACTGGACTTCAGGTGGCAATTCTTTCTTATGACCCACTAAGCTACGTATTTGTATTAACAGAACAACAAACAAGATTTAACTTCATTTCTATTTATAAGCTGTCTATGCAGGATTTTACTAAGAGAAACTTTCCTCTAAGGTTATAGAAAACTGAGCAGCACAACAGCACGTGGGCAGAAGATAGTATTTCCACCATTCAACCTTGAATAACAGAATAAAATTAATTGTAGAGGCAGACCTGCCATAAAAACAGCTTATTTAAATAGACTGAAACAGGTGATGAATAAGAAGATATTAAGAGATACTAAATTTTCAGGTAAACAGGATGAACGCAAACCTCACTGTGAACTCAACATATGCAAAAATATATTCATGATAAAACACAAATAATTTTTCAGCAGACATTGAAACCAAGTGGTACTCACATTCTAGCTAAATTACCCATATAAGAAATGGAGACAGGTAAGCTCCAGTTCAGGAGCCTGGCTTACCCAAAGAGTCAAAACCAGTACTTTATCATAGTATTAAAAAAAAAAAAAAAAAAAAAAAAAAAAAGCTCTAATGCCATGCACTTAGAGAAAGACAGTGACATCCAGTGGTACATTAGTTAATCAGGACCATCTTCTTAAATAGCTATTTTTGGAGATATTGTTCAAGTCCTGTTAGATAGTATCTTTTAAACCAAAGCCAGATCCCAGCTGCTAAGGTCAGCACACAACTTAAAAGGTCCCAAGACATTACATAGACATATAACATAACACAGGTTAAAAAAAAAACAAACAAAAAAACAAACAAACAAAAACAAACAACAACAACAACAAAAAAAAAAAACAAAAAAAAAAAACACCAACAACAAAAACTTAAAAACAGTTCACTTTACCTCGAATTCTTAACAGAGGTTAGCTGTTTCCACTGCTACAGTCATGAAGGAATGGCTATTTAATGAACACATACATAACAATATCTACTAATTCATACTTTATATTAAATATATGCATATATTATATGAATAACATATGAATATAGTTTAGCTACACAAGTACAATATTCTGATAAATAGCACAGGAGAACCCAGGTGAATCACTAAGTTAAATGAATGCAATAGGGGGAAAAAAAGCTAATCTAAGTTATGTTTTAGCTTCCCTGCCACCTTAATCTTCATTACTGAGAGTCTTTCAAGTAGAACTGTTTTCCATCATACTGAACTGAGAGAGAATAGCACCCCCACAGTTTATGTTATGTAGCTATATCTTACGACATTCTACAGTGGGGCAGACTTATTGGTACTGATTGAGGGCTGAATAATGTGACCATTTTCCTCCTTTCCTAATACTAAGGTAATCCCCAAAAGGAAGGCTACATAGTTTGAGTAAAAAGTGTCTCAGTGCTGAGAAATGCTTGCATTTCTACCTTTAGGTGAAGGAAGCATTTGTGTCATTATTGCTGAGATATTCTATCTTCTTCTGCCCAATTTCAAACTAGTACTTCTAGGAAACAGTCTGAGTTGTGACTTGTGCCAAAAGCATATATATATATAAATATATATATATAAATTGCTATTTTAGCATGTCATTGTAATTGCTATATAAAGTGATATTAGTTTTCTGAAGAGCAATGTTTGGCCCTAAAAAACAACATGAATTTACCTGTGTTCAAATAGCACATCTAGACTAATTTTGGATGAAGTAAAATTTCATAAGAGCAGATGCACTGCTTCACACTACATGACACGGGAAGTTTTTCCATTTGTGCTAACCTTTCAAGCTGTTCATCAATGGAATTTGGTAAAAAGATTTATTATATTGTTAAAGACACTATAATCATAAACACAAAGCAAAAAATATTATTACAGTCCATCTTCACTGAAATATTTTGTGAATTTTTGCACCCTATACTTATAAGATTAAGCAGTTCTGTATGTTAAGGTACAGCACAAATAATATTTTGGATTTTGGAATTAAAACTAGGGTTATGCTGTTGATTTTCCATTAAAGCTATTGATTACTGTAATTACATAGTAAAGAAGTTAGGACTAAAACTCCCAGAATTTTACCGGGCTAAGCAAGTATACAAAGGACACATTCAAGCGATTAGAATCTTCCATTTCATCTTTCTAAATTATCGCATTTTATTGAATACTACTCATTCCCCTACTTCTACTTCTCTTTTTCAAAAGCAAATAAACTAGGAAAGCAATTCTGGGGGGTGGGGATGGGTGGGGTGTCGGATCACAAAAATAAAATAAAATAAAATAAATTACAAACCTTCAGAAGTCTTAAAAACATCTTTTAGCTGTTTGCTGTCAAGACTTTTACAGGTCAAGTCATTTTCAGCCTGCCAGTCACAGAATGAATCTATTGAGTTGTTGTAGTTGATGACATGCTTGTAAACTGGTAGGGAAGCAGGCAGCTGAAAAGAAATTTAGATACTGCATGACATGCCTTAAAGCCCCTTAAAACTAGTGACTTTTCAGTCTGATAATTCTCAATGTGAGCTGTCAGGAATCAGATGCTATTAGACTGGTTAACTTTAAGAACAGCAGGTTTTGTCCAGTTCAGGCAGTCTCACATAACATTATATGCTTCCACAGTGAGAACAAGACGGCTTGATCCTAAACAGTATAAAAACACATCCGTTAGTTCCACCTTAAAGTGTTTAACTGCTTTTACTTTTTTTAAGAGGGGCAGGCACAGGGATAAGCACCGAAAGTAAAATGACAAGAAATTACTCTAAATCAAAAGTAGGTTAAAAGCAATCTTAAAAATGGGAAAAATAAAAATGAAATAAAGTACAGCTCAATTTGATTGTCTTCCCTGTTCCAGCCTAGAAAAAACACACTTAAGCTTACTGAAATAGGAATGTTTAACACTGCTGATATTAACTTAGCATTCTGGAATTTCAAGTTTTACTTGGTTATAGGGCAATGAAACTCAATCACTGAGAACATTACTGATTATGGTTTGTGCATTCCTATGTAAAGTGACCACAAACTATTCCTATATCATGTTATTTATAACGCCCCTTTTATGCACAACATGTGGTTGTGTTTCTAACTTCAATGAATTCCTTCAAGAAACAACTCAGTTTGAGTTTTTCATGATAATACCTTTAAGCATTGAAACGTGGCTCTTAAAGCTTACCATTAGCTTATTATTTTTATTTTTACCATGTTTGCAAGTCCTATACCTCTTAATTAGCGCTTTCAGAAAGCACACGCTAAACAATAAATGGATGTATAGTACACCTCAACTCAAAACTCAATAGAGTCTTCTAAAATTTTCAAATACTACATAACAACAATGAAAAATCCTACAACAATTTGGTTAGTGTATACTTGTTTTCCTCATTCATTTATACAAAACTCCTAGTCTGACATACATTTGGGGAAAAAAGGAGGTGTTTTATAGTAAGCTTGAAAAGGGGTTCAGGTGAAAGCTAAATTGGTTTTGACAGCAAAAAAGCTAATGAGTTCCAGCTTGGAAAGCTGATTAAACATTATATTCCATTTCATTTGAAATGCACAGTAACAGCGCTATAAATCCTGTCCAAAATGTATTGAAAAAATGTAATCATGTAATTTAATTTGAATTGAACTCATTTAAATTAAACTGAAGTTTAATTAAATAAAATTGTCTTAAGACTTAATAGTTATTACCTGTTTCTCACTATACTTGGTCTTTGATTACCACAAAGAAGACTTCTAAGTAGCAACAACCGAGTGCTGTCCCACCTGAGCGGGGACTGCAAACAGTACTTAAGTGAGATACCCACAAGGTGGTGCTGGTGGTACGCAGCAGCTGGGTAACGAGCTGCGGGGATAGGCATCTTCCGTTTCTTGTGAATGCTGAAAGACATTTCAAAGACAGATAAACTACAATTTTGGCTAGATTAGAAATACGTGATTAGTAATGCTAATGATTATTTGTGTGTCTTCTTATATGTGAAATGTGAATTTTGATGGTTACACGATGCTGTTATCAAACTGCATTTCTGGTGATAAGCAGAGTAATACCTAAATACTGAGTTAGCTAAATATCACTGTAATGATTTAAGCACGAAATTATATTAACTAATGTTAATAACATGGAAAAAATAATGAAGATCTTGGATCACCGTTAAATTATAGATTGATCATAATGAGTATCTAAACTGATATAGGACATAAAGTTTAAGAGATCTCTTTAGGTACCACTTCACAAAGGAAGTTTAAAATTCATTTGAGTTGCAATGCACACCATGTTCTGTTAAATATGGTTTTGCAAAACAATTTCAGGTTAGAAATTAGGAGAAATTTATTTTTGGGTAGAGTAGTTACATATTAGAAGGGGTTGCCCAGGCAGGTGGTGGAGTCACTGTCACTGGGAGTGTTCAAGGACAGGCTGGACCTAGTGCTTAAGGACATGGTTTAGTGGGTGATATTGATGGCAGGGGGACAGTTGGACCAGATGATCATGGAGGGCTCTTCCAACCTTAATGATTCTATGGATTTAATATATGTGTTATGAGAGTGACTTATAGAGCTTCTAAGCTTAAACAAACACATTATGAAACTTTGTTATTTTTTACAAATTGTAACGGTTTTGTGATTCAATATTTTTCAACTGTTATTTTAACCACAAATGTTTAGAAAGCTTTGAATAAATATCTAATTTGGCCTTGTATTTTACAAAAGGATGAAAAGCATAAAATTGTTGAGTATAAGGTACTAGTCTAGTTATAATGTAAATTTCCACCACAGTTTGGCTCTTAATTTGTCCACTGAACTATATCCACTGAGGCACACACACTTCCGTAATAGTACCCCTGTCTGCTACGTACATCTAAGTTTATTAGTAAGGCCCCTAGCCCATTCAAGCACTAGCAGAAAACATGACAAATTTATAATGGAAAAAAAAAAAAAAAAAAAAAAAAAAAAAAAGGCTTTTTTTTTTTATAGCAGAGTAGGTGATAGTCTGTATTTAAAAGAGACTCTTACCCCAGATAGATTTTTTTTTTTTTCCCTAAGCAATCGTGAAGTGTCAGAAGGCTAATTAATACGAAATCAGCAAGAAAAATGCAAAAGACCTCTTTGTTTAGCTAACATGCTTGAAACAGTGAGATGAAGTGATTTGGATGAGGTCAACCACTAATAGGTTACAGAGGATTAGAAACAATATGTTACTGGCCCTCAATCTGTTGCTGTAATTACTGAACTGAGTGAGTTCTTTGCGAGAGAACTTAAGTATTAGCGTACTTGGAATTCACAGTAATGATATACAGATCATGAATTCTGTTTAGTTGAAGGTGAAAGTGCCTCCTGTCAAAGAAAGCAGAACAGTTTAGTGATATACTAACTTAAAAACATGGAAGGGGTTAAATCTTGGCTTTTAAAGGTTGCACGAGCAAGTATATTAACATGGTTTTAGTACAAATTTGAGTTCTGAAACAATTAACAATAGGAAAATGTCAACAATAAACAAAAATCAACTGTAGTGTTCCAACAAGATACTTAACCCTTGATCTGTTTAGCCAAAATGACTTAAGCAGTAAGTAATCAGCTTGTCAGTAGGCTGCTGTAACTCGCTTGCTTCCTGTAGCATTTGGGACGGTAAGTACAGTAGCAAAACAATCGTCAGCTCCCATGTTACACTGTTGAGATTCACTGAGCAATTAGCAGGTAAAGATTAAGAGTTGTTTTGAATGTGATTTGTTTTAATGTAGATAAAGGCAACAAGCCTCCTCTACAGAATAAAGGCATATAATTGTTGCAATTACTCCATTGCTTAACACAGAATGCTTGCCTGCTAACAGAGATAAGACTTAGGAAGGCATGCGTTTACAGTCACCAGTGTACAGATTTAATTAAATTCATCTATCCAAATGTCAATGAACAAAACCACATAAGCTCCTTGCTCACAAAACATTAATGCATTAGTAACCCCTGGATTTGTAGAATCTCTATGGAAAATAGCTGCTATTCCAGTCATAAGCAGGAGAAAAGTTTCTACGAGCAAATACAGTTTCACGGGCAAGCTGGGGACTAAAGACAACCTAAGCTGACATGAAACATGGAAACTGTCTTTTCAGAGCTAAGTGGGGGAAAAGCATTTTTCTCTATAAAGCCAAATTTACTACAGAAGATTAACTCAATGACCTTGTCTTTCTATGCTCGTCTGCAACCACTTAAATTAAAATCTACTTTCCTACAAGCTAAGTACATTTCAATGAATCCTGATATATAGCCGAGCTGCAAATACTAGTATTATGTAGCTATTAAATATTTTATCACACTGGTGAATAATCTCGTACCATTCTGACAAAACAGTCAGGCTACTTGACAAATGTGTGTTGCAAGTAACTTAGGAGCAACTAAAAGATGCACGTATTTTATATTCACAAGTAGTATATGCAATCTGTAAAACAGTGTCCTAGTTGGTGCCAATTCAGGAAGGAAAAGAGAACAAATTCTGAAAATAATGGAATGGTTTAAATAATGAATTTGTTATTTTGTATCTAGGCTCTTATATCTGAAAAGCATAAATGAAAAATCTGGCCGGGGAATATATCATGGAGCTTGTTAATGCATTTCATGTATTAAATATCAGCTATGATACACAACAGTGGAACTGAAGTGGGGGAGAAGCAAGCAGCTCTGTTAACTGGTCTGTGGCTTAGCATGAAGTGACGGATAACCAATCTCGTGGAGTCATCGTGTTAATAAAAAATATTCACAGTGCATATTACTTTTTTTGAAGCTGTACTTGGTAACTGTCAGGAGAGCTACACGGATGTGTTAATAAAGTCACTGTTACCTGTGTTTTTAAACCGGGGGTTGAGCTGTGGGTATTTGCCATGGCTAATCACCCAGGGAATGCAGCAGAATCAGGATTAGAACAGAGGATTCTGTTGTTTCCTGCCCGTGTTTTAATCAACTTGGCATTCTTGCTTGTCTAGGCCACTCTGTATAACTATTAATCCCATTTCTATTGATGAAAGCTAGACCCACACATCTCGATTAAGTAGTATCGTATATAATAATCTATGGTTTGGGCTATTTTTTGTTGCCTTCCTCTATAGTATTTCATGCCATGTGCTCATTTTCCAAATCCCGGTTATCTTAAGACATCTATTTCTGTCCTAGTTGCTGCAAATAGGATTGTTACCCATGCATCCACTTAAAGCCTATTGCTTGAATATAACTTTGCATTAAAAGCTTTATATTTCTGTCACGGCAGAATTTGTATTGGTATGTTTCTATGCAGTGACTTTTGGCGTTGATGTTATGTCAGATGCGAGAATAAGCCTACCATAGTTACTAATCTGACTGAAGATGCAAACATAGATGAGTAAGTTAACCTTTGAAGCTGTGGTTAAATTTAAAAATACTCAGGCTTCCTTTCAGGGTGGGAAGAACAGCAGAGAGAAGCGTGCTTCCCTGTCAGTGTGTGGGTCCCAAGAAACCCTCAGGGCTGCACATCAGCAAGTGGTTACTTGTTGAAGAGGTTTGCTCTGGGTGGATATTATTCACATCTATGCATTTTGGAGTACCTAACGCCAGGAGATCCCTCCCTGGTGGAGAAAAGCAAGCTGAGCAGGTACTAAACAACACCGGGAGGCAGCCAACCGGTGGGAAGAAGTTCGGGAATCAGCTGTGCTACCAGCACTGCGTTACCCTTGGAGAGGTTTTAGGGAAGCTCTCCAGAGCTGAAGGGAAGGCTGTGCGAGACACGAAGCCTACCACACACCCCCTCAGCGAGCCTCCTCCGAAGCGCCGCCCCGCCCGCCCCACGGAACAGCGGGCGGGGCGGTGGCCGCTCTCGCGAGAGTTGGGGCGGCGGCGCGGAGGCGAGTTTGAACCCGGGAGCGGCGCGGGGCGGAGGTAATTGGGGGGGGGGGGGGGGGGGGGGGGGGAGGGCCGGCGGCCCCCCCCTGTTGCTGCTGCACGTTAGGGTCGGGGCACGGCGTCTGGGCGGGGGGCGGCTCCTCTGGCCCCGGGGGGTTTCCTTCCTGCACGGGGGGAGCCGCAGCCGGGGCGCGGCTGAAGTTGTTTTGTGTGAAGCGGCGGTTGGGCGGTGGGGTGCGCGAGGTCTGGAGCCTTCCGTGCGCAGTGTGACAGCGGGTGTCTGAGGGTGCCTAGCCCCGAGTAAGTAACTCGTGGAACTCGCTGTAGGATGAAAGGGGACGTAATACTGTTATTCCCTCTTATCTACCCAGCTTGTTAGCTGTTTATTCCCCTTAAAGCCCTGTTTTCAGAGGATTTGACTTAACCCCGGAGGACGGGAGATGGGAGGCCGTGCCCTGTGTAGCAGCGTAGCCCTAAGGCCGGAGCTGCCTGGGCTCAGTGAGCTGATCCCGAACGGACAGTGGCGAGCCGAGGTTCTTTGTGATCCTAAAGGCACGTTCCAGCTTCTCCCTAACAAGCGGTGTGTCAGTAAGGAAATAAATTGAAAGCCTAAAATTCTTTTGGTTTTATGCAGTGAATGATTTACTAAGAGCTAAAAGACCCAGTCTGTGGAACTGGAGCAGAGCGTGCAGAAGAGCCTGGAGAAGCAGGATGTGACCCAGACAACCCTGAGCACCCCTGAGGTGCTGGTGCAGCCCCCTCCTTGCTCCCCAGGCCCCCCGCACCACCGTCCTGTTGGCAGCGCTGCCTGGGCTGGCTGTTCGTCAACTGTCTGACAGCTGCCTCCAGAGATTTGAATAAGATTTGCATTTCTGTGGGGTTTTAGCTGGTGATCTGCATTTTCATGAGACAGCCTCGGGCATGGAGGCTGTACAGAAGAGGATTGCCGTGAAGGATAGCAGCTTGTACTCATCTGGACTAGACAACTGTTGCTTTCTTTTATAGGTGGGGTGAGAGAATAAGATCAAGCAAGGTTTAAATGGACTTCTGAAGGTGAGTTAAAAATATTACTCAAATTTAATTTAGTAAGCTAGGAGCAGTCAAATTACTGTATCTTAAATATTAGCGTGTGCTGTGGTTTAACCCGGCTGGCAGCTAAACACCACACAGCCATTCGCTCACCCTCCCCCCTCCCTCTTTGGGATGGGGGAGAGAACCAAGAAAAACTGAAGCCTGTGGGTTGAGATAGAGGCAGCTTATAAGGATAGAAAATAAAATAATATGTACAAATCAAGTGATGCACAATGCAATTGCTCACTATCCGCTGACCGATGCCCAGTCTGTCCCTGAGCAGCCGGCCCCCCCACCCCGGCTAGTCACCCATATCTATTGTTCACCGTGACCCCAGATGGTATGGAATACTCCTTTGGCCAGTTTGGGTCAGCTGTCCTGGCTCTGTCCCCTCCCAGCTCCTGCTGCACCCCCAGCCTGCCCGCTGGCAGGACAGAGCGAGGAGCTGGAAAGTCCTTGGCTTGGTACAAGCACTGCTCTGCAGCGATTAAAACATCAGTGTGTTATCAACATTAGTCTCATCCTAATCCAAAACATAGCACCCTACCAGCTACTAGGAGGAAAATTAGCTCTATCCTAACTAAAACCAGGACAATGTGTTACTGTTTTGATCAAAAAATGTTTTATTTCTGCTTATGAAGTGAGGATGAAGTAATCCCCTTTGATGCAAAGTCATACCAGGAGTTGTAGCTTAGTTTTGTTTATATTACTGTGTCTTGCTATTAAATGTTTAAATATTAAATTCTCATAGTGTAGTTGTACTTGTCGTACCAGTAATGTTACTGATTGTTCTTAGAGATTATAGGCATACCAACTTTGTGTCTTTCACTGGTTTATTTTACTTGAAAGTTGCAAAACGAGTGCTTCAAGCACTTTGCTAGATAGATATGGAAAAAAAAAGTTTCAGAGCATGTCCAGGTGAAGTATTTGTAAGTGTTAAACTTTGGCAACAAGAACAAATGATAAATGATGTGGAAAATCACATTTTCTAATTTCCATCTCCTTTCTGGGAAAGGAACTAGCATAGTTGTGATATGATGCCATTTTGTATGTTAAAATAACTTCATATACATGAAGCTGGTAAACTCTACGTGGGGTTACCTTTGTTACATAAAACTTAAAAATAATTTTGAAATGAAGGCGTTGCACTTAGAATCATGACTCTTAGCAATATTCTTTTCTGAATCAAAGAGTTAAATTTACTTATGATTAAGACAAGCATCTTGGTAATGTTCAGAAGGATATGTTCAGATGTGCTAGTAAGAAGTGGCAACAACTAATTTGTGTATGTAAAAGCAGAATACTGAATGAAGAATGACTTGAATATTGAAGTAATATAAATTAGGAGTGTTAGCTTTGAATGAATTTGCATGAATTAGGTGTAATTAGTGTGCACAAGTAATGTTACATATAGTGTGTGTGGTTTTGTTTTATTGTGCATGTGACTGATGTTTTCTCTGTTATTAGTGTTTTTAGAAGTTTGTTTCCTGGCCTTCCGTTCAGTTAAGCATGTCGAGATAGCTCTATGTAGGAGTAGTTCCACTGCATGCTATTCATGCTATGTAATCAGGAATCAGCCAACCAAATTTAGAGAGAAGCAACTATTCACAGGGCGGCATCTTAGAGAGCTCTCTTTTCTGTCTTCTATTAATGAAAAATATACTCCTCTATTCTGTTTAAGCAAGGAAATTCAGTAACTTCTTTGAGATTAATTACTGTAACTAACTGCAATACCTTCATTAATAATTTGTTTTCAATCTTGAAGTAACAAAAGGATAAAGAATGGAGACGGAGACTGTGTTAAGTCTTAGACAACAACTCAAGGAAGCAGAGAATGAGCGAATGAAGGCAGCGCAATATGGCTTACATTTATTGGAGTATCAAAATGAAGTTCAAAATCAGTTGGATCAAACACGTCGTGAATTGACGGAGAAAACCGAGGTGATGTTTTAAACTTGAAAAAAATGAAGAAATTTCTTCTGTTTTCTGAAAGTCACAAGTGGTTTTAATGCCTTGTAGAGTCCAGATTAATTTTGATGAGCCTTTTTACTTTAAGTATTTGTTGAGAAGGCTTTTTGTCACTTCTGTAAGATGTTGAGCACGCTTTTTTTTCTAGCTAGGTCAGGTTTTAATATTTTATTCTGAATCAAATGCTCAGCACCACATAGGATTATCTCTATTGTGGAATGAATAGTAGTTGTTAAAGTCAATTTGCTTTAGAATATGTGTGTTGAATATGTTTAACAATTTGTTATGCTCTGCATGTAAACTTGGTGTCACTTAAAGCTGTAAAAAAAAGCATGTTACCAGCAAGACTACAAAATGGGTTTCATGGGCTGTTCACGCTTTAAATTTTTAAATACCAAGGGACTCTGAAATCATTAGTACATTTCTTTACAGCTTAGAAAATAAAGTAGTGTAGTGTTACAGTATAGAGATATTACTTAGTCTTCCAGTTGTCGTCTTGATAGTTGCACAAGAAAATTCCAGCCTAGGACATCTCTTCCACTTTTCCTAAACAATTTAATTTTGACTTCTTTGTTTGTTCTCAGTCAGCTCGTCCTTCAGATTTTCTGTTTCTCTTAACCTGGTCTTTTCCTGCCAGTGCATTGCTATCCATTCCTTTGTGATAAAGCTAAAATGCGTTTTCTTGTGGCCAGCTGGAGTGTTGTAGCACCCTGCTGTTGTAAATGAACACTAATAACTGATTGGTGTGCCATTAGTAGGCTTAGTGCAAGAGGGGCAGTTGGAAAGCACAAGTAATGAAGAAAGCAGAGCAGGATCATCCTTCTCTGCAGGCAGCCTGACACGGTAGTTATTGCGGTGCGAACTTGCATGCACAAGTTATGTTCCACCACTGTAGACTGTAGCAAAGTTATGAGTTAAACTTGTGCGAACCAGTCCAATTAGTAACTTAGATTTCAAGAGCTTGGGGGAAGGAATTGTGTGCTTTCATCCAGTAGAATAACATCCTTTGTGAGAACCGCAGTTATCCAACAGCTTCTTTAGAACTTGATTTCCGTACTTCTCGCTGGAATCTGAGTTCCAAAGCAGTTACTGTGGACACGTGAATTCCAACAGTAGTTGCCAGAATCTTTCAAAACACAGAAGTCACCGTGTGCTTCTGTAAAAGTCCACGTAGATATTTGATGATAGACTTGCTTTATGTGGGTATGGCCGACAGTGCATTGCCAGGTCTTTATCATTGTTAAAGCCCGCTCTGTATATTTGAGTTAAGCCTGTCCCTGATTAGCTGATGTCTAGGCAGCAGAGGTGGATTTCCTACTCAACAGATCTTACTTTTGTTGTTTCTCCTTTTGTCTTCTGGTTTGTCTTCTAGGATCGATTTTAAAGAAAAATACTTCTACAACTTTAGAGTAACTACATTTTGGCATTTTTTTGCATTAGTTTCCTTTTTATTTTCTTTCTTTTTCTTAATTACTGGCTGAATGGAAAAATAAAATGATACTCCCCTCTATTGGTAGCATATGTGTATGATCTGGCATACAGGGAAACAGGTTAAAAAGCCATTCTGAAGTCTGGAAAGGCTGACGGCTTTTATAACAGAACAGTAGGCAAGTTTGTCTTTACCAGGCATAGAACCCAGTTGTTCTGTGGTAGGGGAACACTCAATACGCTGTTGCTAACTCTTTAATACGATTGAGTTCCATCTGTGGTAGAAATGACACATACACTTTCACTGAAGTTTTCTGTTAAACTTGCAAAAAAAAAAATTGGTGCCAACACTTTATTTTGAATGGGAATATTCCATTTCCATGGAGGATAGAATACTACACAACCCACAACCAACTCACTCAAAAATTGAGAGCAATGGTGTAGGTTTTTTTTATTCTTCACTTGGGTATGACAATTCCCTAATTGGATCAACAAAAGGTTGAGTGAGCTACAGGCTTTAGGCAGTTGGTGCCTCTGTGCAGAGCCTTTATTCAGTGCAATGACCATTATGTCTAGACTTATCACTGTGTTATTTCTCGCAGAAATTTGAACAAGAGAAATACTCTCTTCAGAGAGAAATTGAACTTAAGAATAGAATGTTGGAAAGCTTGAGTTTTGAATGTGACTCCCTTAAGCAACAGCAGAATATGCAACTGGAAAAACAGAAAGAACAACTTGCCAGAGTTCATGGACAAGAAATCAGTGACCTTAAAAACAAGGTTTGCGCCTAATATACAGCTAAAATATTACTAATAGCATTTAAAAATGTTTTGAACTTATAACTGCATAGTTGTAACCAAAGCAAATCTAATGAATAGTTGTCATATGTAGTCTTAATCTGTCTTTGCCATATTCAGCAGTTAGATTTGGAACTGGGCTCACTTTTTTCCAACTACTGTTACGAAAGTATTAAAATTTTTATTTATTAATTAATTTATCATGATGGCTTTTATTAAAACAAGAACTAGAGTAAAAAGGTCAAGACAATAAGGCCAGATTTGTTGATTTAAAAAAAAAAAAAAAGCCAAGTAAATATTCTACAACTTGCCAACAAGAAATTAATTACTGAGATCATAAAAGTTGTCATGGGCCTAAATTATCCTTGTTAGAAAAGGAGCTTGTTTGGTTGATGTTTAACAAAATCTGCATAGCTACACTAAATTGCATCCAGTTCCAAAGCTTATTTTTAAAAGGTTACTTTTATTTTATATTTCTGAGACACTCTTTGATTTGAACATGAGTCTGAAATATTGTGCTTTTAATAATTTATTTTAAAGTAGTACTAAATTGTCAAATGTCTTTTAAGTTGGAGAACCTGAAAGCAGAACTAGATGAAACCCGACTCTCAGAAAAACAATTGAGACACAAAGTGGATCATCAGAAAGAAATAATTGCTGCGAAATCAGAAGAGCTACACATGATGTCTGAACGTGTACATGAAACCATGTCTTCGGAAATGCTCAATCTTCAGATGGAGCTCACTGAATTAGAGAGTGTGAAGGTTTGTGGTTAGCACTTGAGTATGGTGCTTTTCTTACTCGCTGTAGTTTTAGGTGCTTTGTGTGTTTTGCTAGTTTGGCTTAGTAGAAAAAAATAATCACAGGAAAAAATATAGCAATAGCCTTAACAACTAGATTTTAATTCAACCTCTTCAAGGTGATATTTTGTCTTAAAGTTATTGTTAGAAACAAGCGTGTTTGTCTCATTTGGGCCTGCTTTTCTTGAATTTGCTTCATAAGCTTTTTATTTCATACTTCTGTATTTAGGCCAATGTTGAAGAAAAGCTGAATGAACTGCAGTACAGTAAAGAACAATTAGAGCTCATAAACAGCAACTTACGTAATCAGCTGGAGCGTCTACAGGGAGAGAAAGAAGAGAGGGAAAAAGAAGTTGTTTCTTACTGTAACGCATTAGAGGTATTCTCTTAATTTTTTGCAACAGTACTAGCTAATCCCTGCATTCCACAAGTGGTTGGTGCTAGATTTTCACTGAAATAAGGAGAAGAGCTTTGAGAGGAGTCTGTTTTGAGGAGAGAGGGGGGAAGAGAATGCAGAGGAAATAAAGGCTAAATCATATTTAGTAGATCTGTGTTAGCTGCTCACAGTCTGTCTCTGTATTGGCATTCTCTTGTGGAAGGCTGCACGTGGAGATCCTTTGCATTGCAGTATCCTGCTTCATAGCAGGAACTTGTAACAGGTCACTTACATGATTCCCGTTTTTATTTCAAGTTCCTTTTGATTGCCTTGCAAAATGCTTTTGGGGAGTAGAGTGCCTGTGACTACCACCACAGCAAGGATGATAGCATCAGTGTCATCAGTCTGACTAATAAATGTCCCAATTTTTCTTTAAAGGATTTAGTTATGATATTATCCATAAGAGCAAGTGGGATACTGGGCCTCCTAGCAAAATGATTTTCATTGTCTTTCTGGCTAATACTGTGTGTACAGTTAAATACTGCTGTACAAGGTAATTTGTGTGAAATGTGTGAGGAATGGAATAGATAAAAGTGTTTAATTAAATGAATATGCAATACATCACATTTTTAAACTACCTCTTTCTTTGCTTAAATCTAGAAAGCTCGTGAAGCTAATCGAGAGCTTCAGGTTCAGCTGGATCATGCAGTTCAGCAATCTTTGGACCCTACAAGTAAAGGCAATTCTCTCTTTGCTGAGGTACAACTGCGCAACAGATGTCTGAGAATATGCAGAGAAGAGATCTTTTATCATAAGAAATCAGACTTATGTTGTATTGAAAACATAGACGGACCTGATCTCCCTGGCACGAATCGCTATTTCTCAAATTCCTCTATTCCTTCAGTGTTGAATTGTCAAAGGACACCTCAGGAAAACAATTTGCATGTACAATCTAAAGCTGGGGAGATAATGACCTAATGAAATGACTTAAAGTTGCCTGGTTATCAAGATGAAAGATGAGACTAAGGGTTCATAATAACAGTTCTGTCTGAAACTTTGCTCTAAGGATTCTCATTCAGCTGGTGACCTTTCTTTAATGCAAAATATACAAATGAAATATTGAAAGATAATGCTAAATGCTACTTCTAAAGAGCGTGTTGAAAAATGGTTGGATGTTTGAACAAGAGTTTTTGAATACGAGTTTAGGTGGTATTAAATGCCAGCCTATATGCTGGCATTTTGTTTTCTGACCACCCTCAGTGAATGGCTTCATTTGATATGCAGTTCATACTTATTTTAAACTATTTGTTCTGATACAGATAGACAAAACTATTCTGGACCAATACTGATTCTTACTAACTGTTAGCTATTCCAATATTCAAAGAACAAAAGAAATCTCTTGTACTTTATTGACTAGGGTTCAGCTGCTTACAGGACTGTCTACTCAGTATTTATCTCGGAAGTTTTGACAGTAGCACATTGTTGGAAAAGAAGTGTTTTCAGAACCAACATCAATTGCTAGTTAACTTCTTTTAACACTCACAATCCAAGTGACACGTGTTATTTTCATAGTAATAATTGTTAAAAATGTTCTATAGGTGGAGGACCGTAGGGCAGAAATGGAACGACAGCTGATCAGTGTGAAAGTAAAATATCAGTCACTACAAAAACAGCATGCATTCACTAGAGAACAGTTGCAAAGAATGAAGGTATGACCGTTATTGTAATACTCCAGGGTATCCTTGGGGTCTGATAAAGCGTTGCTGTAAAACACAGGCTAGGGGGTCTGATTCTCTTTGAACTGTGGTACAGTAGTGTCGTTGGGTGGGTGGGGAGGAATGGGAGAGAAGACCAGTGACATGTCATTGTGCTACTTACCTTCAGTAGTATATCAACACTTTTTCTAGCGCTACTATTTAATTCTAGAATGCTAAGTTAAGCTGAAGGCACTGTCTGCTTACACTGATAGTAATTCTTAATTGGTAAAACAGCTTCTGCCAGTCAAACTAGCTTTTTTTTGACAGTTGCTTTTTCTAATTCTCATACTACGTAAATAACTTCTGTTTTAACAGAGGTTCTCAGGAGTTAATGCCTCTGTAAGCAACAGAGAAAGCTTTCACTCTGTCATTTGATCACACTGTTTTTCCTCCTCTGAGTTGCTTTCTTGTTGTGTTTTTTTGTTCATGTTTCTCTTCCTTCTCCCTAAATTTCATGCAAGAATACAAGTTATAAACGAACTGTAGTTAACACCTCTACTGGAGGGTGTCCCTGCCCCTGGCAGGCGGTTTGGAATTAGATGGCTGTTAAGGCCCCTTCCAACTGAAATAGTTCTATGATCATAACTACTTCATCTAGACTATGCTCCCCTAGGTTGGCAGCTTGTAGGTTAGGAAATACTGTTGAGAAACGTAGTTGGCTGAAGTTGCTCTATAAGACAACGTCAAGGGCCTGCTGCAAAATTGTCAACTGTTCTCACGTTGGCCTTGTGATTGCCTTATATGAGAAGGGATCATTCCAGTTGGATCATGCAGCTTGTCTGAGACCAGTACTGAAACATAAGTAGTGATAAAGAGTAGCACTGAATATACAGAGCTGTGACTTAGCTTTTGTGGAGAAGCGAGTTGAAAATAACTAGAACACCACAAAGGACAATGGAGGAAGTACTTTATAGCCAAGGAGTGTTCACTGGAATTTCTCATTGAGAGCTAAAGATGAGAGTAAGTAAAATGGTTGAATAGGATCAGTTTCTTAGATTCTTTCTATCTCCTTCTAATATGAGTGCAAGTCAGTGATTATTTTGGCTGAATGGTTACATTTAAAGTTTTCATCCGGGACTAAGACAAGTTGGTATCCCTTTTTTTTAAAGTTGGTATTTGGAATTCCAATTTGAGCTACTTTATCCTAATCAAATATCTGCTAGTACCAATGTTAGAAGTCATTTGTTATGACAGCTGTTTTGTTCACGTTAGTATCTTAGATCTCTGGTAGCATCTCTTCTGCTTTGCCTTGCATTGTGTTGCTGTGTTAAAACTGTGTATAGTGAACTGATGGCTACTCAGTCGGTACCTGACTCCAGTAGTGTAGTTCGCCGCATTGTTACAACATCAGTTGTCAGGGTACTTGAATGGGGTATTGACTGAGGACTTCAGAGGATCTGACTTCTGGACACAGTGTAAACAGCACTCCTTTAAAGGTTTTGCCAAGGCTGGAGTATTTACCACAGCTTGTAGTAGCCCTTCCTGTTTCTTCTTTTTTGTTGCTGTTGTTTTTAGGTACTTGCACTGCACTTTGCAACTGACAGTTAGCAAGTAGGCTCTTAAGTGAGGGGGAAACGCTACATGTCTACACCACTGGGGAATGCAAGTATAGTTTTAGTTGGCCATTGGCAGATAAAATTTCATTTCCCCCTACATCCATTGGAAGTTAGGAGGAAGAGATGACTGAACTTGTGTTAGATCTGGTTTGGGTACAGAATCATCAATCTTTCTGTTTGATATACAAGATGAAATAGGGCAAATGCTCTTCTCTTGCTTGCTCTGTTAATCTGTAGTCTTTGTTTCAGTTGATCCTTTCTCTGGGACTTCTCCAAGTGTTTTGTGTTACTTCATCCATACTGTCTTAACTGTGAAACCTTCACCGGACATTATTAACGCTCCATTACATGTTTACCTAACTGCATTTCATGTTCTTTCTTTAGTTGTTTGAGTATCTGTTGTGTCCCTTGTAAATAGATGGGTTAAAAACCTTGTAGCATTATGTTCTGCTAAGCGTGAGAAAAATCTGCTATAAATGCTAGATTTGGATTTATTTCTACTTTTGTAGTGAAAAAGGATTTTCGTATGCTTGGAAGGGTGCCTTCCATGGAAGATGTAAAAGAAGCTGAAATTCTTATATAAGTATTACTGAGCGTAAACTTAAAGTCCACCTCTGATCAGAATTGAAAAAGAAAATGTTTTTGTTTGTTCATTTTTTAAATTTGTTGGGGAACTAGGTTTTTTTTTTTTTTTGAACTGAGAAGTTCCTCATAGATTCATTTTAGCTCTGAATGAGCCTGCACTGTAGCTGAGTTCTAGTTTACTTGGTGTTTAAGCTTGAAATGTGAAATGTTTTGTGCGCCTCCTTGACAGCGCGTTTATAGGCTCTTTAGTCAATGAGGAAAGAGATAGGACACCTTCGGACCACATTGTGGAAGGCTTTGGCCATCCTGGAGAGTTTTAGTATTAACAGTTACAAGTTGACACTGTTTAATTGTCAGTATTGAGTTTAAGCACCCAGTGGTTTTCTATATTTACAAATAGGAGAAAGAGGTTTGGGTATCCTGAGCTTTCTGAGTAACAGGAAGACATGTTCTGTTGCTTGACCCAGTGCTTGTTAAAATTGTTTTTTCCTTTTTTCTAGCTGCAGATGGCTACACTGCTACAGATGAAAGGCTCTCAGGCAGAATATGAGCAGCTGGAACGCTTACAGTCAATGTTGGAGCAAAAGAATGGTGAAGTAGAAGATCTTCTTATGAAAGTGAGACAATTAGAAAAATCTAAGGTATGGCATCTCTAAGTGGAAAACTCAGATGAAATGTTAATGCATGAGGAGAAGGAACAATTAAAACTAAAGACTGTGCTTTGGTTTGAAAGGGATCCGAAGGCTTCTCATTCCTTTATATGACTGAAGTTCTGTTTTAGAGCTGAAGAACACACAGTTCTGAAGTGCATACGAGCAAGAAACCCATTTTCTGTTTCCCCCCTTCCCCATTCCTGTTTAACATCTTTGTATTTTAGATAGCTACCTGTAGCGTTGAATTACTTGGTCAAAGTTCACTAAGCAGGAAGTTTTTGGTGTTTTTTTGTTTTGTTTTGTTTTTTAAGATATATGCATCAGTTTTTAGTCTCTCCAAGAGTTCTGATATATTTGCTGATACTGTGATGTCTTGACTCAGTAGGTGAAGTGCTCTCTTTTTTTAGATCTGAATTGCTAAATGATTCTAGTAAAGTAACTTTTTTAGTATTTCTGTGCAACTTGACAGCATCTTTATTTTGGAAAGGGAGAACTGCATACATGTGTTTTTCTGTACTATACCAATGTTACTGATGTTTGTGTGTATTCAGAGTCAAAAACTGTAGCCTTGCTTACAGTCTTAGATATTAATGTACTTAATTAGCACTTTCTTATCACAGCTTTGGAATGCGAACTGAGGTTTATTAGCTTATGCTTTGGGATTAAGTTTTCCAGGATAGCGTCCTCTATTCTGCATTTAACCAAAGCGGCATAAAGCTGGGCTTAACCCATTTTAATAAGCAGTCAAGACAGCTTGGTTACTTCACCGGTTTTGTCACATGTGAGCTTGAGAGAGACTTTTTTTTCCTTGTCTCTATGCACCAAATCTGTAGTGTCAGCAAATGTAATGATGGATTCAAATAGCCATCAAAAGTACCTGTATTCAGTGACTGACAGGAGGTTCTGAGATCTGTCTGACAGTTTAAGTCTGAGTAGTCTTTTTTTTTAAACCAAAAATTGTGACCAGAATGTCCCACGAGACAGGTATTTTATGAAACACTTAGTACATCTGTGGCATCTTCAATGTCAACCAAATTTTTTGTCTTAAAAATGTGATTGATTTTCAGATTTTTGGCAATGAAATTTGGGCTATTGATCACTGTGGCTTCATTTGCAGCTCCTGAATAACAGAGGACTGGCCGTTTGCATGCTATATGATGCTTGTAGCAAGTCAGCACGTGCTGAGAGCATCTCAGTTCTATAGCATGTTTTAACATCTACCATGAGGCTTCTGTATAGAAGCGCAGTGAAAGCTTCGTCTAGGGACTTGAGCTTATGTGCTTGTGAAAGTTCACTAGTTAACAGCTTGACACTTTTTCTTCTGACAGACTTCATATGAGAATGTGGAAGAATGCAGAGCTAGTACTAGCTCAAAAGGAGGGTCTGAAGATGGTTACTATGCAGAATTGCTGCAAATGAAACTCGACAACTTGAAGTAAGTACCTTATGGTCTTAGGCCTGGAAGTTGGTCGCAGTGTGAATATCTTCTAGCTACCTATTTCCCTTCTCCACTTTTTTTGTTCTCTGTGATGTTCACTGACTGCATGAGGAAATACGCTCATTGCTTAATGCTGTGGAACCGTCCTGTGTTCGTTACAGGAGCTCAAAAATACTCTCTTCCATTGTACTTATTGTTGTAACAGATGGCGGCAGAACCAGTTTGTATTACTGCTGCTTCCTTTTAGAAACATGGTTAATACCCCTATTAGTTAGGTGATAAATCAAATAAATATATTCACGTTTTTTAAAAGTCCATGTCTTTTAACCTGTGTGGCAACTGTATGAAGCTTCAAGTCTATAGGCCGTATTTCTCTCTCAGAAGAGCCAGATAATACATAAAATGCTTTATGGCTCTACCTAGTTGAGCTGTGTTCTTTAGTTAGTGAATTCCATAGCTATTCATTAGAAATTCCGTCATATCTGGCTTCAGGACTGTTGTGAAGACCTCAAATGGAAGTCTCCCCAGAGGAGACGGTGGTCTGCTGTGGAAATTTTAGTGAATCACAGAGTATTAGGGGTTGGAAGGGAACTTGAAATATCACCTAGTCCAATCCCTCTGCCAGTGCATGAACATGTCCAGGCGGGTTTTGAAAGTCTCCAGAGGGGGAGACTCCACGACCCCACTGGACAGCCTGTTGCAGTGTTCTGTCACCCCCACTGTAAAAAAGTTTTGTTTCAAATTTAAGCGGAACCTCCTATGTCCCAGCTTACACCCATTGGCTCTTGTCCTATCATTTGGACATAGAGAAGTCTATTACCTGATTGTTGCTGTTCTTATGAGAAACTGGCATGATCTAAGTACTATAGGACAACTGAGGAAAGATGATTCTGCACTTGTGATGTGGAAATTAATGTCATTTGAAACAGGGGCAAGGACATGCACTATCTTAACATATTTTTTTGTTTCTTACTTAAAGTATTACCTTTTGTTTATGTAAAGATTGTATTATCAATTACAGTAGTAGTACTGTAAACATACATGGACTTAAAAACAGAAACCCTAGTGAATTTTTAAGTTAGGGAGAGCTTCTTGAACCAGTTACATAAGCATGTCCGTGTTCTTGTAATATAGCTTTTTAATACAGTTTTTAACACACATTATGTCTCTGGTAACTCACTGTTCTTTGTCAATTTCAAGTAGAAACTCTCCTTCTGCTGGAAGATGGCTTTCTCTTCCTACTAGTGTATAAACGTGAATTTTATGTGGAGTAGTTGAATGTTTAGGTAACTTTGTGCATACTGCCTTAAAAAGAAACTATTATTTTCTTCCCAACCAGCAAGGAAACTGAAACCTTGAAAAATGAACTGTCCTTGCAGAGGATGAAAGCTTTGTATGAGAGCCAAAGGGTTCTGGAAGTTGAAAGGAAGCTCTTCACAAATGAGAGACATTTGCAAGCTTGTCAGAGTGAGAATATGAATTTGCGAGTTATGCTGGATGAGTTAAAAATGAAATATGAACCTGAAGGTAAAAATACTGCTTTTCCATATGGAAAAAGAAAATACATGGATTTCTCAACCAGCCTGTTCAGTGTTGTTCAACTTAAGCTACTGCCTTCATTCAAGATACAAATTGATGTTTAAATGGTGGCCTTTTGATAATAACCTGGTACAAACCCTGTTGAACTGAAACAGTAAAAACCTACCTTGCTGAAGGATCTTACTTCAGTATGTATGGTAATGTTAATTTTAGGAGACTGAAGAGTACAAATACAGTGTTCTGAGGCTTTAGAGCATAGCTACATAAGCATAGTGAAGGAGGTGCAATCAAGTTTTCGTGAGGTACATTTAATAAAGTAGTATTTCTACTGTCGATCTGTTTGTTCACGAAAGGTATTAGCTTTCTGAGTGCAGGCAGATGGTGTGAGCTTTGTAATAAATGTGAAGCACTTGGAGGAAAAGCTGTGATAGGAGCTCGTTACTGCAGATGAAGTTTTGACAGAGGCCCAGCAGACAAACAACTGATACCTGTGTTTCTGCAGAAACAAAAAAGCTATAGCCTCTGGAGGAAGACAAATGAGGACAAATTTGTTTTGGTACTTGTCCAGACCCAAACGATTTATTTGGAACTTTTTTGGTGGAAGCTTACATCAGCAACATTCAAAATGGGAATAAAATAGTTGAGAGCATATTAATTCAATTCAGAGCATTTAAGTCTTGTTTATTTTTTTGTTTAAAAAAAAACACATGTAGAATGTATAGAGGGAAATAATCTGGTCTTTTTTAAGCTAACTTTTGTTGGGGTGCATGGTTACTAATAATTAGTTATATGAATGGGTACTCTTTAAGTAATCTAAGTAACCTATTAAGAATTATTCTCAGGTCTTTAGTCACGTGAAATGTTCTTCACTAGTTTTGATGGCTATTACGAATGTGTTGGTAGACAAGTTAATCCCAGCTTTACTTGTGTACAAAAAGTATATTACTTTCTTTCCATAGAGCTACTTAAAGTCACTGAAGTTAAAAAGAAGAGGGAGAAGATTCCAGTGGACACTACCTGTGAATATCTGAACAGCAAAAATACTTCAGTAAAAGAAGCTGCTCTCACTCATTTGCCAAGTAAGGAAGAAACTAAGGTCACTTGCAAGGACTTGGAGCAAAGTGACTCTTCTCCCAAAAAACAAGTTCTTGAAGCACCACCAGTAAATATAGCTCTTCAAATGATGCACAAAGTAGTTGAACCTGAAAGAGAAAGAAAGAGAGTTAAAACGGAAGTTGAGAGTCATGACAGCTATACTTCATATAGCAGAAGTGGAAATAATTCTCTGGCTTCGACTGCCCCCAGGTCAGTGTCAACTTCTGTGTATGGTCAAGGCAATCAGCACAGACCTGCATCTCTTTTCTTTCGCTGCATGAACTATGCTATCCACTTCTTTATCTGTTTACTCGTTGTTGCATGCAGAGTAATTCCTCAGCTCCGGCTGCCTGCGTTCAACCTCTTAAAGCCTTTTAGAAAGACTAAAATGATGGCTCATAGAAAAGACTCTTGAAACTCTAACTACCTTTGAAATAACTTTCCCATTACTTGAAAAAGTTTAAGGTGTGCCGATACTGTGACAGCTCACTCAGTTTGCTCTTCCTTCAGAAACAGGACTGTTTCTTGGTCCTTCAAAGCTGCTATATACTTGGATTGCATCTTAAGGTAACAATCAGTAGGTATCACGCTTCAGTCTCTGAAATTTGAGGACAAATGGAATGAGGAATGATGTGGCTAAAAGCCTGCGTGGTCTCCTCTCCACGGCCTACAGGTCCGGCCTGGAATCTGCTCCGGCAGGGGTCTTCCACAGGCCACAGCCTCTGTCAATGCAGGTCCATCTGCTCCACCGTGGTCTTCTCCATGGGCTGCAGCGTGGATCCTTGCTCCACCGTGGTACTCCATGGGCTGCAGGGGTCAGCCTGCTTCACCATGGTCCTCACCACAGGCCGCAGGGAACTTCTGCTCTGGCACCTGGAGCACCTCTCCCCCTCCTTCTTCACTGACCTTGGCGCCTGCAAGGCTGTTTCTCACTCCTCACTCTCCCAGCTGCTGTGTGGCGCAGCATTTTTTTCCCTGTCTTCAATATGCTCTCACAGAGGTGCAAACAACATCACTTATTGGCTCAGCTCTGGTCAGCAGTGGGGCCCTTACCAAACATGGGGCAGCTTCTAGATCCTTCTCACAGAAGCCACCCCTATGGCCCCCTGCTACCAAAACCTTGCCATGTAAACCTACTACACTGGCAGAAATGCAATGAAGTTGAGGGGATTTTGTTTCCTTTTTGTGAAGCCTCCCATCTGTATCATCCCACATGGAAGCCATTTTCTTTGGCTTTTTGTGTAGTGATATAAGGGTGGAGAGAAAAGAATGGCTTGGGAATCTGAAGCGACTCGAAGCCTAAACCTTCCCTGTCCAGAAAGTTGTATTTAATCTGTCCCCCCCCACAATCAAGCTTCCATATTTTCCCTCACCCCCAGTACATACACCACTTTATTTTGTTGTTGCCTGCAGGGCTCCTTGCTATGTTCGCCACAGCAGTAGCTTTATATTCAACAGATTTTATGAACCATCCAATGAGGAAAGGGTGTGCTAAAATAATGCAAACTTGAATTTAGTAAATGGAGTATACAGAACTTCTCATATGTGACTTGTTACAGGATGAGCTGCAGTTTCTTGACGGTAGCAACAAGGAACTGTTCACTGACGTTGTGAAAATTAGCAGTGTAACCTGAGCTGGGATTTAAATGCTTTGATTGAGGGGAAGTGCTGTGTCTTGATATCCAGCATCCCAGAGGGCATATGTGTTTCAAACCAAGTCTCAGCCTGTTCTGGAATAAAAGCGAAGAAAACTTAAAGATACTTTAAGGTAATATGAAAACACTATATGGAATGCACAGGAAAGAATATGATGATTACAACAGTATTTCAGGTCCTGCCAATAACAAATACTTTTCAGACCGTTTTATTGAATCTAGAACGGCAGCAGCTTAAAGGCTGGAGGAGGCCCTGCTATGTAGAAGTCTGCATAGTAGATCCAAAACTGCATTCAGGTGTAACTGGATTGATACTTTGACTCTCAGATCAATTGTTCATGGTTGCATTAGATACAATTAACAGTTTTAAAGTAAGCAAATAGTACAGTGTTCTGAAATTGTCTGGAAAAAATATGGTAGAAAAGAGCAGTTTAAATAGCTATGTCAGCGTATGCAGGGACTGTTCCTGAGGAGGAAGGAGCAGGAAAGTGAAGCTTGGGTGGTGAAAGTGATGATATTATTTAATGATGGTGTTCTGTGCACATGAAGGAATAGTTATCATGTAACCTGGGTGTGAATATCTATCTTCATTTGCTCTTATTTATCTGGAAAAGAAGGTAAAATGTCTGCAAACAGAAAGCTATTAGAAACAGTTTGTGTGAACTGAAGAGGTAATCCTCTTGCGAGCTGAAGGCGTTGAGGAGGGAAGAATGTTTTATGGGATTCATGTGTTGGAAGTAGAGGGAAATGAAGTGGAAGAAGACAGTCGTAGTTCAGGTGGGTGTTCTGACTGTGTACCCATTGCCCTTGGTTCACAAGAAAAATAAAATGTAAATCATAAGTAAGGGAAGGAGGGACACCCCCACAAAACCACACACAGACACACACAGGTAACACCTCCATATCCACTTTTAAGGTGTTCAACATGGTGTGAAGAACCAGTAAAGGGTAAATCCAGACAGAAGGTTCTGTTTGTATTTGAAGTTACATTAATGATCTATTAAATCCCCGATGAATGATCTTGTTGAGATAACACTGAGGATTCCCTTAACCCTAACCTGTTATGACTTATTATGAAGTAGGAAGTTTTGGTAAATCTGAGCTTTTGAGAAGCTGGCTTTTGAAACAAAGCATCTCTAGACTGTTCTGTGATAGACATAGGTAAAAGCCCTACACAGTAATATTGCCAAATGCAGAAGCACAAAAAGTGTGGGCAAGTTGAGCACAAACGTGGACCTGAAAATGGAGAGTTTGGGGGAAGAAGAAAATACTTGGCATTGGTGTGGTAGGTAATAGTCAGTATTGCATCTTGCGTGGAGGAAAATGGGATGCTCAAGCCAAGAAGGTGAATGTGGTCAGTGGAGGGTGTTTTTTGTCACTGGAGTGGTATTTGTGCAATAATCTGTCTGGTTAAGGTGTTAGAGTTGCATGAAATGTGGCACTAGAAAGAGTCGTAGCAAGCGTGAGTGGGTTACAAACCTCATTTCTAGCACATGGTGTTAATAAGTGTTGTCATCCTAGCTGTGGAGTGATAGAGTAGTAGTCAGAGATGACCTGTATGTACTTAATGGTGGCTGATTTCCTTGCTTGTGGAAGTCTTGCTGGCTAATGTGATACTTAGCAAGATAGACATAGGTAACTTTGAACTATTAGTATATGTACACATTGCAGATGTGTTGACTTAGAAAAGTTTTGAGGTAGCAAATGAAACATAGGAATTGTGATGGTTAAAAACATGGTAGTTGAGACTAAAGGCTTAAATATTTTTGTGATTACTTTCAATTGTTACTGCTATTGTAATTGAGAGGTTATAGGTAGTGATATTTTCTTGGGCTAAATGGTCTATAAAAAGCTAGAATTCTGTACAAAAATGCTTTTCTTCACTTCTGAAACTGAAATAACAAGTTTCAGCCCTCGCTACTCAATTTAGTTTGCCTTTATTTTTGATGTTGTTTGCTTCAGTTTGAACTAAGGAAGGACTTGTGTCCCTAAAAGCTTACTTGCTCTTATAAGTTATTGAGATGGGTAGTGTATGGCAAACTTAACCTCATCTGGACTTGGGTTAAACAAGGATCTCGTAACAGAATGCCCGTGGCCATTTGGCTGAGCAAGAGATTCAGATAACTAATACTCCCTTCAGGGTTTCAAGCGTGCCACCCATCCTCAGAAGGTAAAGTCGCATCTGATGGGACCAGTCAAGCTTCCTTAAGTGGGTAGAAGAGCTAAGTCATGCTTATGGAGTGTACAGAGATAAAACGTGGTGGAATCATGTCATAGTTGGACAAGCATTTATTTCAGAGCAAGTGTTTAATGGTCTTCTCTTTCTGCTCTGTTTCCCTGTGCTGACACCGGATGGGATTCCCTGATGGTGTGGGAGATGTTCCAGGAGCTGGCTTGGTATGAAGGTTGCTGGGATAACCGGATGTCTGTGAGATGCCCACCAAGCCATTCCCTCATTCCCCCTTCCCAACAGGATGGGGAGATAGTAAGATAAAAAAGGTCATGGTGGAGATACACAGAGATTGCTTACTAATTGCTCAACAAAAATACACTCAACTTGAAGATTAATGCCAATTAAAAATAGAGCGATAGTGAAAAACAAAGACAAAACGAAGATGAAAAAAAAATCACAATCACAAAAATAAAATAATATCACAATGAACAACTCCTGCCACTTCTTCCCAGGCTCAACTTTACTCCTCAGTTCCCAGTTTTTACCTTGTCCCTTCTGAATGGCACCAGGTGGATGAGGAGTGGCGGCCTGTATTCAGTTCATGATACACTCTGCTGCTCCTTCCTCATACTTTTGCTCTGTTCCAGCTTTGTTCCCTTCCACGGGGTATGGCCTGGAGATCTGCTCCGATTTGGTTCTCCGTGGGTTGCAGGAGAACAACGTGCTTCACTAGGGTCGTCTTGCCGCACTGCAGGGCAGTCTCTGCTCGGGTGCCAGGAAGATCTGCCCGTCCTTCTTTACTGACCTGGGCGTCTACAGGGTTGTTGCTCACATGTTTTTCTCTCACTCTTGCTGTGCAGTTTTTTTCTTTGATCTTTTCTTAAACATGTTATCACTGGGGTGTCCCCAGTGTTGCCATGAGCTCCCCCTTGGCCAGCAGCGGGTCTGTGTTGGAGATGGCTCTGGCTGGCTTGGGGGCAGACCCTGGTTGCTTCTTACAGAGGCCACTACTGCACTCACTTCCCTCACTTCCCCCACCAGCACCTTTCTACATAAACCTAATGCACAGCTTATCTGTCTTTATGAAACTGCTGGTGGCTAGCTTGCCTTTTTTTTTTTTTTAAACCTGGATTAGTTAGTTTTGCTTTGTGGCTGTGCAGCATTGTACTGGCAACAACAGCAAGGTACAGTTAGGAGTCCAGGAGCAGTAAGTTAGTAGCTTCTTAGGAAAACTGTACAGTCAAGAGAAGAGCCCATAAAATCACGGTAACTTCTTCCTGGTCAACTATAGATTCATTTTGAAATTAATAATACTTCTTCAGAGAACTATCTGTCACATAGTGGTTCTCAAATTTTTACACTATAATACTTTAAGCAAACCTTGACTTTAAACTTAGAACAGTCAATAAATGTACTTTGACTTTCATGAATTCAGAGTTGCTTAACTCACAGCTAGGTTTCTGTGGTGCAAAATGGGTTGTCTTAGAATATCGCTCAAGCTTTCTTATGGGGGGAGGTGAGTGTTGCTGAATTCTGAACTCAAGCACGTGAATTGGACTGTATGATTAAACAGAAAAATAAGTTCAGTGTGACACTTCTGGGGAATTGCCAGGCTAAATCTCAAAATGAAACATACACATAAGCAGTCGTCAAGGCAGTGTGGGTAAGAAGTGCAGGTGAGCATAAACTAAATAATGTCACTTTTTAATAATACTGCTCATCAAAGTGCAAGGCACTGTACTAACGTGTACATCCTTTTTAGAGTTAAATTGATGTGCACATTTGAAATTACAATTGTATTTATAGGGTGGCTGCAGGGGTAGTAAACACGGATTTGAAACATGTTTGAGGTTCCCACTAACAGCAGTGGATTTATTTCTGTAATAGTCGTGGCTGAGTATGTTAAAAAGGTAGGAGAGCTTTTCCAGGATGCTTGAGATACTTAGTGGTATTGTCTCCAACTTGGAATTGTAATTGAAAAGCAACCCTTTCCAACTTGGTCAGTCTAGGTAGTCATTGCTTGAGACGCTTGAATGGCTTTGTGTTGTATTGGCATCGTGGTGAACACAGGAGTGGAACTCATCAAGCTGCTTTGTTTAGGTCTTCCAAAACTTAAGGCCTTGGTCTCTGGGTTAAAACTCCAGTTCTTCAACAGATAGCAAGATGGTTCAGCTGGTGCGTGGAGGCTGTAGTTATTTTTTGCTGTAGACAGAAAAGAGCAGGTGAGCGTTTTGTTATAAATAATTTTGGAATTTAACTGAAAATGGATTTTGTCCCTTCTCTTGTTGCATGTAGTACCCTGAAGTATTTCCAGGCCAACTATAATACACTGAAGTGAAAGAGGTCTGGTTGGAGCCCTGACGTGGGTTGCTGGTATTTATTTGTTTGGATTGTTAGCGGGAGCCTAACCTGGTCATTATCACCTTAAAGCTTTTTTGTCACTTCTCAGTGTGTATTTACTGTAAGCTAAATTTTTTGTAAGTGGAAGTGAATTACGGTTATCTATTGCTGACCCAGATAAAAAAATGTAACCAACTTAAGGAGTTTACCACTCTGAAATAGCTCATTTTATTCTTGTAAGTCAGTATCAGTCCTCTGATATTATTAACATAGTCTCAGGAACTTGGGTTACTTTATGTTGACTTGTATACACATTTTGCTGTACTTTTGAAGCATAAAATTAAGTTATTTTGAGACAGTGTGATGTTTCTCGTAAAAACTTGCCTTCCAGAGTTACTTTGCTACATCTACAGTATTAGGTGATTCTGTTCAAGGAGAGTATTCTGTGCAAATCAAATTGTGCTGCTTTGGAACATATTTCAAGTTAATTCTGCTTTTGTTTGGCCTTTTTGGTTTGTTTGAAACTTTTCTTTGTTCATTCCCCCCACACACCCTTTTTATAGGGACTTATTCCTGGAAATTTTGGCTGCTAGACTCTTTGGAGGGTTGGACAGGTGTTGGTTAAGGTGGAAGAGAGGGAGGGACAAATGAGTCTACCATAGAAACAGATGCTTTGGCACGATGCGAGGGAAAAACAGGGTGAACTGCAGATTAAACACTAACCAGAAGATGATTACTAAAAATTCTCTCCTTCCCTGAATTAGGGGTTCTTGTTGTAATTGTGTAATTACTTGCAAGTTGCAGCACATCTAAAATGGAGTGGTGGCAAGTAGATTATGGACAAAAGATGGTTACCCATCAGAGTGACAGGTCTGGACTTGTTACAAAGTGAATGCTGGAATGCAAACACTCCATGCACAGCAAACCATACTTGCTATTTAGTGTTTTGAGACAGTGCTTATAGAAAATAATGTGCAGAATACTTAAAATGGTTAAGTGCTTTATCTGATACATGTATGTGTAAGGATCAAGTTAGGAGGGGAAAATCTAAGCTGAGGTTCCCAAAATACTCCTATTCCAGTTGCTTACATGTTGTTTGTCTTTAGGCATATCTCTATTACAAATAAATCTCTAATGACTTCAGCAGTCCTTTTTGTTTGGAAAATCATTACTGAAAGGAGCTGTAGATTGTTGTGGACTGCTCACTAGTGGCTCTTCAGGCTGCTAGAAATTAAGTTATTAGAGAACCACTTTAGCGGAGATGTGGTTATGAGTCAGCGTAAAACTTGTGTTGCTATGTCAAGCAATGTGTAATCTGCAACTTCATTTTCCATAACTTGTTTTGCTGTTGAAACAATCATGTATAAGTCAATTTTCTGTAGGAGATCCAGAGATGCTACTTCGGATTAGTTTTAATGACACTTGTGTGCTTATTAAGTGATTCTTAATTAAAGCATCCAACTGTGCTGAGCGGTCTAATTGTTTTTTAACTTAACACTTTAACAGCTTTGCGGTAGCTAACACTGTATTCCTGTTTACATTCATATCAGAATTAAAACTTGTCACTGGACAAATGATGTAATTTCAAGCCTGAAGATCAAGTTCTTGCCATTTCTTGTTTTCAGATCTTCAGGAACTAAGATAAAGCAGTAGTAATGCAAAAATGTGGTTGGAAACTAGTATCTTGCTTTTTCTAGTCATCTTTTGTATTGTTAATGCAAAGGCTCAACTTGATCACACCTGTATGATGTTGCTGGGACTTCACTTGGAGCTTTATACTCCTGTGATGTGATCTTCTTTGCATACATGGCACAATCAATGTGTTGTTTTTTTTTTAAAGGCTGATCCCAACCAGTTGGCAATTTCAGTAAGCTTTTTTGCTAGACTGCAGCAGATAAGAGGCAAAAAAAAAAAAAAAATGTGAAGTGATGAAATGTGAGGATGAATGATACAAAGACACTTTTCACCTTAATTTGTTAATACTCCATGCTTTCTTTGCACATGGATGCTCGTAAGCCAGTTGGCTTGCTCAGTTTTGCTTAACTTTTATGTTAGCTCTGTTTTGTAATAACTAAATATGTATTTAGAATGGTTGCTTTGCCTGTAGGTTAACAACTGAATCCAGATCTGAAACTACGGAAAAGGAAGATAAGGAAAATATAATCACGACTGAGAAGAAAACACAAAAGAAAAAATACACTACATTGTACGTGTCTTCTAAACCAACTCCTGAAACACAGTGTGCTCAGCAGTAAAACTAATTTTCTGGAAGGAAACTGGATAGTTTGGAGTTCTGCTTCAGCAGGAAATGCTGAGTAAACTTACGTTACACAGGTTCCTAACATAAATATCAATCTGCCTTGTTTTCTGAACAGTATGAGTATATTAATGAAAGCTGCACTTTTGATGTCTTAACTTCCCAGAGAGCACCTGTTAAGTACCCTGGCAATGGGAGCTGAAGTGTTGCCTTGTCTTGAATTTTAGCTAAGACTCTACATGCTTGTTAGTCATCGCTTGTTGGAAGCATAGTGCTATTCTGAATGATAAGTACTTGCTACAGAAACTTTATTATGCAATAAAACAGGGGTTAATCCTGAGCAAGATTGGCTAGACAGTGTTAATACAGAAGGAAACTAAGTCATGAGCAATTCCTCCTGAATTTCTCTCAATTCCTGGATTCAGAATTCTTAATGATTTTTCCCCATAATATGTAATTGTTCAGCTTTCAGGCTGACCTGATTGTCAAGATGTTCAATTTGTTATGCATTTTGTGGGTTGGTATATGTTTGAAACTTTAAAATCTTGTATTTGTATGAATAAATAAAATAAACTTTGCTAAACCTTCCTAAAATTAGTCTGTTGCATTGGAGACAAAACATTTTCCTAAAACTGCTGTTTTTTGATTGACAGATACGTTGTTGGAAGTATTTTGTTTAAAAAAGTTCAACTCAAAAGCTAAGACATTGTAATCCATGTGATGTGTCTTATTCTTCGGTTAATCTTGCCTTGCTGATAGTTCATGCAGAACAATTTTGAGGGGAGCACATCTAAGCTAGTGCCTCTAAAGTTCCAGTGTTCATATTGGCAGTACAAGATTACTTCATTGAGCCTTCATGCTGTAGTTTAAGCTCCCTCTAGTGAATGGTTTAGACGCTTTCCAAGTAAGAGATTAAGATGGAAAAAACTTTTTTCTTTTTAAATCAATGATGAGGAAGATCTCTTGGAAGAATCTTACAGCCCAGAACTTTTAGTTTCCAAAGGCTGATCCACAATACTTCTGTCGGTATGTCTGAATCTAGGACCCCCAGCATGCCTTCTTTATTTACTCCAGAAGTGTAATTTCAAGATGCTCATGGTCAGCATCAGGAGATAATGGGGAATAATAAAGGTAAACCTGCTGTATAATGAAATTTTTGTTATATTCTAGTTTTGGCCAAATTCTTGTTTGATTTGGTAGCTGGTGCTGTAACAGTGGTGCTCACTGCCATTTCCTCACCAGTCCCAAAAGGACCTCTAAATACTGTTTGTAAAGGAAAAAAAATGTTTTTGCTGCAAGTTGGAGGATGTCAATCTCTGCAAAATCATAAGTGAATATATAATAGAATTCACTTGTATCACTTCCTCAAAATGAGAAACTTAATATCTCTCCATATCCTTCAGTCTTATTTATGAACTTGATAAATTGAGAATCTCTACTTTCTTGTTTATAATATTCCACGATATTAGAGTAAGCTAGCAACTGTCTGTGGCCTAGTTCTTTTTCTTCTTGCCACTGATTTCACATGCGCTTACTAAATGGAAGAAATGCTTTCCATGGTGTAAAACGTTAGAAGAAACCCTTTTTTTCTTTTCCACCAGTAGTGAAATAGCTAACTTTGTTTACTGCACGTGGTGATGCAACTAACCCCACTAACATGCATAGTAGTTTTAATTAGAGGAAAACAATACCACTTCAACAAATGAATGAAGCTGCTTAGTTACCTATTTATCCCCTCCAAAAAACACTATTGCTTTGCCTGCATTACTGTAGTTTCTTGAGTCTGTGGGTCTCACATAATAAATGCATGTTTACAAATCTCTTAAAGAATTTGATCTATCAGCTGGCAGAACATGGCCTGAATTGAGGCTTTTGTTGCCACAGCATACTTACAGTATTGCCTGTTAAGTCCTTGGAGGTGAAATTTCTGTGTATCGTTTCTTTTCAAAATACAGTAGTCCTCTGTTGTGCCTGGTCTGTGAATGATGGGTACTTTAAAGTAAATAAGGAAGTCTTATGAGACTTAAATAACGAAGCAAGTTTTTAAGTGAGTATTGGAACAATTTTCTTCAGGACTTTTATAGTAGAGGGAAACAACGAGGAAGATAAATATAGAACAAGGCATTAAATGCGAGGCATGACCTTTAGGCCAAGTGGTGTATGGGAAAGGGATTTGCTGCAGTAGGGATTCAGAGGAGTAAGGAAAAGAGTCATTGCAGGTTAGGAAGTTATAACTCAAAATCCATAGTAAAAAGAAAGATGAAATGGTTGAGTCTCAAAATCTAATTTTGAGAAAAGAGTATAAAATGGGTGTTCAATGGAAAAGAATAGTTAGGACTCCATAGCTGCAATTGGTTGTCCTTAGATGGAGACGTTCTGAATTGCTCAGAATCTAGCTCACATTAATAAACATAATATGGAGCTTCGGTGTTACTTTTAAGCAAGTTAATTTTTCCCTATGAAATAATTAAACAAATCCTTCTACTAAGGTTAGCTAAAGTTTTGTTGGTTTGTTTTGCCTCCGGAATAGGTTTTGGAATACCTTGTGCAACAAGAGAAAGACAGGCAGTCTGGACTTCTCTTAACTGCTGGTTAAAATCAAGAACTGACGTGTCACGTGTCACAAAAGAATATCCTCACAGATGTAGCACAGCACTGTTAAACTGTTTTCAGAAGCCATGATTGCTAAGATAGAAAGTAATATCCTGAGGACAGGACTGTTATATGGATTTGTTGTACCGAGCTGGAAATAAGAATAAATCTCAAGATATTTTCTATTTTTTAATATTTTAAACTCACAAGTAAGGAATGTGAATGCAGGTGACATACTTATTTTCAATGCCATGTATTGTCTTTCATCCAAACGGTGAACAACTTTGCTTGATCTTTGCTTACCCAAAACATCACTACGTAAGTTCTCACATACCTACCTGTGTAAAAGGGCTGTAAATATTCAGTAAACCAGTTCCAGAAGTTTTGTCTAGATAATGAGCTTTTAAGTGCTGCTTTGTTTAGAAAATGAAGAGAAACTCTCCTCTCCAAATGTAACATGAGAGAAATAGAGAGGAATGGGTGGAGTTTGAAATGTTGTAGCTTTGTCTTCACCTCATTTCACTGAGAGAGTTTCTATTATGAAAAACAAATCCCTTTTCCAGGGCAGGTTAAAAGCAAGTTCACGGCTTGAAAAAGCCAAATCATTTAAAATCTATTTCTGTTGTAAGTTTAAGAAACGAGGGGCATTTTGAAACTGAACTGTTCAGCGTGTAGAGATTGTCACAGTGGCTGGGCTTTGCACATGGTAGCCTTCCACGTAAATGCAAGTTGAAGAGCGGTGCAGGAGAGCAGTGTAGTGGTTTTGCTTCTTTTCGCCTGCTGTTGTGTTACAGCCAGTACATCATGCAACAGAAACACCCAGTTTGGGTTTCCCCTCCCCCATGACACTTGGGTACAATATCTCAAATTGAGAAAAGAGGAAGGAAGCTCACAGCTCAGAAGAGCAGCAAATCTCGCTGAACCCTCACAGCTGCCTCAGCCAGCTTCAGGCTCCTCCTAGGCATCAGTAACAACAGCTGGGAAACGGATTTTGCTTCCAGCTCCTTTTGCTGGTTGCCCATCTTGAACTTTGCGCCCTTTAAATCGTTTTCCTTGGTGGTGGGCATCCTTTGGAGCCTCGCAGACTCATGTACGATGGCGACGTGGCACAGGACAGACAAGAAGAGTGGCGTGGGTATGTAACTCAGTAAAGTGTTGCTTGAATTTTGTCCTCATAACTTCTGAACAGGATGTGGGCAGGTGTTTTCTCTAGTATGATAACATCCTCCACTTTATCACAGTATTTTAACTGAAATGATCAATTTCCTACAAAGTTTTAATTTTTCAAAGAGAATGGCAAGTAGTATGTGAATGCCAGCTTGGGCTTCCACCCCTCCGTGCTCCCACCCCTCTCAGATCTTGAACTCTAATAGTAACACAGCTTTTCCCACCTCTGTATTTTAGAAACACATTGAATAAGTAGCCTATTGTTTAGTAAGCAGTAGCTAAAAGTTACAGTGAAACAAATGCTGGAGAAGGGGAATCCTACAGTCACTTCTGAGAGATCAGGAAGATGTTCACTTGAAGTTAGTATTACTGAAAATGTTGTATCTGAGTAGCAGTAGTAAATTCCTTTTTTGAAAAGAATTATCACCTTCCAACTTCGGTTTTCCTTAAAATGAATAAAGTTAATTTCCATAAAGGTCTGGATTGCAGTTAAAATAAATAAACAGCACCTTAGAATTAGGAAGCAGCACTGAAGCACTTGAAAGAAATATTCTGCTGAAGTCACCTGTGGGCTCCCAGTACAGAACATAGTTAATGTTATATTTCTTATAGTTTATTTTACATACTAGTGTGTAGTTCCTAATCTGGAATCCCCAAATTATTTTAAGTGACTTTTATGTTAAGGAGGGTGTAACATTTTCATTAAAAACACTAAAAACAACATTAAAAAATATTTAAAAACCAACAAAATGCCAAACAGGCTTCATGAAATAAAATGAATCAGGGAATTAATAAGAGGAAAAGAATGTCTTCCTGTTCAACTTCCATGTGCAGCAGGGACAGAATTGTGAAATGAAAATGCCTTGTTCTGGTGGCAGTTTATATTACAAAATGAAATGTGTAAAGATTTTCTCTTTCATTTTTACAAATAGTAGAAAGTACTTCACTTAATTTTAACATTTTTTTTCCTGAAATCTACTGACCTGGGGGACTATGGATGTGGTGTCTATATTGGTATACCAGTGATGGATCACGCTCACAAGAATAATATAAAACAATTTTCACTTCTAGAGGCTTCTTACAGGGAACGTTTTGTGTTGGAGTGTGTTGGACATAATAACAAAGAAAGTCTTATTCCTCCTGTACTTGTTTTTAGCATGGGAGACCATTGTGTAATCCGACTTGGTGCTCTGTGTGATGCATTCTAGTGAATTTTTGTGCGTACTCCTCCAGTGGAGCAGCCTTGGGGGTATGACCAATGCATTTCCCCTGAGAAGGCCTGCTGTGCTTTGTTGACAGTGGAATTTCACAATATGTAACTTCATAGTTTTTAAAAGTATTTAAAAGGCTGTTATGATCTTGTAGTCCTTATGGTATCTGAAAGCTGTAGCCAACCACATATACTAAAAACAATCTTGTGAAATCCCCCTGCTCCGGCAGGGGGATTGGACTAGATGATCTTTCAAGGTCCCTTCCAATCCCTAACATTCTGTGATTCTGTGAAATACATTTCTTAAAAAATAAGGGTAATTCAGTCCAGAGATGTTTGTTTCATGAAGGGTAACAATGCATCTTGATTGAACAATTCACTTCACTGTTCAGCTTAAAATACCCTACTCAGAACATGCAATTTTGCATAGCAGTACTTTTGTCTACCTCTGATCTAAGAATATTAAATTCAAAAAACCAAGAGTTTAACTAGAATCACTTATCACAAACACTTTAATTTTAGCACATAAGAAGCAATCAAATACTAGCAAACATCTAATGGGTGCATTTTAACATTGTTTGAACTGCAATACAGATAACATGGTGGGGAATTATCAAAAACTTAAAAGGAGTAGGATTTACTTCTGGCAGTGAAACAGTACTCTTGCTGCTTTCCCAAACACCGTCAGCTCTGACTATGGCATTCATTTCACAGCAGCTCATAAGACCTTACAATTGCAATTGTGATTGTGTGCAGATACCATTTCCTGAAACATGGCCTGTTAGAAATACTGCTGCTCCTCCTCCCGCCCGTCTCCCCGATAAGACGGTTGTCTCCTCAAATCTGGTTATTTATGACAACCTGGAAGCCTCGAAAATGATCTGTTAGTATAAGTTTATTTCAACTGTTCATGTGCTAAAGACACGTGTTACTCGTCAGTCACTTCACTGAATATTGCAATTTTCGTATCATGGGGGGTGGGGGGGCTTGGCACTTGGGAAATTTTCAGGTGCCAACACAGAGAACTGTACCTCATGGACTGGGGGTCAGAACTAAGGAAACACTAACTGCTCTCATACAAGCGTTTAGGACATCAGTGGTAGTTTAGTGTCAAAAAGACTGAAGATGACGGCAAACTAAAATTTTATCTTTTTTTTTTTTTTTATTTGCAAGTTATTTCGAAATCATTTCCTGCTGCGAATTACAACGTGACTTAGCACTTGAACTACTGTTGAGTTTAGTTTAAAGAAGCCAACAGGCACCACTTGACAAAGAGATATCAGCAAATTGCATGAATAATGAAATGGGATTAAGTGCATAAAATGGGAAATGGTGCAATGGATTATCTGTGTTCTTAAGGAAATTCACTTGTGTTCAAACCCAGATGAGATTTATAGCTTTGATAAGTTTCCTTTATGTATGTAAAGGAAATGATGTATCCACTTGGTGGGGGAGCAGATGGAATTATGGTTTGCACTATGATAATTCTCAAAGGTGGTACCTTTTCCTCTGCATATATTAAAAACAACAAGAAAAAAGTAAACACAGCCACAGAGTAACTTGCTCTAGAGCAAAGACTATGACTCTGGCTGAGCTGGACTAGCAATGGACCAGATGAGAATGGAGCCAACTGTTTAAAAAAAAAAAAAAAAAAAAAAAAAAGTCATCAAGTTTTATGTCTTTGGGGGGCTTAGCATTAGTCTGTAATGTTTGCAGCTGGCAGATATCAGATCTTAAAGAATCCATGACGTGACCCATTTCAAGCTTCTGTTTAAGATTGAGGTCATGTGCACTTTGAACATAGATTTCCTCTAATGTAGTTACCACAGCCATAACTGGTTATTGCAATGCTCTACCAAGTGTTCTAGATGTCTCCTCCACGTATTCCAACTGTTTCTTGAAGAATGGCAGGTACGATCGTGCTTACCAATAGGAATTCCAAACCAGAATCTTATAATTAAAGCTCTAGAGCAGGTTGCTTGTGAGAACTGACACTGCAGACTTGGTGGTATTTCCTTCACCCCGTGCTTGCTCCCCTGCTGTTACAGGCTACAAGCACAAGTGATTTTGATGCAAAAGAGAATCTGTACAAGTTGTGTCATCACATTAGGTAATAACACTATGACTTTACTCACAGTTTCTATACCCACCCCAAGTCTGTTTCGTGGGCTATATAAAGTTTTTCTATTAAACTCTATTAAAAGTCACTTCATACTTGTATGTCAGAAACAATGATATCAATGTCTGAAGCTTATTCTTTACAAAGGAGAATAGGGAAAATAACAATAGTCCAATGGACTTTCCAGCAATAATAAAATACCACTTAAATGAGTACTCATGCATGTAATCATTCCTTGTAGGCCTTCTTCACTAGGGAGCCTTCAATTTCTGCTATTGCACAATTGCTTGAAGTTAATAGACAACTACAAATTTAAGGAAGGTCAGCAAGGCTGAAAGAAAAGCTGCAGCTTATATACAGGAGTTCCTTTTCTTAGCCATGCCAGCTGTTGGCTCACACCCTGTTTTGTTTTCCTTAATTTACATTGGAAAGTAAATGTATTTGTTCTTTCATTACAGAACTAGGAGAATCTTTTACCCAGAATAGACTTAAAAACCAATCAAAGAACAAACCAAAAAATAATCAGGGATATAGTCACACTGAGGATTTAGTTACAGGTTTTTTTTTTTTTGGAAGGGTGTTCAAAGAGGTTTTTGGAAATTCAGTATTTTTATGCTCTTATTAATAGGTGTGAACATAGTGTAACCACTTAATTTTACCTATAGGAAACTCAAGGAATGATGAAGCCTGGAAAATAGAACAGCTATGCTGAAAGCATGCTTTTGTCTCAGTAAAATCAAGCAATATGGGCAAACTGAGTCTACCGACGTAAAGTGCATTCAAATTGACAGTCTTCTCAAGACTGGAAGCTCTTTGACCTCTTTGGACTATTTTGTTTTCTATGTTTCTGTCTTCAACTTTCTGATGAATGATTCTCACACTGAATTTATGAACCTTCAATTAACAGCATGCCTAACATCTTCCAGTTTGGTGTTCACTGATATCCACAGATTTTATAGTTTTGTTTGTTTGTTTGTTTTGTTTTTGAGAAATCAAGGAATACTGTTAGGACTGCATAGTATTTTCAGAAGAAATTTGTCAGTGTCCTTGCTGAGTAATTTCACACTGTTTTTTATGAGAATAAAATTGTAGCTGAACACAAGGAATTGATATGTCAAGAGAGAAGGTGACATTTTTATATTACTAATAAAATAGAGTTATAATGTTTCAAAATAAAATGGAACAGGAATCTTGCTGAAGATCTTCATTAGGACTCTTTGAATATTCAGTATTGCTCCATGAGTTATCACATGGATATCATGCCAGATAATTGTCCTACCATTGTCAAGCAAAGTTTGAGTTTACAGAATCACAGAATGTTAGGGACTGGAAGGGACCGTGAAAGATCATCTAGTCCAATCCCCCTGCTGGAGCAGGAACACCTAGACCAGCTCACACAGCAACACGTCACACAGGAAGAGCTGATTGAGCAAACCTGTACCTCAGAAGTCATTTTCAAATTCTTTTTAAGTGGAAGGGTGGAAAGTAGGCTAGGAAACCAACTGGTAAGAAAGCTGTGAGTAAAAAGTGGGTCTCAAAGTGAAAAAGGTGATGGTCACACTTTTCTTAATAAGCAGGGCAAGGACTTCACAGGAAGTAAAATAAGCAGGAAAGACAGGTAGGAAGATTAGGTTAATAAATGGCTTCAGTGTTGCAGGTTTGTGAGATTTTCCTTGCTCACCATTCCTGTCTTGCATTAGTTTACAGTCTGGTATTTTTGATGAATACTGAGAATCTGGGCTTTTTAAGTACTTGAACCCTGAGGGAATTTAGCTGGTGTTGATGACAGAACACTTTTGGCTGGATTAGTGAAGGGATCCTGGAGTGCTTTGTCTTTTGAATGTTCCCAAACAAGCTACAAGAATGATTTATTTATTTATTTATTTATTTTATGGCTTGTCGTCTTCTAAATTAAGGATGTGATCTACTTGAAATAATAAGTTAAATTTGTCTTTGTCCCAATCAGCAGTTCTTGAAATCTATATTTTAACAGGAATCCTACTCTTGGTTTCTTGGGAAGTCTATAAACATCTTGTACATGTTTTCATCATTATTTTACTTTGGCAAACATATGCATATCTACGACATTTAATGAGAGGCTTCACAGTCAAGTATATATGCAGTAACATATATATGTTTTACATATGTCTAGTTGGAGGGATGATCATATGTTACACACTCCCATTTATGTGCTCTTGCTGTAATCAACATGTAGGAATGAGACAGAAGCACAGAATTGTTTTTTAGCCTTCATACTCATTTGTTTTTTGCTACTGGAGTGGATACTGTTAGATGTCTTATGCTACGGGTGTCTGAGTGTGGGGGAGTGATGGCAGAGTTAGATACTGAAGCTTCTTAGACTGTCTTGACAGCATGTGTCGCTTTCAGATGAACAAGAACTGATATTCTGGGCATGCTCCATGGCACTAATGGAAATCCCTTCCATCTTCCGTACAATTCAACAGCTTTTTGTGCTTTAGCTGAGTTCTGCTTGGAACATCTTTCACGTCAAGAGTTTGACCTGTTGTTTTCTAGACTTGCGATTGGGTTTTAGAATGGACGTTGGCATCTTCAAACAGATCGCATTGAGGCTAATCAGTGAATGCCCTGGGACAGTGTTCTTCAAAATATATTGACAACTTTCTTCACAGTAATTTGAAGGGGCCTTTATTTCAGCTGTCTGGAAAGATTATTTTTATAAATCCTGTTGTGATTATCATATCAGATAACATATGAATCCATATATTTGTGAAGTTGCAGTTAACAGAAGATACATTTGGATTTAATAGTAAACCTTTCATTGACAGATAATTCAGACATCAGCAGACATGGTAGTAAAGCTGTCCAGTGCTGTAAAAAGTATATCTGGATATAGCTGATGGTATTAGGTTGGTTGGTTGTAGCGTTTTTTGCAACTGTATAGGGGAAATGATTTCTTGTCATAAAATATCTGGATACGTCTATAGTTAAAATGTTTTAAAGGAATTACTTAAACTCTTCCTACTGAAAAATCCCAATACTACAGTAATATCTCTCTCATTAAGTTTCCACTTACTCATTTAGAAAAGTCTTAGCTGGTAAAACCACTTCCGTAGTCAGTTACTTACCACACTTTTCAATATATCAATTGCTATTAAATGAAGTTATTAACAGAGGGCTAAACAAATATGCAATGTAAATATGACTCAGTAATTTGCATCTATATTTTGAGACAAATGCATCTGGAAGTTGCGTATGTTGAAATTTAAAGCGTATGTTAGTCAATAGTAGTCTTAATCTACATGGACCTTTCAGGAAAACAGTAACAGCCTCAGCTCCACAATCTACACATACACTCTGTGTGTGAAACAAGTGGCAAATATCTGTAAATGTAATAATACTTATAAGGGTCGTTAGCCATCTTCATTTACTGAAATCTATTTTAAGACTAAAAAAAGTAAGCCAGTCTGAACGTAATCACATATCTACTACTTAAATTTAATTCTGTGTTGAGCTAAGTCCGTTCTCTGAGAATGGCTCAGAAATTATCATAAGATTATCTTGAATAAATGGCTTAATCTAAAGCAGGGCCTCTCCAAGTTGTTTGTTTATTTGTTTGTTTGTTTAATGAGTAATGATTCAATCCCTGTTCTACCCAACCAGAAGTGTCTCAAAAAAAAAAAAAAAAAAAAAAAAAAGAATTTATTTTTGTTCAAATAAGGCTTTTAATTAAATACAAAATTACTTCTAACTTGTTCCAGAAATATAATGAAATCATGACCAAAAAAAAAAAAAAAAAGAATCATAGAAATCATAGAATATCCCAAGTTGGAAGGGACCCATAAGGATCATCGAGTCCAACTCCTGGCACCACACTCAAAAATTCAGATCATAACATCATTAATGGATCATTTAAAAAGTGAAAGGGATGAACTGATTTAGCTCTACATTTCTACTTCGGGCGTTTACTTGAAAGGCAATTTCATTTGAGATTTTAAACAGAGTTTTAAGTAAAATGTTTAAATAAAATGTGTCACTAACATACATTTTGGCCTAGCAGAAATCAGCATGCTTCTTTCAGAAGCCTCAGAGAGAGAGAGGGAAGCAAAAAATCTTCCCTAAGGCAGATCTTTCTAGATGAGGTTTCCACTTTCCACTAGTTCAAATTGCATGTTTGGATTCTCTGTATGGATGGAAGGACTGGGAGACTGTCATGAGAAAAGGAAGAAAAGCCCTGCACACTAATGTCTTTATGGCACAATAGACATCATGGTTAGTAGTTAGTGTGCTGTTGCTGCTTGCACAGTTTAATTGTGGTTGTAGGCTCATGTACTTTAAATATTTTCTCTGGTTGATACTAGATTCAATAACCGCTTCTAATCTGTAATGCTATTGTCTATAAACAAGCCTCTGAAGAAAAAAAATGTACAGAAAAAAAGGCTTACCATAGCAGCCCACATCCTGCAGTCTTAGAATGTAACATCTAGCAAAGAAACTCATTTTTCTTGAATTGTCTGAAACTTAGCTCTTTTTTGAACCCATGCAGATAAGGTTCTAATTGGAAGACTTTTTAAATCTGCCTCTCCTTTGTTCCTTTTGCAGTGGTTAAATACAGAAAATTAAGAAACTTTCTACTGCTTCCAAATGAAATAATTTCATGTTAGATGAAGACAATTTGCGTGTGTTTCTCTGTCCCCATTATCCCCAGCACCACTGTAAATTTCTAAAACTGTGCTTTAAATTCTTAGTCAGAGCAGTAGACTAACAAATTTGCATCACAATGAACATGTATATGTTGAAGATGTGCTTCTGAATATGTGCTCTAAAGCATATATAGTGTAGTTGCTATAAATGGTTTTATTTTCTTGCAACAATGACCTTTTTCATAACATTTACATTTTCAGAAGAAAAGATATAAAAGTAATGATAGCAGATAAAGTTTGGTGATAGAATTACAGTTCCATTTATTTATTTATTCTAGTCTATTATGCTAGTATCAGAATCTTAATAAACATGTGCTTGTCAGTTTCATTGTAGTGTATGGCTATATTGAAAACCAGTATTTTTGCCCTCTAATTTTTCAGCTATATACAATTTCAAAGGCACGGGGGCACAACAGCTAGCTCTACAAATTGGTGATGTGGTCCACATCTTGGAGTCCTGTGAAGGTAAGCCATTGGACTTAAGACTATAGTTTTCTTTATTTAAATAATTTAGTCTTTTTACTTCACACCAGCTGCCTGTGTTACATAAGTAGTTGTCTAAATGGTGTTGGTATATGTTTGTATTATTGCTGGCAGTGTTCTATTTTGAGGAACAACTTATTCATTTTTGGAGAGCCAAAATCAGAAATGTTACAGTACGTGTGGTTTTCTTGGGATGCCAAATGAGGAAGTTATCATGGTAGTTTGTGACATTCATGCCAGATTGTACTATACCTGACGGAATATGCATTAGATTTGATGCAAGCATTAATGGAGCACATTTTTGCCTCTAAACTAAATATTTGTTGCTAGATATTTCTTATTGTTGCTAAATATTTGTTGCTATTCAGCACCACAGTATTCCCATATTATAAGAAGGAAATCAAGTATATTTAAAGTATTCTGTAGGTCAGCACGATAAAAACACTTCTGAAAACCATTTGACACATTGAATGTACTAAACAACACAAGTCCACGTCAAGTAATGCATAACAAATACTCAATATGCTGACCCAAGATTGGGTATGTGGAGTTGGTATGTGGAGATAGATGATCAACTGGCCCAAATGTAAAATAAGGACAAGCAGCAGAATAATAAGAGAACATAAAACTGTGTAGATTTGTGAAACTGAACTCATTGTTGATACCAGAGTGATAGTGTCTTCCTTCTTATTGATGTATACCTTCTTAGATTTACTGAATTACCTCCCATATCCACCAAAGCACTTAAGATTTTATTTGTATAAAGCAAAGACATCAGAATTATATCAACTCAACATTTAGGTGTCATAGCAAAAGTCACTGTAATAGATTTGTTGTTGTTGTTGTTCACAATCTGCAATGATATAATTGACAAGGTTAAAACTTAAAAATTAGATTTTAAAATTATGAAGTTCTTCAAACTTTGCAAAACAACTATAGAATTATCTTCATGCTACTTCCAGTGTCTGTCATCTGTATTTTATTAAATGCAGTGCATGTTAGAGAGCAATTGCTGCTTTGTGCATTCTGAGACAGCTCAGAGCTGTAAGCCACTTTGGTCATAAGACTGCTAAGAATCTGAGGCTAGCTGTGCCCAGTCTATTCCACTGTAGAGATGTCTAAGCTGTTTGGAAATGGCAAGGTCTCAAGGTCTTTAAGAAAGGAGCACCGGAGCATCTGAGAAAAGAGTCTTTTTTTTTTTTTTTTTTTTTTTTTCTGTATTTGTAAGAGAAATTCAGTATTCACTATATTCACTAAAAACTTCACTGAAAAAAATGGATGTAAGTTATTAGACTACTAGTAAACAGATGCATCTTTCAAAGCCATGAGTAACAATTCATGTCCTCTCCTAAAAGAAGAAAAGTCTGCATAATTATTTTGGTTTTTGCTAAGAGGAGAAAATATACTTGCAAACCAGAACCTCCTTATCCTTGCATTGCATCTGTTAGCGGCAGAAACAACCAGCATTTCAGGTTTCTGACCTGAAATGTGCTAAATTCATAGTCAGGTTTGTGCGGATGGCCTGGCAACTGAAGTGGTGATCTTATGGGGTTATTTTTTATCTAAAAATCTGTTCTGAATCCTCTGCCCTAATGGCATGTCATAGCTTGTTTTTAAGAAATATGTTTGTCAATGAAGAAGTGCCATCTTTCATGTTGTGCACATGAGGAAGTAGATCTTCTATCAGATACCTTAAAAAGATGCTGCCAGCTGCAGCTGAAGAGTAATCAAGAGTAACAGTTTCTTCTCTGTGCACTTTTTGTGCTATTTTTGTTTGCTTTACGTGTGCAAAATATGCATGCAGAACTTGTGTGTGTAGTCACTGCACATAGGATGAAATTGATTTTAAGCTTTTTTTTTTTTGGTAAATTGGAGACTATGTGAAATCATTCAGCTTAAAAGATTTGGAACTTTTCTTGTTGAGTAGATACTGAAAAAAAAAAAAAAAAAAAAAAAAAATTTAAAAAAAAAAACTTGTGTTGTGAAAACACAAGGATCCTTATGTTACCAAAACACAAGAAAAATAGGTCAATAATTTCCCTGACTCTTAATTTTGCCTTTCTCACAATTCTGCTTGTTGACATTTGAGTTTATTAATGCTTTAGTTGTATGGCTGACATACCTGTGCTGTGTTAGAAATTTTGAGGATTAAAGGTGGTAGGGAAGAAGTATGTCTCTTCATGAAATTAAAGTCAGAGAAAGTAAGCTTCAAGTCATAAAATGCTTCCTTGGGAATGAACTAGAAGCCAATGCAAAGTCCAGTAACGCTGCTGTGCAGCTAATGTTTCATGATGATGGAATGTGTGTGCAGTGGACGTGGCTTCTGTTGTAATTTAGTAAGGATGATTTTATGTTCTCTGTAGAATTTTATTGCAATTCAACTGGGGCACAAATAGAACAGTCTGAATTAGTGTCCTAATTAGCACTGCTGCAATATTGAATATCTGTTCCTTTCAGAAGGGGTTTCTAGTTGATGAATGGAGCAGGAGCCTCACAATAGCCCTTCATTTATTTTTTGACTATCTGCCTTGAACTTTACTGTTAAAGCTGCTTACTTGAGTAGGGTCTAAAAGCTAAACTTTCTCATGGCAGAGCAACAGCTTTCTCTTCTAACATTGGAAACTGGATGTCTAAGAGACATATACTGTATCAGTTTAATATTACCCTTAGAACACAATCAGAAATGCTTCACAGGCTTTGCAGTATCGTGAGTGATCCTAGTTGATACGTATATATAAGGTAATGAAACAGCTTATCCTATCTTTTATGTGCAAGTGTGGGAGTGTTATTTTCTGCATAAGATCTGTTCTTACTGTGCAAGACTTGAAAACAGATCACAGAATCATACTTGCCAATGTATAAGTAGTGCCATTCCCTGCTACTCACTTGGCTTTAATCTATGTATTTTTTGAAATAACTATTTTTTTAAACATCCTGTGCCAGACGGTTCTTATATGGAGGGGAGGAAAAACAAAATGAAAACAAACAAACAACAATGAAAACCTTGTATGCTTCTTGAAGTACATGTTCTATTCTAAGCTTATGAGTGCACTATTTCTTCCTTTTAGATTGGTACAAGGGTTATCTAGTAAGACATAAAGGATCAGAGGTAAGATCACACTATTCACTCCTATATGACTGTATTTGTAAAGAATCAGTTGATGAAGTGAGACTTCTTTTTAGAATGTCCTATTCTGTTCTGATCACTGAAGCCAGAAATTTCCATCTTCATTTTTTTCAAGAGTAGTGTTTGTTCTGGATAATGTTGGTAAATATTAAAAAGTAAGCACTGGGAGAAGGAAAGTGATGAAAAAACTACTGGTTAACAAGCTGATCAAGATACCAGTTGAAATAACTCTCTGGAATTAATTTACTGCAAAATATTTCTGCATATTTTTCCCCCCTTAGAGGTCTTTAGGGCTACGTGCAATCTCAGGCTTTGTCAAGTACCATATACGCATATCAGTTATTGCACAGAGAAAAATCTTACAAATCCCTAGCTCAATTACCAAGACCAGATTTGCTAGTTAACATGAAGGTTGTCGTGTGCATTGATGATCAAACATTCCTTTAGGCTGTGTTAAAATGTTTTCGCTATCATAGAGCCAGGAATCATCTGATCATTTTGTCTGGTCACCTTTTTTCTACACAGGTCAATTACATATCAATTTTGAGAATACTTTTTTGCTCCATATTGCTGATCATCTTGCTGCATGGCCTAGGTATTACGAAATGAACCCATGACCTCGATTGAGCTGGTGTCGTTCATGCCTAGGAGGTCTTGAGAGTTTATGGCTTCATTAAATATCTCTATTTGTGCATTGTGAATGAAGACTGTTGTTTTTTCTTAAAGTAATATTAGTGTTGTGCAGAATGATCTTGACTCTTACGCTTGGAAGTAAATTTTGAGTCAGAGTTAACTAACCTTCCTGTCAGTGGGCATTTGGCTATTTGCCCTGAGCAATTTCTGCAATCTACCAACATTTCTTTTACAAGAGTGCTGATCCTGGATCAGCATCTCTCCTTTGATAATCAAGCTGATCATAGACAAAAATGTTTCTTAACCATATTTACAGTGTATGTGCTGGTTTCTAGGAAAGCAGAAGATTATGTCAGGAGATGGGGAAGCGAGGTGATGGCAGACGATGTCCTTAATGAGAAAATGTAGTCCTATGCACTCTATTTTTGCAGAAAAGGATATGACAATACTGCTAGTATTTGTCTGTCAAACAGACATGCATCTACGTGTGCAGAAAACCAGAGACAACAGTTAATTTGAAGACTCCATGTTATGCTAATGATTATGGTTTTATGAAGAACAGCTGGTAGAAGTGGGTTTTGGAAAGCTCTCATTTGTTAAATGTTGGAGAATGATAACAAAATGGATTGTAATTTTTTCCCCTCTCTCAACAGGGAATATTTCCTAAATCTTTCATCCACATCAAGGAAGTTAATGTTGAAAAGAAAAGGTACTGAATTTAACTATTGTTTTACATTAAGTATTTTGTCTGCTAAATAATGAGTCTTGACATATTTTATATGCCTTAAACACAATAACTCTAATAAACTAATTAAACAACGATATATATATATATATATATATATATTTTTTCATTGTGCTAAATGTTCTTCCCTTTCCTAGACACACAGAAAATGTAGTACCTGCTGAAATTCCTTTAGTTCAAGAAGTTACCACTACACTCTGGGAATGGGGAAGCATCTGGAAACAGCTCTACGTGGTATGACTTTGGTGTAACTTTCTGCTTTTAATGTCAACCTTTAGTATCATGTACCTGATGAATTTTTCATAGTTGTTCTCCGGGGAGTTGACAAGTTTCATGATAAGAGTATTAAACATAAGTAAGTTGCATTTGAAAAATCTTCAACATGTTAGGGTGCTAGAACTCAAGTGGTAGTGTGTAGCTATTAACAATAATCAATTTCCAGAATTAAGTCTCTTTTTTCACTTTCAATATCTTAGTTTTACATTTCTTAAAGAGATAAAGACCTATTTTTTTTTCCAGCTTGGAGAAAACCATTTTTTTCCTGTCAACACTTTAGTTAATATATAAAATAAAAAGTAAAATGATTTTTGCATGTGTCTTTTTTGCATCTTTTTGCAGATTTTTGCATCTGTCTTTTGCATGTGATTGTAATTCCCACATTGTAGTGCTCTTACAAAAATATATATATATAGTTACTTTGTAGTTTTCCCTCATTAATATATTCATTTTCTGAAGCCAGTCACTTCTTAGTCTTCCTCTAGTTAAAGTCAGTAAATAAAACACTTCTTGTTTCAGTGGATGACATTGGAACTTCTTTAGCGACTTCTATGTGTTTTCTCACTTCTGTCTTAAATGTATTAATATCACAGTCAAATGTTTACAGCATGCACTCAGTCTTATACAGCTGAATGGCTTCTCTACTGGTTTCCCTCGATGAGACCTAGTTAATGACTTTCAGTCCACAAAACAGTGTAGTTAAATAAAAACAAAATAATGTGTCTATCCTCATACAACATACTTGAATTTCTAGTCATTTTGTTTATGATCACATGGGACGTTCTGTCCTTAAAAAACTGTGGAGGAAGGAAGTCAGGCTTCAGACAATTTCAGATTGTCTAGTAGAATTTGTGGAGTAATCAACAGATGTAAAGATGCAAAACTGGACTTGGATTAATTGGGTATTTTAATTCTTGATCCTTCAATCATTTAGTATTAAACATGATGCATCCTTGAATTATCAAGGTTAATGTGTCACCTCAGCTTTCTACAAAGCTTGAAAATTATTGTTTTCTTTTATGCCCTAGACAAATAAGAAAGAGCGGTTCCAGCAGGTACAGTCTATGATGTATGACTTAATGGAGTGGAGGTCACAGCTTCTGTCGGGGACTCTGCCAAAAGATGAGCTTAAAGAACTCAAACAGAAGGTCACTTCCAAAATTGACTATGGTAACAAGTAAGTGGCCTACACTGCTTCTGAAAACCATGTCTTATTTTAAATTACCCAGCTAGAATGGAGATAATGATGACAAATTTTTCCTGGTTGCAGTTTTGTAGGTCATTAATGTGAGATGTGGACATAGTAAATCATCCTTTTCAAACTTCTGTTACTCTTGAGGTAATAATAAATATCATGTTGAGGCTTCTCATCCCACATGCATCATTATTATTTTTTTTACTATTAATTTATTTGTTAATTATAGAAACATGAACTTGTCAGTTTTAGGCATCTGAGGTCAGATGACTGGCCTTTATATCAATATAACATCAGTGTACTCTAAGCCCCCAAACTCATCTATCTCTTCACAAACTCAACCCACCTCTGCTAGTGTTATGCAATGCCTTGAGCAGTGGTGTCGAGAGAGCTTAGTGATGCATAAGTAGCAGAAGTCTGAAGTGTACAGAGCCTTTGTTAAAGGCAACTGTCCCCAGATTTGCTAGGGAATTTCCAGGCAGAAATCTGGTTCTGGTAATAGAAGTGAAACTACTGTAGATTGGATAGTGCTTGACAAAATGCCTTGTCTGTTACTTGCTGAGGAAAGCCATTGTAGCACAACATATTTTTGGCAAAAAATTTGTCATGTGGTGTTGAGCATCCACCATCTGATAAAAGGTGAAGAAAGTAAACCGCTTCATAATAGGCATTTCATAGGCAGTGGAATCTGTTCATAAGCTTTTCATAAGCTACTACAAATGACTGTGGTTATTGTGGCCTGACAGCCCATATGCAGTCGAAAGTATTTAGCTACTTGTGGCTTAGTCACAAGCAATGACCTGATGTTATGAAATTATTATCTTTTTCACTGAGGTTTGGATCCACAGATTTATGATAAATTGTACTTTTACAGAACATCCTATGGGAATATACGGTGGATAGTGTTTGTAAGTGGCTGAAAGTGTGAGGTTAACAGTTGTGATACGTGAAGGAAACTTGTTGAACTGTGGAGAAGGAATAAAGGGAATGAAAGTGGAAACTGAGTGGTCATTGTGGGAAAGAAGGTTGAACACCAAGTCAGGAGAGGTGGCAGAAAGAAAATGATGCAAGATGAAGAGGGTGATACAGACTGCTTCAAGCAATACTAGAGATGCCATAGTAGTAGACAATACATTTTAGAAACTGATAAGTACAGTCTGACATGAAGTAGACCAGTTTTAGAGGAGGATGGAAGAGTAAGATCCTGGATAGACAAGAAAATCTGATGGCTGAGGTGACACCATAGCACCATGGGCCATGGGTAAGAATACATAGGACATAGGGAGGTTGGACTCAAAAGTTATGAACGCTGAAAAAAAATAAAGTGAAGGAAAAGAAAAAGGCACAACTTGTATAAGAGCAGAGGAGAAGAGAGTGTAGTTGTTAGTCAAGCAACAGGACAACATGAGAAAAAGAGCAACAAAAAAGCAGAAGGTAGCAGGAAAAACCTATGCATATTGATTATAAAGTTTTGTATTAAAAACAAAAAAAAAATATTAAGACTGCCTGAACTCATTGAACATAATGAATCTATTTTAAGTGCTAAGAATTTAAATGGTTTAACATTACCATCAGTTCCCAAAAAGGATAAATATTGGACAACTGCTTGAAAAGGAAATGGTAGTTTTTGCTTATTTTTTTTTTGTTCAGTAAAATATTGTTATATTTATTTAAACTTATTTTACTGCTTTAAAATTTGTCATAAATCCTTGTGCATTGCATTTCCATGCTTTATTTTTATAGAAGGAAATAACTGATGAAACTGCCATATTGATCTGTCTGTTTTCACAGGATACTTGAGCTAGATCTAATAGTTAGAGATGAAGATGGAAATATCTTGGATCCAGATAAAACAAGTGTCATCAGCCTATTTCATGCACATGAAGAAGCAACTAATAAAATCACTGAGCGAATTAAAGAGGAAATGGTAGGAATAATGGGCAAAACTTAATGCTTCCTTTGCTAAAAATCAAAATGAAAATTCAGTGCAAGGCTTGAAGGGTGTAACCTTCTACCATAAAATTGCTAGAAATGCTTGCCTCTAACTTAACCTCAGAGTAGATTCGCATTCGTGTTTTATAAATATGGAGAAGCCTCAAACTGAGTTGTATTTGTGCACCGGCTTCAGTCTGTGGACTGGGCTGAAAGCCTGTCCATAAAGCTGGTTCTAAATCCATTCTCTGCTTTCTAAATGCAAAAAGGTCTCTTAAATCCATCTGTGGTCTTACTCATAGGCTGGTTTGTGTAGTGAGTAGTTACACAGTTGGGGTTTAGGTTGTACCCTCTGACTAATCTAAGTTCTTTTATAAAGAATCATGTGAAAATACTGATTGTTTGCTGTAAGTTGCTGCTTGTTACTTGGTCTGAAGGAGCTGAAGAATTTAAGCTTGCTAACAAGGAGTCTGGTGAACTCAGAATAATCTTGTGGACCAGTACCAGTAGTTAGCATATCTAAGCAAAGCTAATGAGGGCATATACATTTCATCTTCTAAAATACTAAACAAGCGACTGTACTTCGTACCTCCTTGATCTCTTCATATTAAGTCTGTTCAGAGACTTAGAAGATACTTTAGTTCTTTTCTTCATTCATGAGAAAGTAAATAGTGATAATGCAAGTAAAATATCTGGCAAAACAAACAAAAAAAGTGCCATCATGACACATCAATAATACCCATGTCAAACTGCTGGAAAACACCTTTTGAGCTGTTCTCATCAGTGTCACTAAACAAATCTAGCTTCCCAGACATCAGCATGTAATTAACTGACAATATAAGAAAACTAAAACTTGTTTGTCTGCAACAGACTGCGTTGGCTTGTTTTAAAAACATGGCAGATCAACGGATAAGAAGAACTTTAGGATATCATCTGTTAAGTGGCTGGTTCTAGGTGTTTAAAATAAGATGTGGGTAGAATTTAGGTGCCTATTTTTGAGATGGTGATCCTGCTCAGCCGTGTCCTTACCCCAGTGTATACCATTTTTTGTTATTTGTCTTCAGAAAGTTGTATTTTTCTTGTTCATGTTCCTGGCATGGTGAAACCTCATTACAATGCAGATAGTAGGCTTCTCCCTATATGCTACTGTGTTCAAAAAATTATCTGGTGCAGATTTGTAGGTTTGGCTCTATAGTGGCAGCTTGATATTTTTTCTTCTGCTCTGTAAAAGTGACAGTTATGTCTCACTCTTCATTATAATTGTCCTGTGGCTAAAGAACTGGCCCAGGATATGGAAGTCAAGTTAATCTCTTTTCCTAAAGGGCTTTAAGTTCTTACATCACTGGAAAAATATTCTGAAGCCTTCTAGGCACAGTTCTTTATCAAAATTTTAGTAAAGGATGTCAGAATGGTTCCACTGAAAGCAGTCCAGTTTTCTTGGTAGTTAAGGTTTTGAACACATTGATACACAGGACGGGATCTTAACCTGGCTTTTATCTCCTCAGTGAAACTAAATATAAGATATTAAAGACAGGAAGATTTCTGGAGGTGAAGGGACAAGAAGCAGCATAACTATTGTGTTCCTTGTAAATATTTGTTAAATAAAGTAAGCCCTGTTCCATTTCTGAAAGGAGACAGCAACTGGGAAAAGATATGTTTAGAATCCCATGCAATGCGAAAATCTTACTGATAATACTGAATAAGTCCCCTAAGTCCTGCAAAAGCTGGATTTCAGGCACCTCTGTCATCAGCTTTTTCATTATTTGCACACCGAGGTAGCTCCCAAGGCCAGATACAGTGTTTGGAAGAATCCAGTCTGAGTTTTTCATCTTCTTACATACACTGAAGGGTCCGGCAAGGGATCTTCCATACCTATGTCACTTCTGCATCTTCTAACTAACCTGAGAGCTTTCTTGCTTCATCATAGAAAAAGATGTTGATACACTGGAGAAATATTGGGAAGCATCAGAAACTTATTTTCTGGTCATTTTCATATTGCTAGACAATCTCTCTGAGTAACATATAGGGTAAAAGCTTTTGATAGAAAGCAAGCCTATTATTTATTTATTTATTTATTTAATATCTTACTGTTTGATGGTTTTTTAAGTGACCAGAATGTACTGATTTTTCAAGATCAGCTACAATATGTAATGACAATTGAAATTGCTTGTGGTGTCCTACCACTTTAATTCCTGGATGTAGCTTATGATTTTCCTTCTTCTTTATAGTCAAAGGATCAACCAGATTACGCATCATACTCCCGAATGTCTTCATCCCCCACCCATAGCCTATATGTCTTTGTGCGGAATTTTGTTTGCCGAATTGGAGAGGATGCAGAACTCTTTATGTCACTATATGATCCACTGAAATTAACAATTATAAGGTAAGCTTATTTATTTATTTAAGGAAAAAAAAAATCTAATGAAAGGAGTTGGCCATGATGAAGTACAATAGTTGCCAACATGCTAGTAATGCAGAGAATATATAAATAAATGGAAAACAACCAGAATAAAGGAAAGTGTGGATAGATTTAATTGCTGACTATTAAAGCATTCTTGGATCCTGAATATTTTGACAGCTAACTTCTGGAGTGAGCATTTGAAAGTTTTGGAGAATCTCGAGACCACTTCAAAGTTAGAGATGACAGTACTGTTGGAGGGATTTGTGTTTTAAATAAAGACAATATAGCTGTCTTTAACTTTAGAGCTTTTACATACTTCAGGAGAAAGAAACTTCATGTGGTAGTAACTGAGACATCACGTATTGAAGTTTATAAGACTGTCAATCCAGCCAAGAGCACTCAGTCATATTAGGTAGAGTCTGAGGCAGTTGTTAAAATGGGTTTTAAATGGGCAAAAAGGAAGAGAGAAACATGCAAATTCTAGAGGTAACTGTTCTTGCTACTTATCCAAAGGTAACCTTGAGATTGTCTTCAGAAATTGATGGAGATCCTTCTTTTGTGGAAACAAACCTCTCATATGATTTTACAGCAGGTTTACGACTTTATTTTTGATGAAGAATATACTGGAGTGCCAGAGTACAAAACTGGAAATTAAGCATTGTCTTTCATATTATACAGCTTTATGAAGTAGAATGAATGAGACCGATGTAACCTCTGGAAGTTACCTAGTTGAACCTGCCTGTCAAGGCAGAGCTGGCTTAGTTAAATCAGATAGTTCAAAGCCTTGTCCAGTCATGGTCTGATTATCAAGGATAGATATTCAAGATCTTCTCTGTACTTTGCAAGTGCTCTAATCTCTCCATGTCTGACCGTGCTCTAATCTCTCCACGTATGACCATTCTTAGCTGTATAAGGAGAAAGCAGTATTAGATTGCATCTATCTCCTCTCAGCTCCAGGCCTGAATCTGAAGTCTTGAATTGTTTTGCTAGGAAATGTGTTGTGATGGTTTTACTCGGGTGGGCAGCCGAGTTCCACCACAACCGCTCTCTCACTCCCCCTCCTCAAAGAAGAGTGAGGAGAAAATATGATGAAAGGGGCTCAAGGGTTGAGATAAGGACTAGGAGATCGCGCAATAATTATCGTGACGGGCAAAACAGACTCAGCATAGAGAGAAAGTAAGATTTATTGCTTATACTAACAAGCTAGAGAAGTGAGAAACAAAGAAAAGAAACGAAAAGCACCTTCCCCCCCATCCACCCTCTTCCACCTCCTCCCCCCGAGCGGCGCAGGGGAACGGGGGAAGGGGGGTTATGGTCAGTCTACAGCACTTCTTCTCTGCCGCTCCTTCTTGGTCACTCTCGTCCCCTGTGCTGTGGGGTCCCACCCACGGGATGCAGTCCTTGCCAAACTGATCCAGCGTGGGCTGTCCACAGGCAGCAGCTCTTCAAGAACTGCTCCAGATATGGGTCCGTACCACGGGGTCCATCCCTTGGGAGCAAACTGCTCCAACCTGGGTCCCCCACGGGCAGCAGCTCCTGCCGGGTCACCTGCTCCTGCGTGGTCTCCTCTCCACGGCCTACAGGTCCGGCCCGGAATCTGCTCCGGCAGGGGTCTTCCACAGGCCGCAGTCTCCTTCGGGGCACAGGCTCCACCGTGGTCTCCTCCACGGGCTGCAGCATGGAACCCTGCTCCACCGTGGTACTCCATGGGCTGCAGGGGGACATCCTGCTTCACCATGGTCCTCACCACAGGCCTCAGGGGACTTCTGCTCCGGCGCCTGGAGCACCTGTCCCCCTCCTTCTTCACTGACCTTGGCGCCTGCAAGGCTGTTTCTCACTCCTCTCACCCTCCCAGCTGCTGAGTGGCGCAGCGGTTTTTTTTCCCTGTCTTAAATATGCTCTCACAGAGGCGCAAAACAACATCGCTTATTGGCTCAGCTCTGGTCAGTAGTGGGGCCCTTACCAAACATGGGGCAGCTTCTAGATCCTTCTCACAGAAGCCACCCCTATGGCCCCCCCTGCTACCAAAACCTTGCCATGTAAACCCACTACATGCGTACAGATGTAATGAACATTATTTCTATTCTTGCCATCTGGTAAAATTGGGTGCCTTGAAGAATGACTTGCAATGTCAGTGGATTGACTACATGACTTTCTTGATGGGGAGTGTTGTGGTATCTGGAATTAAGTGCTGCAAAGTCGGGGGGAGGGAGAGAGAAAATGTGAGGAACTTCTAAACTCACAGGTAGAACAAGGTTCTGCTGACGATTCCTATGAGATTATGATGATAACAATGTTTTCTCCAAAAAAGGTGCCACTCTGTCTAATGTGTGAGTTACTTTTCAGCATTTATGATGGCGTTTTGTATAGCTCTTGTCTTTTAGTCTGGTATTAGCTTCAAACAGTCACAGACTATCTTCTGTTTTGCAACCTGTTACATATGGTGTTTTCTTAATTCACTGTGAAACAGAGGAATTATTAAATCACATGGTAATAAGAAATTTATCTTCAAAACAGTGAGAACTACTTGGTGAGATGGGGAAGCAAAGGCTTTCCAAAGGAAATTGATATGCTCAATAATCTGAAAGTAGTGTTCACGGTAAGTGTTTTCCAGTTTTCCTTATATCTTTCAAATCAGATTCTCTCTTTTCTGTGGTCACTATCAGAATTTCTGAGGATGAGGAAGGAAGAGGTCCTCATCTCAGAGCAAGATGACCAGTCACTGCTTTAGGGCAGTGTCTTTGATGTCTTTTCTTCAAATCAATCTGCACCTTTTCTCTAATGTCTGCCTCATCAGTTTAATGATGACTTTGGTATTTTATCTGCTGTAGCTATTGATTGCTACTTTCTTCTTTTTATTTTAGCTTATGTTTTCCTCAAATTTGAAAGTCTTACAATATTTCTTACTTTCTGTTGACTCTTTTTTTTTTTTTTTTTTTTTTTTTTTTTTTTTTTTTTTTTTTTTTTTCTTTCATTGATTGTTGAGGCTTATTTTCTTACTGGAGAGCCTCCTTAAATTTCATGACCAAGCTCTTCCCCAAATAATACTTCAACTATCCTATTTCTTTTTCTTTTAGGATCTTGGAAATAAAGATCTTAGCAGAGACAAAATTTATTTAGTTTGTCAAATAGTCCGAGTTGGAAGGATGGATCTCAAAGACAGTAACTCAAAGAAATACACACAAGGACTAAGGCGGCCTTTTGGAGTGGCAGGTAACTGATATCTCCTGTTACTCTATCTGAAGCAGGAGTTAAGTGATAATTGCCAACCCTGGACAATAAAATCTCTACGAAGACATGCCAGAATCTAAAATGGACACATCAACTATCTTGATAGTTGATAATACTTCTGTACTTAACATTTGAAGTCCATAAAGACTGCACCTATATTAGCATTTTAGTTATGTCAGAAGTGTGCTTTTGAATTCCATTTCCTACACCCACACCTACTTCTACAAAGTGCAAACCAAAACATAGTACCACAGTATTAATAACAAAATTCACTGTGGATGAAATAAAAACACTGATTATGTGCCAGGAGCGCCACCAATGCATGCACACGTTATCTGCAAGATCCTCACATAGCCTCATGTCTGTAGTGCGCTCCTTGCACTGAAAGTTCTCATCCACAGATTTACTCACACTGGGCTACGCTGCCTGCTGAGAATCTATATTTACCTCAAAGAACAAGAATATATAGTATACAATATTAATGGTTAGGAGGAGATATTTAGCAATGCCATTTAATGTTTTGATAATTTTCTTTTACTTTTGTAGTTATGGATATTACTGACATCATAAAAGGAAAAGCTGAAAGTGATGAAGAAAAGCAGCATTTCATACCCTTCCATCCGTAAGACAGTCATAAATATCCTATTTTTGTACACAAGTTTCTACATCCGTTTGGTGGCAAAATGACCCATGAAATGCTTCAAGAAAAAATACTTTTTCCTTTTAATGCTTTTACGTTGTGGTAGTGTTAATTATTTAAGTACCACTTTAAAAGGCATTTAAGGCTTGACAGGGGTTACAGATACATAAATGTATATGGCTACAAATGTTCTCTTTCTGTCAGCTGGTTCCATGTCCTATTTAAGAAAAAATGAGTTAAATCATTATACCTTTAATGCAGTAAGTTTTACAACTATGAATGACTAGTAATTGACATGCTTGATTTTGCTTCGAACTTGAGAAAAATCTGAGTAAGAACTGGTTTCAGCTTGAAAGTAGTTGAATTGTCACGTGTTAACTATCTTGAAAGTAATTTTAAAGGTTTTAGGCAACCAGACCAGCTGCCTAAAAATGCAACACTCAGAAATCAAATGGATAGATGTCAGTGTTCATTGAAAACGTATTTGTGCATTCTACATAGCACTACCATTATGTAGTATGGAGAATTAATATAATTCTGGAAATAGACCAGTGTGTCAGACTTTGGCCTATTTTACTTGTTTACAATTTGATCCAACTTGTCTGTTATTTGAGAATTTGGTCATAACTTCAAGAGGTGCTGAAATTCAAGTTCATTAGTCAGGGTGTTCATCAGGAAAACCCGAAGTGCACAGGCACGTTGGTGAATGCTTTCAGGTTGTGCTTTCCTACAAAATGACAGGCTTACATATTGTGGTCAGTCTGTCACAGGGCACAGTTCCTTAAGTTGTTGATTTCATCTTTTTTTCACTTCAGTCTACATGTGGGCTTAGCACAAAAGGTCTGCAACTCAGAGCAAGAGATGATGAAATTACACAATTTATTATAATAAGGCCAAGTATGGCAAAGAGAACTAAGGCTGTTTGGCATCTATGTTCTGAATGGTATTTAATGTACTTATTGCTTAATTCCTAGTAGTCATTGTTTATTCTCCTGCAGGGTAGTGGCAGAGAATGACTTTTTACACGGTCTCCTAAGCAAGATCACAGCATCAAAAGGAGATAGTGGTGGACAAGGTGAAGTACATTATTTTTTAAAACCAGATAACATGGAATTTCAGTGGAATTTCCTTTCATATTATTTACATTTTAGAGAAAGGTTTTTATGTTATGCCTTATGTTTATGTAACACCACCATGGACGTATGGACAACTTTGAAGCTGGACGCAAAGAATCATGACTTAGTTGCAGAATGGAATGTAAGAGGCTATTTAAATTAGTATTTAAAAGTACTGGATGTTAAACATTTATTTCCAACTAAAGCAAGTGGGAGAAATGAACTCTTGTAATTATTTTGGTCAGGAAATGAGAACACCATCTGAGGAGAGAGGTGTGTTTTTGTTGTGTGCTGTTTCTTTCCTCCCTTTAGGAAAATGTGTAATTTTTTTCTTTTCTTTTTTCTTTCCTCATCCTTTTAATAGGTCTCTGGGTAACTGTCAAAATGCTTGTTGGAGATGTGATTCAAACTAGGAAGGACTATCCACACCTTGTAGACAGAACAACAGTTGTTGCTAGAAAACTAGGATTTCCTGAAATAATCATGCCAGGTATGAGGTGCTTTGTTCTCTATCAGCAGCTGATTTTTGTGGTTATTTCCTGGGTTCATGAGCATCAGTTATGACCTTAATTTCTGATTTCAGTAAGGAGTAACTCAGAGAATCTAGAATTTACTCTTCATGTTAAACTCTGTTCCAAAATTACAGGTTTATATAAAATAGTGAAGTCCCTGGAAAGTATTACACAGTACTAAAATAGAAAAAATAAAATCAAGACAGTGAGGAATAATCCGAGCTCCTGGTACATGGCTGTTTTCCTTGCTAAGGAAATGCTTACTAAAAATTTAAAGTTGCTTACTAAAATTTTAAGTTAACCTTATTTTTATTGTCGCTTATCATTGTCCTTTAATTATAATAATAAAATAAATAAATACATAAATGTTCTTACCCTCTCTTGATTTTGGATTTATGATTATGTATTTGCCAACTAAATTCACTCGCTGTCTACAATTCTTCGTTTAAAAATAAATAAATAAATAAATAAATAAATAAATTCAAATCTCACTACTTTTAAACTTCATTCACAGGAGAACTTTAATTTTGTTCACAGAAGACAATTAAAATAGTTCCTTCTAGACAGACCGCCCTTCATGTGGACAAAATTCAGTAACAGCATCCTGCTGTCACCTCACCAGCAGGGGTCAGTGCAGGACGAGAATCGGTTGAAGGCCCTTTCACGAACCCTCTGGTTCGTTTCACGGCTCACTGTATGATCTTAGCTAAGAATAGAAGAGCTGAAAATTTTAAGTTCAGATGGAAAATGAGACGTTTTCTATGTCAATGTGTTTCACTGTTGAAAAACTCTTGTGAAGTTAATCCGACCCTTTGTTCTCACAGCATTTTCATTCATTTTTAACCTTTTCATTTATTTTTTAGGAGATGTAAGAAATGACATATATATTACACTACTGTATGGAGACTTTGACAAATACAATAAAACAACTCAGAGAAATGTGGAAGTAATAATGTGTGTTTGTGATGAAGAAGGAAAAACTCTGCCAGTAAGTTTTTTTGTTTTGTTTTGTTTTTTCCCCCTGTATGACAGAAAGACAGAAATACAAAAATGAAGTACATTACAGAAGTAACCCTTAAACTACTTTAAAATTCTTATAAAATAACACGATAGAAAACATTAGTTCTCTCACTTGTGTCATCTTTTGACAGATGTTTACTGTGACAAATCTATTCAAGTCCTGTACAGGTCTTGCATAGAACTGTAAAACTGGAAAAGAGAAATGACACTGACCCATTTTAGCTGTGACTAAGGAACAAAGGTTAAATGCTGTTCCTGACAATTATTACATTGTTTACCATTCCTCCCCCCTTCTTTTTTCTTTGGGGGGGGGGGGGTGAGGGCAGGGGAGGAAGGTGGGGAATTCCTTGAGGAACACATTTGTGCATTTAAATGTGCATTTAAATTCTATTTCTTTCACATAATAAACCTCTGATTTGTGCCAGGAGGACTGTCTGTTCCATGAATAAAGTACATGGCAAATAACTAAATTAGTGAAAACAATGCAGCGTGGACACTGCACTTATACAACAAATATTTACAGTGTCTCTTATCTTGTCTATTTCTGTTTTTATGAATACTTGTATTTTCCTTAGGTTTTCTTAACATCAGTTCAATATTCAGTGGGATTTTTGGACTTTCCTTTTTTGGCCTTTATACTGTTCTCTGAAACTCTACTGTGATCATGAGGGTGAAATCATTAAGATAATTCTTGAGATAAAATAAAACTGAAGAAATGCAGTGTGGTTCATGAGTTGCTGAAATGTCAGTGTGTTGATGAATTACAACTAAATATTTGACCTACAATATAGATTTAAATCTTGAATGAAGAAAACCCTAAACTCACATAATGCCTAGGGTCCACAAAACAAATTGTAACCCTGATCAGAAAACACCTGACCATATGACTGGTGTGTATAGGAAATAACTGTTGTGATATAGACTTCACTGGCTTCTACTCTGTTGGTTGCAGTTACAGATAATATGCTTAAAATATACGCCAAAGTGTTCATTAAAGAAATGAACCCAGTGTAATGCATTAAATCTTGCATTCATTCCAATGTTATATATCTTCAGTTCCATGGATGCACCTTTTCTCCAAATACTAGCAGAAAATTGAGTTGTTCCTTTGTCTATGATCTGACATAGATGTTCAAATAATGCCTGCTTTCTGGGGGCAATATGCCTTACATGTGCTTAAACAACAAATTTTCAGGAGTTGATTAAAATACTGTTGAAGACAAGTAATAACAAAAGCAAATGTTTTTCAGTTTTAGCTTTCAAAGATAATCAAATATCAGTAAACTTCTAAACCTATGATTTTTTTTATAATCTTCAATGTTTCTAATTATTGTACCCTATAATTCAGATTAAACACATGTGTATTAACATGGAACTTGCTGTTCCTGTTCAGGTATCAAACTAGTTTCAGGTGAAAGGGCTAGCACTACATTTTGTTGAAAATTAAAGGCCTTTTCTTTTCTAACTGAATGTCACAGAATGCATTCAAACATGTTGGTGTACAAACCTTGAAATAATTCCCTTTGTTCAAATCAGGTGTACCTTTCTGTAGTTAAGTCATAGAGACCAGGCCTTAGAAATCTTCAGGTATCAGCATCACCACTTACTTGTCACCAGATGTCCTTCCTGGTGTTTGAAGAAGACTTTTGTCACTGGATTTTTAACAGGAAAGTTGCACCCTTGCAGCAGTTAGTGCAGTTTCTATGAGACTAGCTTCATCTGTGCCTTCAGTAGAGAATTTAGTATATTTGCTTCTTTCATGCATTGCAGTTTCACATCTGATGCCTTGTGAGGTGTCAGCGATTTTGCTTCATCTGTTATGGTTAGCAGTTATCCTGCATGTACAAACCCCAACAGCAGTCAGACATGAACGAGAGAAGTAGGTTGAGACTCTTTCCAGATTCACTAAGACTGAATTTCTCTGTTACAACAATTTTTAACTTGACCAAAAGTCAAGTTAGAGCCATACTAGTTCTGACAGTCAGTATAGTGTAGTAACTTAGGCTGTCGAGTGTGACCAGGTGAGAAGTAAATAGCTAAAATTCATGGAGAAACTGGTGAGTTGCAAGTTAAAGCACAGAGGGAAAAAGTCCTTAAAGTGATTAGTAAGTAGATCTAGACCAGGTTATTAAAAAAAAGCATTGTAGAAATTAAATTTAGCACAAGGGGCAGAAAATGTAAAAACAAGAAAAAATCAGAAATTCTAAACATTGGGAAAAAAATCCAGGAGAGTGTTGTATTGGTGCATCTGTATCATTTAGGTCAGAAGTAACTTTTGGTACATAAACAATACTTATGAGACTATGCTAAAATAGAGTATTTAAAGTCAGGGGAGAAGTCAAAGAAATAATAAAGTGAAATAATTGTTGCATTGTGTTTCTTTCCCACTAATTGAGGTGATCGTTGCCTTTGTTACTTCAGTTCCTCATTTGGAAGAGAAAGGGAGCCTCTCTGTTGGTTACCTGGCTTTCCTCACAGCCCACTGTGAGCCTGTAAAAGGCCGTCTACTTCTAGGTCCAGTATAATTCTGGAAAATGTTCATTTTCTTTGTGTTCAGAGGGTTGGAAACAGCACCTCCTGTCAAAGCTTCCTTTCTGTTTGTTCTTTTGTTATCAGACAGGTCTTCCTGCCCCATGATATGTGCCAGATCCACACTTGTATCATTTCAGGATTGCATCTCCATGCTCCCAGGCCCGAGGGTCGTGGCAGTGGTTTTGCCTTCCCGTTGCCCTGGTTGCCAGGCCCTCAGGGGATGGTACCTGAGGTGTGATGCGTTCATTCCCTCAGTCCAGGGCTGCCATGGGCTCCAGGGGCTGCGGCCCGCAGTCAGCATGGCCACAGCATGGCGGAGTGAGGGCAGGTGGTCCTGCACCCGTCCTGTCAGGCGCTGAGTTAAAGTGGGGGGCAGGATGGCAGGGGAGGCTCTTGATCGTCAGGTCAGCTGGTTTGGTTGGTTTTGCACAACTGACAAAAACTCACAGAAATGAGTGAGCCGCTATGAACTGTTTCTTTCCTCCTTTCTCTAAGAATGCTGTTTGCCTGGGAGCAGGGGACAAACCCGTGAGTGAATACAGATCAGTTCTCTACTACCAGGTCAAACAGCCACGCTGGATGGAAACGTTAAAGGTACGGTGCACAAACTTTTCACTTGCGTTATTTCCTCATCTCTTGTTGGTACCTCAGGTAGTGTTGCACAGCATCAGCTTTTTATAAAATAGGTTTAAAATACCTTCACCCCGAATAAAACAAGAAGGGTAGTGTCTTAGTCAGCTATCAGATATTAGGGCTATGTGTTTACTGAGGCTTGAAATTTAGCTTAGAAAAATGATGTTAAGATCTTATCTAGCAAAACAAATGAGATCATAGATAACTTCACGTCCTAATATGCTTCATGAAAAATGATATACTGCATTCGTTTTATTGCTGTGAAATATTAGGGATGAGGAACTTCAACTGCCTGAAAAAAATCAGAAAGAGACATTAAAAAATATTATTTTAGACAGAAAAAAGCTGTTCTAAATTACTTTAGATATACACTACTAATTATCAAATCTAGCTTTAATGTCTTTGAATGGAAAATACCTAGAAGCTTCTAGAAGTAGTTCTTATAAAGCATGTCTCTGGCTTGATAGTGTGATTTTTTTATTATTATTATTTTTTATGAAGATATCTACTGAAGGTTATATTGTCATGTATCGCAAGCCTGCAGTTACAGTAAGGGGTGGTGTGTCCCCAAGATAGCCCAGGGCAGGGAGGGAATATCATTTGTGTCATTTGAAACATTAATGTGTTTTTAAATGTATTTGTTGTTTTGAAAACATTGACCAGTCCTGTGTTTTGGCTTGTGTACTATTAAAAAAAAAAAAAAAAAAAAAAAAAAAAAAAGTGTGTATTTCAGACTTCTGTATGGAAACATTTTAATAGAATTATTAACAGTAGAACCTTTTGTTAATAAAAGTGTAGTTAACATGAAGTGTGTTATGCAGTAAAAAATTTAAAGGGAAGTTGAGCTGGGAGTCAGCTTGATGCGATACAGATCTAAAGTTTTAGAATTATAAACATGTTGCTATTAATATTTTTTGTTAACAGTTGGACTTTTGCTGCATGTGTGTCATAATTATATATGCTGCTTCAAAAATAAAGCAGTCGTTATTCTCAGATTCTACTCAAGGATTTGATGAGGAATTTAATTACAAAAATATACGTATTTTCTGATTTTACTAAAGGTATCAGTTCCTATTGAAGACATGCAAAGGATACATCTGCGCTTTATGTTCAGACACAGGTCATCTCAAGAGTGTGAGTAGAGAATTTTTACTTCGGTGAATTTTAATTCCTTGATCAGTAGCCAACAGCAAATGTTTTTGTTTTGCAGCTAAAGATAAAGGAGAGAAGAATTTTGCAATGGCCTACATAAGGCTTATGAAGGAGGATGGAACAACTCTTCAAGATGGCATCCATGATTTGTTAGTCCTAAAGGTATTGGAGTTTGTTTTTTTTTCCTTTTTTCCTCCCTAAGAGACCTTTGTTTCACACTATTGTCTTTGACTGCATTGTTTATCTTCCTTGTGTTAAATGAATTTTATTAGTCTATTGAAGACAAAAATTATATTTTCATCTGAGGAAAAAAAAAGTGCAACTTCTTCCTTGGCTGGTAAACATTATCTTACATTTTAATTATAGTTAGGTGATTTAAGAACAATGAGAGACAGTTATTCTTCCTCATATTTTTATTGAGTATTATGATTTTGGCTTTCTCTATTAAAAAGGAAGTCATGTGAGAGCTAAGTACTTGGATATGTACCATTATTCTGGCTGACGATAAGTGTTTTTTTTTTTGTTCACTTAGAGCCTTTTAGATGAATGATCACAGAATGTAATCTTAGGGAGTTGTTGCTTCAATTATGTAGTTTCTCAGATACCAAACTGGAAGTTCCAGGAATTTAAGTTTGGACACAAATAACATTATTTTTACTCACTCTGGTTGAACATAGATAGGATTTATGACATTGTGACTTGAAGCAGAGAACATATGTCTTGCGATTGTTTTTTGTTTTGTTTGTATAATTTCTTATGTTGGAGAACAAGCAGGAACTATGAACCAGGAACAACTGCCAATTCACTAGAATATTTACTTGTTTCTTCTATTTCTTAGTGTTCTTTTCAGTAAACTGGTTTGCCATAACAAATGGCAAGCGATACGCATACAACTAAATCAAGTTATACTTGATTTTCACTGCCTTCAGACATGGAATTTTTCTGACTTTTGGATCACATTTTCAAGTCTTTTCAAAATGTCTGTCTAACTTGTCTCAAAAAAAGGAAGTCAGAATTCCCTTCTGGTTCTAGAAATTCTGAGAAGTAATTACTTGGTAAGATTGATACAACCATGAAAGTCAGTAATACTGTCTTTTTTTTTTTTTTTTTTTTTTTTTTCCAGCTTAAAGATTGTGTTTTGTCATTTTGTGTATATTTATAGTCAGTTTTTGAAACTTTCTTGTTTAATAAGACAATGACTATAGTAATTGTAGCAGATGCAAACTAAAACATTAGAAAATCATTCTAGATTGTTTTTTTGCAACTCTTTGTATGCATGTAATTGTAGTCTAAGAATATGATACAATTGATTGAATCACATCTGTTGAAGTGTTACAGCTTCAAGTGAGAGAGTTCATAAATGCATAGGGGAACTTTACTAGTTGTGTTAAAGAAAAATGATGTTCTCTAAACAGTTAGGAATGCAATTTTCATTGCCTTCCAGTCCTGGGTAGGAATCAAAAGTTGAGATGTAACGAATCTCAGTGAGGGCTATGGCATGCAGCTTGATGAAATGGTGTACTAGGGAGAGAGGGGACATAGATCAGGAAATACATCTCGGATCTTTGTCTGTGGTATTTCTGCTACTGAAAACCATGAATTCCATCATCTCTGTTGCTTATTCACTACAACATATCGGCAAACCTAAAATATAATCTCACCACGTCCTGGTCTGTCCTGAAATTTTGTATTGAAGGTCCAGATATGAAACTGTAATAGAAACACCAAAATAGAGCTGCTATTCTTACCCTATCAATCCATTTTTCTGTTCTTAAATTGTGTGCAGACATCATAACTCTATGACCTGTATCCTGTGTACAGTCTTTGTGGTGATGCTCAGTGGTCTCATCTTCTATCTCTAGTTCCATCTTAATGACAAGTCTGATCTTGCTTTTATTCTGCTAGTGATATCATAATTCCTCCCTGAATGCTTAAACCACATTTCTTTTCATTTTTAAAATTTTTACAGTATGTTCATTGTAGTCTTGTGGAGCCCTTTTGCTGCTGGGACTTTTGTTTTCTTTACTATTAATGTATTAATAGTTTATTATTAATTTATTAAATTTATTTAAGTTCATAGAAATATATCTTTTATTTACTTTTGTACAAAATACAAAATAACTCTACTTTTAAATCCAGTGTTGTGAAGTACGTGATAAATGATAAATACATTATTTTTTTTCAGGGTGACAGTAAAAAAATGGAGGATTCTAGTGCATATTTGACATTACCTTCTACACGTCAACACATAGAAAATAAAGGAGCGACCATTGGCAGGAACTCAAGTATTGTAGGCGGGCTTTCAGTAAGCTCACGAGATGCATTTTATATTTCAACTCTGGTTTGTTCTACAAAGTTAACTCAGAATGGTATGTATCTTATAAACAGGTAGACATTTTAGAAAGAAGACTTCTGCACAAATGAGAAATCACATATTAAATTTTAATGTTTGTCTGTCCATTTATTTTCTATTAGTGGGCTTACTAGGTCTGTTGAAGTGGCGTATGAAGCCAGAGCTGCTACAGGAAAACCTGGAAAAATTGAAGATTGTGGATGGAGAGGAAGTTGTGAAAGTATATCTTTTGTTGTTGGTGTTTTGTAAATAGTGCATAAGAATGCAATACTGGATTCCTTTCTGGATGCTTTTATCAAATTTCTACTTTGTCTTATACTAACATTTTATGCAATATATGTGGATGTGTATGTAGAAACACACATGACGACAAGTTTAAAATAATGCTGATAAGGACAGACATGCAAAGAACTGATCTTGAAATTAACAAAGTAAGAACACCTCTTTCTCTCTAGAACTATACTTTTATGTCTTAGGGATAAGTGCCTGATTCTACCCAGGGAACAGTCATTTTGTCTTGTATTTCAAGATTCAGGCAATTCGTTTGTTATGGGTTGTCAACTAGACTAAACTTTGTGTGAGAGTTCTTTAGTTGTATTGTTCTGTGACACATGGTAAATATGTTTGGAAAATCTGAAGTAAGAGTTTGTAATCTTATTTAAGATAGATTCTCTATTTCGATGGCGCAAAGAAAAAGAACGAACAGTCTCCAAAATGACCAAAATTAAATATAAGTTTGAAAGGAGTATTTTGCTGTCAAGTCTGAAATGATGAAAGAATAAGTGGTTCTTGCTGTTTGATTTAATCAAATTAAGTGTGACTCCAGTAGTCAGATTAGGTGTCTCTTACATTTTTGTTGGTTTTTTAAACAAAAGCGGTAGACACCTCTCCTCTTTTGGAGGAGGGAAATTTTATTTAAAATAATAATAATAATAATTTAAAAAAAACACACCAGACTTATCAGTGGCTCAGGCCTTATGAGGAGTGGCTGATGGACTTGGGGTTTTTTAGCATGGAGAAAAGGAGGCTTGGGAAGACAACTACAATTAACTACAATTAACTAAAAGGAGTCTATAGCAGACTGGGGATTGGTCTCTTCTCCTAAGCACCAAGTGAGAAGACAAGAGGAAATAGCCCTAAGCTGTGGCAGGGGGTGGGGGAGGGGGAGGGTGGGGGGAAGGAGGTAGGTTTGGTATTAGGGAAAAATTCTTCAATGAAAGAACAGGCTGCCCAGGGAAGTAGTTGAGTTATTATCCTTGGAGGTCTTCGAAATTAATTTAGATGTATAGCTTTGTGCCATGTTTTAATAGTGGACTTGGCAGTGCTAGGTTAACGGTTGGACTGGATGATCTTAGAGGTTTTTTCCAACCTAAATGATTCTATGACTTGGTTTCCAAGTCACTGGGGAGCTATCCTTCAATTTTAAAGAGATTTGAATAAGACCACAGAAGTTGGAAGCATGTTTTTAACCAACATATGTAGGTACAATAGCAACTACAATATGTATCACTAAGGAACTAGGAATGCAGTTTTAGATAACTATAATTAGTTTATGTAACATTTTTAGCTTAATTCCATAAGCTTTGAGCTATGTATTTATTATTGATTATGTCTGAGGATTTAAGTTCATAAATTAAATAAACTAGAGCCTAAATCCTCAGAAGCATGTTCTAAATTTGGCTGATACTTCAGTGAAGGCCTCTAAAAATCCCCTCTTGAGAAAAACAGTCTCCTATCTGAAAACTGAATTGTGTAGTTTTCAAGCTGAATTGGTTGTCAGTTTGTCTTTTCATGTTTTTGTATAGTTTCTCCAAGATACGCTGGATGCCCTGTTTAACATCATGATGGAGCATTCCCACAGTAACGAGTATGATATCCTTGTCTTTGATGCCCTGGTAAGAATGGTCAATGGATGATTTAATCTGTCAATGTCAAGAATCCTATGAATGTGAATGAACTATAATATTGTTTATCTCAAGAAAGTAGACTCAAAATATCTGCAGAAAAGATAGGATATTACTATTTCCAAAACTATTAAAAAAAGAAAAAAGAAAAAAAGAAAAAAAAGACACTTTTCAAAATAGTGGTTTATCACAAGTGTTTCAGGAGTCTAATGTTTTCATTTGAAGTGTGACTTTATGATAAAAGTTAATTATGTCCATCTCTGTTCAGATATATATCATAGGACTCATTGCAGACCGTAAATTTCAGCATTTTAACACTGTTTTGGAAGCATATATCCAACAGCATTTTAGTGCAACCTTGGCATACAAGTAAGTTTTTTTTCTTTTTTCTCCCTTTTATCTTTATCCTAAAACCTCTGCAATCAAATTAAATAAAGGAAATATTTTTATTTTCTGATGTAATTATTAAAGTTGTTCTGATGATGCTTTTTGCTTATCTGGAAATAGACCTGCCTGTGAGAAACAGATATGACCATAGGTAGAGTTAATTGACAAAAAGTAATTGATTTAGGGTTAAACAATTCTTTGACATTCATTTTTCTCATATGAATTATGTTGCTGTGTCTACACATCATCTGTATCCCCTCAAATTTGTCAAAAATTTGCTATAAATCCTCTTCCTTTACATTCCTGATCTTAATCTGAAATGCTTTAAGTGGGGACATGAGGATGTCATTAACCCATTTATGTAGGTTTCCGCATATTCTCTTAGAGCAAACAAACTCATGGGGAAAAAAAATGGAATCTTTGTATGCAGTTCACTATCTGATACTTCACCTGAAAGGTTTAGGTGCATTTAAGTCAAATTTTCAATTCTGTTACACTGTCTGTTGTCAACTGGAGTCTTACTATTTACTACATGGTCATTCCAGTGGGAAGGTAGGGCAGTTGGATCTTCCCTATAATGCCCAAATGGGAAGATATGCTTTAATAGAAAATAACAAAAACTGGGAGACACATAGACACATTATGCAATAAATTTAATACTGGATTTGTTCTTTATTCTAAACATGCTTTAGGAGGTGGTGGTAGGATAAGATTGCTTTGGCTTATGAAGAACTATGATGTTAATCAGTTTCTGCACATCTCTGGGAAATGCCAATAGGATATATATATTTCATTTACCTTAAGTCTTGTTCTGGCAGTTCAATGGGGTGACCGACTGAAACAAAACTTTAATTGGAGATTTGAATAATTGATAAAAGACCTTAGCTGAAGGTTTGGAATAGGTGAGAATATATTGTACTGTTCTGCAATGAACATGCACCAGTTCCATTTCAGCAGGAAAAGACCCCCCAGATGTTGCATTAGAAGTTAACTTTGCTTGCAGTGCACAGTCAATCCTTTCTCATGTTCCAGGGAAGCTGAAGTCAGCTTTATTGGGCCCAGAAAGCTCAAGCAACTAACTATGTGGTCTTTAATTCTCCTTCATTCCATATGTAATTAGCACATGCAATTTAATGCATTAGTATTATGAAAGTAGTACAGATCTGGACAGCCTAATTTGTTTGAAGTCTTTCAAAGACTTACTTGACTGGCATTTTCTATTGATTTAATCAAAGCTTCAGAGGCAAAATCATGGTTAAGGTTGTTCTCAAAATCTTGCATTTTCTTGGAGTCATTCCTTCCTAGTACACCATGGATGATACAGTCTGTTTCAAGAATAATTTATTAAATACAGATAACTGTATATGGCCTAATTCATAGTCAGGAAGGAGATACCGTGTCTCAGACATACTATGACCACTTTTTCTTTCACATGAAGGTGCCCCTAAATTTGTGGAAAGGAGAATTGACTGTAGGACACAGCTTTAATTTCTGACATTTTATCATACTTGATGGCTGCAGTTCCTTGGGGGTAGACAGGAGGGTGATCCTGGAGTTCCATGCATCACTTCTGCTGATTTGCATTTAAAACAATATCCATGATATGTGAGAGGTTTAAAGAAAAAACAAAAAAACAAAAAAACAAAAACAAAACAACAAAAAAAAAAAACACCTTTTTTTGTTTCCTTCACTCGATATAAAGTAGTAAGACACATTAAATTAATTATTTTGTGATCAAACATGAGTCTGATGTTTTTCATAGGAGCATATTTTTAATGTTGGGTATTACCAGCAAAAGATTACATCTCCTTGCCTCAGATTTTCTTCACTGCTCCTTTATACCCGGTGTCCAAGTTAAACACAAGTTCTTATTGAGACTTACACCTCTGGAGATTTGAGCAGATACTCAAAAGCTTTGGATGTGAGGCATGACAATTTATAGTACATAGAAATAAGTTGCCAGGTCAGCAGCAGATTAACTTCGGTCAGTAACTTTCCTGCAGTTAGTTGTCATTGTGTTATTAGAGGCATTTTCTGATGCTAGCAATGATGCATTGCTAATTATCCTTGCTGCAGTGTAATGTGAAGAGTTTTAGTAATAGCCTGTACTTAGACCCCAATGCCTAGATTCCTGTTGTCAAGTGCCACTGATTAGGCCAATTGAATTTGTAGGTCAGTCAGGCAAGGAAGATTTGTTGAAAGTCATTCCTAAATAGATGTTTTGAATCCATTAGATGATACGGTCTTTTGGTCAAACTGTGAGGTCTTCACTCAGTTTCTGTTTATTCATCCATTTGTACCTAATTCTTATGTAGAGTTACGAGAGGACTTAACATTGAGAGTTGAGGGACCTTGAGTGGTTTGACACTACATATAAGTTAGATAAATTTTATCTGAACTCAGTATAGAGCTGTGAATTCAGAGAAGCGATATGAAGCAGTAAATGAAAAAATAAAAAATTTAAAAATGGATGTAGTGCCCCAGAAGGCTGAGAAGCTGAGAGTATATTTTGGTTCTGAAATTGGAGGTAGGCTGGTGCTGTGGGGCTGACAATGTCTCTATTTTGTGCAGTAGCTAGAGGTTCTTGGAACTATTATTTCCATGTGAGTATATCCCAGATATAATAATCACTTCATAATGTTTCATCATTCCAGCTGGTGAACTGGTAAATTTAATCAACAGCCAAGTACTAGTTTGAGTTTGTTTGTTTGTTTTTTTGTTTGGGGTAGGGGATAGTAGGTTCCCATCATTTTTTTAATCTGCAAGGAAAAAATAAAACACGCTGATTTCAATTTTTTAATGGCCATGTTATGATTAAGATTACATCCTTCATATTACCTTAATAATTTAGGATAAAACTAAAACTGTAAATATAGGGACTTTTATTTATAGAATAGCTTTTGCACTTTGATAACAGGCTGTGTGTTAGTTTAGCAAAAACTGCCTTTGGATACAAAACCAGGAGGTATTTAAATAAAATATGTACCTTAAGCAGGTATTGCAGTGTACAGGGAGGTTTAAACATTTACAATTAGTTAATTTAAAGCATGTAGTGCTGTTGAATCCCTGGATTACTACTTAATGCAGGTAGGGAGGCAGAAATAACATTCGTGCTACCTTGTACATATATATTACAAACATTTTTTAAAACGCTTCCAGGATTGTGTGAAATTATGCTGCTGGTTTGAGATTTCAGATTGGTTTCTTGTTTGTGCAGTTAAGAATTTGCTCATTTCTTTTATTCTGATAGAATTTGTGTGACATTAGCACAAAAATAAATTCTGTGTTTTGTCGTGTGAATGCTTGATTAAGAATAAATATTCTCTTAGAGGTGGCAAATGAGTTAGAGAAATTAATTTTAGAAAAGTTATTTTAAAATGTCTTTTTTAACTACAGGAAACTAATGAGTGTTCTGAAGACTTACTTGGATACCTCCAGCCGAGGAGAGCAATGTGAACCTATCCTAAGAACTCTGAAAGCACTGGAATATGTTTTCAAGTTCATTGTTAGATCAAGGACATTATTTTCACAGTAAGTGCCCATGCTATAGCCACTTAACTATCAGTGCAATACCACAAAGAGAAGTAGACCCGTGAAACAGAAGAATTTGATTCCAGAACAGAACTGTTTTTTAATTATTTTGTAAATAAAACACAAACATTTTCCAATACTGCAACTGGCCTAAAATACAGACTTTGCTAAGATAACATTTTTTGAGAGGGAATCCTCAAATAATTGCTATGTGATTTACAGTGTAGGCTCCAGAGATGTGTTTAGTAATAGCAGCCAATTTGAAAGGATGATTATTTCTTGTATCAGATGGCTTGGCCTAAGACCAATGTATGCCCAAACACTGTGACAGATGGCGTGAAGCTGTATGCTTGTCCTTGAGATAGTTGTGTCCAGAAGTTCTGACTGCAAGGAACAAGGTAATTTTCAGTAATCATTGTCCAACTAAATGTAAAGTTACAGACAAGCAGGAGCTTATAAGAAATTCTAAAAGGACTAGATACGTAAAGCTCAGCCAAACAGATGAAGCATATTGTTTATGAGTGGTATTCAGGTATAGGGAAAAGGGAGAGAAGGAGAAAGGAGTTGGAAGGAAGAAAACTATACTGTAGTGACTGTAGCCCCCACTTCTTCCACTGGCCCTTAAGTATTCTTCCTGCATCCCACCGATCCCATCCACATCCTCTTTTCTCTCTTCATTCCTGCTCTCTCTCTGCATTTATCCTCAGCTGTTTCCCCCATAGTACTTGTTCCGTTGTTCCCCTGATACTTGCCTGAAGAGATGCAGTGCCAGAAGATAGATAGTGACAAATTCAGGACTGTGGGTACACCCCATTGTTGTCTGTAGAACTTGAGGGTTGGCAGCCAACAGAATGGGGAAGTGTTCTGGTTTTATCTGCTTTTTGGTAAGTAAGAGCTCTAATACAACTTTTCTCTGTTATTCTGCCCAGTTTTTCAAAAAATCCACGTAGGTGTATAGTTCTGTAAAATTAAGTATATTATTTGTTGAATTATGAAATTCTGACTGAAATAGGAGTAGATTCAGAAGTGGTTGGCTACTGGGCAATAGTCCCTTAGAAATAGTTTTGCCTCTAAGAACTTGCTATTTATAGATAGATACAGACTAACAAGATGAGAAGCTGTAAAAAGAAAGGGGATGGCACTCATGGGGACAGAATATAGCTAGCAGTGCAAAAGCTTTGTTTTAATTTTTTTAATAGGTGTCATGGCAGAAGGGGATATTGTGAGCCTTGTTGGAAGAAGCATTGTGTAGAGCATTATGGAATTTTTTTTGCAAGGCTGATGGTCAGAGAAGCCAGGGATTTTTTGTTGTTTATTTTGTTTTGTTTTGTTTTGTTTTTTGCTTGAACAGCTCCAGTCTCCATCTTAATCTTTAGTATTAGTGGGCAGCAGAAAGTGTGTACATCTGACAGTCTATGATAAATGGAGTTGTTGCAATATGGTGCATATTCAAGTGATTACTTGTACTTATCTATTTGTTTTAGTTTTCCTTACGACAACCTTAACTAAAGTTAACCAAAGGTCTGAAACTCTATATTCAGTTGGACAATCATTATTACAGACTGTAACATTTCTTGTAAGAATATAGCTGCTGAAAAAAATAAGGAATCAGTTAACAGTATCTTCTGGTACTGAATATCTGTCTCAAGTTTTTGTGATCTAACTTTTCACAGTCAAGACTGTCAGACTGGTCTATGAAAAAGGAGGAAATGTGGAAAAAATGGATTTGTATATTTTATTCCCTTGAGAAAAGTTGGGATTTAGGATTAATTTTTGAAGGTTTAGAATAGCCTTCTCTGAGACAAATCTTTTGAATTAATAGAGCTGAGACAGATCCTCACTTGGAAAGTGATTTTTTTTTCTTTTTTTCTTTTTTTCTTTTTTTTAAATAACTTCAAATATATGAGATTTCATTATTTAGAGGCTTTAAAAATAAATAAATAAATAAATAAATAATCTGAAAATTGTTACATTTTGCTCAAACTGAAGAATACTTACTACAGTGAATAACATAACAATTGGGGGAAATATCTATGTATATAACATTGGATCAACTTTTAAAATCTATTTTAAAGTTATTTTTGAAACTTGGTACACTTAGAATGATGGAAGTTTCCTGATTCTGAAATGGTAACACAGTGCATGTCTCAATAGATTATATGAAGGCAAAGAGCAAACAGAATTTGAAGAATCTATGAGGAGACTCTTTGAATCCATCAACAACCTGATGAAAAGCCAACATAAAACTACCATTTTGTTGCAGGTTGGTGTGTTGGAAAATTTACTTTAATTTTTTTAATTTGTTCTTTTATGGGGTTTTGTTCCTTGGTGTTTGATTGCTTTGTTTCATTTTGGTTTTGAAATTGAGGGTAAGACACTCTTAGGTAAATTATCTTTGTTTCTCTTTTGTAACTGTCCTTTATTCAAGATCATGTTGCTTAGTAAAGTTAAAGTAGAAAAGGTCAGGAGAAGATAAATTTATATAATTTCAAACATGCAAAGAGTGAATGAAAGAACTAAAATATGGATGCTAGAATTTCTCAAGGAATATAGGAAAGTAAAGCCTCCAGTGAGAGCTGAGCAATTCTTGAGTTCCTTCAGGTTGTGCTAAACAGGTATTCTGCTAAGAGTTTGAAAAGTAAACTTGGTAGTTTCAGCATTTTGGAGGTGAGTTACTTAACTGAAAATGATGTCAGTGTTTCCCATACATGTCAGTGTTAATTATTCTTACGTTTTAGAACCCTGTGCTTTAAGAAAACTAGGAAAGCAGGAACTATTAGGGCTATTAATATCAAACAATTGGTATGTAGGTCTATATTGAAATAGAATGTTACCAGGGCTGTGTGCTTAAAGTAGGAAACAGAAGATTTTACTGGATTACTGCAGTATTAATGCTTCATACATTCTTTCCCTGAACTCATTGTTTTATTTGGCTTGAGTCTTCCTTTGGTTCTGTGTTTTGATTCCTTTTGCTCTGAGGTTTAGTAGATCGGAAAAATTTTCTGCCTTGAATAAATGTTCCCAGGTGGTCCTGAGATTTGTGTTCTCTGACACTTTGCCTGGAATGATGCATGCCTGCAAAAGAGCTAAACATCAGTAGTACTTCGATTGTATAATACCATGATTATAGTAATGCTTTAAAAGCATTTGAAAACAATTCAGATACTATCTGTGGTTATTCGATACTTCTGTACAGATGTTTGGGGGAATAATTTATACATTTGAAAGACATAGCATCAGAATCAGGAAACTTCAGAATAAAAAAAAAAAGTTTCTAACCAAAAGTAATACTGGAAGAGATTGTTGTTATAACAATGTTTGTTCTTGTGGTAGTTATACTGCATTAGTATGTTAATTATCTACCAAATAGATCTTGGTGGCTTTTATGCTACTCAGGAAAGGCACGTCATGTCAGTGCATGAATGGAATGAGAAGTATTCCATTGTAGTTAAGGTTCTGCTGCTGGAAATAAGTCTTGGAAAAACAAAATGAAGAAAAAAAAAAAAAAAAAAAAAACTGTTGTAAACTCAATAGGCATGTCGGTCACAGTAGCTTTCACAAAGGACGATATATATCTCAGTGACTATTTGGAGGAGACTTCAGTTATGGTACTTGAGTCTCCTCCTTTGGCAGGTAGATGAGAATTGTCTGCAACTGGACAGAAAACTGGAGATCATTTCTGCATTGGGTGAAATGGACTGGAAAGGGCTGGAAATAAATTTGTAAATCTGCTTCGGCCTAAAACCAATACTGATTTTTCCCATTTAATTTTGGAATGTTAAACATTGTACTAGTGCTTATTTAAATTTGCAGGGTAAGGGACAGGTTATTTTTCAGAGGTACTACAAAAGCACATGATTTCATAGGTGTTATACCTTATAAACTCCCCAAATACCTGTGAAGTTTAGTTTGGAAGATGTAAATAATTATTTTGAAATCTAAAGTGTCTTTTGGTGTCTGCTGATTATTTTATTTTATTTTTTTAGACTCAAAAACTTGGAACTCAGTATTTTAGTAGGTAGTAATTTCTGAGTCATTTTTATTGATACCAGTCATACTCAGACTTGTGTTGAACATTAATTCAGTCAGGAGAAGATTGTTCCTAAAACTACATGTCATAAGGAACAGCCTAGTCAGTGCCGGAAGCACTTTATTGTTTCAATTTAACTAATTTTATCTTCACAGTGATATCCTACTTTCTAATCTGTTACAAGCTGTATAAATTTATGAAAAGCTTAAAAATAAAAATAAAAATCTAGCTTTTCGATCTCCTGTTCTAAAATTAGCTGAAGTGAATAGATACTTCGATTTATCTGTCTCAAAGCTCAAGAAGTAAAATATGTGGTTATCTTTTCCAGTGTTATTTATATAAGCTTTGAACAACCAAAAGATTAAATTATTAGTTTATCGTAGGTAAACTAAAAATTCATATGTAAATCCAAATTTTTTGACACTAATGGAATTGATGAAGTTACCTCTTTTGCTTAAAGATGCAGGCAGAATGTATTTCTCAACTTCTGCATCACATGATGGTATCATTTTGCTACAATTAGGATCATCATTTCAATATCCTAACTTTGCTGATGCAGAGCATTTTCTGATGTTTGAAAGCACTCGTACGAAGTGTGAAGTGGCCTGTTTTCAAGTTTTGGAATGTTGCTTTGTAAAGAGATTGCCACCGGTAGGCAGGATTCGGGGTGTTATTAATTCACAAGTATGAGATTCTGTGTGGATGTGCAGAATTAAGGACTTGCCCTTTTAGGAGACTTATTACATATTTACTTGTAATTCTTTAAAATGATAATTTCAGAACTTAACTACTTCACTGCTGATGATACTGAAGTAGTCCAGGTCTTCTTCAATAGTAGATGTAACCTGTATTTTATTTTATTTTATTTTATTATTTTAATTTACCTCAACAGCATATTACAACTCTGTTGCATTTATCAGTTGCCTCTTTGTAGCCATTGCTGATGAATTCTTTAGACAGGGTTTTTCAGAAAGTTTATACTTCTGAGGATAAACCTTATAAAATCTGGAAAGCTGGAAATAGATTTCCAGAACTTGCAAATAGTTCAAAGGAGAATCCAGGGACAGGGCGGGACAGGAGAGTGGGGACGGGGGGCAGTGAGAAGTTTTCATTAACTTTCCCTTCTGCAGATCCAATTTGAATGAAGTATCTCTGTGTATATCATCTCTTCTTTATTTTGAATAAAATCTGATCAATTATTTTTGAATTTCAGGTGAGGTGTTTTTATAAGGTCAAGCTCTTGATATCTGATTTGTGCTCTGTGCCTGTGCCTTTTCACTGACAAGCCTACGCTCTCAACCTGAAATTAAAAGTGAAAGTCCTGCTTCTTTCCGAAAGTTGTGCTGTCTCTCTGGTGGATGCATCAGATTTGACCTACAGATAGTTTTGTCTGTTGCTAATGTTGGCCACGCCCAGCTTGCTGTTAGGCCCTGATTTTAGTAAGCAGTACTCTCAGTTCCATGCATGCTTTCAGAAACCTCATACGACACATTCTCAAGGTCATAGAATCAAAAGAAGGAATTGTTAATGGCACTGAACAGCATGAAAACAATGTAGTATGAAGATGCTATCTTATTACTCTCAATCTTTACCACACATTTTTGATGCATCCATACTGCTGCTGAATGATGCTGCAGTAAGTTCTATGAGTTTAAAATGCTACAGAGATACATAGGTAATTTTTGAGAGAATAAGGCTGGAAAGGTGCTGACAGTGATGCTTAGGCTGAGGTATACAATAGGTGATAGCATAGTAAGTTGCAGAGTTGCCTTGATAGCAAATAAAAATGGAGTAGGAAGCAAGGCACCAGTAGCTTCTGAGAATGTCCTTTTCATGTCATGGATACCCGAGTATGTATAATGTAATGTTGCAAACAAGGGCAACTAAAAAACTAAGCTTAGTCAGGAGTAAAGGTTAAAATAAATTTAACATTATATTATACAATATAATGTTATTATACAATGTTATTATGTTATTATACAATAACATGAAATAATTCTCTACAATGCTGTGGAGTATCTGTATCCTGCTTAAAAATTAATCTCTAAGGTCTGAACAATGCAGAACATTTTGTACTGCTTAGTAGGAGATTTTTATGGCTTCATTAAGGGCAGTGCTCTGTTGTGTCCATAGTGCATCATTTAAAGCAATTACTGAAAATGAAACTTAGCAGTTTAAAAGAATGGATATACTTGCTATTGTACTTCAGATGGTACTACAGATCTGAGTATAATGGTAGCTACATCCTTCCCTTTTCCTTCCTTGAACAGATACAAAATAGGTACTATATGGGAAGGCAAACAGCTCAATAATTCCTAGTGTCTCTACAGTATTGCTTGAATTATTTCATGCTCACTGGTGGCACTGTCCTTTGTCAAACATTTTTCAGAGCAATTGTGAATTAGTATAAAACAAAATCCAGAAGATCCTATTGTAGAGTATCTGCACTGACATATTACTGAAGTAAAGCTGGACCTGGGACTAGTTTCTAGTCTACCGATTTACAGGTATTTGTACAGGTGTTTTAAATAGCCCCATTATTTCACAGTCCTGTAGAGAATACATTTTGTTCACCTATTTCAAGGAGGTACTAGTGGATAGGAGCAGAAGAAGATGTGATCTTGTTCAGGTGGCAACAGCATTTATATACTTCTTTGACCTTTCTGGAGTTGTGTATAAGTGTGGGGATGATGTATGCAGAGGAAGAGTTTTTATCTGAAGGCATTTTAAGCCAGCTTAATGTACTGTATATGCACCCTTACCCCAGCCCAAATTCTTTCTTGTTGAATCAAGACCTGAATTATTTCTATGTAAAACAACAAGCAAACAAACAAAAACAAAACAAACAAGTAAGAGCTGGCTAAGATACTGCAGTAGACTCTCATGGAAATAAATAAAGACAATAGCTTTGTCCTTTTTAAAATATCAAAAAGGAGCCATAGAAAGCAACACCTTGATTGTATTTATTTTAATCTACCTATCCCCAATAAAGAAGAGACTAAGTTTTTAACAAGGAATTTGCAATGTAGAGTCTTACTGAGTCTACATAGGTTTGATTCTAAGCAGCTCTTTCATCTTTGCAAGGTTTAGTACAGAAGCACTGTGATGTTGATAGCTAATGAGGAAACAGTAGACAGGTTCTTATTTAGTGACAAAACAAAAAGCTGTTGGCATATTAAAATTTCAAATTGATAACTAGAAAGAAAAACATTTTTTCCTTGGTCTTTTTCAGTAAAATGGGATATTCCTGCTCACAGTCTCCTACTGCTGATTGTGTTTTCATGTGCTTTTCACTTTTACTGTTGGCCTTGGCTTGTTACTTACACTCCTGCTGCTCACTAGGAATATTTCAGTAAGCTCTACTTTTACTTTGTGCATCTTAGTCCACCTATCATAACTGTTGTCTTATTCATGTACATAAGTTTCTTGTGAACAAACTGAAGTATTGATACAGTGGTGGGATTGCTGTCTATTTCACATGCTCAGTTTAGGCATGTGAAAGGTCCATTCATAAATACTTGTTTGTATTTTAATATGTTTGTATTGTATTGTTTATATATACTGTGTATATACTTGTTTGTATTTAATGTACTGTGTATATAGTTGTTTGTATTTAATCTTTGTCTGATAGTTTAAATATTTTTCTGGTTCTATGAAACTGAGATCTAGAAACTCAGGAAAAGTAAATGTTTTGTGGCTGAGATTCTGTGACCTGTTGACTGTAAGCAATATGATTCTGATACTTTTTTATTCAATGAGTTAGAATTCTCTCCATAGTGGCCAAAAATCAGGTATTACTTCTGCTCTGACATCATTTGAGTGCAGCTTACCCTTTTATTTTCAGCCAGAAAAGTGATATAAGTAGTACAAGAAATGATAATTGGTCTTTTTTAAAAGATTAGCAGGCATACAGTAGTATGATTTTTTTCCCCCCATTTATTCCATTTTATAGGAATGCACACCAGTGTGGCTTTGCATCAGATAGACACCAAGTTATGTAGTAATCCATGGAGTATCAGTATTCTTTTCCAGTTCCTGTTTTATGATTCAGTTACACCTCTTGATAGGGCTGCTGTTGGGAGAATTCCCTTCATGAGTTTCTGTGGGCTTGAGACTATTTTCTAGATTTCTCTTTGTTGTGTAAGTTTGTGTAGGACAAAAACTTGGGTCTCATCGTTCAAGTGTGTTTTGGGGATTTTACTTCAAAATTTCCTTTTCAGTTTCTTCTGGAGAAGAATTTTATCTGAGTGGGTTAACATACAGGTTGTATTGAGTTTTATTCAAATGACGGGAGAATCTCTTGTGGCACATAGCTATAAGTATTTATTAGCAAGACACAGCTTTTTGCCCCATCATACTAAAATCATTGACTTTTGCTGTTTCTTTCTAGAATCTGTCAAATCACTTAACAGCGATTTGATATCAGCAGTGATTTCTGAAACACACAATGAGAGATGGAACATGCTTGTTTTGGAAGCATACAACTGTCAAAACTCAGTGTTACCACTTGAAAATGCTAGGCCTGTGTATAGGCAAGCATAAGGATTAAAGAACTTACGTAGATGAGAGCACTGTTGAGGCCTTTGTAATATTTTTCTTTGAATTAATGACTTACTCTACACTTAAATCATTTGTTTTACCTTGTTTACAGGAACTATAAAGTGTTCTGAGACTTCCTCTGATGTGTGGCAGTAGCTCATAATTAAAAAGCACGTGTGCTTATAGTTAATTCCATTCGTCATTTATTGTAATTTAAGTATGTATGGACTTCAGGGGCTAATGGAAAAACTCCTTTTTGGGCTTTTTAAAGTTAATTTGGGTTTCGTGTTTTGCCATTGTAAAGCTGAAAGTGCATTCTTTACTTATTACCGTTCATATAAACAAATGACATAAAGCAAGAACTATGCTGATTTGCAAGGTGGGCAGTAAACTCCACTATTCTGAGTGAAAACAAAGTGTCTAATTTCAGCATGCATTTATTGGATAAAAGGTTTAATCAGTCCTGTAGCGTACACCATATCACCTAGAAGAAAAGAGAGTAAGTCTCTGTGTAACCTGTAGTTTTGGGATTTGTTCTTATTTCTTTTAGTAGCTCAGGAAGTATCATAGGTGGAACATGGGTATTATGGAAAATCAGAGCTATATCAGAAATAGAAGACTTTGCAGTAACTTAGTTCCCAGCAAAATGTTAGTAGTGAGTTACAGCCTGAAGTTGCATAATAAACTAAATCTGCTATTAATTTTGTAATTCTCATTATCTGGACCATGAAGAGGTTAGTCAAATTAAAACTTCATATAATTTATTCTCTTTAGTATAGTTGGATTTATAGCTGCATGCTAATGTTATTCATGATTTCCAAGTGTTTTCTTCAATAGCAAATTCAGTGAAGGCTAAAATCTTTCAACTCCAAAAGAATTTTATGGCAGTGAGTAGTGCAAGCTAGTCTTTGAGAATATTTGTGTTTAAATGTTAGTGATGATTTTGAATTTGAGGATTACCTGCTTGAGTATTCTTGTCAATGATCCTTGTCTTCTTTTAAGGCTTGCTGATTCCACAACATTATCAAAATACATCTCAGAAATGACTAGGAAAAAACATAACCTCAGATAGTTTAGCTGCAGATGATTGGTTAGGGACGTGGTGCTCCATTTCATCTTCCACCGAAAGTGTAGCCTTTGGGATAGTTAGGTGACTGTTATCCTTTCTGCCCTCTGCTTGACACATGTATGGGACAGACTGATATAGGTTATGATCAAATTGGTCCTGTATTGGTCAGTGCTCAGTTTACATATTTGCATAATAAAGATGGTCTTAGTACCAGTGGTTTGCAAGCAGAATATGATTCAATTCATGCTACTGTATTGAAGTTCTTCTCCGTATCTTCAGCATAAGAGCCCTTGTGTAAGTACTGCTTTGTGATGAAATTGTATTAAAATGCCATGTAAAATTTTAGTCTGAGAGAAGAAGCCCAAATTTATCACTTTGTTTTGTGTGTTTTCGTTTCAATGTTTGTATTCAGTGCTCTGTGTTGTGTTTGTATGACGTATGCACGGATAAATGTACAAAAGTAACACAATTTGTATTTCAATTCAGGTTGCTGCTTTGAAGTACATACCATCAGTTCTTCATGATGTTGAAATGGTCTTTGATGCCAAGTTACTGAGGTGAGCTGATTTTGAACATTTATTAGATGTATCTATCACATGATGTGTACAAGGTAAAACTAATTTGTACCTGGAATTAATTATTAATTAGTTTAAGTCCACAAAGCTATGGTAGTTTCTGCTGATCGAGACAGTGATAGAAATGAGAGTATTGAGGGCACCCTCAGTAAGTTTGCAGATGACACCAAGTTAGGTGCGTGTGTTGATCTGCTCAAGGGTAGGAAAGCTCTGAAGGAAGATCTGGATAGGCGGGACCAATGGTCTGAGTCCAACTGTATGAGGTTCAACAAGGCCAAATGCCGGGTCCTGCACCTGGGGCACAACAACCCCAAACAGAGCTACAGGCTGGGAGATGAGGGGTTAGAAAGCTGCCTGACAGAGAAGGACCTGGGAGTTTTGGTTGATAGTCGGCTGAATATAAGCCAGCAGTGTGCTCAGGCGACCAAGAAGGCCAACAGCATCCTGGCTTGCATAAGAAACAGTGTGGCCAGCAGGTCCAGGGAAGTGATTGTCCCCCTGTACTTGGCTCTGGTGAGGCTGCATCTTGGGTACTGTGTTCAGTTTTGAGCCCCTCACTACCAGAAGGACATGGAGGTGCTCGAGCGAGTCCAGAGAAGGGCTACGAAGCTGGTGAAGGGTCTGGAGAACAAGTCTTATGAGGAGCAGCTGAGGGAACTGGGACTATTTAGCCTGGAGAAGAGGAGGCTCAGGGGCGACCTTATCGTGCTCTACAGCTACCTGAAAGGAGGCTGTAACGAGGTGGGGGTTGGTCTCTTCTCCCACGTGCCTGGTGACAGGATGAGAGGGAAAGGGCTACAGTTGTGCCAGGGGAGGTTTAGGTTGGATATCAGGAAGAACTTCTTTACTGGAAGGGTTGTTAGGCACTGGAATAGGCTGCCCAGGGAAGTGGTTGAGTCCCCATCCCTGGAGGTCTTTAAAAGACATTTAGATGTAGAGCTTAGGGATATGGTTTAGTGGAAGATTTGTTAGTGTTAGGTCAGAGGTTGGACTCGGTGATCTTGTAGGTCTCTTCCAACCTAGATGATTCTGTGATTCAGTGTGATTCTGTGAACTCTGGACATGTGTTGTTCTCATTTGATTTGTAAAATGACAGAATTGAATATTGAGGCCCGATTCTGAAGCAGTAACTCCATGAATGAAAAGAGCCAGTGAACACTATTATTTTTCCCCCTTGAATAAGTGCTATTCAAGAAAAGCAAATCTGATTTTCACAGTTAGCAATAAGTATCTTTATTTGTCAAAGAAGAATTGCCTCCACTGTACAAGAATATTTTTACTGCTATGAAAGAAAAAGGAAATAAACATTTGTAAACATGGCCAACATCTAGTTCTTCCTCATCTTGTTTCTCTTGAAAATTATATTTGTAACCTGTGATATGGGAAATAAATCTAAATCTTAAAAAGAAATAAGTATTTAGAACTATATCGTATTTTACTTTTGCTGTCTTTCTTATTAACACATGATGAATTCATCTGTACTGTATTTATGACACTTTCCCTTTACGTGCAGCCAACTGTTATATGAATTTTACACTTGCATTCCGCCAGTGAAACTACAGAAGCAGAAAGTGCAGTCCATGAAGGAAATAGTGCGCAGCAACCTTTTTAAAAAACAAGGTAAATATAAAATGCCTTTAAGGCTTTAAATAAACAGGTGTGGAAATGTTGACTGACTTCTGTTTTGTGAAATTCATGTTTGAAATTGAGTAGAACTGATACTGAGAAGTGTGGATTTGAGAAATCTGACCTCTGGAGAGGATTAAGCTTTCTCTGATTGCTGTGGTGCAAAGCATAGTTGCTAGCAGAAAACACGGAACAGGTAGGTCTCAGAGGAAGAATTTTGTATTTTTCCTCTGATATAATGCTTAGATGGATGGAGCTCTACATCTATCCTTTGAACCCATTTGTAAACTCCATAGTGAAATAGGAACATGAAGTGAAACCTTGTGAAGACAGCTTACGGTATGTTATATAAGGCTTCTGCCCTGGTCAAAGAAAAATCCTGATTGTGCTGTAATATACCTCAGCTGCAATGCAGTTCCTCTGTTTATAGGAATTAGTATTTTTCTTGACTTTTATCAGATCTTAGTGTCTTTTTCCATTCTCAGAACAGGAGTAAAAAATGCTACCGATGTGTTTATGGGCCTTGTTTGTGCTTAGTTTTCCTTTGTTCTGCCACAGATGGGGAATTTTTTCACAAGGAGTCCTAGCAGAGAAGCCTGGTTTTTACATGGTTTACTTCATCTTGACATTTAAGGGTTCTGCCTCCACTCTTGTGGACTGGATCCTCCATCTTAGCATCGTACTAGTGTGCAAAAAGACCACAAGAGCTTTGAAAGGCAAAAGTTCTACTCAAATGGATGGCCATTCTCTCATAATTTGTTTCTGACATTTTATAGATAATGATTATGGGAACTTTGCAGTTACAGCAGTTGGCAGCAAGTATTACTGAGCATGGGTAGAGAGAGGACAGGCTGCTCCGCTCATCTCATTGCTCTGTGTTGCCAGAAGAGTGATGCAGTTCAAACTAGCTAGGACAGATGGAAATTCATCTTTATTTTACAAGTATCAAGAGCAGATCAAACTAGTTAACTTTCAAACAGATCTAGACCTGTATTCACACTTTTTTTTTTTTTTTCAGACAGTTTACTGTATTTCTATTTTTCAAGTACTTACTGATATATCATTGCACTGTTGGTTACATTTACATCTGCTAAGATCAGAATTGTAAGTCTTAGCTTTTGTCTCTGCTTCTGTGGCAAGTAGCATTTAAGACCAGAAAGAAAGACACCCTCTTCCAAAACTGAAAGACATTTGGGTTAAAATAAGGCATTCTCTTGAACTCTTTATCTTACTCAGTTGACCTTGACTATGTTTAACGTGGAGAAATTAACTGTAAGCAGTAACATCCTTTTATGTTTAACGTGGAGAAATTAACTGTAAGCAGTAACATCCTTTTGTGTGTGTGTGTGTAATACTAATGATCTTTGCAACTTGTATGTATGTAATATACCAGCCCATGCTTCTCAAGTAACGACAGTTCTAGTCATTTTCCAGTAAACCAACTATCTGTCTAAATAGTTATAGATTTAAAGGAACAGAGTAATTCTAGTTCTAATAGTACTGAGGATACTACTTGTTTTAGTCTTTATTTTGCTAAATTTTATATTTTTAGTGTCGATACATTAACTTTCAGCCAAATAATTATTTTGCTGGAAGAAAAATTCAGATTTTTATCATTCTGTCTGTGAATCTTACTAGCCAGAGAATAAGAGCAGGTACTGCTGTGGAATAACAATAGCTGGATATTTTTCTTTAAAGAAGCTTGTCATTGAAATGCATTTTTATTGGTTCATATATCAGGAGTCCTGGTCAGAAAAACAGCACCCTTTATAATAAGAAATAAATCTCTAAGAAAGATCCAGAAACAAATAGCTGAACGTAAAAAAAGCTGTGTGCTTCACAGGTCTGTTGACTTGCACCTTGCTCCTCCTGGTGTACACTACACAATTAGTTCCTTCCTTCCATATCTATGTATGCTCCAGAAGAAAACAAGTGTTTTTTTGACCACATTGTTTATGACTGTTCGGGAGTAGGACTTTGTGCTGAGTGCTGTACAATATTAGAAGAAAAAGTGGCTTGATAGGAGGAGCTTGCAGGCTCTGTAAAAGGAACTAAACAGTGTAACACAGCACGTCAATGCACCAGTAGCATAGTAGTTGTCTTTGACTGCTGCATTTGTGCTGGGGGCACAGAGCTGTCCAAGCATAGTTAGTTCTTTACACCTTTTCCTAACTGTCTAAATTCTGCAATACATATGGTTACATTGAAGGATACCCTAAAATTATTGTGACCTGTACACTGTTACTTGTCTGCAGACTCTGCTCTTACTGAAAAATTTGGGAGCTGATGTTCCTTAATTTGGTTATTTAGGTCAGTCAGTTTCCTTACTGATATACGGGAACTGCAATGATCTTGCATTTGGTTGAAATATATGCCAACTATATATATGTGTCAATACAAGTCAACTACTGAAAATCAAACTTTGCTAGCAAGCGTAATGTTCATATCAAGTAATATTAACCCTTGAAGCTGGATGTCTGGATTTGAATTAAAGAGTTTAGGATTCCCTTTATAGTACTTGCAAACAGATGTGTCTGTTTGCCTTATTCTTATACAGACTCTTTAAGTGTGTGTGCTTCCACAGATTGCTGCAGGGTGAAAAGTTATCTGTCTCTTTATTATTCATGTTATATGGTAATGTGAGATGGTTAATTTACCCTAGAAGAATATGTTGTCTTGACTGCATTTACAACATGTCAAGATCATATTTACAAGCATTTATTATGGAGATCCAGCAGCATCGTAATTTTTTCTTGCAATACTTTTTATTTTTATTTATTTTTATTTATTTATTTATTTATTTTTTACATAGTTGTTAAAGCACTAGAGCTTGGAGTCCAGTCCAGTATTTAGGACATGATTTTCAGCATTGTTCTCTGAATGTTCCACAAATGCAAAAGTTACAGATTTGAAGATGGTGTCTCACTCTCAAAAATAGACACTTGTTTTTGCTTTTATGGTGGGGCATTTGAGTCAGATAACAAGCATGTGTATAATAAGGATCAAATGCATCAAAAATGTGTGGTAAGGTGGTAATCTCAGCATATGTATTATTTGTAGTATATGTAGTTGTATATGTATGTTATATATGTTGTGTATATATGTATATACATATAGATATAATATATATATGTATATATATTGTATATATTGTATGTATTGTATATATATGTTGTATATGTAGTATTTGAGAAACAGTTTTATTGACAAATATTGAAATAAAACAGTATCTCAAGTATGTGAAATTTGAAGTATTTTGTAAGCTGATGCAAACTGTCAGAGGGTATCCGAGTTCTCTGGGCATCAGCCTGTTGAGACAGACTACTTCCACTGGGCAGTAATGTAAAGTAGGCACCTTCAGTATTGCCTGGGCTTGAGGCTGTCATCTAAATATAATTTCTGTTTTCCTAACAACAGCTCTATACTTAATGCTTTCCAAGGATTTTTCTGATTGTTATAAAACAGAGCTTTACTTCACATGTAGCTGAAAAAAGCTGAAGAAAATGAAAAAAAAAAAAAAAAAAAACTTTTTCAATGTAATAAGGAACTTCCATGTTTTCAGGTACAGTTTAGTGCCAACAAGCCTTGAGTCCAGGATCCACTGAGTATATGGCATTTTCTGACTGTATTGGTTTGGTAAAATGAGATTTAAACAATAAATAAACTAGAACCAGTGTCCAAGTACATTTCGAATCCTATGCTCAGACAGTAGTCATCTGCTGGAGGGGGGGAAGGCAAATAAAAGGTAAGGGAGATAGGGAGAGAATTATAGAGGAAAATAGAATTTTGGCTAAATAAAACCAAACAATTGGCTTTATTTGTTGCAGTACATAATGGCTAAAGTATCCCTTAATCAATGCTTAGGGCAATTTACAGTTCCTTTTCTAGGTAGGAGACTTTGCTGTTTCAGCCATCCTTGGCAATTCTTGCTGTTGCTTGCTTTGTTTATATCATGCTTTTCTCATCAGTCTGTGTTCTTGTTGTTTGTCCTCCCTTCAAATCTGCACTTTGCCCTAAGATACACTTGCCCTTCTTTCTTAGTTGTATTACTTGTGAAATGGTATTCCACTGTAAACAGCCTGTAACTTTTACCCGATTGCACTGAAGGATATTTTCTTTCAGCTCTCTACTGAAGAATATGTTCGTATGTGGCAAATGTTTTTCTCTGGGGAATCTAGCCATTTGACAATCTTTCGATTTTTTTTTTTTTTTTTTTTTTTTTTTTTTCATGCTATTCATTTTCATGCTAGTCATTTACCCTAGCTGATATTCTAATAGTAAATGAAAGGTCATTTCTAAATTTATTCTGTCTTGTGCAACCACTGTAGAATTATTTGTGACTTAAATATTGAACTAATTGCTTGTAGGTGAAGGGAGTAGAGATGGGCAGGTTTTCTTTCCTTTTTGTTTTATCTAAAATACATTAAAAATTTCCCATATTTACTTTGGATATATGCTTTGGATATATCTATTTGACAGCTACGTGAAAAAAATCTCATTTTAAGTATTGCTTTAGAATTTAGTTTAAATTCTGTATGAAATGTTGTTTGGCAACTCTCCACAGTATGAAGTCATCACATTCGCTGAAAATTAGGTCACTTTAAAAAGGCTTCTGCAGATGATAATGAAGCGGTGGTAATGTCTTGTTGCAAATGAATATGTGTCTGTATATTTGTTATATATATTAAGATCGCTGCAATGGGACTATTTAACACTCATAACTTAGGTTGGCTTTAAACTTAGTAGCAAAAATGTCCTGGTCTGATGTTTAGCAACATGCTTCAGGCAAGTGGTTGGGTTTTGCATGTGGTTAACCATTATTGTCATATATTTAAACAATCTGTAACAGTCCATGAAGGAGCTGTATGTAATATAACAAAGCTGAGTTTGCAAAGATAACAGAGGGTTATAGTTCTGAAGAGCAGTTACAAAATGGTCATCAAAATTTAAATGTGTTGCTTTCCTCTTGATCCCTGCAACTCCCACCCCAAACTTGTGGTCTTAATCCTTTCCCAAGCTATATTTGTGGTTTCTCCCTGCCAGCTCCAGATGTGGAACATACTCTTGTATAAGATAGTTTCTTTTCTAGTCAACTTCCATTCTATATGCTATAAGGTCCTCAAAGGAGGAGTCAGGGGTTTGCTTTCCCATGACATGGCAAGTGCCTTATTTTGATGCTTGTCTGTTTTTGGTGCTTTTTGCTGCTGATCTGCTGCAAATTTTCCAGAAGCAAAAGCAGTCTTTTCCCAGTTCTTAAGGTTGTCTTTCTTCAGTGACTCTTAATCAAAAGTTAGTGAGATTCAAATCCAGTTACCATTATAGTCTGCTTAGCATGGGTTTTCTTTTATTGCTCTAACAGGCCTTTGCTTTAGCTGCAGTCTGTTAGTGCATAATGCTCTGTAAAGCTTTTAGTGCTTGCAGATAAATAATAGTAATAGATTGCTGCTTGCTTGTAAACGCAGCTTGTCTGAAGTCAAGAAATACATAACTGGTATATCATAGAAAATGTCTACCTCACATTATAGTGCAAGTTATATGAAGGGTATATATTTTCCATTTTGAAGTTTTTAGGGTAATAATGTGTAAAAAGTTTTTCTAGAAAGATTTTTAATTCTGAGGAGCTTTTGTAAAAGAACTAGGTGGAGCTTCTGTGTACTGCTGACCAGATAATCAGCACATTTTATTTTTTCCCAGATGAGTAGTTAGTAAATTCATTTAATCTTAGTTATAAATTTTAGATGTGTACAAAACCTCCTTGTGCAATTTTGGCTAATATCAAATTCTTGACAGCAAAGCCAGGCAGTGAGGACTATAAATGCAGAGTATAATACTTATTTAAAACCAGCCTAGCTGTCTCACGCTGGGTATTAAAATCCTGCCTATCTCAATAGGTCATTGTGATCCAAACTTGCTCTAGTAACTGAGAGTGAAAATCTATGCTTTTTTTTTTTTTTTTTCTTTCCTAATATATACAAATCGTAGTGTGTTTATATGTATATGGTGATTATATGCACAAGATCTACTTTAAGATGATTTTACTAATATGTAATATATAATTATATAACAATGCTGAGATGATAGTGGTTTTAGAGGAGCCTAGGGAAATACCAGCTGATGTTTTTAATTATTAGTTTTAAATTAAAGATGATCCTCTGAAGAAGCAGTTTCCCAAAACAGAGAAATCAGGCGGATGTCTTTTTAAAATAAAGCTAAAATGTATGCTGTGTAAGTCATTTTCTTGCTCATCAGAGAATATTTGTGCTAACTAGAGAACATTCATTGAAAGATTTTGTATTTCAGTGTTTTGATGAAGTAAGGGAATTATGTCTTTTTTTTTTTTTTTTCTTTCTTATTTTTTAAGAGTTTTAAGTTTACACATATCTGGACTTGACATTTTCCATTCTCGGGATAACTACGGGGTGTTTTTACTTGTAACTAATATTTTAAGATTATTTGCATTTATGTTGTATTTTCATATTGTTTGGATTTAACCTGCAAGTTTTAAGTATTGCAGGGGAAGTCTACAACACGTTTAATTTCTGGCACCATATAATGTGAAAAAAACAATATACAGCTATTTATCTGACTGATAATATAGTGGTATGAAAAAAAAATAATAATAATCTATACTGTGCTGTTTTAATATTGAGCACAGTAAGGAGCAAACAAGTCCTTCTTGTACATGACCATAGTTTAAAATAGAAATAAAACTCCAAAAGCCAGCTTTTAATGTTCTACATCAAATACAATTGATTGTAAAATTCATCATATTTAGCACTGTGTTTGTAAGGAAGGTATGGACAATGCCTGATTCATTACTTGAAGCAATGAGGTGGAAAGTGATTAACAAGAATGGAAGCACTTAGTGTATTACAAAATACTGTGCAGCATGATAATTTACAGTATTATTAACAAAAGTTCACGTTTATCTAGAATAGGTAGTGTTTTTTTTCTGCTGAGAATATGGAATATACTTAACTAAAGTGCCAATTACAATGAAGTCTATTAATTTGCATTTTTCAGATTATCCGTTTTTTCCTCCAGGCTTTAACACTTAGTTTCTTTCTAAGTAGTTCATTAGAGTACCAGTTAAGTTCATTCACTAATAGCAAGGTCAATACCCAGTAGTATTGTCCATAGCTCCTGCAATATAATTAGATTTCATATACTGGTATTTCTCTTCCTTCACCCATTGATGTTCACAGCTTTTTCTAAGGAAGTAGAATTGGGATAACAGGAAAAAAAAATGTTTGTTTGTTTGTTTTTGTGGGGTTTTGTTTTTGTTTGTTTGTTTTCAAAATAATAAATAAATAAAAAGCCTGTGAAACTTGTTTTTATTAAATTACCCATGAACCTAAAGTTGGAAGCCTTGAAGTGAATCTGAATTTACTGGTACGTAGTTCCAGGTTTTCAGAAGTTTTCACTGTAGTTGATCATAAATTTTTTGTCAGATAGGTTGCATGGTCCTGATGAGTGCTACCATAATTGGTCTTCTTAAGCCCTACTGTGAAACCACACTTCTACAAGCTTTTAGTTTACATTGACACATTTTTTGTTGAGGTATCAGTTTCTAGTTGTTGCTCTGTATTACTGCTTACAGATGGGTATGGTGGTTAATATGTTTCAGGGGCTGAATGTAAAAAGACTTGGAACTGCTTGTTCACTTAAACCATGAAGTGTATGAATATTCTTGTGTGATGTTTAAGCACATGCACAGACACTTTATCCAGTTTTTGCCTTCAGATAGTGTTGCGCCCCTCATTAAAAGACAAGAAATCTTAAACTTAAGTATGACATTTTCCGATTAGATCTGTTGACAATTAATTTTTAAAATATATCTGAGGGAAAGAAATGGTTGTCTTGTCCTGCGTAAGCACCCTTATTGGGATTTCAGAGTCTCATTTGATGTAAGGAATGGTCTCCTGGAAGATCTTTTTCCCTTTGCATAACTGTATTTAATGGATTCTTCTCTGTCTTTCTGGAAATTCTCTTTTGGACCTGCTGAAAAAAGTTATGTTATAATTTCTTTATTTCTGTATAAAGCTACCATTGATGCATACTTAGTTTTTAGGAAACCTATTGCTGAAATTCCACAACTACCTCTCTGTTTTTGACAGGTCACTATTTTTAGACAGAAGTGTTTACCAATTGCATGCAATTTTTGCTGCTGTTGTTGTTTCCAAGCTTACAGTGTTTAGAACTAGATTTTTATTTAAGATGACCATGGAATATTCACTGACATTATACTGAAATTTGTAAATCAGTTAGACTTTGGAAAATTGTTTTTTATGGGTGTGAAATGAATATCAAATGCTTAAAGGTACGTGTGTGTGTAAGTGTATATAAATAAAGTGTATATGTTCACATTGCTGCTTTTGACTTGGTAATCTCTAGAGGTCCACTCCCTACTAGGAGTTTGTGTAGTAGCAAAATACTGAGATCTGCTTCAAAGAATATAAAGTACAAGTAGGTCACACAGATGGTCATTGGCAGGGTTGGGAATAGAGCTTCAGTCTCTTGGCTCAAAACCCAAAGCCTCTGATCACTAGCAGCAGACATAGCTCCTGCATGTTCAGCATATGCAAAGCACTTGCTGATTTCTGGAGGCAGCAGCATCAAGAGACATATGTTAGCAGTAGGGGTTAATTTGCCAAATGCTAGAAGAAACACTGAAACTATAGTAGTTGTCTTTCTAAAGGAAGAACTCCTTCTATTTTAAATTTTATTTAAACAAAATTTGTATTGGCATTTGTCTGTAATGAGACTAGTCTCATAATATTCATATATATGTTACCAACTTCAGGTATCTGTGGAATGCTCTGATTCTTTAATTTCACTGCTTGAAAGGTATTGGTAGTCCATGTGCTGGTCATCTAGAACAAGCGTTTAGGTCAGATCTGAGATTTATCCCTTAGTAAGCAATGTACATATTTATATGTGTCCTATATTGTTCAGATGTAGTCGAGTGAAACTGTCTGTTTGCAGTTGGTTGGTCCTATGCAACAAATGTTGTGTGTTGTTACAGGTTAAAATGACAACATTTTAATTGCAGTATGATTTTCAATTCTATAATATTCAATGTAGTCAGTCCCACATAAAATAGGTAAACTGAAATTTGTAACAGATAGCACATTTCTGTGTCTCCAATTTTAATTGGCTGACAAAACCATAAATTATGCATATATCTAATACACAATATATATTGATTTATATTTTTGTTTAATTTCAAGTTACACTTCAGTAGCTGTTGGTCAGCTCTTTATGAAGAAACTGGGGACTGGATTTAATATAGCTCAATAGATCTGAGATATAAGAAGTTACATTACAGCTAATAAAAAGTAATTGTAACTTAGTAATGGGGATTAACACACTAAATGATGCAACAGCTGATTGATATATAATACTGTTGGCAGAAGCATTAATTCCTGCATCATACACACTTCATTCTGTGTAATGAATACCCACTGTCACATTTGTTAGAATCATGTTTATTAGAAATGCACCTAGTCTGTTTCTTTGTATAGTATGATTCTTGAAACTGCTAACAGCAAAATGTAATGTACTATAAATAACAAATCTGTGTAATAGAAAACTTTGTTCAGTATGTATGTATTCCTATAGTAAATGAAAGTGAGTTGTGAAATTCAAGCCAAAAAGTGTATGCTCTATAAAGCTTGTCCAGAAATCAAAATATTTTCATGATTTCTCATAGTAAACTAGTGACAACTTGTCAGAAGAGAAGACATAGCTTTGTACAAAGTGAATACCAGTGGGTTTGGTAATGTTGGTTTTGTACAGTGGCTTTGGTAATAATGTTTTTGTACAGTAGAGCCTCAGGAATCTAAGATTTTCCTGCTAGATACCGAAATACACTTTTGTGTTAGAGCAAACACGAAAATGACTCTTGCTTTCATGTTCTTTAGAATCTTTCTTTCTCATGATTTGAATGTGCTACATGGACTATGACCTATTAGAAAACACAGGTTTGCATTGTATAATGCCTAACTTGCACAAGAAAGATAACTTCTGGTCTTTTCTTCTTTTAAACATCTACCTGGAAAGTCATTGCTGTAAGTTCAGATAAGGGCAAGTAAGGATCTACTAAGGGGAATATTACAGTTAAAATGATGACACCTAATTAGAATTATCTGTTTGTTTTTTGTTGTTGTTGTTGTTTGTTTGTTTGTTTTCTCCGCTGTGTCATCCAATTAAAGATGTAGAAATCAGTGTTTTGGTTTTGTCTTCAGGACTGTTAAGAAGTAAGCTGGAAAAAAAGTTGAATGAACGCTAATAATTTGATGAAGCATCTTTCGATTTTATTATTGCCAGAAATGAGTTACAGATAATAATAATAATAATAATAATAATAATAATGAGCTAGTTTCATAATAAGTCGTATTCTCAGTGATACGAGTACTTAAGCTGAAGTTTTGTTTTTCATTTTCTGTGATTGTTTTCCTGCACTGCGTTCAACACAACTTTCCAGCATTTCGATATGTTTAAAAGTAGGAAATTGTTAATGAATTTGACTCTTCCTTTTTTTGCTACTGGGAAATCCCCAAAACACTCACTGTTAATAAATTACCTTACAAATGTCTCTACACTGAAAAATAGTCTCTCCTATGGATCTGTTCTTGAATTTTGTACTTAGCTTTAAAAAGATTCTTCTAAGAAACACTTCTGTGAGAATTTTTTTTTTCTTTTTCTTTTTGTCTTTCTGCCTTCTGTAATATATAGTGGTCCTTTTAGGGGTGTATTGTCCTTAAAGCATCACATCTCAAACCCTGTATTTCCCAGTTTTATTCATGCAGTATTTTGACATGGATAAGGAAGGCATATGCATATCTACAAGTGTTGGTTTTCATGAGTTTGTAGTGACACATTAGGGGTTAAAGCCATCATCTTCTTGTGTTTATGGAGAAGTAAGTAACATGCTAGATATTTTGATAATTATCTACTACTTGTAACATTTTCTTGGTCTTGACCCATTATGGTAAGTTTTTAAAATAAATACATCAAGATCTTTGCTTTTTGGAGGGAAATATAAATCTAGCTAGGTGAACTAACTTTAACAGTGAACTTCTAAATGTAAAACAGTCTGCTTATAACTGTCAACTGGAAAAGGGAACAGCTGTATTACAAGAGCTGATACAAATCTCTTGCTTATTTTAGTTTAGTGTATCAATTAAACGAAATGTGGAAACATGGAAGTTAGAATTCATGGATATTCCATTGTCCAAACACTAGGCAAACTTTTACACTTGCTGGAGAGGACATGCAGATAGGCATTTGTGGCAGGCTGGCAGACTGCAATGACTGCAGGCAAGCTGGAAAATGCACTAAATGCACTGTTCCAGTGCAGTGTGCTGACTTTCTGCCTCAGTACTGGATTCCAGGACACACAGAACTCACTGCTTACAATGCTGTCAGTCTGTAGGTAATTTACAGCCTCTCCCCATTCTTTGGCTTTTATTTCACCTGGGAAATTTAGATTTACTGGTGAAAAAAATACATCAAATTTTAACTTCATGATTTTTGTGCTCCCAACAAAGAGTTAGATGGCAAATAACAGAGGGAAGACTTTCAGGAGAACGATGCCTGCTGTTGCAAACAAATGTCCTTTGTGAAGAAGCATGGCACTGTAATTGTGCACTGACTGCCATCAGAAGTCTCTCCTTGTTGGAAGAATGTTGTTCACTGATTTTATTTTTAAGGCTTTGCTCTAAATCTGTATTCAAATAACACCTATGTCCTTATTAATTTGGCATGCCAGTTCAAGTGGGCATGAAACCATCCTAACAGATGGCTATGACTGCAGTCTTGCCAGGTAATCAAGAGTAGTGTTTCCTAAGGGATATAAAAGTGGTGTTAAATCTTTATTACTGTTTTAGCTGCACATATGAGGCAGTCAGGAATGAAGCACACCTGTGATTTTTGCTGAAGGAGACCCAAATGCCTTTTCTAATGACATTGTTGCATTATTGCATTAATGATATTAAGTTTGAATTTCACTCGCTTGGTACAGAAGAAATCATTAGCTATTTTCTAAAGAGTTCTAAACAGGGGAGTTACACAATTACACACAGCTATGCTTAATCCTTTACCAGAATGAATCTACCTGAACCTTAATGAAGCTATTACCAGGGAACTTTGCTCTGAGAAGTGTTGAAATTTGGGACTGATTAATAATATTCTAAAGAACAGCATTTCTTTTGAGGGACATTGATCGAACAAATCTTTTCTGTGTTCAAATACAGTTTGAGGCAATATGTTTTATTGTAGTTTCCAGGAAAAGCCAGTAAAACATTGACCAGTTGGTTTTTTCAAGGATTTTAAAGTTAAGAAAGAGTGTATGTCTTTGCTGGCAATCTCTCTTCTTACATCGTTTATCAAGCAGAAGAAAAAAAAAAAAAAAAGCAGCTAGCACTTAAATTGCACTTAAAAATCAAGCAAAAAAAGCAGCTAGTACCTTCCCCCTTTCCATGTCCCTCCCATCAGTGTTGAGCTTTCTTAAAAGGGTGTGTGGGTGTAGTGGGGGAGGATTGTTTGATGAACACAAGATTTCAAATACATAACAGAAAATTTTACTTTGGCTATTTCTTTCTTTGATAGCTGTAAACTTTCATGGTTTTCTTAATTCCTACTCAGCTTTTTTTCTAGCCAATGATCTGTTGCTGTTCAAATGAGCACTTTGTTTGTTTTGCTACTTAACTTGTGCATTCATATATAAGCTGGAGTTTATATAGCCATTCAATAGAAATTTTTGTCCCATGGTAATAGGATTACTCCATGTTTTATATAAAAGGCTGGGTAAATAGTGGTGTAGTTTTAATGTTAATATCCTCTTGTTGGAGGGAGGGGGAAAAAAAAAAAAAGAAGTCATGACTGTAGTTTTCTGTTAATATCAATCCATTTGCAAGCTCTGATTGAGATCAGGGGTCATTTGCTACAAATACTAGGCCTTTTCATTTATTTAGATTATACGAATATCTTGGAATTGCATCCCCTTATAGGATGACTTCAACTTGTTAGGCTCTTACAACATTTTTTTTCCCCTCATTTTTTTCCTTTTCTAAGAATATTGTCTTTTGTTTCTAAATAATACCTTAAAAGTATGTTGTCTTAGTTGTTCCCTACACAGAAAATGATGTAAATTTCCTATATTGTGTTAAATAACAAGCTGAGTTTGTGTAGGGGCCAGTCACAAAATAGAAGTATATAGCCTTAATCTAAGCAAAGATAATTACCACAATCCATTAAATTTGCTTTTAAAAATATATTGAACAGTTTTTGCATGAATTAGAAATGCAGTGTTTGTTGTTGTTGTTGTTTTTAAAAAATGAAATAAAATAGATAAGGCCAGTTCAACAACTTTTGAATTTCCTTATAGGTCAACCCTTCAGCTTTGTTCGCATCTGAAACTTCACAGTAAATAATTGATCAGCTGCATATGTTAAGTCCTTTTAATAGGTTCTATATGTATCAGCTATGGAATTCTTTCATTTATAATGAAAATGCAACTGGGAGTCATGAAGCTTGCAGATAAATTAGCTTTTGACACTGGAGGAAATCAATTATACTTTCTGCCTCAGCTGTCCTCTAAGTAAAGTAGGATTTTTTTTCCTTGGCAAGAAGCTCTGCTTTCTTGATATTTAAGAAGTCTGGATGGCTTCATACATAAGGCAAATTATGCCCAAGACTTATTCCTTTTACAAAAAGGTGTGTGTACGTTTGGTTTAGATGCGTTGGACAGCGATAGGCATCTAACCCTCTGGTTGGAAAAGTTTTAAATGGCCTCTGAAAACACTGGTATGGAGTTTTAAATTCCTTCCAACAGAGAACTTTACTTCCATACTTCCTTAGAGTGGGAAGTGCATGATCTCCCTTATACTTTCCAGTTATTGGTCTTGCTGGCATGTGGTATCACTGGCATGTGGAGTGAGGTGTAGCTTAGTGATTAGTATACCCATAATATCTACCTTGCAGTCCTGACAATTTCTATATAATTACAGATTTAAAATGCACATTAAATAAAATATAGGACTTCATACACTCTCTTACTTCAATTTTGAAATAAAGTTCAGTAAGTACAGATTTTTATTATGATTTGTAATGAAATTGCTTCCTGTAACTTTAAAAAACTATCTAAAGACAATTTTTATATTTGCTATTGTCAGTCATTACAAGGGCGATTTCAGTGATTTCAAGGGTGATTTCAGTGGTTTAAGAGTTGAGCTGGATATTATTTATCCAGAAAAATGTAGAATGAAATTTTAGAAAGTTTTAAAGGTATTGCCTATACCTCTTAACCTTGCTAATGATATTTTTTTGCATTGGTTTTTGGTCAAGAAGCTAATGGCACTACATTTGTTACATTTATAACTGGTTTATTAGAGGTGCTTCAAATGAGGAGATCAAGAAAAGAATGAATTTGCTAATTTTCATATTAAATCTGTTTGAGATAGCTGTATAATGTTTGATGTCTGGAGCTGCTGATTACGTTATCAGTATTGGTAACTTTTGGAGAGGAGTTCTCTGTCTCCATGGATGCAAATCCACACTGAAGTGCTTTAGGAGTATTAGTGTGCTCTGCAGTATGATCCACTAATTGCTTTACAAATACAGCTATTTTCTTTTTGAATTGGAGATGGATAGTCTGTGCCCTGCATTCAGTGCAGGAAAGTTGTGGGTTTGCACATACACAAGCTGTAAGCTGTGTGAAATTCCTTTCTGTGTTGTTTGTTGAACAGGAAATGCGGTGTTGGTATGTAGTCTATAATCATGGTTTTATTACTGGGTTTGTAATTTAGTTGCTGAGTAAGATTTCTCTTGTAGCTTGGAAGAAGGGCTACCAAAAAAAAAAAAAAAAAAAGGCATTTTATTCACGTTGTGGCATTACCAAGAGTAGAGGTACTTTCTGAGGAAAAAAATGATTCTGCCCTTAAGACACGATTAGAAGCTGCTGGCTTATATGACTAGGAGCTGTTACTTGAAATAAAAATAATCTTCTGTACTGGTGGCCTCTCTTGCATCATCTGCAAAATTCAGGAATTTATAATCTTCCATTCTTCTCATCCTCTACTTTCTTCCCCTCCTGCCATCTGGTATTAGTACCCTTACTGGGGGGATTCCTAGTACCTGGCTTGATTTTAAATCACATAGTGTAGTTTTGCCATGGTTCACAGTGGGTTTATCAGTGAGTTAGAATAGTTTATATCCAGGTACAGGTTTTCTAAATAAGACTTAAAAGAAAAAAAAAAAAAGTAATGTTTTCATTTTTGCATGTAAAAACTGAGTTTTCTAGTTATGTTCCATTATTTTTTTCGAGATCTCTTATTGACAGAAAATAGTATCCAATTTATGATATAGATATTTTTTGAACGAGTTGATGCTTACAACAGACAGATAATTATAAGCAATAAGAATTTACTCAAGTGAAACAAGTAAGAACTCTCTGCCAGTTATTAGAATGTTTCTTTAGTGTCTTATATGCTGTTGCAAATTTCTTGTATTCTGAGGTAGAACCTTTGAATCTACATTTACTCCTGATTTCTTCCCAGGTTATTTTAATATATAAAGTATTTGAAGCATGTGCTTAGTATTATTCACAATATGGCACTGTACTCTGTTTACATAGCATTGTACAAATAAGTTGCTACTTAAATCACTCTGTGGTGTGTCAATAAATTAGGAAAACAAACAAATGAAAAAAAAAAAACACAACTTTTGTACCTTTTATCCCTATTTAGTCAGTACCTTCACTGAAGTTATTTCAAATTTGTCCCTACAGCATTTCAGAAAGCACCTCTGTCCCAAAATGGCAGTGTGTATGTGAGACTTTAATGTAATTTATTATACTTTGTCACCTTCCTTTTATTTAATCAAGAATGGATATATGCACAGCTCTCACTCCTCTGAGCCTTGAAAGGCTTTCATTATTGTCCTTTTCCTATCTGCATTTTTGTATGTGTTCTTAGAAAGTATGTTTCAAAATGATGCACGTAGAAAAATTCTATTGTTTACATCTTATTTACAGAAATATTACTTCTAAGAGTATTTCTTCTTACATTAAAATCCTTTCATTATTTAAACATAGAGTATTTCAATTTGTGTGTAAATTGAATATTTTTTCCCTAGGTGCTTGGGACAAATTAAACAGCGCTCAGTATTTAGCTGAAACAATTTCTTTTTTTTTTTCAGGGAGTTGATTTTTTTTTATATAGTTATTATATATATATGAGAAATACTGTAGACTTACAAAAATATCACACAGTAATAATTTACGAGTATCCCTGAGGCATGATTTCAAAATCAACAGTTCCACATTGGAAGAGACTGTAGCTGTTTTAAAGGGTGTTGTGTTTCACTGTTTGAAGTAGTAAAGTAGTATTTACTTGCAAATAGTGTTTCATGTATATTTGCTCTTAAGATTTTTTTTTTCTTTTTTCTTTTTTCTTTTTTTTTTTTTTTTTCCCAGAATGTAGGGACATTCTGCTCCCTGTGATTACCAAAGAGCTGAAGGAATTACTGGAACAGAAAGATGATCAGCAGGTCCAAGAGAAGAAGTACTGTGTTGAATTACTGAACAGTATCCTGGAGGTTCTGAGCTGTCAAGACCCTGTAAGTATTGATGATGATGTAGATGGCACAAGGCTGTAGTAAGCCTGAGCTGATTAAGTTGTAAATTATTGATGCTGATGAATCTCTTTTAAATTTTTAATATGAGTTGGTGTCAAATTGAACTTTTTTCTTATTTTTCATAAACTTAAGTTAGAGCAGTTGATGTTTTAAAGATGAAATACTGAAATCTGTGCTGTGTCTTTCTTTTATTTCTCAGTTTTATGTTCCTTAGAAAGTCAGCTGCTGCAAATCACCATAGTATTATTAAAAGTGGTGAGGTGGCATTGATTTTATCCTAACAGAGTTTCTGGCTAGTTTTGACCACTGAAGTTCTATGTTGTAACCACTGAAATTAATTAGAATGTGATTCTAAGTATTTGGAATAATTTTCAAATTTAATACCATTTCATTTTATGAAAATCTTACCTTTCTGAAAGGTATCATTTTAATGCACAAATACTATAGCTTATGCTTTCCACTTTCAGCAATGTGTGTGGAGAACATTACTATACTTCATTTTCAGACTGTCAGTTATCACTTGGGCTCCTGTAATTTGGAGCAATTTAGAAATTGTGGTCTGGGTGGTTACTTTCCTCATTTGAGTGAATATCTAATAGACTTTTTAGTCCCCTGCCTTTTAATGAGTAGTAGGTTATTCAATCAAGTTTTGCCATCATTTGAGGAATTTCTTCTAGGAAGAGCTCATAACTGCATTAGGAAAGCTGTATTTCTTCCCTTGAACAGGTGCTCATTTTATCCTGAGCTATACTTTTCTGATACATCTCCAAATTTTTCAGGCCTTGGATAAAGGCAAGTTGTCATTTTAGTCTAGTATTCACTGTGGATCTTTGGGACATTTTCTAGTAATGAAATCATTACAGCACGCTTCGTGACTTCATAATTTTGGGGGTATTCCTAACAAGAGGCTTGTCTGTTTGTGCAGGAAAATCTGGACAGAGTGATCTTATAGTGTATATTATGAACTTTTTGTTTTTCCTTTAAGCACTATAGGATGGATTGATATGAGGTGATTTTTGAGAGGTATTAGAAAGCTTGGATTTCAAATGGAATTCATAAGAGAAATGGTGAAAGTATGATAGGGCAGAGTGTGAAGTTTTAAGTTCATTGAGCTATAATGTAAAGTAAACCAGTTATTTACCTTATGCTTGAAAAGGTGAAACGCAGCCACAAAGTGAGATAGATTTATGCTCACTACATACATTACAACACATACATAAATCACTCACATGCTCACCACATACATTAAGTTTATTTCCATATGTCTGTAGTAAAAGTGGCTGACATGTCAAAGACTTGTTACCTCCTATTGAAAGTCAGGTTTGTAGCTCCTGTTTGCTTGAGTGAACAATAATTGCTGGATGCGGAACAGTATGAAGAAGCCTAACTCTTGTTGCTTGGTATTTGAGCAACCTGATCTAGGTGTCCCTGCCCATGGCAGGGGGTTGGAATTAGATGATCTTTAAGGTCCCTTCCAACCCAATCCATTCTATGATTCCATGAGCATGCACGTACACAGTCCACTGCATTTTGAAGAGTAAGTTCCAAGAGAAATTGAATTGAGGTATCCCAAATGATGTAGAAATGCAATCAGCTGCTGTTTTCCACGGGGGAAGTATTTGAAAATGTAGATTTTTTTTATAAAGCATCTCATTTTATTAGTTCATGAATTTCTATTTCTAGCAAAACCCACCCCTTTCAACCTTTTTTTTTTTTTTTTTTTTCCTGAGTTTGTTGCTGTTGGCACAGAGCCAAGTAGTATGCTTGCTAACTGTAATTCTTGGGAAAAAAAAATCACTTAAATGTAGATATACACTTTAAAATACTTTAAGTGATATATTATCCTCAAAAAGAAAAGTCATAAAGTTTAAGGCATGGAAGATGATCTACTTCTGGATTGGTATATTTCCTGTGTCCATTCATTTAGAAATAACTTGTAAATGAAGTGCAAAGATGATTGAATGGAAGAAAAGTGTTTTAGTAAATTCTGTGTTTGAGAGGTTTGTTACTGCTGGTTTGCGACAATTGCGTTAATGAATTAAGCAGCATATGCCACAAGGATTTAAGAAAAAAATATATATTCAGTTTTTATTTGTTTTTTTAGTTTAAAACTACTTTGTTAGTGTGATGCTACTAAGAACTTCTGAAAGCTTTTACTTTATTTTTTTTTATTTTTTATTTTTTCTTGCTGATATTCTCCCTTGATATTAGGTAGATGCTTACTGTGTTTAAAATCAAATGCACTTTTGTTATTGGGGAGAATATTAACTTTACTAATAGTTTCTTTGTTGATTTTGTTTTTTAACCCATCAATATGATACATATGCTTAAATACAGCTGGACACCAGAGGTTTTGTGGGTAATTGTGCTCTTTACATATTTGGACTTCAGTCTCTTAACAATCCAATTAAACTTATATAATTATTTGTATAGAATGATGTTTAAAAGCATAATATGAGTACTGTCCTTTTATTTCTGTTGAAGGAGGTAGCCATGCAAGCTTGTTGCATTATGACAACAGCTTTTTAGGCAACGTCACTAAATTTGCAGCTATTATCATGACAAAATTGAAGTATGTATCTTTAAAATAAATACATTTACACATTTCTCCAATCACTTCTTTTAAGGAAGGTAGCATGTATAACTGGAGATGCTCTGTGAGATGTTTGGGTGGAAGTTATTTACAGACTGAGTTTGCAATAAATAATGGTGAATTTCTAATATAAGGAGAAAAGGCTCTTGAAATGGGTTTAAATCTAATAGTATTATCAGCATGCGACAACCCCTCTGGAGGAATTGTGTTCAAGTTTATAAGAAACATTGTAGAACAGTTGGGAAATCAACCGAAGAACCAGATTCTTCTGCTGTGGATATTACATAGTCTGTCTTGCCTTCTGGCAATGTAATTACTGATCAGAGGCAGCAAGGATGTTAGAATGAGTTTAGGTAACTGGCACCAAGTATGAGACTGCTTTTTGGTAACTACAACAGGAAATGTGTGATTATTGGTAGGACATTTTCCTTTCCTTGACAGAATTCACAGATCATGATTTTCTTAAGCTCTGCTGAACACTTGTCTTTATTTAAAAAATTAAAATATAATAAAAAATATTTTTGAGGTATCTTATCTGAAGGAGGAAAAAAATATGACTAAAGGAAGAGAACATCTTTATTATGTGAAAATCACCAGAAGTAGAAGATACCCAAAGGTCTCAAAGAAGCCACAGTAGTTGTTCTGTGTAGTCAAAATCTATATTTTGACCTGATCTTTAGACTTGATATAAGATTTTAAACATATATTTGCACTCGTCAAGGGTTCTTTGATATTAGCAGCTCTGTTCTCCTGTTTTGCCCTGCGTAGCTAGGCGAGTGGGCAAGTTGGAATTGTCAGGTCCTTATCTTCAAACCCTGTTCTCATCAGCTGTCTAGCTGCTGGGTTTTGTAGGAAGCAAGTGCATTTTTAAGAACATTGGTTTATGGTAAGATCTGTATTTTTTCTGAATAAACAGTGTTAGGGATCTGGGTGAGATACTTAAGTCTGGTTTTAAATTGGCTCCATAGAAAACAGCTTTTGGACATAGATGATATTGTTTTGACTGAATCATATCTAAAATTAGCTTCATAGCTTCAGTGTGCAAGTGCTTTCATCACCTGTAATGTTATACAGTTATGGCTCAGAACTGCAGGACATGAACCATTGATAAAGATCATGGTGAAATCTCTGACTTCTTGCTTCTATTTTAATTAAAATAGTGTATTTTCCCCCTTTCCAACAAATTCAATGTGTGCAGTCTGGCAGCCTTTCAAAAGGTGACTTTGTCTCTAATCTGACATGTATCCTACAGTTTAATATTTGCTGCATCAGAACATTATTTTTCTTTTTAGTGATTACATGATTAAATGTAAACTTCTCTTGGAATCTGAAGTAAAATCTTGGTTGAGGCTACAGGATGAAGTGAGATGTGTAATCGCTTCCTATTTTGTTCACAAAGTCAGTAATTGGCAGGAGCTGCACTTTAAGCTGTTGATTATGTTAGCAAACAAGCCTGGAAACACTTTGGAATTGTATAGAAGTCACAGAACTGGATGCTTAAGACAGCGCGTAGGGTCTGGTTGGGGTTGAGTTCATTTCCTTTATGACAGCTCATATGGTGCACTATGTTTTAGGTTTGATACCAAACAGTGTTGCTAACTAAAATCTTCATTGGTGTTTTTTCCTGAATAGTGCTTGCACAGTGTCAAGGCCTTCTCTGTTTGTCATTACTGTAAGAGAGAGTAGGTTAGGGTTGGGCAAGAGTTTGAGAGGGGATGCAGCTGGTACAGCTGAAACAAATTGACCAAAGAGAGATCTCAAGTGGGTGGCTCCAGTAGAGATTGTTTAGTTTTATAATTCTGAAGGAGTTGCTCAGTTAGTCCAAATTTGTCCCTGTCCAAATAACTGATACCTCTATTGCACTCTAAGGTACACAGTTGACTCTGAGACAACAGAGTTGTTTGAATTTTTGTCCTGCCCTGTGGAAGTTTAAATAGAACATGAAAGCTAAATCCAACAATAACTGTTAGATGTTTTTAGAGAGTGAGATTTTGTTTGGATTGGATTTTCTATTAACCAACTTGAGTGTACCGTCACCCATCCTATTAATGCATCTGAAGGTAGTTGAGTTCTGTAAGAAAACTTCCTGCTGCTGGCTGGAATAACCTGAATGAGCTCTGATTGTTTCATTCCTTGGGCACTCAGCAAATCCTTTTCAACATATAAGCTTGTTTTTGATGACCATTAAATGGAATAATACAATTCTTGTTTTCTAAGACAGCATTTATGTATGGTACAAGTATGTTAACTTGGCTTCTGAAAAATCTTGGGTTTAACCAAATAGACTGCAGTCAAATGGTGATTTTTCCAGGTTTCCCTGGAAAGTATGTCATCCATGTGAAGTGAAATCTGATCTTTGGAAACGCATTATCTATAGTGCGTTGCTAGACTGTCTTCTCAAACTAGAAAATCTTAGTTAAAATAAAAGCTGAAATCTTGCACTTAGGCAAAATATGAAATGTCAGTATTGAATCCTTAATTATTTCTTAGATGATCAGGAGGCATACTCTGTTTCACAAAGAAACCATTTTAATTTATGTCCTAACGTTTCTCTGAAAATTCAAAGACTTTTGCATGCTTGAGCATATGTTGTATTTTCTTTCCAGGAAAGGTATGTGATGCACTATTTCTGAATTCAGAATAGAACTCGTCTTTAACAATGGAGTCATGGCTAAATGTTAAAACCATTATGTAATGTTCTGAATTATTATTAATAATAATGGTACAGCATGTACTGAAATGTGGAAGGAAGAAAGAAAAGCTAGATTATAAAATCTTTGCATTGAAGTTATTTTTATTATTATTATTATTATTTTACATGAAAAGCTGCTGTGATTCAAGTTAAGATTTTTGCAAGCCTGCATTTTTATTTTATTTATATTTTTTATGTACTGATAATATTCAGCCAACCACTTGGTTGTGTAGGGCATTAGGGTGATGTCTGCATTAGCAAGGAATGCTTCACAGGAGGAGTGAGCCTCTAGATTGTGGTTCCTCCTGCGGCTCCTGATTGCTGTACAGGACTTAGGTTGAGTTATATATGGTTTTAACTTATGTCTTCATTTGTAGCAGGGTCAAGGAGCTTCTAGTTTGCTTCTGTCTGGAAGTAATCTAGTTTGTGTGCAATAAAACCACTCAGAACAGAAGCAGAAAATGGTAAATGGAAGTGATCAAGGGATTTGCCTCAAAATTGAACAAAATTGTTGGTAAAAGGCAGCTGTATAACCTCTAGGGGCTTGGCTTTTGCTTATGGTAAAGGTATATGTAATTGCAGTATTTAATTTTTGTCATTATGTGGAACGAGTTTGAGAAATGATACAGGTTTTCAGTTTGATACTTGCATTTTCCTACTGATTTAGGAAACAAAGGAAACATGCAGGTGCAGGGTGTATAATTTATAAACCTGTGTGGTATTCCAGGTTGCTTCGCCTTTCCTCTACTGCTGTGTTAACTGGTAGCCTGATAAAATTATATGTTTTATGACAGGTGATGAGCCATAGACCCCTGCTGTACTAGGATGCCTTCTTTCAACCACTGAGAACATTTGTTTGAAACAATGTGCTAACTTTTAACTGGTACCCCCATGCACAAGGGTGAGAAATGTTCTACACTTCAAAGCAAAACTTGAAATTATTTAATAAACACAATACTGAAATAAGAGGTGGCAAACTGCTTTTGGAGTGAATTACACAGAAAATCTATCATTATTGTTAGAGTTCAAGAAAAAATACAATAAAAAGGTTTGAAAACTAAACAGAAAAGCTGTTTAGACCTTTATAAGTAAAACAGCATTCATCAAGTGTCGGCTTTGATGATGCATCAAAAACTTATCCAGAGTTTAGTTAAACACAAACTAATTATTTCCTGGAAGTTATGCTTTATATCACAACAATGCTAGTGAGTATGAAAAGCATTCAAGTTCAAAGAACAAACAGGATGCTGTTGACAGAAACATTAAATATCACTGAAAACAGCAAGTACTTGTAGCAAGAAAATGGTTGTCACTGCACAGCTTTCAAACATCTCCATGTCTGTATACTAAAGTTGACTCTATCCTCCATTTTTTGCTAATTTCCTCCATTTTTTTCACTAAGTGTAAGTTGTATTTGTTAAGTAGACAATGTATAAATTCCAATAATGACTGTACTTGAATGGAATAGAGTATTTTTTTTCAGTAGTTTTCATTAGTGTTTCCAGTGGAAGAGCAGGATATGACGAGGTGGTGGTGGTTAGGCTCTAAAGGCAGGGGTAAGGTCAAACCTTGTCTATATGTTTCCCAGTCCAAGAAATTACACTGTTCCGTGCACCTCAGTGGCATTTTTCTTTCCTGTGGTTTCTTTTCTTCCTCACTCTTGTTACGGTCTGTCTGCTCATTTTCCTTTTTTCAGCTTCTTGTGTGTTGACATTCTTCTCTATATTTCTTGCCATTTATGCTCTGCCCCTTATTCTCAGTTGCATAGTCATAATATGAAACAGTAGTGAAGAATCTGTGATCCAGCTAAATGCATTTGTAATGGATTAATACAGTCTTCAGAAAGAGAAATACTTGAGATGGTAAAAGTAGCTTGTGTGGCATGTTAGTCCAATACAATTTGTAGTGTTATACAGAGAATGTTTCAAACTGCTTTTTAACTGTATTAAAAAAGTAAATTCAAAAAGTGAAACACTTTTGAAGATACTCTGATGCCAAGGGCTGCCAACTGTTCAATAACCCAGCCTCAAGACTGGATTTTCTTTTTGCTATTTAGAGATCAACTGTGCTGATACATTTCATCAGGAGGACTAAGCTATGTTGCTTCAGTGAATTTTAAGTTAGAGCTCACTGCATGTTGTAGATGCTTGTCTTGAAATAATATTGTGGTTCCTAGCACCCTCCTACTTGGTCTTCAAAACCTGTTGACATATGCTGGTTCCTGTTTCAGTGTATGTAATACATAACTATACGAGATCAGTGTGGCACAGCTCAGTGCGAGATCTTACAGAAAGAGAAGGTAGTTACACGTTGCAAACTCTATAAATGACTTGGTTTCATACCTGCTAGTGTCTGACTACTCATGAGCCCAAGATGTTGACTCTGAGATGGTCTGACCAAGACCATTTTTGTGCAACACAGAGGATGAAAGATTTTGGTTGATTATTATTATTATTTTTTCTAACAGCAAGCAGCTATGTTTTACTGGGCAAAAGTGCAATTTTATCTCAGATTTTTTTCAGATAAATAATAATATTAAAGCCAACAGAGACAAGAAGAATGTTTGATTAATTTTTGGAATTGATTTGGGGTAGAAATGCACTGTAGATTTTAATTTCGCTCTGCTATTTCCAACATATTTAAAATACATAGCCCCAACATACTGTATGACTTTAACATTTATTATTTGATTGGCATAAACCTTAAAGCTCACAGTATGGGATATTGGGAAGGAGAGGAGGTAGAAAAGAAAGTGTCCTTGTGAATGCACTGCAAAAAATGTACCTTCTGTGCAGCAACTGTCAAGTGTAGTCTTCTTCATAAATCTAGGACTGTACCAGGAATGTTTAAATGGAGAAAAAAATATATATATCTGTGAATACATTGTTTATTTATACTATCTAGAAACTTCTTAAATGCTGTGACAGGCTTGAATGCGTAACAGTGAAAGGACAAAATATGTTTACTGTCCCCATTTAGTCCTGTTTCTAGGTATGAGGAAAGTCGTGTTACATGGATTCAGAGCCAGCTTCTCCTGGGGTGGTATTGGAGCTCAGCCACTTTACATATTGCTTAGAAATCCTCATGGCCTCTGTGGCTGTCCATCTGGGCTACATGTTATGTTAAAAGAGGTGCCTTGTTTGGTGTATGCTAACTTTTTATTTGTTTGAACAGAACTTTCTTTAGAGCTTTTCTTTCCTCAGTTATATTGCATGCTAATTTCTGAAGTTGCCTAGTGAACAGAGTAAGCACAGTTAAGTTGATAGGTATAAGGCTGTACTCCCTGTTCAATGTTTTAAAATAAATCATCTAATATCCTTTTCCAGGCAACATGCCAGTAGTACTGATCATTTGAACCAAGTTGGTGATTATTTGCCATTGGGCTGCAAAGTTGACTCAAAACATGGAGCTGACGCCTGATGGGTCTCTAATGTAGTCTCAGTTGACACAACTGAGTAGTAATTTGGCAGTAGGGACAAAGAGCACACCACTTTCTGTTTGTGTCCTCACAGAGCTGCAAAGTGAGATGAAGATAGCGTTTTCTACTAATAATTATATACTTTCTGACCTCAAGCTAAGAATATTATTCAGGTCCAAACAATGCTGAGGACCACTGACAGATGTGGAGAGCTGTGGTTCAATTCACCTCAATCATCCGCTGCCAGGGTGTTGCTATTAAGTCATAGGCTACTTATTGGGAAAACACACAAGTTCCTTGACTGAGAGATGGCCAGTGTCAATCTGAAACAAAAACCAGGTATGGGATGCATAGAACTAAAACCACTTTGTGCCAGATGGAAATTATTGGAATAAGTGAGCAGTGCAAGCAAGAAGAATTAGTATTGTTCTTTCAATAGGGTGGTTAAATTAAGCAGTTTTCAACATGGAAATCATTTTTTTTGTCTTTTACAAGAGATAAAGATTTAATACAAAAAATACATTTTTTCATTTACAGGCATCAACTTACCACCATATTCAAGAAATAATGGTACAGTTATTACGCACGGTGAACAGAACTGTTATTACAATGAGACGAGATGATCCCTTAATTGTGAGTAATATTTTAAAGTATTTTTAGTACTTTGAAACTCATTTCATAGTTACCCTGTAAAAATGCAAATACAGTATTTTCAGAGATCTTGCTTGTGCACATTTATAGATTTTAAATTAAGAGCTTTACACTTTTTTTCATTCAACTGTGCTGCCGTAGTGTTTTTCAATGTTTAGTTGAACACAGCAAGTGATATTTGTGCTATATAAAACAACAACAACTAATAAAAACAAAATGCAAGCAAACAAACCCCCCTACATCTAAAGTTAATTGCTGTCTTATATAAATAATTGAATTGGTTGCTCTGTTTCCTATAGTTTTCCCACGTCTTTTACTTTTTTGATGAGCTTGAGTTGCTTGTGGAACAATTGCCATTCTTGGCTGTTTCTGTAGGAGGAAGTTGATGCCTTATGCATACAGGGGAAACATCTGGGCATATGCTTGAGGCGAGCACGTGCCCAAGATTTTTGTGGTAATGCTGTGGCTTAAAAGTTAGATTCAAGGACAGATTCTGCAATTTATTCAGATTTAAGTATGTTATCTCACAAACACTTCTCTTGACTTGGACTCTTTCTGAGAATGCAAGCCATTTGTGTTCAGCAGGAACTATGGAACTTGTCCCTCAGACTGTGAACTTAAGAGAAAATGTGTATTATTTTGTAGTCTTAGAGAACTACATTATTCTGTAAAATCATAAACAGCATTTACTTGATTGTTTCAGCCACAAGAAGTACGTTTTATGTCTTTGGAATGGTACTGTATTGCCTTGCTCTGCAAATAATCAGCCTCCTAATAACTGCATTCTTCAGAGGAGATACTTGCCGATGGTTGCTTGAAATATGCTAGTAGTAGATCTGCAAATGTTAGAAATATTATTACCTGTGTATCAGACTTCTGGTCTGGGGTTGTGCAATTCTGTCGTGTGTATGTTTGGTCATAACATGAAGAGGTTTTGAATTAAGATGCAATGAGCTTGTCAGTTATTTGAAAATGCTTTCTGTACTTACAAAGAAAGTATCATAAGAGTTGTATGGATGATGTAAACAAACTCCTAAGGAGTATTTCTGGATACTGTGAATAGTAAATGAGGAAGCAAAATGAAACTTTTCATAATCCCATAATAAGTATCTTAATTGTTATGAAACAGTAGGAAACAAGCTGCTTACAGTCAGATTAAATGTGTTTTTGTTGTTGCTGTTTTTTTTTTTTTTTTTTTTTTCTCCTGTGATCTGTTCAGGTGTTTTATTTAAAAAGGTCAAATCCATCATGACTTTTGAAATTTGGATGTCTGAATGTTAATAATGCTCATCATCTGTCTGTGTGTATTGGGCATTTTAGAGATTTTTTGAAGCAAAACTTACCAGTAGATTTCTGGAGCTGAGGCAAGACCTCTCAACAGGACAATATTTTACATATGAAGAATTTGTAATGAGCAAATTATTCTCCTACATTCATAAACAAAAGCAAGTAAACCAAGCTCATGTCATGTTCTGTGTACTACTTCTAGTGTAGTCTCTTAATTTTGCACATTAGCTTCAAAAGCTCTTGAAATGGCAAAACTTAAACAGTCCAGAAGTGTGGCTTTCTGCAGAATGCTTAGGTGAGCTGAAGTTGCTATAGGTATGATGAGCTCTGCAAATAAAGGTGGGACATGGAATAGCTGCAGTCAGTCTCTTGGTTTTCATATTAAATTGCACCTGATGATGTATGTATCAGAGCAACATTTCAAACTGGACCACAGCTCTTAGGGAACAGAAGGCTGCTCTAGATTCTTTGATCTTTTGCCGTTTCTGAATATTGCAAGTGTTTTAATTTTCTGCTGTGTAATTTTCCACAATTTGAAAATAGTGTTTCTTGTGTGAAAAACAATGCTAATACCATCTCGCTAATATCGAGAACAACGGTTACAGTTTACAAGACCTCAAATTCTTTGGGAGTTTAAATGGTCTGCAGCTGATTACAGGAGTGAATTCAATTTGCCTGAGTGTTTTGCCTTCTGGCAGGGATGAGGTTTTCATAACCTTCTAGGTTGTTAGCAGAGAGGGAGTTAAAGGTTTTTGGCTTACAGTTGCCTTGATGTTAGCTTGCTACAATGCTGTTTGAACCTAGGGGAAGACTCTGCCTTGTGCTCAGCTGGTAACAACATGCTGCAAGCTTTGTCAGTGTAATTACTGGAAAGGGTCAGGCTAAGAAGGACATGATCTCTTCAGGAGAAGTTGGTGGGAATGGCAAAGTAGTTTGGCTATCTGTAGCTATTGCAGAGAAGACTTAATGCCACTGAAGGTTTCATTGTGATGTTTTGGCAACTAAAGGCTTTAACAGTGTCTTGGTTATTTCCACTGGTAAAACAAACAAATAAATAAAAACCTTGAGTGTTTGTTCTTGAAGTGCTTCTAAACTTGTAATAAGGAAGGACAAGATTGTTTTTGTGAGACTAGCTCTTCGTGATCTGAGTCTATAGAAGAACTTAGACTTTTAGTTAAAGGACGTAGTGTTTCAGTCAAGTCCTACTTCAGTAATTATAGAAGTAAAATGTATAGTAGTATGTAGAATGGGGAATTCATTGTTTTCTGTAGCATAGGGAATTAGTTGTTTTCTGTACCATCTTGTTTATGTAACCAAAAATATTGTAAATGCACAGTACACTTTTTAAAGGTCTCCTTTGGTACTCCCAAACTGGATTTTGTTCACGTTGTCAGTTAAACATGGTCAAGAGGATGTAGGTATGCCACACAGAAAAGTTGTTTGACAGTATAAAATATTGTACAAATCATGACTTGGCTGTAGAGATACCAGGTGGAGATTCTTATTTATTATTTTTCAGCTATAGACAAGAATAAAAGTTATATTTCTGGACATAAAGGACAACTAGTATTTTGAGGGAAATTCAGTATCTCCTAAAAAAAAAAAAAAAAAAAGATTAAAAAAAAAGTGAAAAGCTCTGTTAACCAGAGATATTCTAGATAGGATACTTTTGCAAAAAACTTTACCATTTTGAGGAGTTGACACAGTTGGAAAATTCAACATATTCAGATAGACTAGCTAAAAACTTTTTTTATTCAATTTTCAGATTGAGACACTTTCTCTACCATAAAAACTGCAGAATGATTTAATGAAAGAAACTGCAGAATGATTTCACAGTTATTTTTCCTTTCTAAAGAACAATTAATTATTCACTTCCATTGTAATCTCAATATTGTTTGTTGTTAATCAACTCCTGAAATTTAAGAAAAATCTCATTTTATTGCAAAATAAGATCTAAATAACTTTAAAATGTATACAATTTATATTTTATAACACATTTCTTTTATGAAGATGTTCTGTATCTAAGATAGTATAATTGCTAAGTATTTTTCAGAAGAGCTACAGTGAGCCTTGCATGACCTGCTGATACATGGCAGCAACCATTATTCTTCTCATACATTCTGTACTTTCAACGAAAGTTAGCATAATCTAAAATTACTTTATTTGAAATTCCTTTTTTTATGGAATCAGCCTATGTGCTGTACAGTATTTTTTAAATAGCACACTGTAGTTGTCAAATATCTGTTTTACAGAGAAGCCTTCAGTGTTTTGTGTGTAAGAGCTATCAAGTAGCTGGGGTGTTTTTTTTCTGTTCTGTTTTTAAGAGCGTTCATATGCATTTTTTACCATTTAATTCTTACTTAGGGAGCTAGTTTCAGGCATTGCAATATAATTTTCTAATTCAGAAGAATTATTTTAGCCACTACCATTATTTCTTGTTATTTAGCCACTACCATTATTTCTTGTTATCTGTCCATTTAAATTGGTTTTCTAATCCTGACATCATACAGTTGTGTAGTGCGTATCTCGTAACTTTTATTAAGTATATAAATTAATAAATCATTATTGACATATTTTAAATAAAAATCAACATTTGCACATTTTCACATAACTTAGATGCTCCAATATTTGAAAATAAATATGAATATTTAATTTTATCAATATATAATTTTTAATGTTTACTGATACTCTTTAATGTAACAAATAGCCTTTTGCTCCAATGTCTTCAAAATTTTATCTAGAAAGCCTGTTTTATGTGACATAATGTGGAGAAGACTGACTAAAAAAATTTCTTGCATTTGGTATGTTTGGTTTTATTGTGAAAATTTGATACTTATTCTTTTGTATGAATCACTTCTGGCATACTTTTACTTCATTTTTGGTTAAGTCGTACTTTTTTATTTATTTTTTTGTTCCTGGTACTCAGAGCCCCTGCAAGCCAGATGATGGAGGAGTTCTGTTCATGTTCTTTTCATTACAGATTAACAGTTGTGTACAGTTCTGAATTAGAAGATCAGACACTAAAATATAGAAAACAGTAACCATTTAAATAAGTATATTTCAGTTTTTCAGAAGTATTGATGTTTGTTCAGATCATAAGAAAGACATAGAGCCTTACTTAGAACTCTTTTTGGATGGACTTTCTTAAAGTAAATAGGATGTTTTCATACTTCTGTAGTTTTACGGACTACACGAATTGATTGGTGTTATGTAGCAAACCAGAATACTATTCAGTAATTCGGATTTCTTGATGTCTTTATTAAAGGCCTCATATTTATGCAAGCCAAAACAAAATCGGGTAGCTTAAAATGAGCTTTCTTTTCGTGCTTATTATTTGACAAGGAGAAAGACAAAAAGACGTCTTTCATACAATAACATATTATTGAAAATTAGCTCACTACAGAAAAAAAAAGCATTACTGATTTTGTTAGTATTACTCCTGTTGGTATTACTTATTATGCCTTTGCACCAGAAGGATATTAATGTTAAAACAATATTTTAATACATACAAGAAACCTCTGCACACCTATAGATCCTTCAGTGTATCAATTACACTAACGCAAAATAGGAATGCTGTTGGAATGCCAGCCCAAGCAGCATGTGTATTTGAGTGTGATGTAAGGGCACGCTCTTATGTAATTTAATTCTAATCTCTGTTATATTCACAAATTGTTATTGAAGAGCTTTTCTGGCTCACTAAAGGCATACTTCTTGCTAGTAAAATTTCATGTACAGCTTTCCTTCTTAAAAGCCTTTGAAGTAATGATAATTTGTGTCTGTCATTTCCATACTGACTGCACTTACCTTTTTTTTTTAAAAAAAACAACAAACTGTCACCCTTTATAACCTTGGAAAATTAAGACCAGCAACACAGCATACTGACTTGTAAATGATTACCAGTTTTGGTCATCTCTGGTCTTTTCTGACATCTGTGGGATCTGACATCTAAGGTGTCTAGCTAATCCTAAGAACTGGTGGAACACAGAAATATACAAAAAGTGTAGGTATTTTGAACTAATATTGCACAACTAATACAGTTTGTTTTAACAAAGGAGGATCTAGGGATTAATCCATTGAATACCTTGGCAACATTTGAACTAATCAACAAGAGTCACTTTTAAGAAAATTTATGCAATACAGATTATTTTGTCAAATATTATTTTTTACAATCAATTTTGCATTTTGTAGGCCAGTGTGAACTCATTTACTCTTAAAGGAAAAAAAAATAAAAAAAGATATTTTGGTATAGTGGTACAGGTTTTAAATGTATAGTGGCACAGGGTAGATGTACAGCATCAACATACTGGAGCATGGTCCAGAGGGAGACCACCAGGCAGCTCAGTCTGGGCTGCAGTGTATGGTACCTGGAGAGAGGCTGTAAAACTTGGGTTTGTTCAGTCTTCAGGAAGTGAAAGCTTAGGAGAAAGGTCTTAAAGTCTGTCTAGTTCTTGCTGAAGGTATTGGGTGTTGGGATAGCGCAAGATATAATGATTACAAGTCATTTCAAATTCTGATCAAATGTTACGAAAAACTTTTTCATTGTGGAGGTGGTCAAATATTGGAAAAGGTTGCCCTTGGATGTTTTGAATTCTCTGTCTTTGAAGATACCTGAAATTCAAATGCATCTAATTGGACCTCCTTTGAGAAGGGAATTAAGACTAGAATTAGTGAGGTATTCTCTTTTTATATATACATATATATATATATATATATATTTAAGATTCTTTGCAGAGAAGTCCATTAAACGACAAACTTCTAAATGATTGCTCTTTAAAATGAACCAATAAAAGGACAGAATAACATTTCAACCTGAAATTCTTCATTGTGGCTAAATCTTAGATGACAACAATAAATACATTTCAGTGAGGATGTGAAATGACTATAATTATCTCCTTTGGGGAGAAGTTTTTTTGTTTTTGAACTACATAAATTCCCCTGGACTTGTTCCTGATTATGCAGTTTGTTTAAAGATCCATAAAGTTCTTTCCCTTTAGTCCATGTTGCTTATAAATAGGAAATGAAGACTGTAGGTTTGACTAAAATTGTCTTTTTAAAGTTGAGATTTAAACTTTTTTGTTGTTTTCTTTTTGAAAAAAAAAAAAAAAAAGTCTTTATTAGTGCATATGAAAGTGTCATTGGAAAAAAGAAAAAAAAAGAAAATTTTACAATTCTTTTTCAAAAATAGTCTCTTCATGTGTCTTTATTCAGTGAGATGATGTAAGTAAATTCAGTTCTTATTTATCAAACAAACATTCTTTAGTGTTGTGAATTCATAAAGCCATATTTTCAGGTGTGTGCTCTCAAACTTCAGTGCTTCTTGAAATGTAAACAAAAAAAATGTTTTTCCATGTAAGATCTGTAAGGAAGTCAAATCCACCAGAAACATTTTTTTTTCACCTTTTTTGTTTTTCTTCTTAACTCCTTTTTCTCGGGAACTGGATGATCAGATGATAGCTTTTGAGGTGAAGCTGAAGCTGGATTTTGTTCTTCATGTTCCAGTCTTTTCAAAATCTGATGAAATCTTCCTTCTTGTTGTCTGAAGTCATATTCTACGCTATAGGAAAATGAAGAGATTTAAGCTAGTGAGTGAGAAATTACCTCTTTAAAAAACATGTGGAAAAGATGCTTACCTCGTTAGAATAACATGGCATTATTCAATATCAGAGCCTGGTTAAAAGGCAGCAGAGGTTGCTGCCTTGAAAGTAAGTTGACTTGTATATCTTTTCTGAGGGAATCCCCTTTCTTTATGTGATATAAGAACTCCAGCATTGTGCAAAAAAATGGGCCAAAAATCAAGGGAGAAAAAAAAGAAATGTACTTGCATGACCTTTCAATGCATTTTATTCAATGGTTAGATTTTGATTCAGTGATCTAATTCACTCATATATTTGGCATGTATTCAAAACTCTCATATAATTAACTTGCTAAATGTGAGTTTATCTCCACTTGGGACCAAAATATATATGAAATTAAGAAAAGACATGTCTTTGAGATAGGTGGTATGAGTTACCAGGGAAGTAGATAGTACAAGGCAACTCTCATTTTCTATATGGATGTCATAATTTATTGATGTAAAATGAGATGATAAGAGGGAGTATGTGCACAGAAATAAAGGTAAGATTCAAAAGAATCAATGTGGAAAATTACGAGCCTTATGCAACCAGTACAATTAAGAAAAAACAAACAAAAAGAAGCTATGCTGCATGTCTATCCCTTATTTCAGCCACCTTTCCTTGTCAGGTGAATGGGATTTGTATTGACACTATCTGAAGTGCAGGTTTTTACAGGAGGAGTGGAGAGCGGGAAGGAACTGTTTGCTTTTTTCCATAATACAGGCATTTTTTGAGGAAAAAATCACTATCAGAGGCTATGTAGGCTCTGATCCTGATTTGGGTGCTGAACAGGAGAAATCTCTAAAATTTGTTAACATGCATATTTTTAAAACTCACTATTAACTGTAGGTATGTGTATGCATATCTAAATGCATAAACAGTGCTGAATGATATGTTAAATTTAACTAGAAACTTGTTTCTCTTACAATTAATGTATTTGTTTTGTTTCTTTTTTTTAATTAAATAAAGTAACTCAGTCATCAAACAAAGCAATATAATTATTCTAATTTAGCAGAATTGGCTAAGGATCTCTGGACAGGGAGTAATACATAATAAATGTAAGGAGTAGAAGAAAGTGAAGTAAACAACAAATTCGTTGTCTCTTCAATTTTATCCTCTTAGGGCTAAAAGTGCAAGTTAGTACTCCTCAGTAGTCATAAATCAGGAACACTGGGGAAGAAATCTCCTTTAATACTTAAGGAGTGCTTCTGTTCATGTTCCTTTTCTCTTCCCTTCTTCAAAGCTTCAAATTTCATGTTGGAGGGGTAAGTCTCTAGAGGCAAGAAGTCAATTCAGTTTCCATTCAATACTTGTCCCTTGTATTCTGATATAACTGCTTGTTTTAATTTGCTATATTTGTTTGTTATAATACAAATATGTGTCATAGGATCTAGATTGCAATTCCCAAGTCACTTCACATAACCCTGGTGATTAGGTGATAAAGGTAAAATTAGTCTGGTCTGAATTTGCTCCTGCTGTGAAGCTGAAGAGCTCTGTATTCCTTCACCAACCATTGTAATCAACACTTGGAATGACATGAGATTAGTGTATTAATTGACTCAGGCTGTGTACGATAAAGATGGTTCAGTGACACTAACACATCATTTTGCTGTGTTTGAGTCACTACTGACTTAGGTTCTTGAAAAGCAGGAAAAGAGGGAGCAAGGTGAAACAGTTCTGCATTTAATGACAACAGTGATGCTACATTGGTACAAAAAAAATACATGCACAGATCTTTTAGACTATATAAACAGGAATTACATAGGTCTGTCTAGGAAAAAAAACTGATGAGCACTGTTGCTTCCTTCAGAATGTTTTCTAATGGATCTGTAATGAACTTCAAATACTAGTTACTCAGAAGTCTTTTTGTAACTGCCTCTTGTGGGATATCTCTGTAAGAGTGGAAATGATTAAGTTTCTTTGCTGTCTTCTGTTTTGTCTCTTAACACTAGTAATTCTTCAGAGCAGGAACTGTGCTCTCATATGTATTCTGCTAACTATTGCAGTGTAAACCTCTAGGCAACCTTCACATCAAGAACTACCTAGTAAACCAAAAGGCACATCAATGTCTATCTGTTTCCTCTGTTCTTTATTTCAAATACTTGCACTATTTGCTCACAATCTCTCCAGTGGTAGAACTAGGTAAACTGAAAGGGAGGATAAGCAGTTTAGTTTCTTCTTCTGAAGAAACCTACAGAAAGATTTCCTGTGGTAAAGGGTCAGATATTGTTCAGTGGTTGTTTAGAGGCAGTGACTAAGTAAAAGAAATCTTTATTGTTCCAGGTTTTCCTTTTTATAGAGACTGAGTCCATGGTTTTGCATAATTCATGTGACTTCGTGCAGTAACCAATGTACTGTGGAGAAGACTAGCAATTTTTATCTCAGAGGAGATGTGCGATTTAATTTGTGATAAGTCAAGTGCTTTGAGAAGAATAAATATTCAATTCATTACCAGAGATTTAGGACATCAGTTCTCAATTGAGTTATATGTTGGGCGATAATTTCCAATGCTTTGTCCAACCCTGACTTTACAGAACCAGTACATAAATCTGTTTAATATATTTGGCTTAAGTAGAAAATGTGGTGTGAAAACTACATTCATATGGATATAGTCTGTCTTATTTCCATTTTAAAAAGAATAAAATTAAAGGCATAGTACTTGCAAGCTGGCAAAGCTAATGATCTGCCATACTCTTTGAAATGAAGAGAAACTTTTCACTGTAAAAGAGAGTCTCCTACCCTTTTTTATTATTATTTTTGTAAATGTAAAGATGTATACATGTAAAATCTCAGGAACATATTAATATCTTTGAAGGGATAAAAAATTTCTAGGAGATCTTTCAAATCAAGTTCATTCATTAATTATGCTGGGTCATGTCTAACTCCAACACTTGTTTCGATATGTAGAGCAAAGGTTTTTGGTTTTGTTTTGTTTTTATTGTGAGGAAGGAAGGAAGAAATAAATAAGCATCTGCTGAAGTGAAAAGTGTGGGGGTGGTTATTGGGTGGTTATTGTTGTGTTTTGCACATGAACTGTAGCTGTAGCTTACTGGCATTTGTAGAATTGAGTGTCTATCTTTTCCAAAATCCAAATTTATTACAGATATCTCAGCTTGAAAACTGTAACAAACAGAGCACTTCTTCATCAGGAGCTGCTTCAAAGGTTTTCAAAGCATGGTGGTAATAGTAACATTGTGAAATATTGGTGGAAATACCTATTTGAGGTCTCAGATGTATAGTACTTCAGATAACACCAATCCTAATTATTCTGTATTTGAGGGGGAAAAAATGGTTAAAACAGCAACCCTTCACATATTTCCTTTGGTCTTTTGTTAAAAACTCTATTAATAATAATAGACCTTTTATACCTGTGAACCGAACACAGTGTTGTAAATTTGTAAGAAATAATCAGACAACAGGAAATTGTGCAAAGAAGTGAGGTACCTGTAAATGATACATGCGGTGTTCTGACAGGTGCTGCAGTTGTTGAGGTCTTGACCAGTGTGAAAAAAGTTGCGCCTGTAATAGACAGTAGTTCTATGTAATGCGTACTTGTAAATTTATTAACGTAGTTCTATGATTCTCTTATGAAGAAAGAAAATTCTGTTAATCATTTGTATTATTCTTATTAAAAAATTCAGTGCCAAATTCTGTAATTCAAGTTTGCTTTGTAAAACCCAACCCCCACACTTAACTGTGCTGCTGCTGCTTATAAACTCACTTTAAAGTATTTGAATATCTATGCTTTTAGTGAATTAATTTGATTTCTACCCATATGCTTTCCATTCTTTTCCCTTTTCATATTTTCTCACTTGAGTAAAAACAATTCGTATTTTTAACATTAACAGTTAACAAATGAAGAGTGTTAAGAAAACAAGTGACTTAACAGTGGCTAGAGGTGAATAAGTTGTAAGATGGGGAGATTTGTATTAGAAACAGTCTCAAGTCTCCTTACATCTGCAGAATGCAATAACATTTATATTAAATAATTTTTTTTTTGCATTAAAGTAAATTAGGTGGTACCAAGATAATTTTCTGTTTGCTCCTAGAATTAAAGGGGAGACTTTTTGCATAGGTTGTTGTGCTACCTCCAGAAACACTTGCGATGTTGAGTTTTGCTGCTGTAGTTGCTAGATGATTCTAGCAAAATGGATGGAACTTAGTCATGGAATCTCTGTGTGAAGCTTCAGGATACTTGGTAGAAATTTTGTTTTCAGCCATGTGGTAACTGTACTGAAACAGAGTACAGATATTGCTGAATGTGTGCTTTACTGCAGGCTGTTCTTTTTAATGGTTAGACACACAAACTTAACTGAAGCTTGTTCAATCTGTCATACATGTTAATGTCATATATACATAGGGGAAGGAATAGGTATTTTCCTTTGTTATTCCCTGAAGATCTCTATTTGGGTGGCAGTAGTATAAAAAGTAGTCTAGACTGCTTAAACTAGACTGCCTGCACTTGAACCTACTTGGATATTTTTCCCCCTTTGTGGTTCTTTAAAGTAAACTTTTTTGTGTGTGTGTGTGTGTATCGTTTTGCTTTTCTGTTATCAGTTTGTTTGTGGATTCTTTAAGTTGTATCTAGCCTATTACAAACTTGGTGCAAGAAAATGGAGTGAAGATTATCAGATGTATTCCTTAACTGGAGTCAGTAAATAGTATTGATACACGTGATTTGATGCTAAAAGGAAGGTTTTGGTTTTATGCACAAACCAATTATGCATAGATGATTAAATCTGGGTGCCTGAGAGTTGTGGTTTGTGCAGTATAGGGGCTGCTGCGGGGAAAGTAACCACCATCCTAGTCAGACCCAGTACACTCAGCTAGTGGTGCTATGCATGAAACTAAATGTGTGATAACCTTGACCTCAAAGTGTTTTGTCTTGTTTTGTTTTTAAAGGGAAAAAAATGAACTCTGATTTTACTTGATTCTTTGAAAGATTTATTTGCTGTTTTTTTCCCAAAGATTAAAATTACTTGATGAAAGTACTATGTTATCATAAAAGATAGCTTTAAAATATATCCTGGATATATTTATTGCAAGTTGGAACTGCTGGTAATGCTATGGAAAGCATTATTAGGACATTTTAACATCTGTTTTGAGCATAAAAATATCTAAAATTCTACTTTGTCATATGAAGGTTCACTTCTTGTTTTAACCCCTTTTAAGCACTAATCTCCACCTGCAAAACTTTTCTTAACACCTTGAAGATCTTGAAATTAACCTGGCATTGTGCCTTTTCTTCTTCTAAAGGCATTCCCCTTAAGCAGCTATTTTGTGTGTGCTATCATGAAATGTAACCAACAATGAAGTCCCCAACAAAAACAGCCTGCAGATGTTGTGCTTTGGCCACTACTGTTTGCTTGCTCATGAAGATAGGACTAATTTATTGAACAAAACATGTTTTGCTGATATAAACTATTTGAGCAATAAGACTCTTGGCACTAAACATGTATCTGACCTTGACAGAGAAAGCTGGCTTGCTGTAGTTTGTTATATTGCATTAGTATATTAGACTGTTGGGTTTTGTTTCACTACATAGAGATTTTAGCTAGATGGAAGCTGCCAGCTCTCATGTATAGGTAGCATTGTATCTGACACCTTAAATCTAAATAACAAAGAGAGTTAATAAGCTGTCTCACACTGAGTTTACTAAAGGCAGTGTTAATTAAAGCCAAGCTGTAAAGGGGCTTGCTTTTCTGTAGAGTCTCAAATACCTGAAAAACTGAATGCCATCATCTTTGTAAACTCATCTTTGAATATTTTAGGGAAAGATGTTTCAGTAAAAAAAGGTTAAAAGAATGGTAGTATCTACTTCAGATTTTTGATATATTACCAATATTAAAATGCACCTTACCCTTCACTGAGGGCTCTGGATTTTTCAAGGTCTTGAATTACATTCAAAAGGACTTTAATCTTCTCCTGGTTCGACAGCAAGGATTCCTCTACAGACTGTAGCCTGCCTTGTAGGGCACATAGTTCACCATGTGCCAGATGAATTTGATTTATTTCACTAATCTCTTTGTTGGTTTGTGGGTTTGTTTCATTCCTTGGCAGATAAGACTTTATGTGAAATCCTTCTAAACAGCTGTTACACTGGGAAACATCAGACGGGGTAGAATTTTTCTCAATTTCAGTATTGCACGAAGAAATAGATTTTGATGCATTACTGCTGGTCAATGACATTACTGTGTGATCATCATTTGTTAGTGTCACACAGCTGGAACCTGTTCTGTGCTCTCCTGCCTGTTGATGGTCTCTGAGGGAACAAGGAGATATGCTGAGATTCGATGGAATTGATAATGGAGTAGTTTCCTGACTGCTTGCATCTGTGCTGACTACAAGCAGCTCAGAGTCACTTTTATCTCCTTCGCAAGAGTCAGAATGAGGATTACATTCACTGTAATTAGTGGAATGGCTTAGGCAAGGGTTTGCTTTTTCAGAATCAGATGACAGCATGCTATTTTCATGGTTATCATTGCTTTTTATGATAGTAGAAGAATGCAGTAAATTACTTAAATTCACGGTTGTGTCTGGTGAATCCATGGAAGTATTGCTGTTTTGTGGAAAATTCACATGAATGTATTCAGGCACCTGTGTAGAAACAGTTGTCTTTTCTGTTACTGAGAAATCGGCTGTATGGATAGGTCCGTTTCTTTGTGCTTCTGACGGTCTTTGACTTAATTGACCGTCTATCTTACTGTTCGTAAATTCATCTTCAAAATTATTGGTTATTCTTAAATAACAGAGGTCTGAAGACATAATGTCTTGCTCAGAAAGGTTGCCATTTGCTTGGATGCAATTTTCAGCCTCGGTTGGCATTTCTGTTAATGATTTGCTTACTGTCAGTTTTTTTCTTCTAAAAACAGGGAAGTGTTTCCTGAGGCTAGGAGATGTTTGTATGGCAATATTTTGAAGCCCCTTCTGAGCCTTGGGAAAAGATGGAGATTGTAGCAAAATGTGGTGCCTAGCTACTTCCTTATTTCTGGTCATTAATGCAATATCTTGAGCTGGAGTAGTATCCAGTTCAGTGACATCTGCCGTCTTTGTGTCCATACCATCATCTTTGAAACGAACTTGCTGAGATTTGCTTCTGCGGTGGTGGGGCTGTCTCATAAAATCAACTGAATCCAGACTGTTCCTCTTCAGCAGCACTGGACGCATCTTCATGTTTTGCTGGGCCACCGAATCACAGTTTAAAGTCTGCAAATAATGTGTTTCTTTGCGACCCATTTCATTTGTCATTGGAGCTCTGTTTTATGATTGTGTTCCTTAGATGGAAATGAGTACCTTACTAATGAAGAGGCTAAGCCTTTCGTTCATCTTGTTGTTGTTATATATCCATTTAGCTGACATGTTCTCTTTAGGGATACTCTTTCAAGTTTAATTGCTGATCAATCCAAACACTACAAAAAGATATAAAATATCAAAATTAAGTAAAGATTTTTTGTAGCTGGAGAGTCCAGAAATCCTTGTGTTGTGAAGCAAACATAATAATTCTTGTATTACAAAATTGCTGCAGACAGTTATGCTTATAGGTAACTAATTTAAAGGTCAGTTTGAGTCTATGGCTTTCCTGATGACTCTTACTTGACAGTCCATCAGTGATGCAGCTTTTTTATGTTAGTCACAAATGTCTTACATGCATATTGCCTAAACAACAGGCTTTATAACTTTTTGGGGCACTTTCATTTCTGATGCATAGTTTTACTGATGGAATTATATCCATTAATACCAAACTGAATTGCTTTCTTTAGAAAGAACTTTTCTTCAGACTTCTTTTAATGTTGCAGGTTCAACTCATCTTTCCAAATAGTTAAGCAAAATGCAACCACTTCTGACCAGGCAAAACCAATATCCAGCAGGGTTCACTGAGAGACATTATTTTGTGTGGTTAACACTTCCGTTCGTGCAAGTATGAGGCCAACTGTATCCAAAGGACTGTGTTATTTGGGAAAGTTCTCTCAGTACTTTGACATCTGAAGAGTGGTCCAGTGTGAATAACCAGCAAATGCACATTAACACGAAATGTTGCCTGAAAGTAAGAAGACAACAGTTGTTGAACAAACTAGCACGTTGTAATTTTCTTCTACTATCTCTAACAACTCTTAATTTCCAGTGGTTTTGTAACTTTGGCAGTGAGATACTGGTATAAAAACTGATTTATTTTTTTTCCTATAATTTTTGGAGCACCTAAAGTTTTCCTCATATGAAACGTCATAAAATAACCAAAAATGAAAAGAAAACATTGAGTAATATTTTGTTGTTGTTGTTGTCAACATTACTCATATGTAAGTTTGAATCTGGGGCCAAATCTAGATTTTAAGATTTAAGTCTTGTTTCAGATTTGACAAATGGCTAGTAAGTCTTGTTATGTATGAAATATACAAGAAGTGCAAAATAAAAATGTGAGTATTTGATGTGGTGACAAGATTTAAACTCAGCATTTTTTAATTTTTTAGTTTTATTTAGTTGCTCATTTCTTGTGTTCATATTAGAGCACGATTCTTGCTTAAGGGAAAATAAGTTACTCTGATGTTTTAAAATGAGATTAATGCAAATGGAACTTTCTGTTGGGACATGAAATCTTTTCTCCAGTTTGTGGTGATCAGGACTGAAATCGGCTGCACAGGCATGTAAAGCATTTTACTCAATTTGCATGCAAGAAACAGGACTCTAAAACTGTGATTTGTCACTTCTTCTGGTCCAGAGCTCATAAAAAAAGCAAATGTTAAACATTTTGAGTGACCATTTAGACTTATGGCTCTGAGAAAAAACAAGATCAATTATATATTCATAATGATGAAGTATTGCATACAAAATAGAATTAGGAAGCACATAAGTCAAGTTGAATGTTTTATTTTGAGCTGACTGTTATCAAAATTTTACTTGCAAATATTTTAGTCTTTCTCAATTGTAATACAACCACTAATCTTTTTTGTGTCCCACAAATAAAGCTTTGACCCAATTGTCACAGCTGCCATTTCAATTACGAAGGCTTAGTTTGCCACAAAGACACAGTATTCATAGGTTAAGGTGTAATGAGCACTGACTTCTTTCAAGTTCTATGTATTTGTTACGTAAAAATAGTATTATTAGTGAAACTTGAAGTGGTAGTGAATTGTCACTCCAAATGCAGATTATGACTACATCTCCTGTGTTGATGATGGGTTTTTCATATGTTTGTGCTCAAGTGTAACAGATGATTCCTTTAAACTAGGCAATTCACCCTGTAGCTGGCTGAGCTACACCTTTCACTGACTCAAGGGCTGTGCAGTATTGTTTACTTCTTGGAATATGAACCCTGGAGCAGTTGACTGATACGTGGCACAACATGGCATGGGAAAGGCATGTAACAATGCATCACTAATTCATTTACAATGTATTAGGGGTGAAGTAAGAAAATAAAAAGGCAAGAGAGTAGGCAAAAAAAGAAGACTGCTTCACATATATCTAGGAATCACATAGGCCAAAAGTAATCTTGTTACTTCAAGATTTACATCTTAAAATTTGTTACTTTGATAGAATTTTCTTGGCAATCCTTGTTACACATTTAGACTCATAATGACTTTCTGAGTTAGAACATAGAGGTGAGTATATACCATATGTAGTTTTCTTCAAATTACGTACATTTAAATTGCATGTGTTTTAGTGAAGACTTCTTCACTCCAGATGTAGTTGCTGTTCCTCACCCAAATAATCTGTGTTATAGGCTTAGCTTCAAATGTGATTTCTCCTACCTACATTACTCTACAATAGTTTGGGCCCACATTCAGAATATGCAACTTTTTTTTTTTTTTTTTTAAGCATTGCACAAACTATTTTAGCAAAGTAATAATATGCTATTCTATTATTAAGCTTTAGAAGAAAATGAGAATATCAGGTAATTTCAATGCAGAGAAAAATGTTCCATAAGGTAACAGGAAACAAATATGTACATTAATTATGAAGTACTGTACTGCTTGTTCACTGTAAACAAGTACACACAATAAACAAGTCAAGTAGTTTTTGCAAATAAAGTTCCACTGCCAAGTTATGAATTCTCATATTGTCCAGTAATTACTGGAGGCTTTTTACAGTTTAATTTGAGAATTTATCCAAATAATGCAGTAGCATTCCCCACTTTCCATCACAGCTGCTATGCTCCAGGCAGATGGACTACTTTAAAGTTATAGTTACCCAATTAAATTCAGACAGGGGCTAATCCTGGTTTAAATACAAGTAGAAAGCCTGTAAGGTTTTTATAAGAGCTCTCTACTTTGGCTATAGAAGGCACGTGAGCTAGATTATTGCCTTCTTAATCTGCAAGTTGCACATTCAGTTCTGTACGATTTCTGTTACCTTTATATCCACTGATCTGGGGTTAATATGGATTGTTATAATGAGAGTTTCAATGCTGTTGTTCGTATTAAAAAGTTGAAATATATATAGATAGCAATGCTAAAATATTTGGGTTTAAAACCCTAACTTGTGAAGTTCAATAAATTACAGGTGTCTTTGTCTTCTAAGTCAATGTAACATTTCCAGTTAAAATGTTTAAACAACATTGTCCAAAACCCAGCATATAATCTCTTGTACTTTTCTGGTACGAATATTTATGGGTTTTGTTTTGCTCGTTATTTTACATTGACTGAAGTATGAAGAATTCTAATGATCTGTTTTATAGAAATTCCTTTAATGTATTAATTATGTCACTCAAAAAAAATAAAAATAAAAATAAATGCCAGTCTTAAATTTATCTGTTGTAATAATTGTAATGGTTTTGGCAGGAGAAATTTACTGGAGTTGAATTTCTACCAAGGTTCCATGACCTTGCATCCAGCCTCTTCGTTCCCTTTCCTTCTGTGGGCAGCTGCTCATCAATCTTCAGGAAAAGCCTTGTGCCATGGTTATTTTGCTTAATTAGCACAGTGGATTTGTTCCAGTCTCTTCATTCAGTGGTTGCTGAAGCAAGTGACCTACTAAGTGTTTGATGGTTAATGCTTATGATTAAACACTGCTACTAATATGGTGCATATTTCATGCTCTTCATGATTCGAGTATGTGAATCTGACTATAGATATCATTAATTCCATTAATTATCTTTTTATGATTATTTTATACTGTTAAAGCAAATTTTGATTTTTAAAGTCTGCTTTGTGCAGGTACTTCTGAACAGTGACTGTTAAACTACTTTTCTAACCTCAGAATTGTTTCTGAGTATTTAGAACCGTACAGACAGCTTAGTTAGTCAGCCAGGCAGGGATTGACCCCCAGAAATAGTTATATTTTTCTTATAATTTTTCTTCAATTTTTCCTTTCCTCTCTCCCTTTGAAAGAGTCAAACATGTTTTGGTTTGTATTTTAGGTTAATGACTGAAGCTATGTGTAGAGGGATGCAGTTTTTAAGGATGAATGGAGATTGTAGGAAACAGCATAAATTGAAAAAGCATGTAGTGAAGGCCAGAAGTAATTTTGCAGGAGTACAGGTGTATTTGTGGTGGTTCTGCCCTTCTTTTGACTGAAGTGCAGCTGCAGTTTGATGAAAAAGTTAAATATTTGATCTGGTTTTCAGATTCATTTAGTTGTAGTTTGACATCTTGATTTTCCATTTTACTAGTCTGCTTTATAAAAAATGATTTTTCTTTGTAGTGCCAGTGTGTTTTATTTGTAGTATTCTGCTTTTCTTGTGTGCACATGCTAAAGCTAGTGTTTCTTGGAAAATAAATCTGGCCAAGCACTTAAGAAATAAGCAAAACACTAGGCTAACAGCATTTTGTGAGGGCTTGCAGCAAGAACATGATCAGTGTAGACTACCTTGTACTTTTAAGCATCAGCACTTTAAACTTCCTTATTCACTCAAGAGTTTTTTTTTTTCTACTCTGAGATTATCTATCTATCAAATTATAAACAACATGACTTTAAGCATTAAAATATATTTGGTAGAGCTGTAATGGCTGTAAGATAATATATTCAGATGAGGTAGCTTTGTTATGTCTGATTTGTTTCATTTTATCTTGCATAATGACTGCTTTCTATAAATACAGTTAGATAGATATGTTTGCTTTAAAGATTCATCTTGATTTATTTACTGTGTTTGTGTAGTGTAAAAATCACGTTCCAAGGAAAATCTTCCCTGCACTCTCAAACTATTTGCTGAACAAAACACTCCTTGTGTTTTAGCCAGATCCGATCTTTGTTAATACCTGGATTACTCAACTCAACAGCATGGAGGATTTTTTTTCAAATGAAACTTTCTTACATCTTTGAGATTTCTGAAAATAGTGGAGAGCTCAGAGATTAGAGAGAATTCTGATGACTAATTTTACTAGTCATAAAACTTGGCCCTAACTCTAAATATGCTAATGCTGTATTCCATCACAAGAAATTTCGAAAAAATAATCTAGTGCTGACTTTATCACAGTTCCAGTTTCTTGGAAGAAAGATACTCTGTTGGTTTGTGGTCTGAAGTGGATTTTTTTTTTTCAGTGACATATGAAACTACAATTTTTGTACATTGGTTTGGATGTCAGTTGCCATCATGCTCACTTTTGTTGTGTTGTGAACTTCAAGAATAGGTATTGGCCAAGCAGTTTAATTTAGTCTTTTTTTTTTTTTTTTTTTTTTAATAAGACTGGTGTTTGTCTTTTTCTCCAAAATCATGAGAGATGTTGAGGATGAGCCAGACAGAACTTCTGAAATCTCTGCAGATTAAGTTGAAACACATAGCAGCGGATAGTATGAGGAGCTAGAGATGGATTTTAAATTATTGGGGTTGGATGATGCTAAAAATCTCTCCCATTTTATTGCCCTTTGTCATAATATATCCTAAGCTGAACTGCATTGGTTTCCCCTTATGCCCAAGCATAATCATAAACAGTGGTGTGCAGTTGACTTTGTTCTCCACTCCTTCCTCAGAGCTGAGTAACGTTTAGATGCTCTTTCTCTCTTCAGTGCAGAGTAAGTTTTAAAAGATATATGTTGGGAAAAAATACAAGACAGCTTGCTACATGTTTTTCTTTTTCAAATGTAAAACTTAAGGCTGTTGAAAAATACTCCATCCAAAAGGAAGTAATTTTTAAATTCCAAAAGTGTAATGTAATTTATTGGTTATTTACATTCCAAAATTCTTACTGTTCAATTTTTTCTTCGTTCAGTGTTCTCTCAAAGGTAACATCTAAAGCAACCATTGTTGTAAGTCATTCTAGGATGATTTTTAATGAACTTAAATTTTTATAACATAAGAAACCCCAATGGAGTTTTTAGTCCTGTTTATTTTTAATAGCATTTTTATATTCAGTAAAGCCAGAAAAAAATTCATCACAGTCCAGTGAGCTGCAGAATTATTTTTGATAGCTTCACCTTTAATTTAAGGTAGCCTTCATGTTTATAGCAGCCTCTTTTATAGTAGCATCAGGTTACTAGGGGATTTTGAGAGTCTGGAATAGAATAATAGAAAGATATTATGTAGGCCTCTTATTCTCTGGAAATCATACTGGGGGAAAAAAAAAAAATCCAATTAATTTGAAAATAGACACAATCATCAGATATTTAAGTGTAATTTTTCCCAATTATGAATGATGCAAGATTTTGTAGCCACAAAGAAGTGTGATTTCATTTATCTCAGTCCCTGGGACAAGCACTCAGAAATACTAATGCTTTTAATATTTTTTCTGTGTTTGGAGTACCACATGCATTCTGGAAATATGGGAAATGTGGTCTAGCTTAGGCTTGATGTGTTCGTTTTCATCCTCTCTGCCTGTCTGAATCTTGTCATCTGTTACAAGAGGCATTGTATAGGCTTTGAGGAGATAGTGTTTTTACAGAGCACTTAGAGATTTGCTTATTGCTAAATGTCAGAATGTTCTTGTGTATATACAGCTGGAGCTGTGACTTGCACATGGTGTGGTGAAGGGACCTGTTGGCTCAGGTAAGCGCCTCATTGTCATGTTTCCGCTTAGATCCATTTAAGGTTTAAAAAGGAGATATTTCCATCCAGTTGTTTCATGTAGAACTCAGACCAGAACAGGACTAGCACATCAAGTCTATAGTACTGCATTTTGTGCAAAATGTACCCACATGAACACTAAAACTTTTTGAAAGTGTATGAAGTCACAGAGGCAATCTTTTCTATATGACACTTTGTTTAAGGGGCTTGTTAATATTTAATCAACCCTGTCATATTAGGATACTGATGTAAAGCTGCAGCTGCAACTGTGTGTCAGTACTGGTTCTCATTAAAAATGCAGTGCTTTTACTTGGGGAAAAGTAAGCAGGGAAAAAATAGTTTTAAGTTTCCTATACAACCAATTGCATCATTAAGCTTACATGATGATTATAGTCAAATAATGGCTTTTGATCTTTTTAAGCAAAGAGCAGTACCCTAATTTGCACACAGTGTAGTAAAAGGGGATGCAAACTGATTGGGATTTCTTGTTACTAATGAATTAAACATATCTTAGTAATTTAAACTAGTTTTTACTATTATTATTATAATTTTCCTAAATGACTTTTCATGGACCTTGGTCCAGTAATGAAACTGAAATATGTCACTTCAGATATAAACTCTTAGCCACTGAGCTACATAGGGTGCTGTTCAGGTCTGGTATAACAACTCTGTTGGAAAGCTTTACTCCAGAATTTGCTGGAAATTTACTATTAGACAGTTTCTGTCATATCTGAGATTTTTTTACTGGTTTTCAAAAAAAAAAAAAAATTGTCAAAATAGAGATGAAAACATATCACACTTTGCAGTTACATGTTAAACCAATTATATTCCTAGTTAAGTTGAATACTATTGTAAATTTCAGCTGCTTTAATTTGTTTGCGTTCTGCAGTGAAATTCTTAGCAATACTACATTGCTGAGCAATACTTTCCAGATAGGGGCATTTTGGTTCCTTCTTTTCATTGTTTTGTCTGATCTTCTGATAGACTTCAGTGGTGCTTTCAGGTGCTTCAAGGATCTCATAGCTTTCTGTTATTTAAACTGCCTGATTTCATTCTGTAAGAGGACAATTTGTTTTCACAATCAGAAGGCTACCTACAGACACTGGTAGGTCATCTAAAGTATTTTACTCCATGATATCAGACATTTTAATCTTAGAAGTTAGGCAGATCCAAAGCAACTTAATTGTTCTTGCATATTGACAGAAGGGAATTGCATAGAATAAAGAGGGTCTCCATATGATTTTTTTTCATGAATTCCATAGGGAGATTTATTCTTTCATGAATAAATTTCCTAGAATACTTGACTGTCAGATAGGTCTATCATGTCATTCTTTAATGTATTCTGTTTTGCACAATACTAACTTTTTGGGATTCTCTCTTTGAAGGAGTCATAAATTTCAAGCATTTTCTATCTGTTGTCCTTTAGCCGAAGTATGTTTGAATTAACAACATTTTGCTTTTATAATTTATACTTTCAATGGTTTGGGTTGCTCCTCTTTTTCACAGCTCCTTTTGTATTAAAATCCAGAAAAGATTATTTTATGACAAGCGTCTGTCATCAAAACAATAAAAAAAGTATCATCTGTACCTTGTGATCAGCAAACTGAACTTTGGCTCCCAAATTTTTATTAGAGTCTGCAAAGGACTATCTTGAAAAAGCCATAGATGTCTCATTTCTTTTCCCTTTCAGGATTTCTTTTATTTTATTCATAATGATTTTGCTTAAGTACAACTGTTTTTATGATGCGCTTTGTTTTGCTTCTCAGAATTACCTGTAAAAATTGAGTTGTGTAGGTTGCCCTGTTAATAATGTTGCTCTAAGAACAGATTATTATATAGGTGTCTCTAACAAACTGGGTGAGTTTCTTGGAGCTTGTAAAATACATTAAGGGAGTATGAAAAGGAATATCAGGCATAGTTGGAGAGAACACTTTTGGCCTCCTTTTATGTTGCTCTGCATGAAAGCTTCATCTTTGGAAATTATGCATGAAAACCTAGTACATCATCTTTTCAGAAATGGAAAAATTATTCCCACCCCACCATGCAAAATCCAAGGAAAAGCAGCTTTGTTTTTCTTGATGTAGCCTCTCTAAATGTAACACTCAAGTTTTATGTTTCTGCACTGATTTTAAGCACAATATCTCAATTAATTTAATATTTAAATAGGTAGGCATATTTATTCAGTTTGAGCTTTAGATTTAATTCCAAAATGGCAAAATTCTGAAATAAGTATTTAATGTTCAGGTGACTTGTATAGTATCATTTTTACAGCTTAGCTAGACACTCTAATAATCTGCATTTTTTTTTCCCTACCTTTTGAACATACAAAATAAGTAGTACCTATTTAAAAAGTTCCATCAGCATATACTGAAAAGAGGCAATCATCGCCTTTATGCTCTGATGTTAACATGAAATATTCTCACCTCATTATTTTCCAATCACAATTTTTTTTTTTTTTCAACATGCAAATGTCCAAAACTTGCTGAGGATGTCAGACTCAAGTGAGACTCAAGTTCCTCCTTCATGACATTTGTATCCAAAGGCGACATATGGCAAACAAGTATTTGTTGCTGGCAAAAAAGCGATATGGCAAGGGCAGTCCGTAATGCAGTGAGTGACTCGGTATGCAAATCTTGATGTTTTCACAAAAGTTGCTTCCAGTGTCTCATTGATACAAAAATATAAGTATTGTCTTGAAGAAATAAAAGTTTTCTCTTAAAAAAGAAATCTTGAAGATGAGAAGGAAGAAGTTTTAAGAAGTATTTTACATAGTTTCTTATGTAAGGACACGGATGAAGATGTACTGAAAGTACAGATAAGCTTCAAGCAAGCTTTTGAAGGAAATATTTTCAGCTGAAAATGCATGTAAGGTGCAGAGCCTGCATATTTAAAACAATTCCCCAAAAGTGCAAACTTGTAGACTGCAATGATACACTAGAAAAAGCTGACAGAAAGAAGGAAACATGAAGCAGCAAAGAGAAATCTTTTAAATGACCTCTACGTGTACAGGGCTGATCATCAGTCAGTAAGGAGTCTTAGTGCTTTGAGTCTCACAGAGTAAAGCAAAATGCTGTTTATGAAAGTGAGTGCATTTATTTTTGTGAGAGATAGAATAATTTGTGTAGCATAGTCTGGTTTCTGGAGATTTCTTCAGTGAACAGGTTGTCTTGGGTAGTATTCTTTGATTATTTATTCTCATTGGCCAGTACATAGAATATTCTGTTCTGATTGTGAGCATTGCCACAGCAGATTTCTGTCTATGTTTGTGTTCCTGTATGTTCTCAAATGTTCACTTGTTCCCTGCTGCAGTGGTTTTTGGTAATGTTGAATGAACCTTGCTTGAGCACCTAAGAAAGAAGAATCTAAGAAGAGGGCATAAGCTCTTTTATTATTATTATTATTATTCTACACGTATATTCAAGTACTTCTACCAGGTTTTGTGACCTGAAGGTGGGATGAAGGTGAATGGAGAGAAGGATCTAACGTAGGTCAGTAATACAGGGTAGTATGTTATCTTCTAACTTGAAAAAGAAAAGGATTTCAGCAGAGGAAGAAATTATAGGATTTTGTTTCAGTGTTACAGCAAGATTTGGAAATTACTTCAGGTTGGTGAGACTGAGTAGAGGAGATACTGTAGTATTTACTGTAGCAAAAAATGAGCTATGCTGGGCAACTTTTAGGAACGAAAATTGAGTGTGATATGGCTATGCTTTGCTTGAAATGATGCAGTGCCATTCTGCACAAAGTGTAGAAGAAGCACTGAAAAATAACATCATGAGATTTGGTTTTGGAGACTGTATTAGGGGTTGTTAATTCAAGGTTTATTCTGAGGAGATAAGAAACAACACATTTTTTCTGATAGTAAGTGAATAAATTCCTTCCTACATATATAGCATTTCCCTCCCTTTTTTTGGCAGTGATAGTTTGCAAAGATAAGTGTACTTAAAACTGAGAAATTTGTCTTGAAGAAATGCTTGAGTGCTTAAAGGGAGATGGAAGTTATCCAATGTGACAGGTGGGTGAGTTGGAAAGTGCCCAAATAGCTGGCTCATAGCATAAAATTTCACTGATTTTTCTCATATAAATCTGGTATTCTACTATTTTCTTGTTAATTGAAAAAATATTTGGAAGTACTTGATTTCAGTGTAAAATTGTGTGCATACATATTACAACTTAAATTACTGTAAATTTGCATACAGCCTTTATAAAATGTTAACATATCTATCTGTAGGTAGATGTAGATATATAGATAGCCTGTGCATAGGCAGACATGCAGCTCTGAGTTTGTGCTGCTTTGCAGGCCTCCTGTTTGATTCTAGCCATACTCGTTAATGAAATTTATCTTTTGAATTTTTTTTCTATAGTTATGTAGTTACAACAAGTAGGCCAACAACCAAACAATATATTTGCTGAGTAGCAAACTAAAATCTAGATTTACATGGTTTCTGGAGTGACAGTTTCTCTTTTCCCTACCTTTTCTCTGTGTCTTTAAGACTGCTGTGGAATGTTTATCTCATGTATTGAATATATGGTTTTGGCTCCTTTCTCCTGGTACGTTAACTGATATGTTAACTGAAACTTTTGAGTTCTGTCTGTTCTTCCTTCAGATGTCAGCTGTTTGTATATTACCAAAAGATTCTTTTCCATATCTCTTGATTACTTGACTATTATCTGTCTCCATATCTCTTGATTAATATTCTTTGGGCAGGGACACACACACACACACTTCAGTCCTATTTCATGTGCTCTGTTGGTTCAACTAGCAGAGCATCAAACTAAAGATAGCATCATTGTTAAATGTCATATGTTCATTGTCTGAATTTTTGGGCTTGTTTATTCAAAATCTTAGTGCTGGTGAGGAAAAAGAGACCGAGAGTACGTATTTACTCCTTCCAGTTTCTGGAAGGTTACATTTCCTTCGTGTCTGTGCTGAACTTCTTCCTTTACAGTGTTTTAACACCTGTTTATTTCTGAAGGTAGATAGTCTACATCTTTTCTAGACAGAAGGAGAAGAAGCCTAACCTATCTCAAGTGTCTTATGATGATTTTGTAACGTAATCTCTTCCTGTCATTGCACTGGATCTTGTTTAGTACCAGAGCAACAAAAAGTGATGGAGTTTGTTCTTTTGCTATACAAATATTTTCATTAGAGAACTCCTTTTTTCTTTTGAGTGCTTGGCTCACATGGATGCTTTCAGGGATTCCTTTGATACAATAATCTTGTGTTATGCAGAGGTCTGTATTCTTTATATGTTGGCTGTAGCATGCAGCATTAGGTTTCAGCTTTTAAAATGGATCAACATGTAGTTGATAAGGTAAGCATTCAACTGAAGCCCCATCTGCATAGAGGGAGATTAACAATAAGGACCAAGTTTGTGATTGTGAAGTATATCCATTCAGTTTAACTTGGACAAAGTTTTATTCAAATTTCAATTTTATTTCATTGCATACTGAAAATAGCCATCTTTGGTTTTGATCATACTGATTTGGACAAACAAAAAAGCATTATTCCCCCCTTGGAATTATTTTATCCTCCTGTACATAAAGCTTCTTTTATGAAAAAGAAGAATGATCTTTGCCTAGATTTGCATACACTGAGTATGATTATTATGTCTTTGTGACCTGTAGAACCCCAAAATATGAATGTATATGCTCCTATAACACTGGCACTGAAACACTAGCAAAACAGTGTTGCATGCTTTGTTAAATTTCAATTAATAAAAGGTTATGAGGATGTTTGTGTGACCTTGAGAAAGTTAACATATGCAGTATGCAAGGAGTATGTAACAAAAAGGATATGGCATCTTCTGTAAAAAATAAATAAATAAATAAATCTGTGGGGTTTTACAAAACACTGCTGTTTTCATTGCTGTACTTCTGGGTTTTGAAAACATCATAATGTTATCTTATGTCTGTAGTAACTATATATATTGGGATCACGTAGTAACATGACTCCGTGCCCCAAGTTGTGTAATTTTTCATTGTGTGTATTTATGAATAATGTTGGTCAATATAACATATCATTTGATAATTGAAGACAATTCTGCTTTTTTCTCTTAAATTGGTTGTTTGGTACAGCACAGGGCTCTATATGGGAATACAGGAATATTGGATTAAGTCCTAATACTTAATACTGCGATTCCATTTAAAAATTGGGGGCCACTACTTGAACAAGTGAAGTTGGCTGAGAGGTTGAGCCTTATTTCTTCCTGCGGAGTTCCTGCTGGATCTGATAATATGATTTTAGGTCAGAATTGGCTCTTAAAAGACCTGTTGAGAGTATAGCTAGAAGAACTGTAACTTGTCTTCTTTTGTCCAGTGAAGACTGGAAGATGCTAGGAACAGAGAGAGGTCTAGTGTTAGGGCTATATGTGCAACGTGGGGAAAATCATGGACGTTATCTTTGTTCCATGTCTCTGTTAGTTTTCCTTGTTAAACTGGATGTGCGAACTTATTAAAGGGGATGCTGTTATTCAGAAAAGGGTATTTTAGGTGTACATACTTTCATTTTCCAGGTAGATTGTTCTGAATTCCTCAAGTAAGAAGTTATTGTATTAGGTGCTTTTTAAAAGCTTAGCAACAATTGTCTTATATCCATGCATGTCTTAGTCTGGAAAGAATGTTTCTATAGTTCCTTTCCATTTGGAGGGAGATACGTTCTTCCTATTTGAGTTGTTGGGTGATTATGAAAAGGAAGAGTACTGAGGTAACACTATATTTGTACATTAAGCATTGTTTCCCTTTTCAACTATGCATATGTGGGATGTATGTAGGAGATTTAAATTCCAGGAAAGACTATTTCTAACCTGAGCCATTTAAAAAGAGAAGTTGCTGAAGACTGACTTCTGCACTTGAGTTGCTTCCATCACTGCAGTACTTGCTTACTTTCAGAAAACCACCTCTGGGCAGTCAACTTAGTGCAGTTCCTTAGCTTTCAGTTGGTTTCTTATTACTGTGGGGTTTGTTGATGCTGTTGTCATTTTTCCAGTTAATTTGTCACTTGCAAAGAGTGACATGGCAAAGCAGAGTCAAAAAATTATTTAGCAATCTCCTGTTCTGCATCTCTAGTTAATGTCTTGCAAGTGTTGTGTTTTCAGTTGTGATTCTCCAGAATGTCCATAACTTTAAAATAAAAAAAAACAAGTAAAGAAATTCTGGCCGCTTCAGGATGTTGAGTATTCAGTGAATGTAAGAAAGAGTCAACAGTTACTCTCACTTATATCACAAACTTTCTAGCATGTGTTGGGAGATAGTAAGAGAAGAAACCGTGCTGAAATGCATTTTCCCATGGCTTCTGGGTTTTCTGTGGAAACAGAGAAAGTGGTGTGGAAAGCTTGTGCAAATCTCATCGTGGTAACAGGGCTGGAATTTAAAATTTGCATCTTACAGCTTTTTCACCTGTACTCCTTCCAGACAGTGGATGACATCAGAAATGCATGTGGCAGCACATTTTGCTCTCAATAAATGCATTTTTTGTGTACTAGGCTGAATATACTTTGCTCTATCTCTTTCTAACTTCTGGTTCTGAAAAAAATATTTTCCATGTGAGGGAATTGAATTATGGCAGTTAAGAGACTGGATTACCCGAAAATGGCTGGCAGTAACTGCTGGAGAGATTGAAATTATGCTTATTGGCTTTGGCAGGATATATACAGAGAAAGAGACATTTCCTGTAAGCTCCCTATTTTTGTTGCAAAAAGCTGCAGGTGGAGAAAGAATCTAGGCTGAGATATAATGAGCTGGAGACTCCTAAGAAAATCTGTTATCTATAATGATCATGGCTGCTTTTCGATACCAGAGCAACCTTTTCTCAAGTTTTATCCTGCTATAGTGTAGTCTGCTACGACAACCTAAAGAACTGGCATGCCTTTTCTTTCAATTTATGCAAAATGAAGCAGTGATATAATTGTCAATTGGACTGGTAGTGAGATTCTTGTATAAATTCTGTTTCATTTCATCCCCAAGCTATCATAAACCAGGATTATCCATTTGTGAGAGGGACTGTTGAGAAGAGTAGAGAAAGAGCAAAACCTTTGTTGATTATTTCTATCTGCTATGAGTCATTTTACCTCAAGATACACCAATCTGCTGATGTTGGCAAGTTCAGTGACATATATGTTGATGGATTCCAGTTGAATACATAAGGAGTATGTGATGAAGCAAAGTCTTTGGGCTTGCTTGTTCATTTGCTTTACAGTCATGTTTTCAGTTTTGTACAGCTGGTATCCTCAGTTTTCTGTGATTTTTATTCTGTCATTGTATCATCGAGTTTTGTTCTGTGTATTCTGATGTCCCGTGTATGGTTCAGTGTTGATTGTGAGGTGCACAAATTATGCAGGGCACGTGCCTTTAAAAATAAATTGTAGCATTTAAAAATAAATTTCAGTTATTGCCTGGCTACCTTTTCTAAAAGTAAAGATAAGTTGTTTTCCAGATGTTTCACTATGTGTGAGGAGATGATTAGAAAATAAAATACTTGAGTTAATTATTTGCAGCCTTGAAAGTACTGTAGCTGTACAATTGCTGTCTGTGCTTTCCAGCACCCCCAGTGTTAGGAGCCCTGGGCACTGAATGTAAGCTTCTCTGCAACTCAGTTCACTAGAGGTAGCAATTCTAAATTATAGCATTATTGCCATGTCTAGCATTATTTCAATATATTTATGGCTTAAAATTGTTCTTTCTTCAAAGCGGTAGGATGGCAAATCACTCAAGTTTGGTCCCACTGGGGTAAGACAAACCAGTGGATGATTTGTTTTTCATACTTGATTCAAACACTATTCTTATCTTTTTTTTTTTTTTTTTTTTTTTTTGATTATTGATGACTCAGGTAATGAGATTTTAAAATTGTCTCAGTAGTAACATGTTGGGAGTGTTCAAAAAATAACTACTTTTCCCCTTGATATTTAGAAGGAATATATGCTTATCTTTATCCAAAGTTTGTTTATTTGTGAATATAGTAAGGTGGAAAAGTCTAAGTTACATAGCTGGTACCCAAATGCCCATAAGGACTGAAGTACTGAGGGTGACAAGTTAAAATATATAAAAATATATCCTAGTAGGATGAATTTATAGGTTTTCTATCCGCTTTGTGCTTCTGTTTGTGAACTAATTTGTTTGGTGCATTCAGTTCCGAATCTCAATAGTTTTTGTTAAATCTCTCAATATTAGTTTTCAAATGTCAATGTAAAGAAAATGGGAGTCCGAGGTTAGAGGATTTTATTGAGATGACTGAGTGTTGTAAAGTTAAAGGGTGAGGCTTAGTAACTATGGATTTTTCAGCCTGCCACATACTATGTATATAGAAACAGGAGGAAGAAAATATTACGCAGTTGCATAATCTTAGAAGGATAAAGGGCAGCAAAATCATTACGTGTTTCTGGAGCATATAATGAGTTAATATATTCCATATCATATTTAAGAGGAAGACAGTACAATGACAGGGAAAAAAGTGAGATGATATTTTAGCATGTATTTTGTGAAGGCATTTGGGATCAACCAGACCTTATGCCTAGTCTGTTTTGAATGTCTTTCAAAAGGGAGAGCTATAATAATGTGGTTAAAAATCATGGAAGTGTAGATGAGCATTTCATTGTCCTCTTGCTTATGGTTAACCTTGATGCATTTAGAGGTGACAGAACAGAAAGGATGATTGGTCATCCTTTCATAATCTACTGATGTGGTCACTAAAGGAAAAAATTAAAACCTATGAACACAGCAAAGGTTCTGAACATTGCTGAAGAAATAAACATGCCATTTTTCTGGCCAACATAAGCAAATGTCCCAGTGATATTGAAGGGAAAAAAAAAAAAAAAAAAAAGCTATTTCTTTGCCTTTTATCAGATAGCTTGCAACTGCCTTTCTAATTTGTATGGATTCAAATCTTAGTTTTAGCTAACAAAGTTATTATTGGAGTAGTTAATTATTGATAATCATCTCTGTACTACATCTGTGCTGTCCTGAATTGCGTGGCACTTGCTTGCCTTTCAGTGATGTTTGTTTTGTAATTCAATCTTTACTCAGGCTGGCATTTTAAAGGTGTCCAGGCATTGGGGAAATTGAAATAAGCATACTCTAAAACCATACAGAAGTAAGCATCCTCAAAAATGTCTTGTAGCCTGAAGATTGTTTTCCACAGGGGAAAGCTGTAAACTTCAAAGGATACTGAAAGACAGTATACATCTAGTAGACTTAACAAATAGAGAACATGTTCCTTGTATTTTGTGAAGTGTGTGAAATCCTTAAAAAAAAAAAAAGTATTGTGTAAGTTAATCACCATAAGTAATTGCCTTAAAACCAATTTCCTTGTGCTTTCCAATACTCCTCTAAGCACAAGAATACAGAATGGCCCATGCAACGTGTGTTTTACATGATTGCAGAATCTGTAGTGATTTTGAAAATAAAACAGCAGGCTGTGCACATAAGTGGCTGCATCAAATGTAATATGGCCTGCCCTACTTTGGTGACTCTGTAACAAAGATCCCTTTCTTCTATTTTGTATCCTAGGATGTCTTCCTGGGGCCTGTTATTGTGACAGCTGTAATTTCATAGAAGTTATTTCCTTTCTTCCTTAAGCCTTACAAGCAGTATATTGCCTTAGTTACTCTGTGGTGAGGTTATTTTCACAAAATTGTACTGTTTTTTATTTTAAACTATAATTTTATTTTAAAAGGGCTCTGTGGGTATAGCTTCAGGTGTTACTTGAATAAGTAGAAGTCTGATTAAGTGATTTTTTTTTTTTAATATATTCCTGCAGTATTAACAAGAAAATAAAACAGAGTGCATAGTGTGTGTTTTGTCTTAGTTCAGACATGAGTGGGCATGCAGTTTTTCCAATGCTTTGTGGGTCAAGTTGAACAAGAAACCAAGTTAATATCTTGCCACAAAGCGTGGCAAGGTAGGCAACCTAAAATCTGTTAGAGAAGGTTCGGTTATCTTATACTGTTAGTAAAAATAGTAAGGTACATGTTTCAGTTTTCTTTTGTTTGTTCTTTATGTATCATAAAAATAAAAACTTACTTGAAAAATATTTTTTGATAGAACCCACAAAACGTTGCTGTGTGTAATCTGTCAATATTGCTACATTATTCTCCTAACTACAAGTCCAGAAAAAATATAAAAGGTAGGAATGTCTAACTGGCAGTCTAGAGGCATGTATATCCTTATAAAATTGTAACGATGTAGTTCAGTGGGAATTGTGTGTTCACACATCCTCTCGTTTTTATTTTTTTCTTATTTCATATCCTGATAGAGATGTCTGTTCCTAAGTACTATTTGTTTCATAGGTAGCTCTCAGAAGACTGTAGGATTCCCATATTTGTGTCTGGTGCAATAATTAACATTTCTCTATCTGTCATCAGACCATGCAGACTTCTCATACATTTTGCATGTCCCCATTTTACTAAATATGCTTGTACATTTAGGTTGTTTCCTCACTTAGTTTGTCTTGAATTGATGGTGTGCCCCAAACCAGTAAAAGAGCACCAGTAGCAAGGAGGGAGAGCTGGCAACAGAAAAACACTTGTAAACAAGTTGGGGATTTTGGCAGTTGCCAATAATAGCCAGTCTAACTCTGCTAGCCCACTGTCTGTGTGTTACATATTTCTTTTCTTCAGTTTTCTAGAACGTAGTCATCTTTCCACTACAGAATCTCTTCCCTACCCAGTTCTTTAAAATCCTGAATAATGTGTTCTTGAGTTCAATAGAATGCAAGTTCTTTTTCTCTCTCCTCCAAAATCTTGATGACTATTACATTGATTTCCTGTTTTCATGCTTGATTACTCTGTTCTTCCAGAGCATCTGTGACTTTAGATGAACAAACTACTAAGTCCAACCTAATGTCCTGGAACTGTCTAATTGCTGCACTTTCATTTGGAATTTTATGATTTTTTAATTTTTATTTTTATTTATTTATTGGTCTCTTCTCCCAAGCACTAAATGACAAGATGAGGAAATGGCCTTAAGTTGTGCCAGGAGAGGTTTAGGTTATGAAAAGGTTATGAAGTATTAGGACAGGCTGCCCAGGGAAGCAGTTGAGTCACCATCCCTAAAGGTCTTGAAAAATTGTGTAGATGTAGAGCTTAGTGACATGGTTTAATGGTGGACTTGGCAGTGCTATGTGAAAGGATGGACAAGATGATCTTAGAGGACTTTTCCAACCTGAATGATTCCATGATTCTGTGATCATCTGGAAGGAGTAAGGGAACTCCAATGCTGTTCCTGTGTTTCAAATCTGCTCTGTCCCTACTGGTTTATCCATTAGATGTCCAAAATATATATGATATTCTTTCTCCTGTTTGGTTCTAACTTGCTTTTTGTCATTACATTTTGTATAAATTATTTGCCCCAAAATTAGTTAATTGTTTAAGTGTTTGCAGTACATAGCACTCTCATATGTCAGTGCATTGTACCAAAGATATAACGAAGATATAACGTATCATTCAGCTCAGTGAGTTTATGTTAACTTAGAAAAGAATCTGGATTAGTTCACTAAGCATACCATAATTATGTCCTCAGGAGATAAGTTCTCTTAAAGTATCTCTCAAATTTTTTTGAATATGTGATGGTATAGCATCTGTGAAGTAAATGTTCTGTCAATCATAATTGTAAGAGGTTTTTGTATTCTATATTCATTACTGAATTAAAACGACATAAAATTACTCGCTTCAGAAACAGGTCCCTTTGTATCATCTCCAAGTACTGGCATACTGACTGGCTGTATATACCATGACCCAGTAAGTTTTTATGAACAGTCTCAGCAGTGTAGTTCTGAAACACCTGTTAAAGCTAATAGTAATTATAATGAATAAGTGATTAATATAGAAATGTCATTAGTGGAGGTGTAGATCACGTTAGTTCAGATCATAATGCTTTTATTTTGTATGTTTTGTTAGATAGACACAGTTGTTTCCACACCTTCTCTATTATAGCAACTAATCGTAAAAATAAGAGCCTTGTAAAACTGCTTAGGAAATACATACAGAAAATATCAGAGGCATAAAAAATTACATTTTTCTTATATCTCATTTCTTTGGCACTCTGATTCATTGATAAGACTGCTTATATATGGGTGTGATTTTAACTGTGCTTTCTGCTGGGAATGCAATTCCATCAGCTGTGCCAGCTGGTATTACCCAGCATACATCTACTCTCCCAGCTTTTCTGTTTAACTGGCTCAACAGTGTTAATGCCCTGCTTTGTCAGCAAGAGAGTCTATTTAGGTGAAATCTTAGTTTATTGATTAGGAAAAATCAAAAAAGTCACCACAAATAGCCTTGAATATTTTGACAGTAAAGCAACCCAGAGAAAGAAGTGTCGCTGGTGTATAGTTGTCATTCCATGAAGATGTTCATATGGCTAGGTATCAAGGTACAACAAGTAATTCTGATGTGCATGTCTGCTAAAATGCTGTGAAGTTTGAGAATTAGTTTCTTTGGAAGACCTGCTGTAACATAGTGCTGCTCTATCTATACTCACCATTTATTCTGATTAGGATTCGTGTATATATATATATATATATATATATATATATATTTTTCTGAGAGATTAATTTCAGAGTGAGGATATCATTTATTGTCAGAAGGATTTCCTTCCCAGATAGCAGAGGTGTTGCCTCTGAGTATAGTAATGTGTTGCAAAAAACAAGCACCAATATAAGTATAAGCTGCAGCTTCTTGGAGTTCTGTCTTCTTTTCTGTGAATTCACTGGTGAAATTTCTGTTCCAGCTTTGGAGAGCTACTTTTGAAGCAAATTTAGAAGTTTACTGCCCAGGTACAGTTTTAGAAGTGTGAACTAAGCTTTGGACCCTCAACACCAGAGGTGAAAAAAGGAATTTATTAAAAATAAATTCCAACCATTTGTTAAATGTAACATTTGTCTTAAGAAAAATGGTGTTCGTGTTCTTGGTAGAATTTACATTGACTTGGTGCGAGGCACAGTGAATCTGGTACCTTTTTTTTTCTCCCATGTTTCTGCAAGAGAGCGCTTTTCATATGTGTTTATATACATATGACGTGTACATATACGTATGGCCCAGTTATATATTTACCGTGTAAGTTAAAACAAATTTTTTTTTATTATTGGGTGTGTATTTTTTGTTGTTGTTGTTGTTGTTTATTTATTTTTTTTTATGGTAGGCTCTTTGTGAAAGATAGCTTTAGTGGAAGGCATTAAAAGTTCTCTCTTTAGTCAGTGTGCATTTGCAGGGCATACTGGGTATGCCTTTTGTTCACCTTTTGTTTACCACAAAATGGAATAGGCCACAGTTAGATAGCTTTCAACCTACAAGAACAGCAGTCAAAATGAGTATAAATATGGACATAAAGACAAATGTTTCTTATTTAAATTAAACTATAAATAGTATTATAACTTTCAATTTCTAATCTAGTTTTATTATTCATTTAACAAAACAAAACCAGTTACCAGAGTATCAATGCAATGTTCTTAATTTGGAAAGAGACGAATGACAATTGGCACTGCCAAATTAAAATCACTTTGGCATTAGTGTGCATTTAAAATATCAGAAACAAGTACCAGGCTCCTCACAAAAAAACAGTCTGAGTTTATCTGAGTGTTTCAGCTGCTAAAAAGAAGAAGAAGAAAAAAAAAGTTTTTTAAAATTAATTTAAATTTCTCAATGACTTGGATCTTATTGGCTGGCTTAGCACTGTGTAAATAAATAATAGTACTAGCCATTACAAAGGCAGACTCTGACCTAGCAAAAGGGTTATCCAGCCAGGTTGGATACCATTTAGGTATACCATTTATACCATTGCTGGTTTTAATCTCAGCCTAAGAGATGGCTGAATATTGGTGTCTGCAAATGTTTCATTACTGGTTTGCATGTACCTTGATAAAATAAAAAAAATATTCAGCCATATATCAGCCATTCTGTCTTCAGGATTTGGTGAGATTCTCACGGCCTTTTGACAAAACCCATTGTGTTTTGGAAGCTCTGTTGCAGTTGTGTTGTTGCTTAAATAGAAGTGGTTAAAAAGTCTTATATAAATAACACAAATATATATTGGTGGATTTCTTAGATATTTGCTATTTATTAATCCTAAACGTATGCACCTGATAGATTTGTTAGTTTAATGGATGAGGGTTGTTGCAGAATTTTTTTGAGCTTGATTTTCTCTGTAAAACAAATTTTAAACAAGAAGTTTCTGAAGCTCTACGTGTAACTTTTATGATAAAGCTTTGTTTTGACAATCCAGAAATGTATTATATTAGTCTCATCTGTGATTGTGCATTTGAGTTTTTTAACTTAATTTTTCTGTTCTTGTCTTCAGTAAGTGCAGCCGAAAAGGAACAAAATCAATTAAAGGGTGACTGAGTTCTGGGAATAGAGGAGGTGGTTGTATTTTGTTTTAAAGATGTGAATCAGCAGTTAAGACATTTGTCTTCCCAATACGCATAGATTTAAAATATACAGCTTAGAAATAAAAGAAGCTACCACACTTTAACTTTTTACATATGTACAGGAATAGATTGCTGAATTCAAGACATTTCTTTTAGACCCAGTTGTCAATCTTCATTGTAGTCAGTATGTTTTGTTTTGTAGTCCTATATACCTGGCAATTCCTTTTTTTTCTTTTTTTTTTTTTTTCCTGCTGTTAAGTATTATATCAGGGGACTAACTCCTGCTCATCCCAGCCATTGGTTTACTTCCTTAAAGTTCCCATATCAGTTTAGAGAGCTTTTACCTGCAAGAGAGTGGCCAAACTTTAGTGCAATAAAAAAAGTTATGACTGGAGGGCGAGGCGAGGGGGGGCGGGGGGAAGGATCATATTTTTAATCTTACTCTCTATGCTTTAGATGTTTCTGTGGAATGCTGACTGCATCCTCTTTACCATGGGAATGGGTGCACTGGGACAGATGGCAGGACAAGCCATGTTTTGCCAACTTGACTGACCATCTGAAATAATGGAATCAAGGAAATAGAATAGCACTTAGAATAAGAAATTAGTGAAATAAGCAGTGTTGACAGCACAGGAAAACTCAGGATTGTCAGTGGATATCTTACGTACGAGAGTAGGAAGGTTTTTCTGGCCTGCATGAGCAATCTGAAAACTAGCTAGAAGTAATTGCGATAGAGCAATTAGCAGGTAGCAGAAGGGGAGGGAAGACATGCAGCGTGAAGCTGCATAGATCCCTGAAGGTAAGGTTGAAAGACTTTACCTGATGCAGTGGAGCTGAGATTGGGAGCGCGATCAGCAGTGCTTAAGCAAGAAGGTGAAACGGCTGACGTTATGAGTACTTTGTGTCCTGTGAGAGCTAGTACAGTTTTCATGGAATGATTGTTCGTTAGAAATAATTGACTTCTCACTCTGTACCAAATAATATTATCCATGATTTATTTGCATGTACACCTCAAAGGTGAACACAATGTTAAGGTTCTGGGAAAGGTTGGAAATTGCACAACCATATTCAAGCACAGATGTATGAAAAGATTCAGTCATTTACAGTCTTCATCTTAGCCATGGACTGTAGAAATTCTGGGATGGATTTATGGAAACAAAATGCAGCAGCAGTAAAAGCACTGTAGGGAATTTTATTTTTAATATTGTTGGGAAATAAACACAAAGGTTTGTTTTATTTTATTAAAAAAAAAAAAAGGCACCAAAGGATACAGTCTAAAAACATCACGCTGCTTGTATGTCATACCATAAAACTTTGTCTTACTGCTTTTATCTATGTTTAAGAAAGTCTCAAACGAAATAGTTTTGAAATTGCCTAGATGGTCTGGCTTGCAGATTATCTTTAAATCTTATACAGCAGCTGCTACTATGATTCCACTGAGTTACAAAATTGGCCTGTGTTTTTCAGTCTGGTAACCTACTAACTTATATAGTTGCATATGCTTTCCATATGAATGTAAAGAAAACAGCAGAACAAGTTAATGAGCATTTAGAACATCCATCTTTGTGTTTAAAAAGGGGGATTAAATATAATTACAATGTCTTTGGCCATCAGAAATGCTTGAATTATGAGAAATTATCAGTTTGCATTTTGTTTACTTTGTAATGATGTACATACTGTTACGTATTTACACTATGGCTCTGTGTTGGTAAAGCTCTCTGTTAATGAGGATAAATGTTATTTAAATAACTATATGAAATAAATATCCTTCTTAGTCATTCCAGAAGTACTGCTGCATGAAAATTACTCAAAGAACAGCCACTGAAATGTTTCTACCATATGAATACCGAAGTGTAGCTTCATTCTACATTATTTCTGTTGCTGTTTGGTTTTCCAGTGCATTTGCTTTATTTATTCTTGTGGTGCTGGTATTATTTGAAGTTACTACAGCAACCTGTCAACATTTGCTATTATAAAGTATGCTGGGATTTAGTTGCTAGGTGTTGAAGTTTGTTTTCTTACCCATATGACCCTAATATTTTTCAGTTGCTTCTTTTCCTGTATATGTTGCATCCACAGCTAATGTGCACTTGAATAACAGATTTTTTTTTATTTTTGCTTTAGTCAATATTTTGCAATGCTTATACTAAAGGAATCCAACATTATAGTTCATTAAAATTTTATATGAATTATGTGATTGGCTTTTTTTTTTTTTTTAATGGACGGGGAGTTTGAATAGTTCCTGAGACATTTCCTTCTCTGTTTCATTTTCATTTGACTTTCCATTTACTCTGTGCTCCTGCTCCTAATAGAATTGTAATGTTCGTGCCATCTATTTTGTTTGTTCTTACCCATGTTTTGAAAGGATACCAGCAAATCGGTTAATTCAAGAAGTGCAATTCAGTGCTGCTTCGGTTTCTGTATTCTTTCGTATTTAAATGTGTGTGAAGGTTTTAAAATTGGAAAACATACATTGTGTTGCATCTGTTTGAACTGCTCAAATGTATTCCAAAGTTATATCTGATAATTTTTCTGTGAGTATTCTCTCATCAGTTGAATGTTTACTTAAATACTTTTTTTTATATACATTTGACCTAGTTTTAATCAGCCTCTCTGCTCTAATTCATGAGATAAATCCTCAACACAACTGAAATGACTTGTTAGGATTCTCCTTGAAGTTCATCTTGTTTGCTGCAATCTTTTTCTTACTATTCAATCACTATACGCAATGCTTGATTAAATGAAATACTTTTTTGAATCTGAAGCATTAGACTATTGTGTTTGTAGGTAGTGCTTGGTTCTGAATTTCCTCTCACTGTCTAGTGAGTATGCAGCCCGCATTCAAAGTGTAATAAGTAGTTCTTATGCAGAACTTACTGTATTTTCAAGCAGTTCAAGTTCTTTGCATATTCTAGTAGGAGAATTAAACAGCATGGGAGAATTTAAATGATTAGAGATTAGAGATTTGCAGATTTGATCACAGCTCTCCACAGTCCTAAATAACACTGAAGTTCTAGCAGTGATAATGGTGATGCTGAGACAGCATGGGTACTTGAATGATCTGAGGCTGCATCTGAGGAGTGAATGTTTATTGCTGGTGTTTGGGGATTAGGAGGGGAGGGGCAAACTTTTAACCTATGAAGGAGCTAGCAGTTAATTTCTAATAGTTGAGATTGCGGACAAGAAAATTATTAAGAGATCGAATGGTATTGGTGTATTTCCCTGCTTGACAGCTGCATGGAAATGATGGAGGAAGTTTTTGTAGCAAACCAGCTGTACTGACATCTTTATTTATTTACTTGTTTATTTATCATTCAGTCACACTAATATGAATTTGGTAGTTTTGTTGCAAGGTGGCATGTGATCTTTGTTTATGGCTCTTTTCAGTAATCAATCAATCATCTGGTAATTTTAAAATGACAATACATGGTTCCTAAGAATAGGCATTCATGCTGTACCATAAGAACAGATATAGCTAGACACATTTTAGAAGTTGGTTTCAACAACAACAAAATAACCTTCTTAAAGTCTTTATGCCTTTAAGCAACATAAAAGGTCTATTTAAGGCTTGCAAAGAAATGCTACTTATTTCAAGAAGTGATTATTTAATATTAGTGCAGAAAGGCATTTTCTGGCATATGTTTAAGTACTAAAAATACAAGCAGTTTTTCATGTATAATATTCTCTAACTTCTGTCAGTATTTTTTTTTTTCAAAATCAAGACATCAGAAGGAAAAACACAGTTTCAATATTGAATCATTTGAAATTCATTCATTATTACTTCCAGCTTCACATTTAACATCACAAAAAAACATTTTTCTAACCCATAACTGTAAAAGTGAACTACTACACCAGGAAAATCAGCATTTCTTTCTAAAAAAGCATCATTACCCGAGAACACGACACCTTACCTGAAATCTTTGGCTTTACCTGCAGAAAATGTGTCTTCCTAGTCTTACAAAGTAGGCAAGCCTCTTACTAGCACTACTGTTACTCCAAAAGAAGGTATAATAGGTCCTTTATATTGTAATTTTCACTGTTTGTATGCCAGAAGTGTACTGGGTCTGCTCACGTAGGAATAAATAAAAAAAATAAAAAGGCAGTACGAACTGAACAGCAGCTAACATATGAAAGTAAAAGACCTCTAGTGGCCACAAACTGAAGTTAAAGAAAGCTTCCCTTTAAGTGGTAGACAAAATGGTCGGGGACAGCAAACTGCAGCTGATACTTTGGTAATGTGTGCCTGTGTTGCCTTTCTGGCGTAATAACAAAAGTGTAAAGTGAATCAGTTAAACAGAGAATCTGATTAGTACCAAGGGAAAATAAGCTTCTAGTCAGAGGGACTGAGGAGTCACCTCGAGGAATCCTAAACAAGCATGATGAAAAGTTTCAAATCAAGCTAGAAAACTATTTTGTGTGATCAACTCCTGCACATTCTCTTCTTTTAATATAATGAAGGCAGGTTCAATTTAAAACAAGAATGCAGGCAATTAAAAGGCATCAATAAGAAGGATTCTGTTCTGTCTTACTGCTATACTAACAATAGTTAAGCCTGTTACTACTGAGAGATGAGAAATAACCTTGAGTCTCAATCAAAGGCAGTGAAAACCTACGCTTATGGATAATTTTATATCTTAAGCACTTCATCTTTAGGAATTGAGAAAAAAAGTATTTCCTTTTGAGGAAGTTTGGAGTTTTGAGAGATGAAAATAATAGTATTTTATAGAAGTTTTAGAGTTCTGTAGTAGTTACTTAAACATATGTAAAATATATCCTTTCTTGCACTATTTCTTCCTGTAAAATACCATAGCCTTTGTTTCTAGGATGATTAGAATGTTTTGATCAAATATATTTTTTCTTCGTATGAATTCCTAATGGAAGAATCCTAGGGAAAATCACTTGCCTTTTAAGAGTCTTAAAGTAATACTGAGTTGTATTTTATATATAGTTTTTTGTTTGCAGATTATGTGCTTCAACGTGCTTTTCATAAATGGTGCAGATTTTTTTCTGCAGAGCCTATTGCAAGGGTAGCTTTTGAATTACCCTCTCTGAGTTCTCTGATGTTTCACATCTGGGCTTGTGAAAGTTTTCATTTGATATTATTTTAATATTCTTTAAAAATAATAACTATTGGGCATTTGGAATAGGTCTGATTTAGAAAGAATGCAATCTAATATCTAAACAAATCTAGATGTGTTTTATCTTTCTATTTATTTTTTACTGGTTTTCTTTCAGAGTCATTTTGTTGCATGCATGACAGCAATCTTAAACCAGATGAACAACCAGCATTACTCAGTTTACATTGAAACTTTTCAGACAAGTTCAGAACTAGTGGTGAGTACAAAACAAACATGGAGGTGATAAATATAAGTATTTTATTTGCTATGAAAAATAAAGTGTTGTTTTGAACTATCTTGCCTGATTCTTCTTAGCATGAAGTCAATTTCTGTACATTTTCTGCCTCTCCATCATTTTATTGCCTCCTCTTCTAATGGTGTCTTTGGACAATAATAAGATCAGAAATTTGGAAAGATATGTCACAATTGTTGTCCATAGCATTTAGGAAGTAGTTTAATTAAGTAATGGGATCTTTGTTTCACTCTGAGGAGAAACAACAACAACAACAACAAAAAAAACACACCACCACCACCACCAGAAAACAGCAGCAAAACAATCCCCAACTATTCAAACCCTCCATCCACATTTTGCACATCGTGATCTAGTTCCACTTTCCACTGTTGGTCAAGATAATGTTGTGCACTAAATGCAATTAAATGCAACTTTTTATATCAATTGTTCCTGGCATAAATTAATGTATTTGGTGTGCATTTCTGTTTTGTACCATTGGTCACTGGTTTCAGGATACCTTTATCTATACTCCTGACATAAGTCCAAAATAATTCTAGGTATGGGCTAAGGTTTTTTTTACATGATCTATGTGTTCTCCATAGAAGTAATACTTCCAGTTGGCAAGATTTGTCTGCTTTCCTTTCTTTGTTATAGTAAGTGTTATGCCATAACTGAAATTCTAGCAGATCTAGCAGATGGCTAGATTTTGCAATTCTTCATGTGCCTGAGTTTACTTGAAAACATGAGTATTTTAAAATAACTTCAACTTCCAAGCAGTTTAGGTACTTGAGGTACTTGGTCCTTGATAATGTCTAGAAATTCTAATGAAGACTGTCAAGCTAGGTAATACTTCATCTGCTTGAACAGTTCTGCAGAGAGCATTTAAAAAAAAAAAAAAAGCCTCTTTTTTTTTTTTTTTTTCTCTGTTTATAAAGGCATCAATTTGTTGTCTTCTCATTTTTTCTCGGGAGCATAAGTATATGTCAGTGAAGATAACGACTGGTTTTCAAATTTTCATGTTGAAAGCTATTTTTCACTTGTTTCTCTAAGTAATTTGACAAAGTACAAACGTTGCAGAGAACTGCTTGTGAGGTTTTGGTAATAGATGATGACATTTCATCTTGCTAGCCTCAGATTTTTAGCTGACTTGCTCAGAAATTCAAGGGTAAAACTGCATATATGCACTATACATGAAATAGAGCTTGAATGATGATGTTCACTTTATTTTTGTTCAGTATACTGGAATCTCTAAATACTTGCTGGAAAAATATATTTTTTGAGGATTTTCAGTCTGTGCCTTCATTTTTTTTCTTTAGAATACTAAAAATGGACTAAATGCACTAAGTAAAAAAACTGTATTGTTTTTCAGATCTGTTCATTCGTTATGCATTATGAAACTGGCTAAATAATAAGCAATTCAGCAGCTTTACTATATACTATATATAGTACTAACTTTTTATTTCCACTCATTTATGGCATATCTTTTCTTAAGAGCCCAGTATAACAACTTTTAGCGTTCTTTTTGATTCTAGGGCTGCTCTTTTGCAGGTCTTCAGTTCCAACCCACTGGTAGCAGTGGGATTTTTTTCCACTATCTTCACTGGGAGCAGAGTGGAGCCCTCACTCTTAGTTCTTTAACTGTGGCAGGAACTCTTACGTGACTGTGTAACACAAAGTTTATTTACTGTATTTTGTTGTTCTAGGACTTCTTGATGGAAACATTCATAATGTTCAAAGATCTCATTGGAAAGAATGTTTACCCTTCAGACTGGATAGCAATGAGCATGGTGCAGAACAGGTAAAGTGGGGCTGGAAGATCGGTGGTTGTGTTCTGTGTACTTCTGAAAAGTGAACTTATTTCATAACTTCTGAAAAAAAGTGAAGTTTTGCCATTCCAACTGAGATAATACCATTCCAGTGGTGAATGTCAAGAAGAGGTCAACATCCAAAATAATTTACTGATGATACATTAAATAGCTAGCTGCCTGTGCTCCAAGTCGAGTTATAACAAAGGAAAAAATAAGTAACACTGAAGTGGAAGTACGTAGTTGGTCTGTATGGTTGGTGACAGTCACAGAATCACAGAATGTCTAGGTTGGAAGAGACCTACAAGATCGCCGAGTCCAACCTCTGACCTAACGCTAACAAATCATCCCCTAAACAGAAGCCAAACTGTAAAAGGCCAGTTAAAGGCCAGTTAAATCTTATTTGTACCATTTCAGCATAGTTTAGCATATCCTCAGTGAGTTCATTGTGATGCAAGCGCTAACAAGCAACTTTTTTTTTTCTTCCCTGAGCTGATATGGTTTGTTGGATTGCTAAAAAGATTATAAAGACCAGGCCTTTGAGGGCATCTTTTTTTTAATATGTAGGAGAAGTTTGGGTCCAAGATGCTTTTTGAGGAAGTGTATTGCTATCCTATATATCATCTGGGTCTTCATTGTGATTAATTACTTCAAACAGATACATTACCTACGTAGCTACGTAGATCAAGCTATCATCTAAACAGAAACTTGTATAAATAAATTTATCATACTTCCTACTATTTACTCTGAGAAATTACTATTAATAAGGTGTCTTTGAGAACTCCAATATAATAAAATTAACTAAAGGAAAAATATCTTAAACCGTGCAGACTGTACACGTGTGGCTATAATCTGTCTGATTTGGTGTTGTCATAAATAATAGTGGGATAAACCAAGCGTTTTTTGATCATCAGAATGTTGGACAATCCTGTGTATCAACCATTGGGATGGTTTATTGCATATTCCTTTATTATATTAAATGATGTGCTGTTTGCTCTCAAGGCACATTGTTATTCCCAAAGCCTCTTAATTGGCCAAAGCCAATTCCCAAAGTGAGGCGAGGCTCACTGATGTGGGAGTGTTCTATTAGCAACTGAGAATCAACAGACTACTTGACTACTTTAACAGAGAGGAAACTGTTATTTTTTTTTTCTTTTTTTTTCTTTTTTGTTTGTTTTGTGTGTTGTTGTTGTTGTTTTTTAATTTACTTTTCCTCTTTTCTTCCATTAACAGCAAGTTGGGAAGAATGCTCTTTATCATGTCATGCTACATGGGGCAGAACACTTTGGGAAATAGTAAAATCCTCACTGAGGTCATAATACCTGATATAATAGCTGAGTTATTTTTGTGATCCTTCATGGTCGATTTAATTAACTTTTGTTCTAATGAGGGTTGCTTACTGCACACTTCTTCCTAGTTGCTGCTGCTTGTATGCGCGCTTTTTTCCACTTGATAGATGATTGGCTATCAGCTTATTAAAAGCAATAATTTCTAGGTACATGGCTTTGTGGGGAAATGCATTTTCTGGTTTAGGTAAAACTGTATAGTCTGCTTCATCTCTCAGGTATTCATAATTTTAATAATTTAATTTAGAGGCACATCATTCCTCCCTGGAAACACCTATACCTCATTGTCTTCCTGAACTGCACAGGATCTGAGATTCACTGAGTAAAAGAAATGGTTAGAGCAGTTAGCAATTAAACGTTCACATCCCTTCTGTTCCTCTGGGCTTTGAAATGGTAATTGCTCAGATTGAGTTTCAAAACACTTAATTATATCATAATTAGTGCATTGAATCAGTTTTGGTTAGAGTCCAGTCTGAAGTGGTTTCATAAGCATATCTATTGTTTCTGTGTCCATTTGATTTGTTTTTTGAATCTTATCAACATCATACTTAGGTATTTTAGTCTACTTTAGGTAGACTAAAAATAAAATACTACAGGATTTTTTTCACCAGTGCATCTTAAGGTTGGACCCTATTTGCTGAAAAACTCAATGTGAGATAAGCATAGGATATTTTCTACCAGTAGTTAAGATTTTTGTAAAATATGTTTTCATTACCTGTGTATATGATTGTTTTCAGACATAAGTCAGAGTCAAGTGATCCCTAGACCATTTTAAGTCTAACTTGAAAAGTTTAGCACTGCAGGTATTTGGCAAAACAGCTGGAAACATTACTGATTTTTTTTTCATTATACATAACTAAAAATAGCTGCTTTGCAGATGAACTGCTTGGTAACACCCTCAAGACCTGGATCTCATGTAGCTCACATGTTGTAGTGGCACTATTAGTTCAGGAAAATCTCATTATGGCTTCAAATCAGTGCCATCTACAACCCCAGGTACCTCACCATTCATCAGACTGTCCTGGCCAACTTGCAGAATGAGGCAGAAAAAATTCCAATTCTTCACCTGGCATGGGGTAACATTTTAAGAAATGGAAAGTAGGGATTTCAGATTTATTTTTTATTTTTGTAACATTGGTGAATGGCTTAGTTAAACATGACTTCTGAAAAAGTAAGATAAAATAAAATTCCACACTGCACATATGTATATTTCTCATCAACAGTATCCTTGAATAGAAAGTCTTTTCAGAGTAAGTAGCTGGTTATAGTATTGACCTGTGAATCAAAAAAAATAAAAATAAAAATAAAAATAAAAATAGTTGCTTTGTTCTACATGAGGAGATGGTATTTGTAAAGTTGCAAGCACAACCTTTAAGTAACAAGTGCATGCAACAAGTATAGAAGTTTAGTAGTGGTTGGACTGCATTTTCTTTTAGACGTTATGAAGGAAAAAACTTGAGCTGGTATTCACAATTTAAGAATGTTTTTTGAGAATGACAGAACAGTTTGGGAAAGAACGGATACGGAATGCAGTTGCAGGAAGTATGGGAACATGCTTTTTTCAACCAAGTTTAATTTAAATACTCATGGGAGAGATGCTATGAACTGTATATTGCTGCTGCAAGCACAGTCTTCCATCTATCTATCGGTGGAAGTGGAAGCTTTTCTTATTTTCACATTTTCAAAATATTTGTTACTGTTACAGGTATTGATGTCAGTGGATATTGTGACTATTCACAGGCACTAGCAGAACTGACTCTACACCAGGGAAACAAATCCAGTTGATAAGACTGTGCTTTATTCTTTACTCCAGCTGGTGCTGGAGTTCAGTCTGAGACTTGGTTCAGTCTCTGACAACTGTGATGGGATTTTTAAATAGAGAATATCAAATTATGTATCAAAATAGGAAAAAAAAAATCCTTAGTTTTACTCTGTTGATTGTTAATAGGAAGTGATTCTATTCTCAGAGGAAAACTCTGATTTATTCTATACAGATATGTTTCAAGAATTGGCATAAAACATTGCCTGCCTCATTGTTTGTCTTGCAGAGAATAAAAAGGGGCGTCTATTTATTCCTAAGAGAGAAAAAAATGCAAACACTTCAGGTTAGTTTTTGCCCTTGTTTTCAGACATGCATTAGGAGTTAAGATTGATTTATGTAACTAAAGATGAATGACAGTGTTGCAGTTTGTCCTGAGCAAATAAGACAGTATTTGAAAGGCTGATCTATTGTGTACAAGTAGTTTTTTTTTTTTTCTTTCTTTCTTTTGGTCTCATTTTCCTTGGGAAACATTTGGCTGGCCTAAGCAGAATTGACAGAAATGCATTTGTTTTTATCAAGTGCTTGAATTTTCAGGAGGTCAGTCAGAAGGCATTTTCACACATGCTTATGACATATTGCATAACTTTGTAAATTAAGTACATGAAAAAGTATTCAAAGCAACAGCTACAAAGGTCTAATGAAACTATCCCTTAGTTCATGCATGCACAGGAAGGTATATGAAACATAACAGATTCAGATGGCTTGTACTGTTCAGTCATCCTTTTAATCATGATGAGTGATAAGATGTGCACTTAGAGGGTTTGTTTCTGCTATGAGACTAAAAATGTCTGTGCTGAAATAAAATTTCCCTTCTGTGTGTGCATATATATAATGTGTATGTAATGGTCCTTTCAGAGGTAGAACATTTTATTTATTAATTTATTGTTCTTCTACATTGGATTTTTGGTGCACAGTGTCTCCAGATTCATGGATTTATATTTCCTTTCCATTAAATCTAGGCAACTCTGTTTCCTGCTTGTCTTTCCAAGTTCTCACAAAAGTCAGTGCTTTAATAGAGCAAATGGAATAAGGTTTGTCTAGGAAAATGGAATAAGGCAGATAAAGAGAAGAGGCAGTTGTTTCACTGTGAGTTGTAAGCTTACTTCCATGGAGAGTTACAGTTCCAGCTGCAGCTGCTCTGTCTGAGCCATTTAGTGCTTTGCTGTATTATAAACAGAACATCTCTTAAAACCATGTGTAATTAAATCTGGTTCTGCCTGAAGTAACAAATTTCAATCACTTGCATCTTCCTAATAACTAATACTACAGTATGTTTACTCACACTAACTGTATGTTGCCCGTTGTTAACCATGTTATGGAATTGTCTGCTTACTGAGCATCTAAACACTTAATTATGTGGTGACTGCAGCAGATCATCCAAGGCCATCTTGACTGCAGCAAGACAGGCTATTGCATATCATGGTCACAGTACACATTAGGTGTCTATTACATTTTTATGGTAGTCATTTAGTCTTTTGTCTAAAATGTAGAGAGAAAACATGCTGTGAGTCATCCTTTTCCACCTCCCACTGCAAAGTGGCCCATCTTTCTTGGGGCTGATTCCTAGGATGCTTATGCTTGTAGCGTATAAGTTCTTTAGAATTACTAGTGAAAACCTCAGTGAGGAGAACAACCCAACTCAGAACTTGTTAATGAGGTGTTTTCAGAAATTCAGCAAGATAAACTGTTATTATTCCAGAGACACCTTTGACTTGTGTGTTTCTAAGGATCTTCGTAATGTAGCCTGTTATCATAAATAAATAAGGTACCAAGAAAAATTCAGTACTCATAATTTTCATCAGGTTTAGAAGCTATTGAGCAATCTTTCCATGCTCTCTTTTCTGACAAGTAATTTCAGTCGATGCTTTGCACTGAAGATATTTCTAGGAAATTAAATATGAGACAACTGCATATATGTAACATTGTTTTGAACAGCTATCTTGTATTTTTGAAAGCTACATCACAAAATAACCCTGTTGGTGTATTATGAATTTAATGCATAATGATCTTTTCAAGACATAATCTGTTGGTTCAGTGCAACTGCCTCTGTATTGATACAGTTTTAGTTGTAAAGTAGTAAACTCAAGAAAACACTCAGACAAAAGGGAGATGCTTATTTGTCTGTAATTACAGTTTGTATTCTTATCTTCAGAAAAAGCCAGGCTTCCCTGGAAGTTAAAAAAATAAAATAAAATAAAAATAAAAAATACACATTCTGTATTGAATGTGTTTACTTGCTAAGTATTTTCAATAAGAACGTCTGAAAATATATTTTAATAATAATATATATTATACTGTTATAAAATAATACAAGTAGAGAGAATTTATTTCAAATACAGAAAATTTATTAAATGGGGAAAAGAAAAAGCAAAGCTCAAATAATTTTTTTAATCTTTAAAAATGAGATTATAAATAAAATACAGAGCCTGAATGATACTGCTTTAAAAACCAACAAAATAATGACAACAAGAAAAAAAAAGCCCAGTTAGTATTATGCACTGGCTATCCACAGCGTTATCCATTACTTTAATGTAATAGTGCAATTTTAATCCTTTGACATTTAAATAATGGAAGTATTTCTTCCTGTAAAATTGTTTATCAAACTATCACCTCTGCACCAGTCTTAGATATATAAAAATTAGGACTAAATGATATGTAGAAATATTGCAGTAAGGGTAAATTGGTGTTAGCAAAGGGAAAATAAATATGACAGTATTTATTAGTGAATGGCATTCTGAAGCAACCATGTTAAGTCACGTAGGGTTCTTTGTATCTTATTCCCAGACTTGATCTAGCACTAAAGACATGTGATTCTTATTTTATTTTATTTTTAATCAAGATATTTCTACTCTGAAAACAGTTGGCTCAAGTGCATGAAAAAGGAGAGCAGACTCAAGTGAAAAGATACAGTATAAGGAAAATTACTGAGAATGCTTTTCCAAATATGTTACTTATACCAGGAGCATTATGCCAGCTTCTTATCCACTTGGTTCTACAGCTTTGATATTTCTTGAAAGCATACTAAAGAGCACATTTTCAGAAGAGTTTTGCATGGGTGTGTACCTAATATACAATTTCAAAAAATTATTTTGTATCCTAAATAGGAGATAAACGTTTTTTTAAAACATGCTCTAAGCAGATGCTGAATTAAGAGCTGCATATAAACAGATTGCTAGCAAAATAAAGAGATCTCAAATGGAAGCTGTCATGTTTTGCGTTTGGTTGTATTGCAGCAAAGCAATTGATCATTCTTGTCTTTGTCTAGGTGTTGCTTTTGTATTACTGTCAAAATACCTCTGATATTTTGTAGCATGTAGTGGTTTCGTATGCTTGGCATAGCTATTCAAGATAAATTTTTGAATAATAAACACTCTACTAATAAAGAAATTGAAATGTACAAAATAAGTTTTAACTGAGACAGGAGAAGCTGGATAATAGTTACTTCTAAGCAGTTGTTTTCTGACCATGCTGTTTGCAAAGAGTCTTGTCATACATTGAAATAAGCATTTAGGAAAACTCTAATAAAAAAGCAATTTGCATTCAGTCTGAATGGTAAAAAAAATTCTGCTTCATTCTGTAGCAATACTCAACTGAAACAAAGGGAGAAATATAATTAAATTGTACTACTTTCTTTGCACCAGCGGTCATATTTTTCCAGTTACCATGGAAGTGAATTGCTTCCTAAGTGTTGACATTATGATGCTCTTAATAACAAGATTTCACATGGCTACAAGGTTTTTAAGTAGTGCTTCTGTTTTGCATTGCTCTTCATTTCTAAATTAATGGTAGTTTGCCAGTTTATTAGGAGATTATTTCTGTGGTTAATTTGTAAATATTTTTTGTTGTTTAGCCATTATCTTTTCACGTGTTTTCTCAGTCTTTCCCTGTTGTTTTGGTCACTGAAAAAGTAAATGTGTGTGTTTTAATCTCGCCTGTCACATTGATTGATTGCCTGGTCTCTCTGTGTACTTAATATCTTCAGGTGTAGTTTATAATTGCTGGTCATTGTTTCAGCCATTGATAATGATCAGCATTTGAGATCAGGTCTGACCTGCTTTGCAAGTCTCCTTAATTTCACATGCCATCTTGTTGCTCTACACGCAAGAAAGAAGAGGAAAGATGACAGAGGCCCACAACAGAATCAGTTGACTTTAGTAGCTGCTTCTTCATTGTTTTTCAGATATGGTATTAAAAATCCAAATTTTTAAAGGTTTCTTGGAGTAAGCTTTAACAACACAGGAAATGTTCTTTTCAAACTTGTTTCTTTTTTTTTTTATTGTTATTATTATCATCCAGTAAAAGTCCGTAGTCGATTAATTCTTTGCAGATGTTATTGCAGTGTAATCATACCTTCAAAAGACGTATTGAACATGGGTTTGAGTTCATGTTCATAGATAACTAGATGACTGAATTCAATCTTCACCTCGGTATCTGGATTATTTATCTCAAAGTTGAAACCATGAACTTCCAAATTTTATGCTGAATTGTGTGAACTTGAGAAGACACCTCACTGCTCTTGGACTATTGCTTTAGGAAGGATTCATGTGTGAGAGTCAGAGGAAAGGTGCACTCATGGTTTTGGTCTTTCACAAAATTTTGTGGGTCTAGAATTTTATTTCTTTTATTTAGTTTGGCTACTCAGAAAATTGTATATGCAGGGCTAAGTGAAGAACATTGTTTAAACTGTGAGCAGTAGAGGAGAGCTACTGAGTGTTCAGCCTTTTTGCAACACCAAGCTCTTTTACTTACGTGGCTATTCATTGTTTTAAATACGAAGGGATATTGTAATTATCTTGGCCACAGTGTTCTGAAACTAGATGCAGAGAAAAGCATCTTTGGCTAAGCCACTGAAGAACAGCAATGCCAATTTAAGTTGGTAGGTTGCAGTGGAGAGCCATTACTTAAAAATAATTTCTTAATGCACTTTCCTGTGGCTTTACCTTCATGCATGAAGTCTGCTAAAGTCTGCTAAAGTTCACACTTTTTTTTTTTTTTTTTTTTTTTAACTGTAATCATCTCTTTTTTTAATGCTACAAGGAGCTGGTGCACTAGTTCTAACTTGTTTGCTAAAAATAACTTGGAGTTCCAGATCTATTTTTTAGGTTTATCCCCTATTTGCACTTCAAAAGCAAAGACAATGTGCAGACCTATATTACTATTAAACAGTCACTTCTAAGGAATAACCTTGGAATCCTACTTTGATTAGCATCATAATGCTTATGACTACATCTTTTTTCCGTTTCAGTTCCTCTGTTTAAATGTATCTGGAAAACAATTGGAAATAAAATATTTGTCTTAGCATGACTTATACATTTTCAGCTTTTTTGGTTTTAGATTGTTAGTATATTTTACAGTGCTATTTGAGCCTTATTTAGAATATACATCCAGTTGTGTAGGATTCTATTCTTTGGGCTTTAATATGAAAACTTCTTATAGTGCTTGTTAGAATTCGAAATCAATTTCTCTGCCAGTAAAATAAAGGAAAGTAGAAGCAGTAGGACATTGAGAAGGCTACAGGACATAGCAGCAGCTGAACCATGATGATTCTTTTGCTGTTCTAAGCCAAAGCTTTGCCTTTGTATATTTAAATTAAGCCCAGAGACTTTGGCCTTGAAGATCATCCATAAATCTCCAGGCCTAAGAGGCTGGTAAATTAGAATAACAAATGCTTATAAACTCAGAAATTATAATGGAAATGACTGTGGGTAAGGGAATTTAAATAATTTTAGATCAAAATTGTTTCAACCAACAAGATAATAAATTCCATATTATTCAGGTAACCGTAGAGAAGCTCTCTCATAATTGAACACCTGAAATAACATATTTGTAGCCCTTGTAGTGATTAAAGTTAGTGGCAAATTTGAACAAGATAAGTTTAATAAGAAAAAACATCTAATTGCATTACCTGTATGAGAAATCAAAATCCTGTCCTTTGATCAGTCTAAAGTTGGAAGGCCAAACTGAGCAGATGTCTCCACATTCCAAGGAGTGGTAAGCTCCAATGATCTGCTATGGGAGGAAGGGGATGGGGAGCAGATTGTGGTCCTCACAATCCACAAGGAAATCTTTGTCAACCTGCTATAGCACTTAGATGTAAGCAAGTCGATGGGGCCAGATGGGATCCACCCAAAGGTTGCTGAGAGAACTGGCGGAAGAGCTGGCAAATCCGCTTTCCATCATTTATTGGCAGTCCTGGCTATCGGGGGAGATCCCAGACGACTGGCGGCTCGCAAATGTGATGCCCATCTACAACAAGGGCGGAAAGTAGACCTGAGAAACTATAGGCCTGTTAGTCTGACCTCAATGCCAGGGAAGCTCATGGACCAGATTGTCTTGAGTGTCATCACGTGGCACTTGCAGGGCAACCAAGCTATCAGGCCCAGTCAGCATGGGTTTATGAAGGGCAGGTCCTGCTTGACAAACCTGATCTTCTTCAAAGGACAAACCTTTTGTCCTTCTATGACAAAGTGACATGCTTGGTGGATGAGGGAAAGGCTGTGGATGTGGTCTACCTTGACTTCAGTAAGGCTTTTGACACCGTTTCCCACAGAATTCTCCTCGAGAAACTGGCTGCTCTTGGCTTGGACTGGTGTACACTTTGTTGGGTTAGAAACTGGCTGGGTAGCCGGGCCCAGAGAGTTGTAGTGAATGGAGTTAAATCCAGTTGGAGGCCAGTCACTAGTGGAGACCCCCAGGGCACAGTACTGGGGCCAGTCCTCTTTAACATCTTCATCGATGATCAGGATGAGGGGATCAAGTGCACCCTCAGTAAGTTTGCAGACGACACCAAGTTAGGTGCATGTGTCGACCTGCTCGAGGGTAGGAAGACTCTGCATGATGATCTGGATAGGCTGGACCAATGGGCTGAGGCCAACGGTATGAAGTTCAACAAGGCCAAGTGCTGGGGCACCTGGGGCACAACAACCCCAAACAGCACTACAAGCTGGGAGATGTGTGGTTAGAAAGCTGCCTGTCAGAGAAGGACCTGGGAGTTTTGGTTGACAGTCAGCTGAATATGAGCCAGCAGTGTGCTCAGGCGGCCAAGAAGGCCAAGAGCATCCTGGCTTGCATAAGAAACAGTGTGGCCAGGTGATTGGGGAAAGTGATTGTCCCCCTGTACTCGGCTCTGGTGGGGCCGCACCTCGAGTACTGTGTTCGGTTTTGGGCCCCTCACTACCAGAAGGACATGGAGGTGCTCGAGCGAGTCCAGAGAAGGGCAATGAGGCTGGTGAGGGGTCTGGAGAACAAGTCTTATGAGGAGCGGCTGAGGGAGCTGGGGTTGTTCAGCCTGGAGAAGAGGAGGCTCAGGGGCGACCTTATCACACTCTACAGGTACCTTAAAGCAGGCTGTAGCGAGGTGGGGGTTGATCTGTTCTCCCATGTGCCTGGTGACAGGATGAGGGGGAATGGGCTAAAGTTGCACCAGGGGAGTTTTAGGTTGGATATTAGGAAGAACTTCTTTACAGAAAGGGTTGTTAGTCACTGGAATAGGCTGCCCAGGGAAGTGGTTGAGTCCCCATCCCTGGAGATCTTTAGAAGACGTTTAAATGTAGAGCTTAGGGATATGGTTTAGTGGAAGATTTGTTAGTGTTAGGTCAGAGGTTGGAGTAGATGATCTTGGAGGTCTCTTTCAACCTAGATGATTCTGTGATTCTGTAAGTTATGTTGCACTGTGACAAGATAATTCCTTTCAGTCATTTTTCAAGATAATTTCTTCTGAAGTTGAATAGTACATGCTACATTTTACTGAGCTGTTCTGGGGTTCAGTCTTTTTATGATCTGTTTTCTATCTGTATCTTCTCTGTTATGTCAGTTACAATACATACCTGACATTATGAATAGTCATGTAACAAGAATTATTTCTCCAATCAAATGAGTTATCTTTTTCCTCTAGGAGCAACGTTGAGTTCTTTAAAGAGGAATATTTCTTTCAATATTCATTAAAATTATACTTTGCATTTTCATCAAAATCTCAGTGTTTATGTGAAGTGAACCTGTTTCACTTCACACTTGTGGCTATTTACCTAAATATTTAACTTCTTCTGAAGGGGGAAACTGAAACATATAAACATGAAGTCACTGAGGTAGATACAGCATGGTATTGGCAGAAGCCAGGAATAGAATTCAAACCTACTGCCTTACAATGACAGAAATAGACTCATCCTCTAGGCAAAATACAAAAGCACAAAAATATTTGGAACTTGACAGCATGGAAGTATTGCATGCTTTTTGAAAATGTGTCATTCCAGTATGTCAGATGAAAGATATCTGTGAGAAAGAAAGAGGTATTCACACAAAAGAGCATACATAGGATTATATTGTATAGAATATCAATATTTTTAATATGAGCAGTAATTTCTACTGGACACTAAGTGCATTCTTATACTTTTTGTAAAGTGTCCTTGGGGCTTTTTATGTATTGTAAACATTGAACCACAAGCTCATCACAAAAATTTTAAAATATGGTACACACAAAATACATCCATATTATGAAGCAGACTCGCACTAGTATAGTTCATGCACATTTAGGTCATTATGATTATTTCTACTCTATTTTGCACTATATTTCTGTGTGAAAAGGCAAAATACCTCAAAGTCTTTTTTTTTTTTTTTTTTTTTTTTTTTTAATTGTAAGAAAAATTATCAGCACCATACTAGGTTCTGCCCAAACAGGATATTTAGGTGGTGGATTAAGATGTGAAAACACAGAAGATGGGAAAGGGAAAAATAAGCTCAAAGGCTGAGGACACACCCTTCTAACCCAACAGAAAACTTTGAGTGAAGGGAAAACCGTGAGCAGTTGCAGCTTAAGAACTTGATTATGTGAGTTGGCAAGAATTTACCTCGTAAATCAAAGGAAAAGCTAGAGTAATATAGTTCTAGAGAAAAGATGTGACACTAAAAGGGCCTTGACCCAAATTTACTACTTGGAATAATACCCCTACTGTTCTGTTTATGCTGGCAGACCAGAAGAATACCATGTAGGTGTCTGTGTTCTGCCTAGCTATGTATTTTGTGTGTGTGTGTACCATTCTTTTTAGAATTCCTTTTTAAGCAAAATCTTTAACTGTTTTTATCAAGTATCAGGCAGTTCCGTAGAGATAAATGTACCCATGAGAGTAAAGCATTAGCAAAGAATGTTTAGTTTGTTGTGGGTAGTGGGGGGCAGCGTGCTGAGGAAATCTCATTTCCCAGAATAAGACTAAGCCACAGAAGAGGCCAAAAGCAAAGTACGATAGCCTATTCAGACCAACATAAGCTGAAATTGTGGTGGATAGACAGGGCAGTTCCATCAGCATGTAGAGGTTGTTTATAGAGATTGGTGATAGCCTGGAAGAACAGTGTTGAGCAAAATAAGGTCTCGAACTTGAAGTGATTTGATGACACTCAGCATTTCACAGATCAGACCCTTAATTCAACTGGCAAAATTAGCTGAACTAGCACTAGTGAAGATTAGATAAAACTGTTTCCTAGACCATTGGACACAAGTTCATCCAAAAGTGTGCGATGATGAGGCAAAGCAACACAGCACCCTTAGAAATGCAGTACCTTCCAGTGGCAGTTACTGTACTAGTTCAAACTGTGCTGTTCGTCTGATCACATGAAATAAGAAAGAAATCAGGGGAAATAGCAAGACACAGCACTGTGTACAAACTATTTTATTTCTGTGATCACATTAGTATTATGGAGTAATGTTAGATGGATGGAGAGAAGGCTTTAGGTTTTCCCAAAGATGTTTTGTACACATTGAGAACCATAATTATAACAAAAGATTTCGATCTAGCTAGTCAAGTCGTTGTTTTAATGAAGCAGTGTACTAGCCTTCTTAGCAGGTAAGTAATACTCCCTTTTAGAAGTCTGTTGAAAGCTCATCTTTTGCTTTGCCTACCTCATGAAGAATCTAAGAATCTGAATTTAGCCCTTCCAATTTATTATTATTATTATTATTATTATTTGTGATGAGACCTACATCCATTTCACCTGGTATTTTGTTTGACAGTGACTTGTAAAAGATTCCTAGGAACAGTACAACAGAACTGGGAGTAAAGTAACACTGATTGCTGTGTTCTCCCAGCCTCCAGTGACTGATGACATTTAGTAGTCCTCCTCTGATTTTTTGTCTTTGCATCTAATCGCTGATTTAAAATTCAGGCATTCATAGCATCCTGATTTGCACAGCTTATTTCTTATTTTGAATATGCACCATGATTTGGTTGAGTGCTGTGCTCTTCTTGCATGAAAAATAGCAAACAGTAGGTCTCTGTTGTCTCTGTGGTACTTCAAATTTTATAGGTTCTACCATAACCCTCCATAACATATTGTGTCCCCTGACTGAAGAAACCAAGTATTACCCACAGTCCATTAAATGTAATCATGTAATCATTTTTGTCACATTTGTTTGCTTTTCTTCTCTCCCTCTCTCTCTCTTTGGTATTTCTTTATCCTTTTGATGAGAGGCTAGAACAGCAGACAGTGTCCAACACAAGGATGCAACTTTCCTTTGACAGTAATGTACGGATACCCTGTGTTCTCTTAAACATTTGCTAATAATTCAAATTAATTGTAAATTAAATGAAACTCTTTATTAAAATTTATAAATTTAGAGCGATACAGTTGGTCTCTGTTGTACAAATATATTGTGCTGGAAAGTTAGACAAAGAAATGTGCTGTGCAAATGCATTTAATCTTGCTGCTTCAGTAATAAGTATAAATAGATGCTGCTTTTCTAGCTAGAGGCATCACGTTTACACTCTTCCACTTGGAGTATATACTGTGTATTAACTCAGCTTTGAACGTGGTTTTATAATCCACCTGAAGAGGAAGATGGACAGAGGTGACATCTTCATCTCCAGCCACCTATGAGAAAACTAAAAATATTTCTTTCAATTGGGGAAATGCAGTGGCAGCTCCTAACTAATGAGTGCAGAAACTCTTTCAGCTGTCAAACCTATGAGGAGGATGCAATAACATCTTGTAAATGAGCTGCTCTGTCACACAGAAGGTAAAATTGTGTCTGAAAACACAATAAGTTTTTTTTCAAGAATATAATGTTTTATGTAACAGAGGAAAGAAAAGATGTCTGAATTTTTCAGGGAAGATCAATAAACTTTTTGACAGCTATGCTTAAAATTGGTGATGCATAAGTAACATGTCACATACAGAATGAACCTGTTGTGTTCATGTATGTGTGAACCTGGATTCTTTTGGTGTCTTCAGCGTTTAAAAGTGTTTTCATCAATTGGAATTCCACACAAGATTAGAGTAGAATTCCAAAGAATATAT
>CM021777.1:5211971-5289333 GCA_011076525.1 Nettapus auritus
TTTTTTTTTTTTTTTTTTTTTTTTTTTTTTTTTTTTTTCCTTCAGGGTGTTCTTGAGAGCCATCAACAAATTTGCAGAGACAATGAACCAAAAATTTCTGGAGAATATGAATTTTGAAGTCCAAGTAAGTATTAAGGTTTTTAGCTGAGTAGAAGTAGCACATGTATTCTAGTCTGTCATTCTGGTCTGACATTTTGTTGGTAGTAAAAATACTGTTGATTTGAGTTCTGCGGGATCAGACTATCTTCGATATGATGTGAAAATCTGACTTCCATTGTTCATGATAAGGGAAAAATATTAGGATTTTTGCACTGTGATTCACTTAAAATAGGCAAGCAGACACCCCCTTTCCCTCCCCTCCCCTCCCCTCCCCTCCCCTCCCCTCTCTCCTCTCTTTTCTTTTCTCTGTAGCCAACCAAGTGTGTTCAGAAAGGCAACCTTTGAGATGTAATGCATATAACCTTTACAGTATCACATATATGTACATAGGGTAGAATGAGTTTAAATTTGTTTGATGCCTAGATTATTTACCAATTAGAATTTATTTTTAATTTTTATCTTGCCTAATATTTCTTTCTTTTTTTTTCTTCTTAATTTTTTTGCTTGCCTTTTTTTTTTTTTTTTTTTAGCATTTTTCTTTCAAAAATAATTTAAATATGGGCTTTTTTTAGTGTGCTTACTGTCATTCTTTTTAACATATCTACTTTGCCGTGCATTTTATCATGACAAAAACAAATAAAATGTATTTGGTGGACATAAGTATGGCTACCAGAACCATGCTAGCTACTGTAAACATTGAGTATCTGTAAAAATTTTACCAAGGCACTCAATACCTGTTTAAAATTTTGAAGAAACAGCCTAAGCTCGGAACTTTTATTTAAGATAAGCTTCCGGTGGTGTTTCTGCACATTCCAGAATATTATCAAACATAACCAGGGACATAGGAGTTAAATACTGAACCTTGTAGCTCAAGGGAATGTAAAAGCTTGTGCTTTTACTCATGAGTTGTCAAATATCTCAAGGCTTTGAGTAACCTAAACAACATTATAGTAAATGAATAATGCCATTAAAGAGTTGTAGTTTTCACAAGAGACTTAAAAGTGAAAGGCATATATTTATTTTTTCTTCATTAATAAAAGTTCTGAAGACCTTCTATAACAGTACCTTAAATGCACCTTTTAAAAAAGCTGCTCTTGGACTAAAAATGCCAGAACAATGCAAAATATATTGTCTAATCATTTCTTAATTAAAAATCTGAATTTGGACACCCACTGTTATCCATACTTATTCAGATCATAGCTCAAAAATTTAATGTCTTAAATATTTTTATTGTTTTTCATGTTTACATAGTTTGAAAAAAAAAAAATCTATGCATAGGTAAAATAAGAGCTTTGCAACTACTCAGACGGTGTAGAAAAGCACTTAAAACAAAAAATATGCATATTTGAATTGAGAAACTTTAGAGGTCCTTTAATGGATCTTCTTCATTTTCTGAGGATCAATTTTATCTTGAGCTATAGTTCAAGAAAATTTTTAATCATTAATAGGAAATGAGCAAATGACAACAAAAATAAAAAGATATCATTTGTTTAATGACTTCTCCATATGCAAGCATGAGCAGTGATTAACTCCAGGTAAATGGGTTCCTTCCATTGTTTATTAAATAGTTTCCTTTACAGTTTCCCTCTAAGGCTGTTAGGATTTTTAGATTTAATATTTGGCTTTCCACTGTTGTGTTTAAGTATTTTTAGTTAAAAACAAACAAGCAATCCTTCTTTGTGTGGCTGTTGTAGTGCTTGTATATTTTTATTTTACCTGTTAAAGTACCAGGAGTCTAGTATAAAGTAGCTTTTGTTTTAGCTGCTGTTTTGCAAAAGAAAATTCTAAATCAAGCTTAATTTCATTTTTATTTATCCATTACCTCATTGATGGGCTTTCTGGATACAGAATAGTGATGAGAAAATCAAATATAACTTTGAGATGCCTTTCCTGCACAGGAGAACAAGTCTTTGGGATGTCTTTAAGGTGTCTGTATTCAAAAGAAATTTAGGGTTTTTAAAGAAATATTTACTTTAATGAAAATAAACAATTCATTTACATTTCATAGGGAATGTATTTATTGCCAAAAATCATACAAGTCTGCAGATAGAAACAAATGCCATCATATTGCTTTTTAGTATTCAATTCAAACTCTTGCATTATAAATATTACAATGCAACGAAAGTATCAGTAGGCAAAAATTGGCAGTTGATGGAAGCTTGGTATCGGAAAGATAGATTCAAAACTTCTAACCAGTTTTGAATTTCTCTATATAGAGCAATATATATTATATACTGTAGTATATATTGAGCACTATATAATATATACTATAGGAATAGCATATGTCAGCATGGTGAAAATGCTGGAGTTGCTTACTGGCAAAGTAGAAAAAATATGTTAAATTATGTTAGAAAGAATTTATTCTTTGTAAATGAGCAAATGATTTATACTGTTTGTAGGATCATGTTTTCTTATGCACATAATCTAGTTATTAACTAATAATTATAGAAAAACCTTAACTAAAAATAATTAAAGGAAAGCCATTTAAAGCACAGTGAAGTAGATCTGAGTATTTTTCACTTGGCAGAGTGGTTACGTGACTGTGTAGCAGACAACCCAACCAAACAAAACAAGTAGACTGTGAAGTAATTGAGCAAATAAAAAATTATATATCTAGAGCAAAAGCAATGCAGAATTTTTTGCTAGTCTGTTGAAGGTTGTTAAATGGAGGATAAAAGGTTTGCGGCCTTTTTCCTGCTTCCAAAGCAGAATTGCTTTTTTACTCACAATGTGATTCAGGTAGAAAGTGAAGAAGAGGTATCATTTAGGACCTGTAAAAGGATGTGATTGCAATCTTTAAAACTGTTCACAAACTTAAAGCCATAGGTTCAGTGATGAAGCTGTTTCATACCTCAGAGACAAATACCAGAGCTTCACAGCACAGCAGTGATGTGCCATTCTACATAAATTTTCTGCCTTAGCTTGTAATAAGCTGGGTACATGGAGTCCATTTATGCGAAAAGCCCTATTTAAAATTCCAGTGCTTGGTTATCTACAATAGGTCTGAATATTGTGACTGACACTTGCAGTGGTCAGCCAGGAAGTACCAGAGCTGTTGTTTGGTTTGAGAATCATTATAAGGCCAGGGGATAAGGCAATGGCCCAGCTGAAGTGCATCTACACCAATGCACGCAGCATGGGTAACAAACAGGAGGAGCTGGAAGCCATCGTGCAGCAGGCAGGCTACGACTTGGTTGCCATCACGGAGACGTGGTGGGACCACTCTCATGACTGGAGTGCTGCAATGACTGGCTATAAACTCTTCAGAAGGGACAGGCAGCACAGAAGGGGTGGTGGTGTGGCTCTCTATATTAGAGAGTCTTTCGATGTTGTAGAACTCGAGGCTGGGAATGACAAGGTCGAGTCCCTCTGGGTTAGGATTGGCAGGGCCAACAAGGCTAGCGTCCTGGTCGGGGTCTGTTATAGACCACCGAACCAGGATGATGAGACGTATGAGGAGTTCTACAGGCAGCTGACAGAAGTTGCGAAATCGTCAGCCCTTGTTCTCGTGGGGGACTTCAACTTCCCTGACATATCCTGGGAGCACAACACAGCCCAGAGAAAGCAGTCTAGGAGGTTTCTAGAGAGTGTGGAAGACAACTTCCTGACGCAGCTGGTTAGTGAGCCCACCAGAGGTGGCGCCCCGCTAGACCTTCTCTTCACAAACAGAGAAGGACTGGTGGAGGATGTGATTGTCGGGGGCTGTCTTGGGCAGAGTGACCACGAAATGGTGGAGTTCTCTATTCTTGGCGAGGCCAGGAAGGGGACCAGTAAAACCGCTGTATTGGACTTCCGGAGGGCTGACTTTGAGCTGCTGAGGACACTGGTTGGCAGAGTCCCTTGGGAGGCGGTACTGAAGGGCAGAGGAGTCCAGGAAGGCTGGGCGCTCTTCAAGAGGGAAATCCTCATGGTGCAGGAACGGTCTGTCCCCACGTGCCCAAAGACGAGCTGGCGGGGCAGAAGACCAGCCTGGCTAAACAGAGAATTGTGGCTTGAGCTTAGGAGGAAAAGGAGGGTTTATAATCTTTGGAAAAGTGGGCAGGCCACTAAGGAGGACTATAATGATGTTGTGAAGCTGTGCAGGGACAAAATTAGAAAAGCCAAAGCTCAACTGGAGCTCAATCTGGCTACTGCCGTTAAAGATAACAGAAAATGTTTTTATAAATACATCAATACAAAAAGGAGGACTAAGGAGAATCTCCATCCTTTACTGGATGCGGGGGGAAACTTAGTTACAAGAGATGAGGAAAAGGCGGAGGTGCTTAATGCCTTCTTTGCCTCAGTCTTTAGCGGCAATACCGGTTGTTCTCTGGATACCCAATTCCCTGAACTGGTAGAAGGGGATGGGGAGCAGGATGTGGCCCTCACTATCCACGAAGAAATGGTTGGTGACCTGGTACGGCACTTGGAAGTGCACAAGTCGATGGGGCCAGACGGGATCCACCCGAGGGTACTGAGAGAACTGGCAGAGGAGCTGGCCAAACCGCTTACCATCATTTATCAACAGTCCTAGCTATCGGGGGAGATCCCAGTTGACTGGCGGCTAGCAAACGTGACGCCCATCTACAAGAAGGGCTGGAGGACTGACCTGGGAAACTACAGGCCTGTCAGTTTGACCTCAGTGCCAGGGAAGCTCATGGAGCAGATTATCTTGAGAGTCATCACGCAGCACTTGCGGGGCAAGCAGGCGATCAGGCCCAGTCAGCATGGGTTTATGAAGGGCAGGTCCTGCTTGACAAACCTGATCTTCTTCAAAGGACAAACCTTTTGTCCTTCTATGACAAAGTGACATGCTTGGTGGATGAGGGAAAGGCTGTGGATGTGGTCTACCTTGACTTCAGTAAGGCTTTTGACACCGTTTCCCACAGCATTCTCCTCGAGAAACTGGCTGCTCTTGGCTTGGACTGGCACACGCTTCGTTGGGTTAGAAACTGGCTGGATGGCCGGGCCCAAAGAGTCGTGGTAAATGGAGTCAAATCCAGTTGGAGGCCGGTCGCTAGTGGCGTTCCCCAGGGCTCGGTGCTGGGGCCGGTCCTCTTTAATATCTTCATCAATGATCTGGATGAGGGGATCGAGTGCACCCTCAGTAAGTTTGCAGATGACACCAAGTTAGGTGCGTGTGTCGATCTGCTCGAGGGTAGGAAGACTCTGCAGGAGGATCTGGATAGGCTGCACCGATGGGCTGAGGTCAACGGTATGAAGTTCAACAAGGCCAAGTGCCGGGTCCTCCACCTGGGACGCAATAACCCCAAGCAGAGCTACAGGCTGGGAGATGAGTGGTTGGAGAGCTGCCAGGCAGAGAAGGACCTGGGAGTTTTGGTTGATAGTCGGCTGAATATGAGCCAGCAGTGTGCTCAGGCGGCCAAGAAGGCCAACAGCATCCTGGCCTGTATAAGAAACAGTGTGACCAGCAGGGCTAGGGAGGTGATTGTCCCCCTGTACTCGGCTCTGGTGAGGCCGCACCTCGAGTACTGTGTTCAGTTTTGGGCCCCTCGCTACAAGAAGGACATCGAGGTGCTTGAGCGAGTTCAGAGAAGAGCGACGAAGCTGGTGAGGGGCCTGGAGAACAAGCCCTACGAGGAGCGGCTGAGGGAGCTGGGATTGTTCAGCCTGGAGAAAAGGAGGTTCAGGGGTGACCTTATTGCTCTCTACAGGTACCTGAAAGGAGGCTGTAGCGAGGTGGGGGTTGGTCTGTTCTCCCACGTGCCTGGTGACAGGACGAGGGAGAATGGGCTACAGTTGCGCCAGGGGAATTTTAGGTTGGATCTTAGGAAGAACTTCTTTACCGAAAGGGTTGTTAGACATTGGAACGGGCTGCCCAGGGAAGTGGTGGAGTCACCATCCCTGGAGGTCTTTAAAAGACATTTAGATGTAGAGCTTAGGGATATGGTTTAGTGGGGACTGTTAGTGTTAGGTCAGAGGTTGGACTCGATGATCTTGAGGTCTCTTCCAACCTAGAAATTCTGTGATTCTGTGATTCTGTAAAAGATTCTTACAGGTAACTTAAAAAAGGTTGCATGATGTCTGAATTTATATGCCTGCAGGGCAAGTAAGTGTTTAGTTGTTGTTGTTGTTTGTTTGTTTGTTTTGGGGGTGTGGTTGTTGTTGTTGTTTAAGAGTTGCATACAGACTTTATATTCTGGATGTATTCAGATCTGCTTCAGGGACTCTTGGAAAACAAATCAGATTAAGAAATTGCATGCAACAGGTCTTGTTCGATGTAATAATCAACATAACCTAGAATAATAAAGACAGGAATGACTAAGAGGCATTTGGTACAGAATATTTACAGTTGCACTGAAATAGAAAATTGAGAGTTGGAGAGCAAACAGTTTTATAGGGGAGAAGAGAGTGTATTGCTATTGTGTTTGACCAAAAATAGACCATGAAGCAAAGATGGAAGGCTTGCAATTGTCATGGTACTCTGAGTTCATAAATGCATACAGTATAAGCAGGGTACGAATCTTGCATCATACATTAATGTGCATTATTCAGTAATGAAATTAAACTGGAAAATATAGACTTAATGCATGCAAATCTGAAGTTTAATAGGAGTTGCTGGAATAGGTAAAAACCTTCGGTATTTAGTGGTTTATATCCTCCTCATGTCTCTGTATTTGAAATACATTTTTGGATTCAAGTTAGACAAAAAGACATTTGAATCACAGAATATTCTGAGTTGGAAGGGACTAACAATTATCATCAAGTCCAACTCTTGGCTTGATACAGGACTACCTAAAAATAAAGCCATATGTCTGAGAGCATTGTCCAAATCCTTCTTGAAATCTGGCAGACTTGGTGCCATGACTGTGAGTATTGAATCAGACTACCCTGGAAGTCTGTGAAATATTTCTCACTTAAAGATTCTAAAAAAACTGACTCATCAGACATCTGCCTGAAGGGATTTAGCTGATTTTAGTTTGGGAATAATCTAAATTAAGTGACCTGTCAGGTTTCCTTCCAGATGTGTTCTGTGTTTACAGTGATAATAAGTTCAGAAAGTGTAATAGTTTATAGTTTACACTGTACTGTGCAAGTACAGGAAGTGTAACAGTTTAATCTATTTTATTCAGGATGAATATAATAAGGAGATGTATTGATGGCACACAAGGAAAGGTTGTTTTTTTTTTTTTTTTTTTTTAAAAAAAAAAAGGTAAATTAGGAAAGCAAATCTAAGTTTAGACTTTTTTTCCTAAGACCGTGATGGTATATCTTAATGGTGTTCAGTGTCTTCTTTGATTTCTTTGTTGCATTTTGTGTTAATAAGAAGTGTTATCTGTGAGTTTATAAATTGCTTATATTTTCCCTTTTCCCTCTTCACTTTCTGCTTGTGCTCTCAGTATTGCAGTTTTGTTTTTTATTACACAGTCCTTGAAGCACTGTTTTAGAAGTGTGGATAAGCATTTAGAATCTTTAAAATTTAGTCAGATTTTGTAAATGTCTGGCCAGTTTGGTGAAAAGAAATTATGGTACGGAAGAAGTAAAAGGCTTAACAATTTTTGAGAGAGAGAGAGAATTGCAAATCACCTAAGAAATCAGATACAAAGAACAGCTGGTAGCTTTATTAATAAGTGTCTATTTTCTTTGGAAATAATAGATACAGTATGGGAAGAAGACCAATGCTTGAAAGACCTTTTGAAATTATTTTATGTGACTCTAGGCAAGTTGGTTGTGCAGACCTGCCTTTTCTTCTATGTATTTACTAAACATGCTGCCACAAAAAGGAGTGCCATGAAGATTGGGCATGATTTCTTTGGGAGTTACTTGTAAATTAGGCTGAATCATAAATAAATAAAATTAGTATCTATTCTTTCTGTGCTTTATTATTTTAGAATGCATATTTCAGTGCATCAGAGGATTGTATGATTGATGTAAATATTCACTTTAACCTGTATAATAACTCTTGGGTAATGTACTGCATGCTGATATTCTTCAATGCAAAGCCATTGGCTGCATGCTTATGGGGAATTAGCCTACAAAGGAAATTGATTTGTTATGTAAAGGTAATAAATTAATTGTCAGAGTCCAATACTCTGTAACCAGGTTCTTTTACATGCTCCACACGTGGGGGTTGTAATGTTGAATATCAAATTTACTTCGATGAAGATAGCTGATATTACATGAGGTTTCTGACTTAGCAGTCTTACTGAAAACACAATTGTAAAATTTAACAATTGCAATACACTGTTCAATTACAATACCAATGTGATTCCTGTTACCAGTCTCTGTAATATGCTCACAGTCATGAAGCTGGTTGTCTCCAGTTTCTGGGAAGGAATAAGTGGGTTGAAGAAAGTTCAAAACTGCTGCTATTTTCAAAATTGTTTGGTTAATTGCTTAGTTTTTATATTCCATGTTGAGCTGAGCCACATATGCATTCCCTCCATGCTGGTCTGGCTATCTCGGAGATATTCACTCTCTTGTAATTAACTTGGGGTGAAACATTTATACCACCAGTTCATGCAGTCAACTGGGATACAGTCAGATGACCCACTCATCTGACAGTTGTTTATCTCAAACAAAGGCCACGCTCTTGTCCCCTTTGTGGTGAGATAGCCACATTGTTCTATGCTAGTGAATAACTGCTGACTAATTATAGTAAAGGGTCACTTCTCAGCTCTAGCTTGGTCTCCGAGTGCTCTGTCCCCAAGCCAACAGCTTATCACTGGAGCTCATGTCGACAAGCAGCAAAGTGTGAGCATTCATGCTCAGCAAGAGAGCTCTGATCCTCGTTCTGTGTCACTGTCTTATTTTACTTCAGACCTGCCATGTGCTAGATAACTTGATATTCAAATGCAAAACATCTTGGAATGTTTTTTATTACTCAGAAATTACTTTGCCCCACTGGGTTTTCATGTTAGTTTTGGTATTCAAAAGTTTGCAAGTTATACTGTTGTAATTCAGAACACTGCATTTTTTTCAGTCATCAGAGTATTCTGTGGAAGAAATTACATGTATTTTATAAACAAGGATATTGTGTCTTTAGGGTATGTTTCTAACAAAGGTAGCATTGAACTTGGAATTATTATGTGAATAAATGCAGCAATAAGGCATCATTTTCCTCCCCATAAACAGGAGTGATTGGAGAAATGTTCATTTTACAGGTGTAATTAACACATGTAAACTGTATTCCCTATATATTGATAAATACAGCTGATAGACTCTAAATTGATCAAATTAGTCTTTAATAACCTTTGATAAGGGGATATAGAGGCTTTTGAGAGCATAAATAACATTTTTCCTGGGGAAAATGCTCTGAATTAGCATATACTATTAGTGTATTGTCAAACATTAGATATGAACATAATGTAAATTTGTTTGTTAACGGGGAAAAATCTACAGCTTTATCTAGTGCTAATATTCAAATGTATTTTTTAATAAGGCTGTGATTGGTTTCGATGAATTCAGACCATTTTTGAATTGTATAAATGTCTCCAATCAAATGCCATTTGAATCTGCTCATCTATACCAACTCTCCTGAACTGCAAATACGTACAGACAGAAACAGCTTCCCTAAAGACTTTTGGATAAACAAGTCTGTTAAGTAGAGCTTTAGGTGGGCTTCCAAGGAATAAGCGTAACACATGATCTTTTTGATGTTACAGAGAGGATATTTTCAAGTTGTATTTATTTTAGTAGAGATCTGTGGTTTTGTGTATTGGTATCTATTCTACATGGTTACTTGTGCACAGGAGGGTTTTCCAGGCAATAAAGGACAAAGGTCACTTAAGTTTTTGATGAAGCATTAGATTCCTAGGGTATTTAATGTGGATTCCCACCATAGGATTGTATCTCACCATGTAAAATCAGTTAAAAGCTCTGTAGTTTTTTCTTTCCAACTTTCAAAATGCTGTTGATTGCATTTACTGTTTTCTTTCTACTTTCTCACTAATACCCATTACACATATTTTTAGATGTAAATACCTTTTTACCTCTATGTAAATGAAGTATTTAGATGAAGTATCTAAAACTATTGTTGACTATTTAGAAGCTTCTTGAAGTATTATTTACTTCCTTGAATTTGTGTTTCCTACTGCAGTTTCTTTTTTCCCTCCCATCTCTATCATATGAGAGATGTATTTCATTTTGATTGCCTGGAGAACAAGTAATCTGCCTTCAGAAATGAAAGGCTCCACAATGGAAATATAAGACTTACTTTCTCAGTACATGACTCAGTACTAACAGTATTTATTCAGGGCAGTATTTTGTCCTTGTTTCATGTAGACAGCTCTTAACCGAATATACTGGAATTTCACACACATTATAGTTGAATTAGAACTCACAGAGAGTAGATACTCTCTGAAGTAAGTGTCAAACAAAGTGTAATTACGTTGGGTGCCTTTAGGTCCGAGTTTTTAAGATTCACTTGCTCATAATGTATTCCACTTCCGCTGTGGTTCATGGTTTAATGTTGTTAGCTAATGAATCTTATATAAATATATTTTAGCAATATTTATTCAGCTGCTGTACTATTAAGAGCAAATGTGTTGTAGTGGATGCAACTTCCTTGCATTTCTGCTAATTGCATAATACTAATGAAGTACAACTTTGCATAGTATAAAAATCTCAAATTGTTTGCATCATTTGGTTTCATAAATTATTCAGTATTATGCGTGGTTTAGTATTGCTTGGCTTTGCTCAAACCATTATAAATTCCTTGTATTTAATTTACAGCTGTGGAACAACTATTTTCATTTGGCTGTGGCTTTTATTACACAAGATTCACTACAACTAGAAAACTTTTCTCATGCAAAATACAACAAAATCCAGAACAAGTAAGCAAAAATATATACTCCATCATATGTCGTTAATTTTTTAATAAAATGATAATAAAGATTAGGGTAAAGATATTTTACTTTTTTTTTTTATTATTTTTCTAGATATGGAGATATGAGACGTTTAATTGGCTTTGCTATCCGTGATATGTGGTACAAACTTGGTGAGTAGGCAAATGAACTTAATTACAACCGAATGCATAGCATATTGCATGTTTTGCTGAAAAATATCTGATATGAAATGCTTTTGTAAATATTTGTGGAATTTGACACTGTAAGATGTTTTCACTCTCGTGACTAAGCTTGGTACTGACACAAGATACTGAGTGAATATCATCTATTATTTATTACCACAAGAACTCTCAAACTTCTCTCAAATTTCAAAGATGGCTGAATTTTATTTTGCTGAAATTGAGAACCAGATAAATTTTCCCGGAGCAGGTTGCTCCTGATTCATGTTAAGTGTGTGTATCTTAAAGGTAGTCATGACAAATGTCTTTTTTGGTTGCTGAATATATAGTAAGTTCTTTGAAATTAAAATGTTAAACCATTAGAGCTTTTGTTGCATCCTGTCAAAGGGTCACCTTCATGAATACAAGGCAAGATATAAAGCGGTTGACTGGATGGATGCAAAGGGGAAGGAATAGGCAAGATTTAAAGTGGTTGGCTGGAGGTGAAAAGGAAGGCATCATTTATCCTGAACAAAGTACCGTAAGCAGAATATGAGGGATGTTAAGAACTCTGTTACTAATTTATAGATCTTAAGGACCCACTAAGCAGATAACTGTATACAGGTGAACCAGGTTTTTACCTGGTAATCTTTCTGTATGCACATTGCTTAAGGGCTCATCCATTTCAGTTTTTAGGCAAATAATAATAATAATTCTGATTTCCTTTAAACAGGAAATTCTCTTTTGACAAGAGGATAGGCTGATGAAGTATCCAGTTTATTGCCCACTTGGTGGAAATCATAACACAACAGTTGAAAATATTATGTAGGAAGTTGAAGATGCTGTTTCTGACTGATTTTTAGGATGAACTTGAACCTTCTCTCAGGCAGGCAGGGGAGATTTAACTTCCTGTTTTCTTGCAATAAATTTTTATTGATTGTGCCAAGAACAAGAAATATTCAAGATGCAATGAGGAAAAAATCTTTTGAAGACACTATTTTGGAGAGTAAAAAATTGTACTGAAATTTATACCAGGATGGAATGTACAGTCTAATAGTGTCAGTGTTACATCGGATAGATGGCTCTTCCTGTTGGAGCATGTATACAGATAATTTCATAAAGAAATTGGCATACAGAGTTCATGTGGGTAGTGCATTGTATATTTTCCTTTTCCATATATTTTATTATTTCATTCATAAATACATGCCTGATATACCGTATTTTTGCAAAGAAATGTCACTTCAAAACAAGGGGATATTAGAAAAAAAAAAGAAAAGATTTTTTCTTTAGCTTTAATAAAAAAGAGTCTGCATTCTGAAAAGCAGTACAGTGTCTTGAGTATAAACCATTCTGGAGGTTTACAGCAAGATTGATACAAGCAAATACATGAAATTATAAATTGCCTTGTTCTTTGAGGCAGATCATCTTCCTTTGTCCATTTAAGTCATTGTGATGTTTGAGATGTTACTGTTGATCTTTGAAAAGCAAACAACAGTTGCTGATGGCAGCATAGTCTTTCATTTTTTCCCTGTCCAGACAGTCATGTGCTAAGGTCTTTTTTTGTTTTTAAGATGAGTCCTGATCAGGCAATGGATATTGCTATCATTTATCTTAAGATTTCTTCCCTTTTTTTTTTTTTTTTTTTGTAAGAGGATTTTGTTGGAGATTATTTTTACAGGTGAAGGAATAGCTACATAATACATGAATTTATGTGATTTTCAAAAATTACATATACCCATAAAGTATTAGAAGTGACTCAGTTGTCATAAGATTATTTTCCATCTTACTGATGTTACTGATTGTACTAGGATTAATAATAATTTTTATCAACATGACTGGCAGAAAAAATAATGTTGCATAAAACAATTGACGTCATTGTTCAGTTATGCTGGAAGTTATGGCACCCACGTGAGGGAAGAATTAGATTACTTTTATTTATGGAATAAGTCCAGTCATATCTGTTTGTGAGAATATTTTAATTTCCTTATAAGCTTCAGGCAGACATTCTGAGACAGGTCATTGGCTTTTGATGGTAGTCTAATCCACATACTTTTTTTTTTTTTTTTTTTTGAAGCTCTCTAGCTGAGAGAATTTGAAGGATTCCTAGTTTTTTTTAATTACTTTCTACTCAAATAATTTAAAAGAGGATGAAAAACCAAAATGTTCATACAAAATCTCAACTCGGCTGGTATACGTTTATATTTCTAGCATTGAATTCTGGCATCTTGGAATGACAGTATACTTATTAACATATTTTTTTAGCTTTTGAAAAGGGGTAGAGATTAAGTTCTAAGGGTGTTATTACCATAGGCAATTAAAAAAAAAAAAAAAAAAAAAAAACTGCTTTAAATGATCGCATGTCCTTAAATGTTTTTTTTTCCTAAACATTTTTCCTCTCCTCTCAAATATCTAATGTGTCATTCTATTTTAGGTCAGAATAAAATTTGCTTTATTCCGGGGATGGTTGGACCCATCCTGGAAATGACACTTATTCCAGAGGTTGAATTACGAAAAGCCACGATCCCAATTTTCTTTGACATGATGCTGTGTGAATATCAAAGGACAGGCGAATTCAAAAAGGTAATCACAAATATAATGTGATTTTTTTTTTTAAATGTCATGTAGCCAGTTTATATCTGGCAAATATTTGTTGTGTGGGTTTCTCTGTTTAGAGAAAGTAAAATTCAAAATATTGAGAACAAAAGGAAAAGCTCTTGCACAAGTCAGTTTAAGCTTTCCAATGTGGATTTGTTGGAATTGAAAAAAAACGTCTTTCATAATGACAGCAATAAGGCAGTGGCCAAGAGCCCAGAGAGTTTAGTCTTCATCAGAAATTTCAAAATTTTACTGAGCAACGTCCTGAATGACAAGACATTACATTGAAATCAGTCCTCAGTTAAATAATAGGTAGAATTAAATGATTTTCAGGGGTCTCTTCCCGTTTAAATTTTTCATGATTCCTGTTCGTAACATAGATCTTTACACAACAAAATTTTAAATTCTTAATATGGAGTGTCTGACAGAAGTTGTAGTGAGTAGTTTTAAATGAATTGCACGTTATTAGACTTTCAAATAAACTTTGGGGAAAAAAAAAAAAAAAGTATTTTAAAATCACAAATATTGCATATTTTTGACAGAAAAGAAATAGGATGGTGGAATAGGACACTTGGGAGTGTGGTCTAGATCTCTTTCCACTGCTTAATAGGTGAATTTGGACAGTTAGCATGTCAGTTTCTCTCCTAACTGACTTTTCCATTCTCTGCAGACTCTTTGGGCATGGATTTATTTTTTTCTGAGTTTTCACACTGCCTTTCACAGTAAATTTTAACTTGGAGCTTCAGGCTCTGTAGTTGCACAAATAATGCATTCAGAACAATCCATCTAACAGTAAGTGACAAATAAAAAGTCATAATTTTGGACATTTGTAGGAAAGTAGATATAAATATGTCACTTATACGCAGCTAATGTTTAATACTCTACATGTGGGGCATTTCTGTGTCAGTTAAGTGTGGAACAAACCAGCAGATGGAATTGCATTTTGGTCTGTATTCCAGAGCGCAAAGCTTTTGATTCAGGGCCAGGATTAAAAAATACTTTGCATTTCTGCATCTATTCCATACAGGTCCTAATAGTTCTGTATTTGACTTCACAAAAATATTTTCCTGCTTCTTGCCTTATACTTCATCTCTTGGGAGGGATGTAGAGATCTGTACAAACCAAAAATCATGGAAATTGATCAGTCAAACTGACTGATTAGCAAGAACAATACCTTAAGAGTCTGGCAGATGCTAGATACTTAAATCACCCCTAATGCTAATATAAATAAGTTTCAAGTGATAATTCTTCAGTACTGAGGAACAGGTACATTCATTTTATTAGTTTAAGAATAGTTTTATCAGATGACACTCAAATGATTTCATAATTTAATTGCGTAATTTAATTATTGGGTTATAATCTGTTTCAGATTTAGTTAGTCTAAATTGTGGTATTTATTCTCTCCACTATATGGATAAGGTAATTAAGATCAATTTCTCTAAAATTTCTTCTGTATGATGAAGTTTCAGTTCAACATTGCCTTCAGTGAAAACATAATTGTGTTAAACTTATTATAGACTACATGTAAAGAGGTATCTTTTTTTTTTTTCTCTGATGAGAGAGAGAGGAGAAAAAAAACAGAGATACCTCTTTACTTGTAGTCTATACTGGCAGTGGAACTAGAGCTTGTCTCCTATCTGCCACATCATTTAATAAGTTTTCCCCAAAAGACTGATTTCATTAGTTGTGGTACTGTGTTGAGATGTGACAGCACTCCTTCCTGTGTGTACATATGTGTTAGGTTGGTACTAGCTCAAGAGATTGTGTCTTGCTTTATGTATACCGTATATATGTGTTTATTGATCAGACTCTTTTCAAAAAGTTCACAACAAATGAGGTAAAGATATAAAGTTATTTAAAATTATCAGTAGTTTTGTTTATTTTCACTATTTCCAGAAAATAACTAATCCTAGAGAAAGCAAAATTCCACATCTGTTTATCTCAGGAACAGCATACTCCTCTCTCTCTCCCTTCTCCGTCCCTCCCTCCTTCTGTCTCTCTCTCCCTTTCTCTCTGTTTCTCTCTCTCTCTCTTTCATTAAGTGTAGCATATATGTAAATGTATGGCATGCCAGGGCATTTTCTTCTCAATCCTTTGTTTCGTAACTTCTGTTCACCCGTATTTATTTAATATATTATTTAAGCTTGTAATTTTACTTTTAAAGGTGTAGGGAGGGAGAATTTGATATCTAATCGTAGACATCCAGGCTCTGTCTGTCATTAGATCAGAGAGCTAGGAGTCTTAGAAAGGTGATTTATTCAACTTGCATTAGGTGTCAGTGGATAGAATTGGTCCTTCAGATATATCATCTCCTTTATGTACAAAGGAAAGCTAGTTGCCTATTGGTTGAGCACTTGATGTTAAAAGAATTCCATCCTCCAAATTATTCTTACCCATCTTTCCTTGATAGGTCAGGTTGTACATCTTGTCAAGACTTCCCAAAGCAAGGCACATCATCAAGCAAACTACTTCTGTTCTCTCTAACTGATAATTTGAGGCTAGAAGCTAAAAAAAGCTTACTTAAGGAAAAAAAAAAAAAAAAAAAAGAAGGGGGAGGGGGAGGGGGAGACTAGCTCTTTTCAGAATAAATGAAATTATCGTTGAAATAAATACAGATTCAAGTTATGTTAAGGATTTTAACTTGGCTTAGGAAAGATTAATTCATCTGTGTTTATATTTCTGTTCAAATAAATCATTCTGTTTGTGTTTAGTATTTTCACTTTAATATCTTCCTTGGTTTCTTCCAATTGCTGAAGCCATCTGGGGAAGTATTCTGTAATTACTTTCCTTCCTGACCTTGGTTGAAAAGAGCAAATAATGCTGACCAATGACGTGTACTTGGGCTTATGTATTTTTTGATAGGTTTAGTGGATAAGTGTTTATTCTTAGTGACACGGCAGGTTGAAATCATGTGATTTTCTGAGATAACATCTGTGAAATGTTACTAAATTAGTAAATGTGTTTTCAACAAGCTCTGATGTGTGCTGTATAATTGCTTTAAATAGCCATATTTCTTATTCTCATTTCCTGATATGTTATTACATCCAAGGATTTCAGAGGAAAGTGAGATCATTCCACTATCAGAAACCAAGTTTAGATGGTTTGGTGCTTCAGACAGATCCATGTAGAAAAAATTAAGATGTTGTGTAGTTGGCTTTAATGTGTGTTCAAAGCTGCAGGAATTTATTTGGTCTACTAGGTAAATAAGCAGGTGGTTTTAAATAATAGTTAATGTAGTTCATGCTAATTACAATTAGGCACACTGAAGAGAAATATCCCTAACAGGGCTGAATTATGGTACAGGTTCATTAGAATATTCTTCTATATTTCTGCCAGCTTATTTATTTATTTTGGTTCAAGAAACAAGCTTGCCTTTTTTTTGTTGTTTTTTTCTTTTTTTTTTTTTTTTTTTTTTTTTTTTCTCTCCTTTACCCCAGCTTGTTGAGAAACTGCAGGAAAGATGCTTAGAAAGAGGTTTTTGTTCACGTCCCGAATCTGTGAAATTATTGCCTCTTAGAGCAGTCATCAATACCCTGCCTGCTGAATAAGTACTAGGAAAGATTTAGAGGTGGATAATTTTTAACCAGTGCTTGACTTGCACAGTATTCACATGTTTCTGTATTACTCCAATAAGTCCACAGACTTGAGCTCTACAAAATGATGGGATTGGATGTTTTGTGTTAATACTGCCTTGTCCTCAAAATGCTGTGTATCTACATTACCCATACTAATAGACAAATAGGCACTAATACATACAAATGAATTCTGAGCCCTTTAAGCTACTTTTTCAGCCTGGACCAACCAAAGTAATTTTCTTTCTGTGCTGTTTCTCTATACCTCTGCTGTATTTCAATGATAGCTCTTTATTCTCTAGTATTGGTATGGTATGTACTGTTCCTCTGGCAATCTTTAATTTAGATTCTAATTACAGAAAAGAGCTACTATTAGAGCAGCAAAACCTCCAAATAACAGAGAGAACAAAGAGTTGTTCTGGATCATGGCATATTAGTCCTCCTAGCAAACCAGAACTCTTTGTTGCCTCTCAAGAATAAATAAGATTCCCTCTTATTTGATACACCTATTTAAAAAAAAAAATGCAGAAAGAGTACTAATGTAGTAATCCTTTTCTACTTAAACCAGATTAAATCCGAAAATCAGAATACGATACTGCTGTTTCCAGTAAAAAAATTTCAATTTTCTCTGAAAAACTTATGATAAGTAATTCTTAAGTCTCTGAGATCTGAAGTCATTAACTATTTTGGGAAACACTGTCTGCTTTTCAGTGTGCCACAGAGATTAAATATTTGCTGCCAACTTTTGTTGAAATACTGGATGGCTATGTGGTGCTCAGTTCTACTGCAGTTAGTCCTGTACTGCTATTAACATTTCTCATATGCGTTGTATGCATGTTTGCAAACATTCACATTCAGCAATGACCTTTTTTATATGTAAGCATCTCACAGATAAAAAATAGAAACATTTATTCTCACTTTTCCTCTTCCTCCACTTCCTTCATTCAGAATTCCACGCTATTTTAACTATTTCATAAAACAGTGCATTTTAAATGATGATATTCATATTTTCACTAACATTACTTTTGTACTCAGTCATCTCAAACTATGCTACACGTGGTGCTGAGTTGGCAAAGCTGGCATTGTATAGCATGTACTACACAGCATGTATCCAAGTTCTTGTGTATCACATCAACTCCTTGTGAAATGTTCAAATATTTCTATTTAAAGCACATCTATCAGGTGCTGCATTAGGTACTGTATGCACAATTTTGGATTCACATGTTTACAGCTGTGACTTTGTTGGTTTTCTTTGGTCTGATAAATACATAGTGGTTGAAATTGTTCCTTCTCCCATACTCCCCTAAGCAAAAAAGGAGTGTAGCCTAATTTTCTGCTCTTCATTTTTTGCTTTTTGTGTGATGAATGTCGAAGTCAGGCCACTCAAGACATTCTTTCAAAGCTCCTTGAGAGAAGCAACAACCAGTCTTCTGTCCCCACAGCAGTTTGCAGAATCAGGATGACCCAGCAGATCTCAGGCTGGATGCATGGCTTCTCGCTTGTCATTTTGATGTACACAGGTTGAGTAGTCCTGATAGTTCTACTGTCTCAGTATGGGATTATATTCATTGCTGTGAAGAAGGGAAATCTGAGATTATTTTTTTTTTTACAGTAAATAGGTAGTGAGCATGTAATATTTTTTCATTAGCTTAAAAATAAATGTGAATAGAGTGGATTTTCTTATGTTGCCCTCAGGGCAGTTCTAAGGATGTTCCAGTAGAGATTTTTACAAATTATGTAGCTTATAATTCTCTTTCTTTTTTAAGATGTTATTTTAACATTTTCTTACATCTTGATTTTAAGGGCAAAATCACTTGATTGGATTATTTTCTGGAATAAATGATCTTTGCTATTGGCTGGTCCCATTCTACTGAATCTCAGGACAAAAATGAAGGATACATAATAATATGGAGAAAAAACTGGGAATACATGGCCATCATGATTGCTAAGCCTTCGGCTTAGCTACTTAGGCAAGAATTGAATGTTTTCATGATGATATATTTAAGTGAGGATTGATGGTTTAATGTCTTGTCTAGAACTTTGTGGTAGATCTTTACCGTTTTTCTTGAAAATGCTATGTGAAAGGACACCAAAGGCTTCTTATATCTGAGGCTAAATTTTACTAGAACACAAAAATTTCTTTAGTACCCAGAGAAGTCTTTTTTTAGATGTGCTTTCTGCTTCAAATAAGCTCATGGCTTCTCTCAAATGTCTTCTAATCTGTGCTCTTCTGCATCCTATCCTCACTCTTGTCTTTCCTGTGCTACAGCTTTAGAAGAAATTTCACATCTGAGCTTGCATGCTTACTCTCAGAGCACTAGCTATCTTTGTTTTTATCTCTAGTTGACTCATAATGCAACAGAACAGACAACATAAATGAGCAGTCTTCCTTTCTGCTGCCTTAACACACTGTATTTAACAATGCAAAATGTACAATACCTACACAAAATATTAGAAACAAAAATATATATATATAATATTTGCCAAATCTAAGTAATTTATTCATATGATACTCAAAAAATTTTAGTTAAAAAATGGGACATGGAATGAGACGTGGTGACTGTGTCAAGAGGACGATTAAAGCCACATTATACCTGAACATACAATTAGTTGGCTAAGAACAAGGAATGACTTAGCTGCAGTAAGACTTCGAGATTCATCTATTGCACTTCCTTTCAGAGGGCATACCCAAATGAAATGGCAGTGTGGTGAATTGGTATATACAGACTTTCAGCAGTGCTGAAAGTACAGCCTATGAATCAAGGTGATGAATCTTGGAATGCTTTTATAAATTCTCAGGCTTTAATATAACAAGCCAAAAAGATGTCAAAGAATGAAGAGTCAAAGAAAAGTCAGAAAAGGGGCTTAGAAGCAATGAAGGTATTCAGTGAAGGCTAAGCACAGAACAAGGTCAAACCAACTTAGGTAACTAGAGAGTATAAAAAGTATTCCCTTTGTAGTTAGAGCCAGTTGGAAATTGGTTAATAGAAGAATGGTTCTGCCTTGAAGGGGATTTCCTTTGGTAGTGTACTTATTATTTGTGCTGGGTTTCCAACCTGCGGGTGCAAAAATATATCAGTTTCTTTACAGGACAATATTTGAAGCTTGGGAGAAATTATGCAAATGGACTGACTGCCTTTTAGTGATTTTTATTATCATTATTGTAAATGACTTAAAGCCTGCAACACTTTCATGTTAGTATTTCTTTTTGCTAAGCTTATTGAACCAAGTTATCTTCTGCCATGTAGTATTTCTATATTATGTTACTTTTAATTAGTCTTCTATTTTCCACCGTTAACATGTTATTTTAAAATCAGTTATTTGGAGCACTTTACATTTTTCTGAATTGTTTTAGCTCATGTCTGAAGGACACTAGAAGGCCAGTACACCCAGTAATTTGGTCTAAAATGCATGGGTCTACACAAGAGTGTATTAATGGGGGTATATTTTTCTTGAAACCATATCCCAGTACATTGACAATTGACATCAATTACTTTAAATAAATAAATAAATAATACCTTGGTATTTTTCATTTTATATGTAATAAATAAATCATCTTTATCTCTGTTGCAAGTATGATACATAAATAACTTTTCAGTAACATTTTTGAGCATGCACATCCTAATATTTTAGTAACGTACTTGGAGAGGGAAAAAATAAACACACAAACTATATGAAGGTATTGTAGTTTCCATGGTTTTCATTACCTGGACTTGAATGAAGTCTGCATAAAATATGGTAAAGGCCTGAAAACCAATTACAAATATCATCTGAACATGTTAGATTGGATTAACCCTTTCAAAATGATTAGGCAATTTTCTGTGTATAACATATTGCAAGTGCTTTGAAGTGACAAATCATAATTTTATATTCATGTTGCAATGACACAATGACATTGTAAAGTCTTTATGTAATTCAAGTGTGATCCTGCAAAGTGCTGGGTTGAAATATAATCTGACATGTATTTCTGTTTATTTAAGTGGTAGTGGAGTATTGCTGGCCTAGAAATTCTCCAGAGATCTTACTGGAGTTCATGGCACTGAAGAGGTGCCAGGCCATCAGCACTGACAACTGAATACATACTTGTAACAACAGTTTTGCAAGTTGCCATTAGTTTCCAGATATCTGATATAGCTACACAAATATATTCTTCTGATACCATTTTGCAATATGTTTCATCTCCAGATACTTGCTCAGTTTTGATTTTTTTGTTTGGTTTTTTTTGTTTGTTTGTTTGTTTTTTGTTTCTTTCTTAGTTTGAAAATGAAATCATTTTGAAGTTGGACCATGAGGTGGAAGGAGGACGTGGAGATGAACACTACATGCAGTTGTTTGAGTCAATGTAAGTAGTGGATGACAGCAAATGTCTTCAAGATGTGTTATCGTATTGTTCCTTCACAAATTGGTGAATTTCTTTATAAGAAAGTCAAATCTAAGTTTTTTTTCATCAAGGGACTGGAAATAGCATACTGTTTCAGTAAACCTGATTTGAATTGTAGTTTTGCCCATTGAAACTGTTTGTGTAATTGTTTTTCAGTATTTTGTGTTCCACCTATGTTATGAAATTATACTTAATTTTATTTTCTCTTCCCAACTTCAAAGCAAAGGTAATCCAAACTTTTTACTTTCCCCATTTTTGATTGTAGCCTTCCTTGTTTTTATGTCACACTAATAAGAAAAGATCATTTTGCACAGTCTGTCTTGCTTTCTCAGTGTCTAGATATTGTAAAGGAATATGATTTAATAAAAATGTTTTGAAGTTCTAAAAGCTGATATAGCACCTCCTTGTCATCTTGGCCCTCTGTGTTTTTATTCTCACACACTGTAGCTGTGTCTTCGTTAGAGGCAGAGGCATGTGCAATTTGCTGGACAGTGGCGCTACCTTTGTGCCTACCTCTGAGACTTTGTTCCTGGCTTTGTGACTTACAGACTGTAGCAGTGAGAAAAATAGAACTCCTCACACACTTTTCCAAGCACCAATAACCTAACTAGTTATTAAGTTTAAAAATGCTGTAGCACTTTTGCTACATCAGAAACTAGACTTAGGCTTTGTAGTATTGACTGTGTGGTTTTGATGCTCTCTCTCAGCCTGCTACTTTGTATGTATTGTATTTTTGTGTGGGGGCATAGCAGTCTTTGCAAATTGCATCCCAGTTCATGTGAAGCATGAAATTCCTGTGTATGCCACAATAGAAAAAATCTGTTTTTAAGGAAAACATAATCTTGTAAAGAATACTTTTATATGAGCAATTAATGTGTAAATACTGTGTAAATAGTATTTAATTATATTCTAATTAGAATCCCCATTTAAATCAAACATCATTTGAGTCAAACACCATTTAAATACTTGTTAGTTTAGCTTCCTTCCTATGATGAGACAGATAAAGTATAGAGAGACAGGCTTGAAAACAGTACTAACACTTTTTAAGCTACAGAGAACTTCATTGAAACTTATATGTTAGCAGGGAAAGATGAAACTTTAAAAATGTCATTTTCACTTCCTATTATGCAATCACTATGTAAACTGAGAGCAATAAACTGTTGTTTCATTTTTGAATGTTTACTGTTTGGCTGCCAGTCTTAGTAGATGTTCAGACTAGTTCTTGGTATGACCTAGAAGAGGTCTGAGAGTAGTAGGTTGCTGCAAAGGCTGAACTATGCTGCCTGCCTAAACTGTCAGTAAAATTCATCATCTCTAATACTGGGGATTCAGTAGACATAGTGGACATTTATTGCAGTGCTTAGGCTTCCTTGCTGCTAGTAAGTTTTCTTCTGAAAATCTATACTAAATCTTCCTTGCCTCAGTTTAAGCCAGTTATTTCTTGTTTTACCCACATAACAAATCATTTATACTGGTTTTCTTCATAGAAGATTTTAAAAGAATGGAAGGTTGCTGTCAAGTTTCCTTTACTCTTCTCTTTAGGGTTAACAACCCCAATATTTCAATTTATGGTATGCCATGTTTTCTGCACATTCCTACAATCTCTTCAGCTGTTTTGAAATACTACACTACCTTAAAGCTGGAGAAGGTATTCAAACTGAGATGTTAGAAATGCTAAGAGAAAAATATTCCTTCATATCTCGTGTATAAGACACATTTGACAATTAGATCCTTTTTCTGAGCTGTGTAACATTGTTTGCAATCTTTTCAGTTTACAGAATCACAGAATAGTCTAGGTTGGAAGAGACCTCCAAGATCACCGAGTCCAACCTCTGACCTAATACTAACAAGTCCTCCACTAAACCATATCCCTAAGCTCTACATCTAAACGTCTTGTAAAGACCTCCAGGGATGAAAGTCTTACTTTTGCTTTCAATTATTTTTCTAGAGAACTGGTACCTATCCAGATAAACCCCATCTTGCAGCAATGCAGTTGATTAGTCTCATCAGATATACTACATAACATTTGATCTCCCTGGTTTTCCAGGGTACCTTTCTTTCCCTTTGACTTAACTTTAAACAATTTTTCTGTCATTTTTTTCACTGTACTCTTTCACACTACAATACATCAAGACACTTAAAAATTTCCAAGTCTAAGAATGTCACTTCATATTATCTTTAGATTTTTTGTTTCATCCTTGAAGTTCTCTAATGATGTATGTAGAGGGATAATTGAAACAGAGGCTGGTGTCCTGCCTGCAGTAGGACACTGTTATCTCCAGTCATTTTAATTTTCCTTCCTTCACACTTTCTTCAGCCCTCAGTCCCCATCTGCCTGTCCTGACTGAATTGAGACCCAGTTAAACTGTGCTCCAGATTTTTTCCTTTGGTCTCATTTTCATCAACTAATTTCCTGTAACTGTGCACAGTTCCAGTTGTCACATAAATGCAGATATTTAGGTGAGCAAATAGCTTTATTCTGGTGCTTACCTGTGCAACCAGCACTTACCCACACTAGTTGTTTGCTGCGAACTTGCCAATGCCTATTGAATTAAACAGGGTCAGCAGAAATCTAAACAGCAATCCTTGCTGTTGTACATAGAACTGCTCTTGCAGTTCTAAATTCTAGCAAGCATTATGACAGAATTGTGTCCTTCTGATAATGAAAGGTGTCTCAGACAACAACATGGAAGAGCTGGGATAATATGGAACAGATTAAAAGATGTTGTTAATTAGAAGAGTAGACAAGGCTAGCCCATTGCAGGAGACAGGAGAATCAAGTTATATGAATGCAAGTTGTGCTGAACTTCTTCTCCTCAGGCGCAGATAATGAATCCTGACTTGTTTTAGTTAATGACTGTACTTGCCCTTGTTAGCATTTTATCCCATTTCTGATTTTACATATATATATATATATATGTATATAAAATAATTCATCCTGTGTAGTATTCCAGTCTTCTCTATAATCTGAGGCCTTCTTACTTTCTTTTCCAGAAATATAATTTAACATGTTCCAGCCTATTTTATTGGTTGTCAAGTCTTCAGAACGTTTAATATTTAACATCCAGTTAAGCACAGTTAAGTTTGCTCTGTATGTTTAATATCAAAAGCCATGTTTCAGTAATTTAATTATTTCCTTGTTCTTAAATGTTCTTTCAGGCACATGTACACACACTATTTCGGGAAAATAACTCTATTTTCAACCTTTGGACCTTTCCTTTGGCAATGAATAAACATTAGTTGTGTTTTTATTCTGAGTGAGAACTTTGAGACTGGGTGCTTTGCTGAGACCCCAGTCTAGGCCCAAGCTTGGAGGGTTTCTTTGCAGTCAGAGGTATTACAAATATGTAGTTTCTGAAGAAAGTTAATGTGATTCTGAGGAGTAGAAACTTATTTTTGTGATTAATTAAAACTAAAAACTTTATAATGAAAGTTAAAAACTAACAGAGTATTTCTTCAAAAATTAATCATAAATTATTAAGTGAATTTGCATACAAATGAGAAAAAACTAAGAGGCCAGGAATTATGGACAATATATCCTTGAAACAGCTCAACTTTAGCACATAGAATAATTTCAGGGTGGGTTTTGCAATTGCTATCTTGTTCCTAACACTTTCCTACGAGGTGCATGGTGATTTTGATATGTTATTAATTATATTTGCCCGATACACAAGTAATTACTTTTGTGCATATATAAATATATATATGCACACATATAAGTCAGTAGCTACACTTGCAATTACATATACTCTTAAATCAGTCTAGTACTATATAGGAACAGCATATGCTAATATTTTGTTAATGTAAGTAGGAATCTGCTGATATTGTAGAAAACTGACTTTCCTGTATTTTTTTTCAAAAGGTGACTAACTACGTTTTTGAACCCACAGAAAATTGGTTTGCTTTTGCTTATTTCTAAAGGGCAAATTGCTTTGGTGAGGTCTTGTTAGTGAATGTCTTTTTAGACTTAAAATTTGTTGATTCAAACCTTCTACTAACGCATAACAATACCAAGAGAAATGATACAATACACAATACAATAATGATTGTATTTTATTGTGCATGGTAACCAAGGAAAGTGAAGTCTAATGTTTATTTCCATAGCATGGCACTGAAGAGAACTGAATTCATGTCATACCACAGGTACAATTTTACTTGATTCTGGAATTGTGGCTATTGTCTTGAAATTGCAGTAATTGTTGGACAGGAAAACCGAATACATATATATCACCTTGTATGTCTCTGGATGCCTAAATTGTCAGCCCACAAAGGGAATTTACAATGCAGTCTGCAGTTGCATTAGCTCTTATACTATGTTTGCCTTCAGGTCCAAACATAGTTTCAGCTGATCGACTGCTGATTTTGACAGTTGTCTAAAATCATTTTTTTGTGTTTGCAGTCTTACAGACTGTGCAAGTCAGTATCCTGGCATTTTTAACTTGGTTGAAAGCTTCGTCAACCTAGTTAAAGGTCTCCTGGAGAAGCTGCTGGATTACCGAACTGTGATGAATGATGAAAGCAAGGACAATCGCATGAGCTGCACTGTAAACTTGCTGGTATGTTCTCTCTTGTAATTCTTGTATGAGAATTTCATAATCCAGTCCAAAGATGAAAGTCTTCCTGGACTGAAAATCCCTTCCTGGGGAAGGGATTGGTCTACAGTGCTCAAATAATGATTCAAACTTTTTTATCCATTTGCATAGATATATGCATAAACATGCAACATCCATTCAGTTCTTCAGTTTTTCATGTTTTATCCACTTTTATTCTGTGAATAAATAATGAAGTCCACTACTTACACACCTTTACCTGTTGATAGGCTTAGTGTAACAGTGAAAGAAGCATGAAAGATACACCTGCAGTAAGGTGCTGAAATTTAAGTCTCTTATCTCGTTGTAGGCCACCCCATTTTTTGTTCTGTTACTGTTTCATAGTGAGAACATCACATACAGATATTCTTCCACCAGGAAGTTTACTCTAACCAGGAAATGAACATTTATCAGCTTTGAAGGTGGAAAAGAGAACATGATGCATGTATACATGTGCATACTCACAGTTCCTTAATAATCACTGTGCAAGGTGGTATAAATTTCTGCAATTCTTAACGAGGCAATCCTTGTGATACGTTTTGCTCAGCCAAGCACTTCAAATACACGTTAAAATGTTATGCTGATAAAAACGGACTTATACCTGTAATGAGCCTCTTTAGAGACATTGCACAATAATGTTGCTTGCATAAATGTCACTAAATACCGGCTTCTATCATGGCCACCAAGTGCAGCCAGAGCATGAAGTTTGTTATGTTAATGCTTTTGGATAACTATATTATCTTCTCCTCCAACAGAAAAACATTCACTGATGATTTCATTGATGAACTGGAAGAAGTATACATATATTATTAATTTGTAATAAAAGCAAGTACTAATAACTAATTAAAATATTAATTGAAGCAGCAGTAGTGCCAGGTTTAAGCTTAAGATTGTTTGTATGTAATGCGTGTCTTGCACTCCACTATTAGCAAGAAAAGCAAAACCTCAGCAAAATATTTGTATCTTGTGTTTTAATAAAAGAGATTAGGAAATAACTTTTAAATGTTTGTGTCTCTAGAACTTCTACAAGGACATTAACCGTGAAGGGATGTATATCAGGTATGGTGGCTGCTTTGTTTGGTCTGCTTTGGAGATGGCAATAGTGTTCTCTTATATATTATCTTGTATTATTATTATTATATATTATTATTATTTTTTTATCACTGTTCTGGAATTTCTGTTACTTAATGGTAGCTTACTATCCACAATGACTCTGTTTTAGCCCTGGTCTCATTTATATTTTTAATCTATTTTCTGTCTAGCCCTCAGCAATTTGGTGTTCATTAACTGTATTCATTGGCAGCATTTTTTCCCCAAGCATGAACTTCTAGCTGATCCAAATCGCTCAACATTAATAGTCTATTGCTTTAAATAAAGAAAATGTAGTTAGACCTGAGGCTTGATGGAGGGTGTATCATACATTTAGAATTGCATGAAAAAAGTTCTCTAGAATTGTGCAGTCTGCCAAGTCTCTTTAAATATGCAACACCACATGTAATGCAGAATTACTGGTAAAACATTTTTCTCTAAGAGCTATAGCTATACTGGCAATTATTTTTTTGCATGACATAGCCTCTTACTGTCCCCAAGGGTTTTGCACATGAGCTACAGCCAATCTTGCTGTTCAAGTGTTCAGTTTCCTGCCTCTCTGTTCATTATACAAAATCTGCAGAATCTCTTCCACCTTAGCTACTGTAGTGCAAAGACCAGAATCCCAGCTGAGATGAGCACTGAAGGTGCTTCACAGCTATGTGTGGAGCTATGAACTGGAGTGGATGTGAACAAAACAATGCTCCCTATGGGACATTGCTGAGAGGGGCACATTTTAAGTAGCATCAACAGCTGGGAATAGTTACACCTTGTATTGATTCAGCAAGGTATGACAGTTCCTGTGTGAAAACCCCTGTTGTGTGGAAGAGTATGGAAGGTGATTTTTTTTCTTTCTCTCTCTCTCTGGCTGGTGGAAGAGGTGTGACTTAAGTCCCGTGGTAGGCATTGGTTGGGATGATAGCAGCAATGCTGCTGTAGGGATCAAGAACACTGGCACTATAAAACAGATATTCTACCCCTAACATGTTGCCAAGTTGTACAGGGACCTGCTTTATCTTTCTCGGCCTGAATTTCCCTTTTTTCTCCTTTACTGTTTTTTAACTGTTACGCTTGCATCTATTTACATGCAATGTATTTATATGCAATCAAAAACTGCTACAGTGAAAGCAGCTCTTTTTATTATTGGATCATAGAATCATCTAGGTTCGAAAAGAGCTTTAAGATCATCAAACCCAACCATGAACCTGGCATACCAATTCCCATCACTAAACTATGTCCCTTAGTGCCACAGCCAGGCATCACTTAAATACCCGCAGGGATGGGGTCTCCTCCACTCGCCTTGGTGGCCTTTCCCAATGACTGATCACCGTTTCTGTGAAGAAATTCTTCCTGATATTCAGTCTAAACCTCCCCTGTCACAGCTTGAGGCAACATTGCCTCATGTCCTATCACTTGTCATCTCAGAAAAGAGACCAACCCCTTCCTTTCAGGTAGTTGTAGAGATCAGTGAGGTGATCCCTCAGCCTCCTTTTGCCCAGACTAAAGAACTCCAGTTCCCTTAGCTGCTCCTTGTAAGTCTTGTTTTCTAGTCCCTTCACCAGTCTCTTGCACTTTTATACACACACTTGAGCAATTCAGCAACCCTTTTTTAGGTTGTAACAATAACAGCCCAGAAATAATGGGCACAGCGGTCTGACTTAGACCTCAAGTCGAGGCACTTCTTCCTCCTAGAAGTGCAGTTAGCAACAGTTCACACAAGGAGGTTAGCTCTTTCTCTTCCTTTTTTTTTTTTTTGCACAATGTTTCAGTATACAAGGAGGATAAATAAAAGCCGGAAAAAATGTGCAGACATTAGCATCTCTCAGGGCGCTCTTGAGGACCCTTCAGGTAGTGACTGCATGATATCTTTCAGGTTTACATTATCTAGAGTTTATCTAGAATATTTTTGATACTTAGAATTCAAGTCAGTTTAGGATCTAGACTAACACTTTTTCTCTCCTCTAACAGATATTTGTATAAATTACGAGATCTTCATTTAGACTGTGAGAATTACACAGAAGCTGCCTATACCCTTCTACTCCATACATGGCTCTTAAAGGTTAGATTTTCCTCAACTCAATATATAACTAAGCTTTTGCATTTTTCAAATTTACAAATAAAAAAGTTTCTTAATTTCTAATACACTGCATGTTAGTTACTTTCCTCAGGAGTGTTCAAATGTCTACTTGCAAATACTGTCATAGGTAAAAAAAAAAAAAAAAAAAAAAAAAAAATTGTTGAAATTTTACTTTAAATAAATGATTCGACGTCACATATTGGTAAAACTAAATATGGCAAAAATATTTTTTCAAAGTGAAAAGAGTGTGTGCAAGTTCTGAAGCTATTTAGCTTCCTTGTGTTTTTCATTTTACTACTTTCTTGCTGTCCCAAATATAGCAATTATAAAAATTAAACACTTTTTCAGGTTATCACAGGGGGACACCTGACTTTCAATTTTAAATAGTATGTACCACAGTGACAAATTATGCCTCCTTTCTTTCATAGCTGCTAATTATTTTCTCTACAGCTAATATTTATTCTCATTGTAACTGAGATTTTCAGTAGAGATGAAGTATTTCCATTTCAAGGAAAAATTCAAAATGTAAAGTTTTTTGAACAAAAATTTAAGATTTCTTGTGGATACTCTTTTTGTGCAGAACTAAGTTTTGCATTCCACAATACTGTTTTGATTAAACTTCTTTTTGACTTTTCTGATCATGCAAAAATATAAGGTGTATATATAATGTACTGGTGTAGAGAAAGATGATGTGCATATATTTTATACAAAAATAATTAAAAAAAATCAGTCAGGATGACATAACTTAAATAAAATGAACCAACTTGCTCCCTTAATTTTTTATTCAGCTCATTGGAATTGGGAGTGGAGAGGAACATGGTTTTAAAAATGTTGTGTCTAGTCTTGCTTATTAGCATTTTTGAAGAGGTGCTGAAAATGTTCCCTGTGCCTTTCCCAGTATCTTTGTGGAATGGTTAAAAAAAAAAAAAAAAAGACTCACGGAGGGGGGGGAAACAAACAAAGCACTTTCAGTACCCCAGATTTGGTGAAGATTTGATGGGAAAGATGTTGAATTCCAAAATCTGTGTGTTTTTATTTTTGTTTGTTTTTTAATGTGTTTTTATCCTCAGTGGTCAGATGAACAGTGTGCACCCCAAGTCATGTCTACAGAGTTCCAGTGTTCACAGACCTATCGACACTTGAAGGAGAATTTGTATGAGAAGATCATAGAATACTTTGACAAAGGAAAGGTAGAGCTGTAGAGTTCTTTCACACCACAGATTTCTTCTTGATGTGTTATTTTGTGTTGTAACATTAATGAATATTCTCTGAAGAAAATGTTTTTTTTTTTTTTTATTATTGCATATGAAATCCTTTTTGAAATGTGGGTCAAGTAAAAATTGTGTCCTGAAGGCTTATTCACGTGGTACATCTGTTCAATAACATGTTCTTTCAATAACCATGTTTACAAAGAAAGAGGTCAATGTTCCTGACAGTGCCACTGTCAGGCAGTAATAATAACTGTTGAATGTATTTTCCTTTAATAGGGAAAGAATATGGACTATGCACGTTGCATTTCTAAACTATTCAGTCATTATCTCCCTCCCAAAAAACAGTTGTTTGTGTTTTGCTGTGTTTTTTTGTTGTTGTTTGTTTGTTTGTTTTTTCTAGAGAAGTCTGTCTATTGCATCCCAAACTCAAAATGTTGCTGTTTGATGTTCAACACCTCAGTTTAGTTCATTTTCTCTGAAATCTGTTAATAAAATCACTGGTAGAAGAGGGACCTGTTCCCCACCCCCAACATGTAAAGCAAAGGATTAGAAAGCATGGAAAAATTCTGCAGCACTGTAAAGTCCAATCTTATGAACCTGTAAAGACTTTCAGTCAGTATGTCTTGTTCAGCTGTAATGAAGGGTATGAAGGGGGTAGGCAATTCATTACTGCTTCTTGCAAAATAGAATTGTAACACCCCCACGAAAGTCCCTCCTTTAACTCAGCAGGTAGAGGTTTTTCAGTGCTTCAGCAATGTGCAGAAAATTTAGTACCATTTAACACTTTTTTTTTTTTCCTCGCATCTGAAATAACTATGATGTAGTGGTCCCCACCCACAGTGTCAGAATAACCAAATCCTTGTGATTTGTACTATACCTAGTGTTCCTGTTCTCCTTAGATACAGCAGAGTAGGTTTGCAAGCAGCTGAATGCATCTCTCAGGCTCAGAACTATCTCACCTAGGAGTACATAGCCCTACATAAAAATGGTCATAGTGCATATGACCACCAGAAACCTTACATCAGTAGAAGATTAGGCTCAGAACAACTGTTTTGTCTCCTTTATTCCAAATAGAAGATTTGCAGAATTTGAGAAATATCCTCAAGAGAGGGAGTTTCTGTTTTAGGACCATTTTTGTGCTGCGTTCCAGAAGTACCTTTAGCAGATGAGAGCAACTGTCCTGGTCTTCCCATGTAGCTCTGTAATTCCTTACTGTAATTTTCAGAGGTAGCTATTAAGTAGTGTGGAAAGAAACAAGCTGTTGCTCCAAGCAAGTGGTAATTTAAGTGTAAGCCTTGTAATTTTTTAGCTGCCTAGGGGAGCTGTCATATGGCAGGCTACCTATGAGTATGGATGTCTCAGAATTTCTTGTAAAATGAAATGTTTGTTTTAAAGAGAAGTGTGTATCGGTCCCTTCATAAACTGCTCCTGTGCTTGGAGTATATTCTATATATTATGTACCATAGTGATTTACAATTGTTTATTGTATCTGAAAGTTTAGGTGACTTTTGGTAACCTCACTGTAAGAAAAAAAGTAGGTTTACTTATTCCTTCCTGTAATCAACCATAAAATGCTTTAATTCTCTATATTAATCTGCTTTCCTAAGGTTTATGATTGCCTTAGGTGTTCCATTCTAAATACGCAGTTAATAAATGACTGCAATATAAAGACAGAATAGTCAATACAACTGTAGCTAAACAGTGATGTGTTAAAGACTTGTTTGTTTTTACCAGATTTACTTTTTGAATACGTGGTTATGTTGCAGATGTGGGAAGAAGCCATATCTTTATGCAAAGAACTTGCAGAGCAGTATGAAAAGGAAGTTTTTGACTACGAGCTTCTAAGCCAAAACCTGGTAAGATTATATACAGATCTTCAAATTATTTTAGTCACAGAAATTTGTAATTTAGAGCTATCAGAAAGATAGAGCTGCTTATGAGCTTGTAGTCTACCATTTTTAGTCTACAATTTTTAATTAATTTGTCAAGGTATTGCATTGCTATATTGTGAAATTCCAGTGGTAGAGATTCATAAAGAGCTATTTATTGAATTTATTTATTTATTGAGCATGTTCTCTTTTTGTGCAACAAAAAGATGAAATATAAAAGTGATGGGACAGGCTTTTGAGGCCTATGTGCTACTTTGTTAGAAAAAGCACCTGGCTGTATTTTCCCCTGGAATTTTTTTTTTAAATTTTAGGAAATAAATCTATCCAAATCAGGTACAAGTGAAGTAATACATCACAAGGAATTACAACTGGGTCCAAAGGCTAGAAGGAATAAAGGTTTTGATATTTATTTTTTTTAAGCAGATTTAATTGAAGAAGTAGTTGAACATTTAAGTGAAATAATCCAAAAAGAAAACCCCAGCCTACATACCTTCTTTTTTTCCACCCTCAAGATTCCACACTTCCACCATCTTTACCATATGCGTAGTGTTCATTCAGTAGACATCCCTGAATCTTTCTGCAAGAAAACCATGGGAATCAAAACATGATGTTCTTGAACAGAGTAATGTTCAATGTTAGTGTGTAATGAAAGCTTTTTTTTCCTTCCACTAAATGTTGTTTATGTCTTTACCTTTTCATTCGTGACAATGTTTTTGCCAGTTCCATTTAAGTTGCAGTGTTGCACATCTCATCAGTATAGCACAGGAAATAAAAGCAGTAAAATGAAACGATGTTTCATTTTTTATGAAAGACATTGTTAATGTTTACATCATTAATACCATAGCACAATGCTAAAGCAAAATCTTGAGTTGATGCTTACCTCAGAAAACATTTGAGGCATGGAGTTTTTCCAAATGCATTATTTCACTGATGTTATCTGTTACACTTACAAAATATGCAAAATATGGTTTCAGTAATTGCTTTTTTTCTTTCCACACCAGTAAATTAAGGGTACACTTGATTCAAAATCAAATAATTGAAATTGAAGCCATATTCATTTAGCTAGGTATTATATTTAATGAACCACAACAGTCTCCTATGCACATTAACTGTTTATTGCTGTAGCTTAACAACTGATAATTGATTGCTCTTCCATATCAGCTGATAGTTATAATACTATTGTAGAGGGTAAAAAATAATAATAAAAAAAATCAGACGTAATTGTTGTGGTTGGTTTTGCCTTTAGATTCAACAAGCGAAGTTCTATGAAAACATCATGAAAATTCTGAGGCCCAAACCAGACTATTTTGCTGTTGGATATTATGGCCAAGGATTCCCTACATTTCTAAGGGTAAACCTGAATGCATTTTTTATTTTTAACCTATTTTCATGTGCTTCCAAAATTACAGGTACACTATACTGTTGCAAATGAGTCGCTGGGGATATTTGACCTGGATTTATTTTTGCTTGGATGCAAGTGAAAGTAACCTGAATATTTGATGTTTTCTTCTAGGAAAAAAAAAAAAAAAAATCCTTTCTTACATACTAATGAATAAATACAATGAATATAGTAGCTTTTCTCATACCTGAAAAGCAACGAAAGACCCCTTTTTCCCAGTCTTAAAGGCCAAAGATGCCTTGAAAGCATTGGAAAAAATAGTGAAAATGTGCTAACATTACACCAAAGGAAGCCTGCACCTTTTGCTCTGGTTTTATATGAGTATTTTGTTAAATGAAGCAAACTGAACCACAAAGGAGCACATTTGAGGATAGACTGCTCTAAATGAGGGCATTCCATAACACCAAGCAGAAGGAGCAAGCAGAGCAAACTTAAATATTACTATTCAAAAACTGTGAAACTTGAAACTGAGAATGTATTTGAATGTATTTGAAAGCAAGAGACTCCTTTACTTGAGAGATAAGAAGAAAAGGAATTTCATTACTTTACTTACCCCTATGGTATCTTTGTATTGATGCACCTACAACTTCTGCCTCAGCATCATACAGCCCAAGGAATCTGTAATTTATTACTTTTATTCCTTGCAGAACAAAGTATTCATCTATCGTGGGAAGGAATATGAGAGGAGAGAGGACTTCCAGGCACAGCTGATGAGTCAGTTTCCCAGTGCAGAGAAGATGAACACCACCTCAGCACCTGGAGAAGATGTGAAAAACTCTCCTGGCCAATGTATCCTTGAATCCATGGGAGATTAGAGAATGGAAGTGGGTTAGGGAAACCTGTTTCTAGCAGGAGTTGAGCTTTGTGCAGCAAAAATTTCCTGGTAGGGATGAAAGGTTCTAGTGGCAGCACAGTTTGCAATTTTACTTAGGTCCTGCATGTCCCTTATGGATTGTTTCTAAGTTGTTTGCTCCTTTTTCTTACACAATTCTAAGGCGTTTTGTCTCTTTCACTCTTTGTTCAGTTCATGTCTGGTTTAACTTTAAGGTCTCTGAGTGCCAAAAACAGAGATGAACATTCAAATTGGCTAAGGTTAATGCAGCGACTTGTCTTATTTTCTCACATTCCTAGCTTTTGTGACTTGATATTAAATTCATTTTATCCTAGAATATTGTTCTGACAGGCACTGCACTTGGATATCACTTGTATATCTTGGCAAGATAAAATGTTTTTTGTCACTCTCAGAAATTTCCTAGGAATATCAATGCATACTAATCATTAAACACCTTCCAGAATGCCCTAAATTACTGTTGTTAATAAGTACTGTAACAGCTGCTTGCACACATTTTTTACTTCATGTTCTGGTTTAAAGCATTACTGGCTGAGCAGATATGAGATCACCTCATTATATCAGAAACTTTTGTCACTTGTTGATTTTCCTTCATAGATTTTCAAAGTAATATTATAATGTTTCATGTAGTCTTTTAAGTCTGTACTCATGCAGCCTGCTGGAGAAGTACTACCACTTTATTTTTACATTCAGATTGAACTAAGAGAGTATTATAGGCTCGTCCAAAATGGTACATTAAGTGTGAGAGCCACATTTCCATAAATGTATTTAGTCTCTTAAATATTTTTTTAATCTTGAGGATATTACTCTGTCCTTTCTTAAAGTATAAATTTTTCAGTTATATTTGCAATTATCAATATATTAAATGAGAAAAAGTTACAGAATCTAACTGGAAAGCATGAGATTTAATATACTGAAATAAGTAAGATATATGATATATTTATTTACAAATGCATTAGTCAGATTAAATCGTAACACTTCCACAGAAAAAGCAGCTCCCAAGTAGATTGTCTACTCACGTACAGATGTCAAAAACAAAATGCTAAACATCATGACATTATATGTGCTTAAAGCTAAGTAGTGAAATTGTTAGCAGATGATGTTGACATTATAAGTTGGCTTTGCTTTAAAATTTAATTAATGATTCAGTGTGATAAATTAAGCTGTAGGTGTTTGACCTCAGTTAAAAACAAAAATGCCCAGTTCAAAATTCATGTTAGTAAATTTTTGCTAGTTACTATTAGTATTTTTTTTTTTCCTTTTTGGCCAAGAAAACTCCACAAATGATACTCCAAAGCCTGCAGATTTTTCATCAATAAATGTATTTTTCCTTTCACAGCAACTAGTATTTCATACTGCTAGTTAACAGTACGACCTTAACATTCACAATTTAAGACATACAGTGTTTTACAGTGCAACCAGTCCTAGAGGAGCAACCTAGGTTCAAAAATAAGGCAGTACCTGACCAAATTATAAAGTAAGTGAATTTCTATAATAGATAAGCTAATAGAAGTCAGTCCGTACTCCTAATTTGACAACTGTTATTTTGTGAACTCAGACATTTGCCAAGGAGTCTTAGAACTTCTATTGTCTTAGTTTATTGACTTATGTATCCCTTAAGCATTTCATGGAAGAACAACTACCACTTAAGGAATAACATGGTTACAAGGCATGGTGGTATCCATGCTTTGGGTCCAAGGTCTCCAGTTTTCAACAGAGCTTTTGATACAAGTGATGAAGGGTCCTTAGGGGTTACTGGGCAGTATGAGCAAGTTTGAATTGAAGGCTCTCGTACAGTAAAATCTGGTTGTAATTTACCTTGCCAAGTGCAAAGCACTTGGTGGCAAAATGGTTTCCACTGTTACCAAAATCAAGATTGTGTTGAGAAATAAGGGAAGTGAATTGTCCAAAATATTTTTGAGAACTGACTGCCTAACTCTTTCTAACTCCTAACCCAATGCAGAATAGGTTCAACATGTTCCATTCTCCTAATTAAGCATTTTGATTACATGTGAAAAATGATGCTTCCTTCTAATAGATCATGCTAAAACACAGCACATATTGGAATATTGGCTGACCTGATGCACATGAGATTTTTAACTCCCAGTCCATTCTGCCTGATTTTTTGCAGGTTCATAGAAAAGTGTTAGACTAGAGGTCAATTGCTAGTAGGGTAATTGAAGAAACCTATGGATTTTTACATTTGCAAACATGGTTAATAAAAGCTTTTGCTTATCACTAGCATGTCATTGAAAAATTTCAAGAGAATATTTGTAAGCTTGTAACTTAAGGACAAAAAAAAGTACAAGCCCTATCATTTAAGGTAGCTTGTATTTTCTTTCTATTCTTTTCATTGCCTTGTGAAAATGCAAACTATGATTAGATTGTATCTTCTGAACTGAAACAGGCATCTTGAGTTTAATGTTCTCCCAATAATCTGATACACCTGCATTTTTTCATGAAAGGGAAGCTTTGCAATGCCTGCACTGTTAGACAATAAATAAATAAAACTTTATTAAATAATTTATTTAATAATCTATTTAATAACATTTGTATTGTGAGTTCCCAAAAAGAGACTGAATAGAAAGTTTTTATCAACAGAGCTTAATTAATTCATAACTGTTCGACGCATGGGTTCAAACCAACTTTCACCATTGTGTGCAGCCTTCTTTTTAGAATCTTCCCTGAAATTGCACCAAGTTTAGAGTAGAAAAATATGAATTGCCTCCCCACACACACACCAAAGTAAAAAGAGCAGATGCAAACACAGGTCTTATAGAGTAAGATAAATAAATGAACTGTGGTCCCAATTTCAACATTAATTCATTTTAAAATCAGAATTTCACAAGACACCTTGTAAAAATGTCCTGTTTGACTAGATTTCAGTGTAGTGCCAGCCACATTTTGAACTCATAATGGATTTATTTAGGAAAGTGCTCCATATAAAGTACAGTCTTTTGTTAGATAGGAGATTTAGTAATTGCTCATCTCAGCTGCAATATTCTGCCAAATTGTGAATTTAATCTCGTGTTAGAGGCAAGATTTATTCTTATGAGTGTACTCTATTGGGCACTTAATTGTTAGTTACGTTACTTGCTGGCAATACATTTGTTCTATCAAAAAGCTTTAAAATATCTGTCCTTTCAGATGGAACTGTATAAAATGATATACCTAGATATGGCACTATTTTGCCACTATTTTACTTTTTTGTTTTGTTTTGTTTCTTCACTGACAAAGACAGTTGTCAGGTGAGATAACAACTGTTTGGGGTCCTTTCATTTATGTGTTTCTTTAGGCTTCCAAAACATGGCTTAGCTTTACTGTAAGATGTTTCTGAGATTTTTTTGCTCTGCAAATTTAACTTTTATTTGACATTCCTTTAAACAGAACATAAACACTAGAAAATGGAGAGAGATTAATTTATGTGGGCAACAGAATACTTAGCCAAAACTGTAGCCAGTGCTGAAGAATGAGTGGTTATGAGTCCTGTAGATGCTGAATTTGCAAGAGATTTATTTATATTGATATCTCTCCCTCTGCAAGTGTTTATATACATTTTTTTATCTTTCACAATAAATTATTAATTATGGCTTTAGGTATTTAGTTTATTGGATAGCTATTGTTATGCATTAATAGCCAAAATCTTAGAAGTGATTAAACTGATTTGAAGTGGGACATGACTGAAAAAACATGTTTCAGTACAAGTGAATATATCTTCTCTGTTCACTCAATTATTTTTTAAAAAGTATACTCCTTTTAAGTGCTACTGTAAAGCAGACAAGCAGTGAGCATGCCACAGTAATAGTACAAGAAAGTAAAAATCTTTTATAGACCTTCTACAGTGTCTAACACTGATCAGGAAGTTTTAGCATTTTTTGTTCCTGGAAATTGCACCCAGTCACAAGTTGAAACATACTTAAAAAGTAGTGCGTACTGACCCTCGTTTATAGATACAGACAAAGTGGTTGTCTCCTGAATTTTCAGTAAAGTGTTTTGTTTTGTTTAGTTTTGTTTTCTTCTCCTGAGCATTAAATTTCCTTTCAATTAAAAACTCAACTGACTCAGGATGAAATGTTTCACTGTGATAACAGGAGCCATAATTTTATGAATTCTGTATTTTACAATAGTCTTTTTTAAATCTTTCAGTTTTTATAAGTCCAACAATGTCCACCGCTTCCACTATTCAAGACCTGTCAGAAAAGGATCTGTTGACCCTGAAAATGAATTTGCTGTAAGTAAGCAAATGACACATTTTTGTTAGATATGACTGACTGAATTCTGATCTAGATCTTCTCTTAGTCTGAGATTGCTCATTACGGAAGCTGTATCTTTAAGATCTGGTTCAAAAATGATTAAATGCCAGATTCCTCTATTTCAGCGCTATTCCTATGTACTTGGTGGTATATCACTGTTTCACTTGCAAGTAAGCATTGTATAAGTATATTCAATACATTTGCATTAAGCAGTAACATTTTCAGGTACTGATTTTCATTATGAAACAAGATGACATGTAAGTAAATATCAAATGGTTTGCCTCTTGCAGTTTGCAATGCTTGTCAGCACCCAACTTGGCAGAAAGTGGGGTATGTTGTCTACTTTAATTAGTCCTGTGAAAACTTTACAAACGAGAGTGCTGCCTATATCATTTTTATTCCCACACATAGTGTTGTAATGTTGAGAAATAGTCTTTATTGTTCAAATATTCTAGGAAGTCTGCAACACCATAAATTACTTTTCAGTGTGGTATGTTTATATTTTCAATGTGGTATGTTTCAATATCTTAGTTTTACAAATGTTTAAAAGAAATCAGATATTTTTTAGTTCACAACATGAAAACCATACCATCTGATCTGTATGGCTAAGACTGTCCTCAATAGGAACAGTTATTTGTTTCAAAAGTATACAAAAAAAAAAGGGGGGGGGGGGGTTGAAAATCAATTGTATGCATGCTGACCATGATGTCACTGATTTCACATAATGAGCTTCTTATGCACCACTAAGTGTTTCAAATGCCAGATCTGACATCCCAACTTTGCACTTTATTATCAAAATTCATGATGCACATTGGCTTTGTTTCCAGACTGGAGAGTTTTGAAACCATGTATATGTAGTCCTTGAAATTGTTTTACAAATAATTAAATGGATTATGTCTTCATTGTTAATGACGGTAAATAGTATTCAGACTTCCTTCAGATACATGGAAACTGGGTAGAATACATGGAATTGGAGTACATTTTCATTGCATACATTATTATACTTCTCACTACTGGCAGCTGAAGTATAAGATATCAGATCAGCTGATACCACTACAATAAGAAGCAGTAGGGCAAATGAAGTAGTGATATTTAAAAATACCAACATCTAGTCTTGTTCAGAAGGAAGGGTGGGAAGTACGAATGCTGTCAAGTTGATATAGAGCAATTTCTGCTTTTAATTGAAGAAATACTTTTTGAAAGTAGACGGAGCCAGTATCTGGGTAAAGAATGTAAGAGTAGGTCATTTGGTCATTTAGCCACAGACATTCAATCTGTAATGGCAAAGGAATAGACACTAAATTCAAGGCTCAAGGGTAATTTTCTATTTTCTCTGCTTTGTGCAGACTTAGTGCCTGAGGATGACCTTATCTGAAATCAGAAAATGATTTGTTCAAATACCTGTGCTGGATACATTTTTGCAGTCTTTTTATGCAAAAATAAATATGCATATGTTTTCCATCTTCACTCTCACATTTCAGAAGACAGAAAAGATTAAAGTTTAAATCCTGAAGTATCATTTTCTCCTTTATATCTTTTTTAATAGTCTATGTGGATTGAGAGAACATCATTTGTTACAGCATACAAACTTCCTGGAATTTTACGATGGTTTGAGGTCGTCTCCATGTCACAGGTATGTATCAGCATGCTAACAACCTGTAAAACGTGTATATATATGAATCCTCATCTACAGAATAGTTATCAAGTTTATCACACAAAGTAAACATTACTTGTTTTTAAACATACAAAGATGATAGCATTTGTTTTATTTTTCTGTTAGTGGGATGGTTAAATATTGATCAATATATGTTCCATCTGATCTATAGTTTTAAAACTAAATCCTAAGAGAATTTATTCAACTTGATTTGCTGTAGTTTTGCTGAATTGTATGAAAGTAGTTCATATATATAAACTCTTACAAAACTAAAAAGATGTTTTTTATCTCTGTATCGAGCTTAGAAACTATTACCAGAGATCAGGTACTTGTTCTATTACAAGTTCTATTAGTGATACTGTAGTTTCATTTCATTGACCTGCAGCTCCTCTTCCAAGTTCCTCATTAAAAAGAGAGAGAGAGAGAATCCTGCTTCTCTCACTTAACCTATCCAGCTACCTTTTTTCCTTCTAATTTCCTTATTTTCTCTCTACTCTTTTACCTGCACTTTTCAATGCAGTTCCTGTCTACTTCCATGCAGAATGATCTGCTGCATGGCACAAACTCCCTTTTCTCCTCAGAACTTTTCTTCGAAACACTCTGTTAGCTTTCTATCTTTATTTCATGCTCTTGCATCGTCTGGTCTTGAACCCCCACTATGTTTAGCATCAGAAGTTTATGCCCCCATTCTAGTTTGAAGGGTATGAGTGTTAGGGTTTCTTTTGTTTTGTTTTTAGAGAAAAGTTTAATTTTCCTATTATACTCTTTTATTCTTTTCCTCTTGTTACTACACGTCATGGCATGTTACAAAGAAGCTGCTTGGATCAAAAGACTGTCATTTGCCTGGGTTGTGTCTTGTAGCATTATAGAGGCAACATCATTCTCTGAGTTTCAATCAGCCACTGAATGAGCGAAGGCTCAGGCACTTCATTTGCACGTTCTACAATGTGCCTAACTCATCAGAACAGGGAATGGCATACAGATACACACGGGGATGGATTGCTACTCCTTGCCCTGGCTTCAGCTGGTGCATTCTGTGCGTTTGCCTCTTCACAACACCTCTCCTGCATGAAAAGCAGTATTTCACAAGCTACAGACACTACAGAGAAGGGTGTGCTTCCATGTGCACAAAGATCGTTTACATCTTATTATGGAATATGATAATAGTGGTGTCAAACCAAGAACTATTGCTGGATTTCTGATCCATTTAAGAAAGGACCTAGGAATCATTATTACATAAATATAGCTAAGATATCTTTAATGCAAATTCTAGCATAGGACATTGAGCTAAAGAGAATTAGGCCTTTGTTCTCTTTCTATGCAGTGAAGTGTACAAAATGTTTACAACGTAAATGGCATAAACAATAGGAGATGAATTGAATAATCTGTCAGAATGACATAGTAGCAAATAGTAATCTCTGACTTGAAGTTTCTTTGTGTAATAGATTCATGGAATACAGGTAAAATCCAAGTTACAGAAACTACAGAGAAAATGAATTATTAAAAATGAAAGATTTTCAGCTTCAATTATACATTTTTCTTCTCAAAAATGATTTAACAAGTCTAAATGTGTATTTCAGTTTATCTGGATCAAGTTATTATTTTAAATAAAGATTTACTAAATATTTTTCATATTTTATTTCTTTGTAGACTACAATTAGTCCTTTAGAGAATGCTATTGAGACCATGTCCATGACAAATGAAAAAATTTTGATGATGATTAACCAATACCAGAGTGATGAGAACCTTCCTATTAATCCACTTTCTATGCTTCTGAATGGAATTGTTGATCCAGCTGTTATGGGTGGTTTTGCTAAGTACGAGAAGGTAGGAGTTTTTAAGTCAATGTAAAGGTTATATTCAGATGTTTTATATCCTAATCCTACTCAATCATGATACACTTTCATCCAAAGTGGCAGTGGAAGCTAGGCTGGGAATACGAAGGCCACAAGTCCACAAAGACCCTTATATCCTGATCATACCTGATCAGTAGTCTTTCAAGTCAGAAGGTAGCATAGATGCAATAAAGGTATTGGGAGAGTAACTGAAGCTCAATATTAATAGCAGTCATGAGGGCTTTCATATATATTTAATTTATAAATATATGTATAGGGTTTTTATTACATTTTGTAATGAAAAACACTGTCAGACATCCAAAGGTTTGCTCTGGAGTAAATAAATCAAGTTCATCCTATAGTAGGTCTGTAGGATTTAGATGTAGGTTATCTATTATGTTGTTATCAGTGTTTCTCAGCAATTGCAGCCTTTCTGTAGAGCAGTTTTTGTTAAAAATGGGAACACAAATAAAAACTGCTGTGCCAATGTCTTGAGGAACTGAACTGTAGTAACTTTGTGCCTAAGGCTACCTTGGTTTAAAGAAAAATAATATAATGTAGGGCACTTGAATAAAATGACAATGTATTAATGTAAAATGTGGTACTCCAAATTTATGCTTTTTAGTTTCAGTGCAAGCTTACAAAACAAAAAAGAATTTGGTTTCTCGTATTAAGTGTCTCAGGCTGAGAAATGTTGGATAAAGACTGAAAATCTTAACAAAAAAGAACACCCCAGCTCTCAATTAATATAAGAAATTATCACCAGCATTACCTGGCTAAGGAGCATGGTTATGTCTCTTTATTTAATAACCAATATTATGGTCAACAGCTGTAGTCACTGGAGCAATCACTGATCTCTTTATCTGATGGAATTAATTATTTTTTCCTCTGTCTAAGGCATTCTTTACAGAAGAATATATCAGGGACCATCCAGAGGATCAAGAAAAGCTGAACAGACTTAAAGATCTAATTGCTTGGCAGGTAACATCTTACTGGCAGCAGTTATCTGAGGTTTCCTCAGCTTTTTTTTTTTTTTTTTTTTTTTCTGTTCCTTTGTAGCATCATTTAGATGATTGTCTTCTTTTTACTCTTTCTATACTCAGGGGAAACTATCTATTTCTTGCTTGTTTGTTTGTTTGTTTTCAGTTTCCCCAAAGTGAAGAGGAACAGAATAATAAGACTCTGGTTAGAAATTTCCTGTGCTATTCCTTTTCTTTTAGAATATATATAGTTGCAAAAGGACTTTCTATTTATAATCTTATTTAGGTATCAATAGTTTCCCTTAAGAAGGACAAAGGATTTAAACCCATTCAGTTTTGATGTGCCTAACAGGAAGCATGTATTCCATCACAGACCTGCTAAGATCGCTGACAAAACAGTATTAACCATAATCCCTTACTGTCTGCTGTAGCATGTGATTGCTGAAGTGTTCTTGGGGATCTAAGCAATCCCATCCTTTATTTTTATTTTTAATATGTGCCTAAACTGGAGAAATGGCTTAATTTCAAAATTACTTCTTATTTCCTGAAGATTTTTATCATTATACTGTCCTTTAGGAGTTAGCTGAAATGTTATCTGAATCAGAGAAATTACCCATACATCTCCTTATGGTCTGGCGAAAGCAGTAGGCTAGAAAAGTACTTGAACTTACTATTTAGAATGGTTTATTAAAAGCCACATGTAGCGGGCTACATTCATGGTTAAAATAGTCAACATTTCAAAACTCAGGTATGTATTCGACTGAAGTCATAAGGACTTCATGAACTGCTGGGAAAACAAGCATTTGTAAACATCATAAATTGTCTTTGTAAATATATTTTTCTTAGAGACAACTGTGTCTTTTGTGTTTGTTTTTTGTTGTTGTTTTTGTGGGTTTGTTTGTTTGTTTTATGTTAGGAATCTTAAGGAATGCTAGTTGCTTACAAAACTTACTTTCACTCAGTGACCGTTCATGACTCATGCTACACATCTTATATGTGACACACAGCATGGAAGACTGTTAGTAAATATTTGTTAAGCTATATCTCCAGAGAAAAGCGGAATATTCTGCCTATACTAGCAGTACCAAGGTTGTTTCTTGTTTTATTTTTAGCGTACATATGATAAGCCAACCAACCTGCAGAGCCCTTTTCTCCTTGAAGAGAAAAATGCCTACAGGAGGTACTAGCAGGAAAAAAATTATTTTTTTTTTTTTTTTTTTTTCCCTCTGAAATTCAAGGGAGAAAGGCTCTTGTCATTTTTCTAAACACTTGTTACAATAACACAGGGTAGAAAAACCTATTTGCAAAATCTAGTCCGAACAGAAATTATTGGCAACAATATATGGCAAAATAAATGACTGTGAGAGAATTGAATTTTTGCACATTTGTAGTTTGTGAAGAAATCTCTAACTATGAGGTGTTCTGAAATGTAGATGACTTAAATGAGAAATAAAAATCGTTTACTGTTTAAATTAATGTGTACAGCAACTGCTCTATTCAAGTGTAATATAGTGATCTCTATTTCATGAGGCATTTAACAAAATAATATGGGTTGATCTGGTATTTTGTTATCAGAAATGTATGGCCCAACAGATTAATTAAATATGGACTTACCTATCTTCCATATCTCTTTCTTATCTAAACTCATTTAAAAAAAATCCTTCTTGATGTTTTAATCTGATGCCATCTTAATAAAAGGGTATATTATCTCAGTTTTCATGGACCAAAATGAGCAAGAATTAACCATTTATTCCTCTTTCAGAAATGAATCTTTCAGATAGTTTTAATGGAAAGGGTTTTTCTGTTTTCTGTTTTATGGTGTTTCTTCCTGTCTCATTTTGATTCAGCTTGGAAATTTCTTTGAGTCACCAACCTTAACAGCTTTCTTCTGTATTGTTGCCCAACACTGATTCTGTATATTGTCACTTTCTGACCATCAGAAGTACTCAGTGGATGCCGTACTATGAAATGACCAGTGTGGCATTAGAACTAATACAGTTATTTGGTTCTGTCCCCATAAATCCCTTTAAAGAGGACAAACAGATCTGTCTGTAATAGATCTGCTTTAATACCATGTTTTTAAAATGTATATTGAATTGAACTACCAAAAAATATGATAAGGTCAATGGGGAGTGATGTATACAATGTTAATTGTATTTATGTGGTCAGAACACAAAAAGTAAATATAGAATCTAAGTGGATTAAAAAAAAAAAAAAAAAAAGCATTACTGGGAAATAGCTAAAAGTCTATAGTAAAGCAGTTAGAAAAGGGTAGCCACATCTGTTGCACAAATCTCATGAATTATCATCTTCAAAGACTGAAGAATAATGAAATGTCTTTATATTTCACCATGAAGTTTCTCTTTGTGACTACACTTACTGTTATTTAAACAGCCTGTAGAAGTGTGTCATCATCTTTGAAAATTAGTTCTGTTTTGTTTGTTTTTAATTGATATTATTACACTAATACAATAGCAAATATAAAAGTAGCAATATAAAAGCAGAGAAATGAATTGTAGGGAAAGGGGGCTAGAAAAGTAGTATTGCTATCATATTTGCTTCATTGTAAGTTTATTTTATTTTTATTTTTTATTTGGTAACAAAGCTATTCCTTCTGGCAAAGTTGAAGGATTTTTAAGAAATTCAAGTGCAAGGAGTTATTTGATGAACTGATACAGAGATACCTTTTTCTAAATGTCTTTATCATGTATTTTCCTCCAAGGCAGTTGGTAAGTTCTTTTAAATCTAGTAGGAAGAGCCAGAGATCTTAACCCCTTTGGTGACCTCTCACTGACCCCATTCTGGAAAAAAAGGAAAGCACAGGGATAAAATGGAGAAAAGCCAGCTTGGTTAGTGATGACTGCCTCTGGTCATGGCTTGAGTTGTTCATTTTTTGTACTGAAGCATTATCTTAATGATTTTTTTCTTGATGTGTGGGGAATGGAAGGGGAAGTCTGCAGAGTAAATTCAAAGGGAAAGGAAGAGGTCATCTCTCAGTAACCATGCATTAACATGCTAAATTACTGTAGCAATTGTAGAAGTGATCATATGCTTAAGCCCCAAGTAAATTGATTTAAATTTTACCCAGTTGCTCCTTTGTTCGAAAGAGAAGAATTTGAAATGACTTGCCTGGAGTCCAGTTGGATAGTTTGCATCCTTACCATATTTCTAGTAAACTATGGCATGCATCTTCGTAAGCAGGTAGTCTATGGGTTTTTGCTTTTTAAAAATTCACGTGATGCATTTATCTCATAAGCAATTAACACAAAATGCATAGGAGAGAAAAAACAATCACTATAGCTGAGCAAGCCCACTTTTCAGTTCATACTGATTTGCCTCTTTGCTGGTAAAAACTTCTGTGGAATGTCATTGCTCCTGATCATCTCATTATCAGCTGACGAACCTGTCCATCAATAACAATAAGAGTTTGGTAGTTGATTTAGCAGATACTTTAAATGCAGTTACAGGGGTTGTCAGAGCCAGTTTAATATCCTCTCTTGTTTTCTTCTATTTTCACCTCTTCAAGATACCTTTCCTTGGGGCTGGAATTAAAATTCACGAAAGAAGAGTTTCTGATAATCTTCGCCCTTTCCATGACCGAATGGAGGAATGTTTCAAGCATTTAAAAGTTAAAGTGGAAAAACAATATGGAGCAAGAGAATTGGTATTGCTGTCCTTTTAACTTTTTTTTTCCTACTCCTGTGCTTTCTCTGCTTAATACATATCTTGTTCTTTTCTAACGAAAAGCAGATAGACATTTTTTGTTGCTTGTGGGTTTACTTGTAATCTGAAAGTAATTGGACCTGAGTTTCATAGTCAGAGAGTTGATTAATTCTCTAACCTATCAAGTATTCCTCCTTTGGAAGATTTGGAGTATTTTATTATTTCCATTAAAAATGCAGATCTTTTCTGTCTTATAGGGAAGCAAAGTCTTATATAAATTCTTATAAAAGCAAATTCTCATGTTTCTCCACTTTGTCATTTTTGTTAGAAGCTTAGAGCATTGATGTGCAATTGGTCTCCCCGTGTTAGCCACTTCCAGCTGTGTTCTAAAGTCAAATCTATGATGTATATAAAACTAAAAATATTAGTTGAGACCAAACTGAAATGTATGGAAATTGAAGGATAGCTTCACAGAGCCTTTAGACAATTCTTGAATAAAAGTCTATCTGAGCTTGTGCAGGCTAGCAAAAAGGATATTGTTGGCTGTTTTTCTGTGACACCATTTGCACTGGAAATTGTTTTAGTGCTGTCTTTAACATTGAACATTTCATAAGGGAATTTATGTATTCTTTTAAAGGGGAGAACTAATAGCAAGTTTCTAATCTAAATTATGGGTACTGTGCTGTGTCACACACCTATATGATGTGAATTGCAGATATTTTTTTCTGTATGTTCTTGTTATTTTCAGTCTCATGTCACCAACAACAGAGACTGTAATCCACAATTAGCAGTCTTGCTTAATGCTTGAACCCTTCATCACTCTTTTTGGGATCAGCAATTAGGAAAAACAACCTATTTAAAATTTTGCAGGAGTAGAGAACACGCTTTCTTTGTGAGTCTTTCTTTTATTAAAATCTCTACTTCCATTCTCCACCATTTTCAACACCAGCATTTATTTATATATATATATATATATATAAAATTTAATCCTGGAGATTTTTCCTGAAGTGGCCTATGAACAACACTAGAGGTGCAGTATCTGTTGCACTCTTCTTGAATGTTCTTTAATTCATGGTACATAGCAGTGGAATATGTTCTGGCACGATTAGTGTTCTTCAAGCAAGGACTAACTAAAGCTATTTGCACAAGCAAGTGCTCTAATGGCTTGCTGTAGTTCTGTTCAGAATTAGATCAGCAGATACTGTTTAATTTTATTTATTTTCAGACACAAAGTTAATTACGTAAATTGTAGTTTATTTAGCTACTCACTTATAGCATTTGAGAGGTCTTTAGGCTAAGAGTAAGAGTTTATCCAGAGAGAGGAAATAATCACAATCACAATAACTTCAGTTACGCCAAATGTTTGCAACACATCTGCTATCTTTAAAACCTAGAGAAAAGGGATGGAACAAGGTTCATACAAACTTGGTTGATAAAATACGTTTATCCTTTTTATTTTACAGCCAGATTTTGATGACAAGAGAGTAGGACGTCCAAGATCAATGCTGAGATCCTATCGTCAGTTGTCAGTTATTTCACTGTCTTCCATGAATTCAGACTGCAGTACTCCAAACAAAATTGCTTCAGAAAGGTTGGTTACAAAAATAATAGTATTTTTCTTTCAGTCCTGTTTTTTAACCAGTTTTATGGGATGAAACTTAAAAGATTTACAAGAAACATAAAATTAAAAAAGCATTCAAGTATACATCCCACTAGCAGTCTTTTCTGACTATGCCAAAATTATATTTAACTGTGGCTAATATTTCCTCTGGCTTTAAATATACATTATTTCAACCTTAATAGACAAAATACACTTGATTCTCACTCAAAAAGACATTTCTTTTTCAGGAAACAAATATTTTATAACTTAAATGGGGGTTGGAAGTATATGATCTTTAAGGTCCCTTCCAACCCAAGCCCTTCTATGATTCTATAAATGACAATTTGAAAAACACAAATATCTGGGTTCTTTTGCCTCTTTGAGTCAATACAGCTTTTAACTTGCTATCTTTGTGAAAATTGGAGAAGAAGAGGAAAGCCTTTACAAGCTTACAGGTGAAGAGGTAGAACTTCGTAGTAAAGCCTGTCATTGTTAAAATGCTTTGCCTAATATGCTTTCTTAACTGCAGCTCTAGCACAACGGCTTTATAGTTTGAGAGAACAGTTGTAGGTGTGTTCATTTAGCTTTTTCATCTACGAGTTGTTTTGACTGCTGAATAAATTATCCTTAGGGCACATAAAGCCTCTTTCACAAACAAAGCAGATATAAAATTAATCCTGCTGAGCAGTGCTTGATTATGGTTTTTGAAAAATCTGTTCTATCTTCTTGAGTAGTTGTTTTTTAAAAAGTAAAAAGCTCAAAGGTGTACGATGCTAACTTGGAAGTGTATCTGCTTAAGGTACCACCATCTTCTTGCATATTTGACTGCCAGTTCAGTGTTTAATACTACTTAATTAAATTTTAAATGCTCATAGATTGTGAGGTTTCTAATAAAGATGTGTAGTATCACAAGTTATGAGATTCCACAGGTGTTCTTCCTACCCTTTAACTTCTACTCAGCAAGGGTGTTGTTCACAAACGTGATTTGTCATTTCTGCCACCTCGTGTCCCTAAGAAAGCAGGGCACCTCCTGTGAAACCAGACAACTACATTTAAGTAGCTAAATCATGCACATATTGTTAATTCTCATTATATTAATTAGTTTCCAGGATGGGTCAGCAAATTTACCATACTACCTTGTTTTATCAATTTGTAAGTTGTAAAATAATTTGAGCCCTACGGGCAATAGCATAATTTCATTAGCAGAGAGGCAGTAAAGCTATCACCCATTTCCCACTTATTTTTTCTTAAATAAAGACTAGCCTAATATTTAAACCCTAAATATTAGAGGAATGGAGGAGGAAGATTTTGTTTTATCAGCGGGTATGTGTATTGCTGTCCTATATGGTGAAATAAACAGGAGGATGCATTTAAAATGTGTGTATGAAATTCCTGTTCAACATCCAAAATAGCATGTCTTGCTTTCAGCACCATCATCACCCCACATAAAGCTGCCGTATGAGCTCTGACCCTATTTAGTTTAGGAGTCCTTGAGTTAATGCACACATCTTCAAAGAGAAATTTGCACTTAATATTTTACAATCTTTGCAATATTTTAAGACATTGTAATACCTCCTGAAGGCATCTTATTAGCAACTAGAGTTGCCAGCTGAAACATATCATATACTTCCTGCCAGTGTGTGCAAGGTTGCATTGAAAGCCAAAAGGGATGACCTGCATTAATTGAGGGTGATTCAGAAGTTCAAAAGACTGTAGAAAAAAGAGTATGGAAAAAGGGGAAATGATGTCAGAATACCAGTGGCTTTTAAAATATTATTCAGCAACTTTTTTTTTTCTTTTCTTTTGCTCCTGCAGCTTTGATCTGGAAGTAGTGCTACCAAAGCCAGCAAAATCAGAATCAGAGGAGAATGGTCTACAAATTAATCCTCACCCTGAAGTTAAGATGAGGAGGTCCAAAAAAAGAACAAAAAGAAGCAGTGTGGTGTTTGCTGATGAGAAGACGGCACCTGATATTTCTGTCTCTGATATGAAATGTGTATGTTACTGATTTAGACTTATATTTTATAATCCATAAAAAGATGACAATAATCCCTCACTTAGCAAAAAATATATATTTCACAGAGTACTCTAGCTATCAAAAAAAAAAAAAAAAAAAATGCAGGATACAGAAGTGATATGACCTGCCACGAAAGAAATTTCCAGGATACTAAGAAGAGAACAAATCAGTGGAAAAATCAGAACATTTCTATGTGCTAAGGATGACAGATAACACAGCATTGAAGCTGCACAATTCTGAAACTTGCTTAACTTAAAATGGAGTACTACACTGGGTGGGAGGGTTAAGGTAGCTTTCCTGTGGAGAGGCAATTCACTGTGCTGACATTTCATGGCAGCCCCTTGTAGTCAGGGCTGTTTCAAAAAGTGATGAGCCCTGTACTTTTTGTACCTTGTTACAGAACATGCAGCTGTTAGGAAATTGCAAGATTGCAAACGGAGTTTCTTAAATGGTGCCAGAATGTAGTTTGCAAGCACGGGCATCTCTTGCTTTGTAGATCATCTTGAGTGCCTTACATAACTTACACAGTGCATTTTTTTTAATGCTTTAGGAGCATTAAAATGCATTAATGCTCAGGAGACTTTTCTTCTTTAAGTGTAAAAAGAAATAATAAAATCTGAAAGATGTACTTTTGATAGGCAAGCCCTGCATAAATTAAAATGTCAGGCACTACCTGACTGCTGAATTACAGTGAAAGAGTGCAGGAAAGAGTGCAAGTCATTTGATCAAAAATTTTTGGCAGAATCATCAAAGGCAAAGTGAATTGAATAGAAAGCTAAAATTCTTTCAAAGGATGAGGATCTTATGTCATAGCTCTTCTAACTGTTCTAGTAAAGTCTTACCAGAGATGTTGCTTTATCTTTGCATATGAACTTGAAACTGGCAAGCAGTTAAATTAATGCCTGATAAAGTATTTTCTCTTTTTCTTGGTCCAAGATTTCAAAGATCCCTGAAAGAATAAAGGGAAGGTGTATTGAAGAAAGAAACTAACAAATGGGCGAGTTTGCCTGCCTTTTCTTAAATTCAGAAAAACATTTGATTTATTACAGAATTGTGTGATTACACAGTTGAGAAAATTTTGAATGGAGCAGGAAAAGCCTCTGAACTAGTTTATTGGTCTGTCTGGACATTTTCTGGGAAGCATACTACAGCAGGAAAAATGCCCTGCATTACATATGTCCACAACTTCCCTATTCAGCAAGATTTTGTTCAGATTGTAGTCACTAGTTTCAAAAGACAAACCATATGTTCACAAATCACAGTAAATGCATATTATATAACAGGTTTAGGTTCTTAATTGTTTATGCAATATAAACACACACATAGTTTCTTCATTCTATAGTGAGGGGGTGAGGAAGGTGGGAGTTTTTCATATTTTTGCTGCTATAAAGCAGAGTGACACAGTCCTACTGAAAACAGGCAGTACTGGAAATGTAAAGCTATGACAGAAGGAAATACTGATCTTTGAATGCTGTGCCCAGACCTTAGTTACTTGTGGAAGAGCAGTGCTCCAAGTAGTATTTGATTTGAAATATTTTATGCGCGTTACACTGAGAGAAGCTACAATAAAGCAAACACACTTTCAGAAATGAAGGAAGAATTAATTCTAGCTAGATCCTGCAACCTGCCATGTGTCCCTAGTCTTTTAGCTTTGAATTGTGGTGAAACTTGTAGAGGATTATGGTTGTCTCATGCTCTCATACAAGACAGACAGACAGCATGCAGGCGTGTTTTGAGAAGCAGTAGCATACAAAACCAAGTAGCATCTTTGCCCTTTGACTAAATTAAGTATAGATACACTTAACTGTATATGGCATTGCAGGATTATTTTTTTTGCTTGCCTTGTAACAGCCAAGCTTGCTACTACATTAACTTGATAAGGAAAAATGTTTTCAAAACTTCATTTTACTTTGCCAAACACAGTCAGAGCTGGCTGATGGCATACCAAAGATGGTAGAAACACCATTCTACAGTTTCAGATTACATAATCTCTTCTAGCTACCTTTTTTAGAGTAATGTTTTTTCTATGTCAAATGAAAAATATTAATCTAACTAGAAATTCCACAAAGAACTAGGATTGGGCACGTTCATTTATTTGTTTATTTATTTTATATGCTTTTCACAAAATGTTATTTTGCCTAGATATTTGTTTTGCATATGTCAGTTCATCAGTTCATCATTAAAGGCTTTTTTAATCTTTTTTTTTAATTATTATTAAACAGCTGTCAAGGAAATACGAGTTCATGAGTGACACCAATCTCTCAGAGCATGTAGTGGCACCTCAGAAGACATCTGTCCTCAAGCAGATGAGCTCTGTCAGTCGTTCTATGCCAACTATTCCTGGTAAGCTGCCTATAGTAAGATGACGAGCATTCTGCATTTCTTGGCGACTTAAGAAAACAGCACTGAAGTATTTACTCCAAGCAGAAGCAGGTAGCTGTCTCTGTGTGGTTCTGTGGGTCTAAAACAAACGCTACAATTTAAGTGTGTATTGTACATGTGAGGCTGGACTGCTACTATTGCTTGATAACTCTGTGCTGCCTAGTAGTAACATACTGAAAGTCTTATTTCTGGAGCTCTGGATTTTGCTTCCTTTTATAGTGTCGGCATTCAACATGCCTCAAAAGAGGCAAGGATTATTCATCTTCCTTCATCTGAAGGGCCTCACTTGCAGAAGGAAGGGCTTCTGTAGTCTTCAGTCACAGCTCAGTGTGAGGGGATTTGAAACAAAGAAATGCTCTGTATCTTGTCAGATGAATTTCCCCAAAGGTTGCTCAATATGAGGAATTTCAACTGATGCTATTAATGTTAGACAGGAATCTTGTGAGCCTTGCTCACAGTAAGAGAAACGAAAAACTACCCCCTAGAAAGCTTGATAGCTGTGTGACAAAGAAGGGAAAAGTGTAAGTGAAGGTGGAACTAATTTCTAGGTCAAGGTATACAGAGAAACGCATGATTTCAATATCCTTTCCCCCCAACTTCTTCCATAACACATCCAGTTCTCAGCCTGCCCTTCATCCAACAATCTATTGTTGTTCCTATCTTTCCAGATGCCTGTAACAGACACTTAGTACAATGCAACAGTAATTTTCTGCCCAGATTGTCATAGCCTGCTGCTGCTTCTTGTTATCTATTTTTCTTCTTTGAACAAATTTATTGATTTTTTTTTTTTTCAGTATTCACTTTCAATGTAATGAAGTTTAATGTTAAAATTGGGAAAAATTTACTTATTTTTGTATCTGAGAATAAGGTTAGATTGTAAAAGTCTCATTTCTCTCTAGCAATTGCACTCTACAGGTACCTGAAAGGAGGCTGTAGTGAGGTGGGGGTTGGTCTGTTCTCCCATGTACCTGGTGACAGGACGAGGGGGAATGGGCTACAGTTGTGCCAGGGGAGGTTTAGGTTGGATATTAGGAAGAACTTGTTTACTGAAAGGGTTGTTAGGCACTGGAATAGGCTGCCCAGGGAAGTGGTTGAGTCCCCATCCCTGGAGGTCTTTAAAAGACATTTAGATGTAGAGCTTAGGGATATGGTTTAGTGGAAGGCTTGTGAGTGTTAGGTCAGAGGTTGGACTCTGTGATCTTGTAGGTCTCTTCCAACCTAGACTTTTCTGTGATTCTGTGATTCAGTAGTTTATTTTAAATTCTACTTTATCTTGCACTCTTTTTTTTTTTTTTTTTTTTCTTTTCAACCAATCTGTTTCTGTTCTAAGGATTAACTCTGTCCATCAGCCCTGTGTCACCTGATGAAACAATTGCATCACATAGGCTGAGTCAGCCAGTGTTTCCTTCCACCTCAGATGGAGACAAGAAAACAGTCAAAAAAAAGAAAGTGAACCAGTTATTTAAAACAATGGTAAGTAGTTCTGTGTGTCGGGGGGGAGTGTTACCTCTTCAAATATTTTAAGCTATGAAAATCAAGTCGATTTAAAATTCCATAAAACTGTAAGTGAAACTTTTATCTTTTTTTCCTTACTTCTCTGATCAGAGAGAGGAGTGGAAACTGTGTGTAAGAAACATTTGTCCCTGGCTGTGCTTTCTGGAGTAAGGATGTACTTCGTACGTTTAATATAGGAAGGCACAGATGTGCAGTTCTGCATCTGTTCCACAAGAGGTCTCATTTGACCAATTTTCTATGAATTATGTAACACTTATTAGCAAAAGAAAAAAGCAATTATTTCTTGTTCAGTTTAATTACATTGGGCAGTTTACACTAGTATCAGACTAAGGTAAGCATAGCATACACAGTAAAATGTGCAGAGTGCGAGTTAGTTTCTAGTGTTAGGAATGATTATCAGAAAGTAGGAATTGGCTTACACTGGAGTAAATCGTGTTGCTTAAAACAATTTACCTTCTTTCCGTGTAGTAAACTTTTCTTTGGTTTGTGAGGAAATTTCAAAAAAAAATAAACCATTAAATTTAAATAACAACAACAAAAATACAAAATATACAAAAATATATATATTGCTATCTATATATTCAGTGCAGTTATCAAGATTCAAAAGTTTTACTATTTTTTTCAGGTAGTGGAAGGAAAAAAATCAATGCAGATGCTGCTCTCTACTTACGTGTAGTATCTAAGCATTCTGTGACGCTTGTAATATTTTACATATCACATCTGTACTGATATTTCATATTTCAAGGTTTTCATATTCATCAATTAATTAGTGGAGTCTTTAAAGAAAAAAAAAAAAAAAAAGGTACCTTCAGGAAGGTTAATCAGCATTTAGGTTATTTTCATACTCATATTTTCCTAGTAAGAAAAAGAATACTCTTATTTGAAGCCTGTACGGTCTCAGTTAAGTTAGATTTATCAGGAGTAATGCTCTCTTAAGACCGAGGAGTAACAGCTTTTCAGCATGATCTCATCCACACACATTCAAACCTAAACAGTATATAAAATGGGGAAAAAACATCCCGTTTTTGAAGTCTGAAAAAGCATTTAATAAATCCCCTTACAATTCCCTTCTGTAGTGCTGCCACTTTATCACTGAAATCACGTGGACAGGTTTAAATACAGGTTTATGGTTTTGCAGGATAGGGAGATGAGTTTAAAATATCCAGGATTTGGTCAATGCTTTTATCCTTAACTAGAGGTTAAGGACAAAATCTAGTAATTAATATACATATTACTGAAAGCAAAAACATTTATCATATTAACACATGGCACACTGTTCCTCTCTCTTTTTTTTTTTTTTTTTTTTTTTTCCAGCGTATTTCCAAAGTTCTAGAAGATGGAAAGCACTCTGTGGAGCACCATTTCAAATCTCCATCTACAGACCTGTAATTAATTCCTGTAATTAAATGACCACTTTTCAACCAAAAATAATTATATATACATATATGTATATATCCTACTTGAGGCCACTGTCTACTGCAAAGAAAGGCACCAATAACATAGGTGACTGAGAGAGAATATAAACAACAGTATTCAGGGTTCTGATCAGTTATGTGATATAAATACAGGAATAACATTTCAAGCAAATGCTCCAGGATGGGTTCACTATGATATAAAACAAAAGTTTATTGAGCCTGTGGTTATACAAATCATTGTGTGCTCCCTGGTGATAAAACTCATTCCTGCGAAGAAAGATGTTAAAAGGCCATCTGCAGTGCTTACCATACAATCTAAGTCCTATCCTGTTCTTTTCAAAGAGCACAGAAGTTATCCTTTTGTGCAGCTTGTATAGGCACACTCCACTTATCTTTAAACTACTGCTGGCAAGGTTGTCAAGGCAACTGATGGCTCAGCACAAAATAGTCACTGTGAGTATGCTCTTTGGCTGTAGTTGGATTTACAGTCCTTGGGTCCCTCTGCTGTTCCCACCGCACTGCTCTATATCCTCAAATCTCTCTCAGGATGATGTCCATGAATCTGTCACCATAGGCCCAAGTTATTTTCAGAGCAGTGGGTACTGTAGTGAACACGTGCAAAAGTTTATTTACACATGTACAAGTTGATTTTATATCCATCCGTATGATAGATACAAGCTGCATTTTTCTACTGTTCATCAATAAAATATTAAAACTTTATTTGCCTTGAACCTTTCTCACTGGAATCTCTAGATGCCATCACGTATGTGTTACTAGCATCTTACTGACAGTAAATGAACTGTACAAGCCCAAGGCTTCTGTTTTCCAAATAAGTTTTCTGTGTCCCCACAACTCAAGAGGTAAAGTTGGAAGATAATGCCTCGTGGTAAATGGAGTCAAATCCAGTTGGAGGCCGGTCACTAGTGGAGTCCCCCAGGGCTCGGTACTGGGACCAGTCCTCTTTAACATCTTCATCGATGATCTGGATGAGGGGATTGAGTGCACCCTCAGTAAGTTTGCAGACAACACCAAGTTAGGTGCGTGTGTCGACCTGCTCGAGGGTAGGAAGGCTCTGCAGGAGGATCTGGATAGGCTGGACCAATGGGCCAAGGCCAACGGTATGAAGTTCAACAAGGCCAAGTGCCGGGTCCTGCACCTGGGGCACAACAACCCCAAACAGAGCTACAGGCTGGGAGATGTGTGGATAGAAAGCTGCCTGGCAGAGAAGGACCTGGGAGTTTTGGTTGACAGTCGGCTGACTATGAGCCAGCAGTGACCGCTCAGGCGGCCAAGAAGGCCAACAGCATCCTGGCTTGCATAAGAAACAGCGTGGTCAGCAGGTCCAGGGATGTGATTGTCCCCCTGTACTTGGCTCTGGTGAGGCCGCACCTCGAGTACTGTGTTCAGTTTTGGGCCCCTCACTACCAGAAGGACATGGAGGTGCTTGAGCGAGTCCAAAGAAGGGCAACAAAGCTGGTGAGGGGTCTGGAGAACAAGTCTTATGAGGAGCGGCTGAGGGAGCTGGGACTATTTAGCCTGGAGAAGAGGAGGCTCAGGGGCGACCTTACCGCACTCTACAGGTACCTGAAAGGAGGCTGTAGCGAGGTGGGGGTTGGTCTGTTCTCCCACGTGCCTGGTGACAGGATGAGGGGGAATGGGCTAAAGTTGCGCCAGGGGAGGTTTAGGTTGGACATTAGGAAGAACTTGTTTACTGAAAGGGTTGTTAGTCACTGGAATAGGCTGCCCAGGGAAGTGGTTGAGTCCCCATCCCTGGAGGTCTTTAAAAGACGTTTAGATGTAGAGCTTAGGGATATGGTTCAGGGGAAGATTTGTCAGTGTTAGGTCAGAGGTTGGACTCTGTGATCTTGGAGGTCTCTTCCAACCTAGACTTTTCTGTGATTCTGTGATTCCAGACTGTAGGAGAATAAAAATTATTTACTATTCAGACACAGGGTCCTTCCCATGCAGAAATCAACAGAATTCAGCTAATTTGAAGCCAAACTGTCATTTGAGTCATCCCTTAGAAAAATTAAAATAAAATAAATCACATTTATGACCAAGGAGGACAAATATTTTAAGAATCCATTCTCTTGTTAATTTTTGGAGGTGGATATCTCCATCTTGCTATGTAATTATTTTCCCAGGGATACAGAAGCCTCCATTAAAGAAGCTTACCAGCCATCTCCTATTCTTGTTGCCTTGAAATTGCACTGGTATTATTAGAGTATTCGTTTGTATTTTCCTTCCAGAACTGAGTTCCTACTTGCTTTTGAGTGTTCAAAGTCCTTTTAAGAGAGAACATCGAACAACATCCCAGAGGCTGCCCACAAGGTGGAAGGACTTCAGCATTCGCAGTGTTCACTACTGTGGGGTGACGAGAGTAGTTCTTTATTGACTCAGTCTGTAATTTTCTGTTCTGATTTGCTATCATCATGCAGTGTGTGCTAAAGATTAACACTAAAGGAATAATTATTCTGCAAACAAACCTTAGGTAGACTGTGGATTTGGTGAACTTTAAAATATTAGATAAATGTGATCATGGTTTTCAGGCAAGTAAGAGAGTTTCATCTGACCGAATTAGACCAAATTATCAGTTTTCAATGCTCTTTTGTTCTTCCAGGATAGCAGAAAGCCTACTGTGCCTTGAATGATCTTTTGTATGTCTGAGCCTAGAACTGAATAGTCACCGCGAGTGTCCGAGTGTCTGTTTGTTAACAAATATAGTTTCTGTGTTAAAGATTTTTTTTCATGACTAATAGTATATGCCCTATAATATGCCCCATTATGCATGTGGGTATTCAACTAGTGTTTGCTAACAGATTGTTAATGACTCTAACAGTAACCTTTTGCATTCACAGATAACACTTCATAGGCATGCCCATTAACTTGAATACTTAACTAGTTCACCTGAAGGTAGGTGGCTATTGGTGGTGTTACAATGGGTTTAAGATGTGATTGATGAAAGATTACGGATATCAGAAGATGGTCATTTGAGGCATCTACACCATGAGCTGGTAGCTGCAGCCAAAGGAGACTATTTACATGAACTAGGCATCTTACATTCTTGTTGTAACTAAAATAAGACTTAAATAAACCTCCATGTATGACAGAGTTTGCTGGAAGATTTTCCCTGTGATGTTCACTAGTATGTTTTTATATGTAAGAATAGAAGAGTAATAGAGGTGCTCCAAATGCAGTTCTTTCTGCAGGTACGGTTGTAAACTGTCACACAATGAATCATGTTCTGGTTGGATACTCTGGTTCTACAAATATTTAGGAATGTGAAGTCTTTACTACATGACTTCATTTGTTTTGACATGCTCAGTAATAGTTCAGTTGTGCTTTGACACATGCTATAGTACTAATGCATAAAGCTTCAATTTGTAGTCTTTCTTAACAACTGCCTTTAGACTAACAAGACAAGAAAACAGTACTATTAGAAATCAATATTTGAAAACAAAAGAGAAAAGGAAATGACCTTGAAAGATTTAAGTCTCTTAACATACTAGAGTGTTTCTGCACAGAATTTTAAAGTATATGAATGATTCTAATATGGAAAAAGTTAAAAATTGTTTATATATACCAATTGTTAGTTTTACTAACAGAATTCCTGCTCTCAGAAATTAATAATCTATATACGTATAATATTGCTAAGTAGACAGTGATTACACTAGTCTAGAAACTTACAAAGCTAACTAGGCTAGATCTTAATTCAATACATTTTACATTTTCAAAAATTGTCAGTAGGGGGAGGTAGGTGGTTGCAGTACTGTGCCCATATATGAGAACAAATCACTGATGTGCCTACCCAGATGGCAGGAAAACCAAAGTGGAGCAACTGGAAGTGCAAGGATTAACAACACTGTAAACCATCCTATTCACAAGTTGGGTGATCTTAGTATACTGCAGTTAAATCTTGGTTAAATTAAAACAACTTAAAGTCTATCTGTGATTGGGTGTGTCCATAGAGTAGTTCACTGCACTTACACTTGTACCAGTTCACTCAGCCCTTTTAGTTGCTAATTAATTTCCCCAAGTGTGTGTTATGCAAGTGCCAAAGGGCATAGAGAGCACCATGAATAAAAAGGGGGGGGACGGGGGAGGGGAGGGGATGGGGGATTAAAAAAAAAAAAAAAAAAAAAAAAAAGTTACGTTTTCTGAAAAATCCATTGTTCTAAAATGTCTTCAATGAGCTGAAGCTCATTTGTTTGCATAAACAAATACCTTGATGCTGAAATCCGACTCAAACTGAAGTATTAGCCTGTTACTAATTTTTCTTTGGTGTGTATCTTATTGAAATGTGCAAGAATTTTAACTTTGAAGGCCTTTGGAAAAGTGTACTGATTAATTTGCTAGGTAAACACAGCTGATATTCATACACCTCATTAGATTTTAGAACTGTTTATCTCTAGTATAAGCAAACTTTTAGAGTGGCAGGCACAGAAGAATAAGCAAATCATCTGAAACTGGTTGTTTGGAAGCTGGTAAGAGCAGTGAGGTTGTTAAAATATGGTTGATTGAAGTGTCTGTATTTGTGCCAGTTTCCCAAAACTGAGCAACACCACAGATTATAATAATGAGAGGAATTTAATTGCAGAATCTGTCCATCTCTGGTTTAGCTTTGAGATATCCCTCCCTCCCAGGACTGAGTATAGTTGTGTATCTAAATGCAGAAGAGCCAAAAGCAGCCAAATGGAGGTTTCCAGTTTCTTGCTGCCTACTGCTTGTCATGACTAATGCCTAAACCAGGGTACTCCTAATCCCCTCTACCATATTATGTGTTGGCAAGATCACGGAAGGTCTCTGAAGCAGGAGTTATGACTACTCTTACTATCACAGTTCACATGGTCAGAAAACACCAACTAGTACCTGTAAGGTTTTAGAGTCTTCTAAAATCCCTGTTATAAATGTTGCTTGAAAAATACACAGTGGATTTGTTCTGAAAGATTAAAAAAATGTTAAGGTAATTCCAGCATTGCCACATTAATGACACTGGTCCAAATGGTCTTTTCCATTAATTTAGTATTCAACCTGCATTTCTACAAATAAAGCTCAGCTTCTTTGGTTTGCAATACTGTTCTACATTTCCCGTGCTTTTGCAATGACCTTGATATGGCTTTTTGTCTGCTACATCTTATTTCTTCTGATGATGTGGTTTATTTTATGCATACACTCTTCTGATGACTATTGGAATAAGGGATGAAGACTTCTACAAATGCTTTGTGAGGTAACTGAAAATATAGGTGATTTGTCTTTACATGAAAGTGTCTTAGTGAGTGATGCTGAATTGTTTCTGAATTCCATGTGTGAATTGTTTGAAACAAGCTGCATGGCTTGGTTTACTGACTTGCAGATATACTCTCTTTTTTAAAATGTTTTTCCCTCTTCTTTGTGACCACATGAATAACTTAAATGAACTTTTCTTCATTAAGGTGTTAAACTATGATAATACGCCTGGATTAAGTTATATGCAGTGTTAACAGTACAGCCTAATATTCATTAAAAATCATTAAAGCCTCATATTAATTAAAAATACTGCCAAATAATCCTGTGGTCCATAAAGGTATCTATTATGATCTGGATCAAGTATAAACATTTTTCTGGAAAATTAGCTAAAGTACATGATACAGAGTGCTTTGTACTGGCAAAATGAGGGACAAATGGTACACAGTATGTCATAAGGTTTGCCAGGATAAAGTCACTACTACAAAATTTTGAACCTATTTGGGCAGTTAGAATGGGTTTACATAGGCATGTGCTTTGCATCATGTAGCTCTGTCATCTAAGTTCTCTAAAACCATCAGGCTGTGGAACGGCATGATGACTGATAGGTGCTTGTGATACTAGTAGGCATCATTATTTGGCTTTATTGTTTCAAAAGATCCAGTTAGGAACCTAGAGTTAGGAGTACTGCAGCCAAAAATATTAGAGAAGCCTACAGAGAGTTCCCTATGCTTTCTTCTACCTTGTGACCCCTGTGCTTTGGCTTTCTACGGTGTGTCAGCGTGTACATCCTTCTACAAGGTTGCTACATTTCAGAAATGCTGAATATATAGGTTACTTCGGGGCGTAAGTGAGAATGCTGAGAAATCCCAGTTTAAATGAATGTATTTTGAACTCTTCATAACCTAAGATTTCAGACAGGTATGGTTCCCCTTGTAAAAGGGCAATCAATCAGTGTGAAGAAATATTACTGTTGTCAGTAGAGGGATACACAGGAGATGACTTTAAAACTTGCAGAAAAGGACTATTCCACAGAGGCTTGGCCTAAATTTTGCATTTTAGAACTTCACTTAAGAAATCCAGAGGAGCAAATCTTCGTATAATACAAGTCAACAAAAATCTGTGGTTGATGAGGCTTCATAATTGATAGTCTTGTGCACCTCAGGGCTGTACAGTACTGTATTGTAGTGTTTAAAAAAAAAAAAAAAAAGTAAATGAAGTATTAAAAAACATGATGCATCGTGCCTACAAAGACCTCACCAAATCCAGTGCACTGTGATCATTGAAAGTCATGATCACTAAGCTATGACTCTAGCATCAGCTTCCGTTTTCTTTTCAGAGTTTTTCAGACATAAGCACAATCTTTTAGCACACCCTTGCCAGCGTTTCACATGTTTCCAGACTCACTATATTGAAGACTCACCATTTTTCCTTCTCCTTTCTCCACTTCTGGAATTGCTATCTTCCTTCTAGTCCTGCCACAAACAGCAGTCTCAGTGGTGAGGACCCCGGGGCAGTATTCTTGGCTAGACTCAATTAACTCCACTTCTTAGTTGCCCTGCTCAGAGCAATCACAACTTGAGCAAAGTTTATTCTTCCCTTGTTGCCTTTTGCCTGCATATGAGCATCCGCACCTCAAGTGCACTGGAACAAGTGCTGCAGTGATTCTCAGGCAGTAAGGTGTGCCCATAGTACTGACAAAGTACCATTTTTACTGGCATTGTTTATATGCCTTTCTGAGTAAATCAGGCACAGTCAGTTGGAAGAAAAATGTTGGTGATCACCTCGTGCCTACACTAGAAGCTGTGCCAGCACGCACATGCCAGGGAGGGATCAGACCTTTGCACTCGGAGAGCTACCTAAGCAGAAGCTTGCAGTTGTCTTTGTATTTCATTGCTTTAAAAGCAGTACTTGCCATTCTTCATCTCAGTGCTTGCTTTGCTTAGTTCTGTCCGATATATTGCTCAAATGTCACACCAACGTAGGTCTGGCAGTAACATGCATTCTCAGGCAGCAGCAGAGCACAACTTAGGGACTGACCTTACTAAAATGCACAGCATCAAATCTTCCTAAAGATTAATTTGCAGAGGAAGCTTTACAAACTTCATCAGCTGTTTGCAGAAGTGATATTTTTTTTTATTTTGTTAAGCCCAGCAAATTTTCAGTGTTCACCCAGCGCCCAGGTCAGTGTATTTGAACTGTAAATAAGCATGCAGAACACCTTGGGGGATAAGTTTTTAGATGATGCTCATCAAAGTCCACATTGCAGCGAGCTGAATTTTATTTCTTGTTATAAACAAACCCTAAGCAGTAATACATTAGCAAGGTGGGAGTGGGAATGGGGGGAGGGGTTGTTTTTTAGTGTGTTGTTGTTGTTGTTGTGGAGAAGCTGTAGTGGGTGGTAAAAAGATAATTTGTTCAGAGGACCGAAGATTTATTATGTTTTCTTTTTACACTATATTCTGGGTTTTAGTTCATTGTAAAAACAACTCCTGTTTTTATTAATTTGAGCATTTCTTTAACATTTTGTTCCATTGACTCCTCTGTAAATACTGTGTTGTTTTATTTTTAATTAGCAATATTTATAATAATAGTATTTTTAGGACTACATATATACTTCTAAAAGCTGTCTGTATTTTAGTAAGTTACCAGTGTTGCTCTGCCTTTCACTGTGTGTAACTGAGATTCTTATAGAGAGAGAATTGATTTTAGATAGCTTTCATGAAATAGCTTTCATCATGTACTTGCATTATTATTTCCTGAAAAGCGGCACATTATTTTTTTTATTTTATTTTATTTTTTGTCCAAGCCACACTTTTTGCTCAGTGGATGCTACATAAAAAATAAACCAGTCCTACTATGTTATACTAAACTTTTGTCTGCTTAATGTGTATCTGCATAGCCTAGTTAACATTTACAGGCTCTGAACTCCTGGTCATTCAAATTAAAATACCCATACGTTCATCCATACTTGTAGTACAAATGATCTTATGTGCAGTGAAAGTATGTATTTGTTATATAACAGCTGTAGAAAGGCATTCCCGAGGTGGCAAATCAGCTAGCTTTGTCACTCTGTACTCAGTTGTATTTCTAGTGATATTTTTTCATACCTTTCAAAGCAACAACATGATCACGGCACAGGCGAATCATTCCAATACCTGGGGAGGGGAAAAATCTTAAGGAACCATCTTAAAGGCTTCCTTGTTATACTGGGACTTTCTTTAATTGCATGGGTTATTAAGGCTGAGTGAAGTTCCAAATATATGTATGTACCTTTGATGAAGAAAAAAGAATTTGCAAATATCACTTCTGTTGCACTGCATGTATGCTTTTAACTACAGTGGAGTTTTTTATGTAGTTGTGCAATGTAAGAGTTGTCCTCATCCTGAGACGGGTGTTGGTGAGGTTGCAGCTTTGCTTTTTCATGTTTGTAAGTGCAGGGTGTCATGCAAGGCAGAAGGTATTTTTGCAAGTCATAAAATGGCTAGAAGCTTTTGCTCATTTGTTATTTCTAAGGAATCAATTTTTGTCTTTATAGCTACAAATGAAGTTGGAAATAAGTTGGAAAAAAAGCTGTGCCACAACTTGTCTCTTTCTTGCTTGGAAATTCTGCTAAGAGGTTTTATGACCTCTTTGCACCAATCCTGCAGCAAGAGGAAGCAGCAAATAATGATTTCCCATTTTAGTTCACCTACTTAAGCTCTAATGAAAGGTTTGATTATTAAGCTTGGTGTTTTTGTTGTTTTTTTGTTGTTGTTGTTTTGTTTTTTTTCCTCATAAGATTAAACCTTACTTTAATAAGCAATTCCTTTTACATCAGTAAGATTACTCACGTGAGTAACCAGTGGCAGAATTTGCCTGTAGTGCTGTGATTGCCTAGGGGCAAGTACAAGCAAGTCGCAATTAAAGTTACAGAAGGAAAAGGAGGTCTGACCTTTTCCTTCTTTCTTTTTTTTTTTTTTTTTTTTTTTTAAATTATTATTTTTATTTTTTTTTAATTTTAAAGTATGCCTACTGTTTCATTGACAAATGACAATGGGTTTTGCGTTCTGGGGTGCAAGCAGAAGCAGAACAAAACTGCTTTTATTTTAAAAGAAAGAAAAACTACATGCTAAAACTCCTTTGTAAAAGGTAGAAAGAGGTGGACCTCTGATGAGGGGTTTTAACTTCAAGGCACCTTAGGCTGTCTTTATGTGCATCATAATAGTGGAAAATTCCTTCAATTCATTTAAGAAGATAAACAGTTGTAACTTTCACGTTCAGTTGATGTGACATCAATGACTGGCTGGGACTGCCAGCATTCCAAAAAGGATATCGTCCTCATCTGCAGCCACTCAGGGCCATGGGGTGGAGCCTGCAGTACAAGCCAAAACATTTACAGGTGCATAAGTAGGTAGGCAAGGGCATAGGTGATGCACCTGTGTCAGGAAAGGAGCACTAGCACAGGTGTGTCATAACTTATCAGCTGCCTGTGTTAGAGCATGAGCTCCTTTGATCCACAGACGCACTCTCCACCGCGCTGCAGCCCACAGTTTCCAAATATTGGTCAAGAACCTCCGGAGATGAATATCTACTATGAGAACTTTTTCCATCCACAGAATATCCCTAGTCCACAGCGGCCAAGCACTTTTGAGACAACGGACTACAACGCCACTCCCAATCCTTACCTCTGGCTAAATGGACCTTCCATTACCCCACCACCATACCTGCCTGGATCCAATGCCAGTCCCTTCATTCCTCAGTCTTACGGGATGCAACGGCAGCTCTTGCCTAACATGCACGGCTTGGGAGGAACTGACCTCGGCTGGCTTCCTCTCCCATCCCAAGAAGAGCTCATGAAGTTGGTTAGACCACCTTATTCCTACTCTGCACTTATTGCCATGGCTATCCATGGAGCACCAGAAAAGAGGCTGACTCTCAGCCAAATCTACCAGTACGTGGCTGACAACTTCCCATTTTATAACAAAAGCAAAGCTGGCTGGCAGAACTCCATTCGGCACAACTTGTCTCTCAATGATTGCTTCAAGAAGGTGCCCAGAGATGAAGATGATCCAGGTACAGTTCCCCCTGCCTTTTTTTCCCCTCTATTTAAACTTGATTAATTTAAAAATGAAACTTTTCCACTTTTTTTTTTTTTTTTTTTTTAAAAAAAAAAAGCTATTAACAATTACAATGTGAAATAAATCATAAAGATACCCAATAGCCTAGATTTGGGACATATATATAGGAACTTCTCTATTTTCATAGGGCTATATTAGAAGACAACTATGCATAGCTGAATTTCAAATCAGTGTTGCTATTAAATCTCTGAAAGGGATTCTTTAAGAGATACTTTACTTCTCCAAGCCTCCTGAGTACTGATCAACGTGCAGAGCATGCAGCTGAGCAAGCACAGGTGCAGACTGAGCAAGTCACATTAAAAAATAATAATAATAATTAAAAAATGGTATAACGCATATGGCTTATATCAAAATAAACTAAGAACTAATGGAAAGAGAATAAAGAAAATTCAGATTGGTTAAAGAAATCCGGTGGCTTTAGGGAGTCAACAATCATTCTCCTGAGGAGGGCAGGCTGCTTTTGTTTTGTTTGCTTCAAATAGTGTTTTGCTTGGAATCACACCTCTGCTGTTTCCAACCTCTTGGCTTATATGTTGTCAGATTGTTCCTTTATTTATTGTTTTCTATCAATAGCTGTTGAGAACCACTGGGAACATTTAAAAGTCGTTCAATTATGCTGCCTGAGAGAGTGAAAGATCTGGTTCTATCTTGTTAGTGACTTAGTCTACCACACTGAATCTGGAGGAGCAATCCATTATGGGATTTGATTACTCTGTACTGTAAATGTAGAGGACAGCTATACACTGAAAACTTCATTCGCCCACTGAGACAAACAAAAAGTGGGGAGAAAAAAAAAAAAAAAGCCCTCTCAGTGGCTCCACTTGTAGTTTTTGATGTGTGGGAAAGGGCTACAGGTCACAGGAAAACACTTCACACCACTTTTTCCCCCTGAATTTAAGAGACTTCTATTTTTTTTGTGTGTGTGTGTGTGGTTAAATATGTGTATTTTTTGTTCAAGCAATTTTTCTGTTTCTATGAGAGAAGCATTGATAAGTCAAAGAAAACTGCTCTTTCCTATGTGTATATTTTAAAACTAAAAATGTGCATTTTTCCACCCTCAACAGGAAAAGGGAATTACTGGACTCTGGACCCGAACTGTGAAAAGATGTTTGACAATGGAAACTTCCGCAGAAAGAGAAAAAGGAAGTCTGACATTGGGGCTAGTGCTGCTTCTCTTGCATCTGAGAAATCGGAGGATAGCACCCTGACTGGCAGCCCCAAAGCTGTAGAGCATCAGGATGTCTTGGAAAACTCCTCACCTGGGACTGACAATTCACCTGATAAAGGATCTCCACCTCCCTCTTCCAGTAGTCCATGCCTTAGTAACTTCCTTTCTAGTATGACTGCCTATGTCAATGGCTCTAACTCAGTGGGCCGCTCAGTGCCATTGGGACTTAACGCTGAACCCATTGACAAAATGGGACAGAACGTGGTAGGCTTTAACTCCTACTCTCCACTCTCTAATATAGCCAGTCATGGTGTGGGAGAGTGGTCCAATTCTATGCCCTCTAGTCACCTTGGCTACAGCAACTCAGTGCTCAACCAGTTTAACACCCATTTTTACAGCAGTATCAGCACAAATAACACTCTGTTTTCTCGGGAGGGAACAGAAGTTTAAATAAGGGATCCTAAGACATCAAAATATAGCTGTTTATGAGAGGAAATGATCTGTGAGTGGATAAGTGTTAGCCTGTTGTCTCTACATTGCATCATACCTTCTGACAGCCCAAAAGTTTTTACCCATTATACTTATTCAGATCCCAAGCACTCTACGTTTGGCAGCTCCCCATAAAAAAGCAGGGATCAAAACAGCAGAAAGAGGTCAGATGGGAGACCATGCTTGCACTGCTGCCAACCATGGTCCTCTATGGACATCCTTGAAAGGAGTTAAGTGTTTACCTTAGGCAGGAAACATTTTCAGGCATGGTACTAATAAGGCTGTGATGCTTTTAAAGCACTAACATAAAAGTAGCTATATCTGTAAATTGCTTCTAACTGATATAGTCCATCTGTACTAGACATGTTTGGCAAGTTCTTATTTGGACAAAGCTATTCTGAGACACTGAAGGGTCTATAGCAAAAACTAGTATACAGTGAGTAACAACCAACACTTGAAGGGTGAGTGCTGTGTCTGGGTTTCTCTAATACTAGCGCATGCATTGGCTACATTCTCATCCCCTTTCACCCTCAAGGGGAATATGGCTGTGAAGCAGGCTAGTGTCATGGACACAAAATTAATTCTGGAACTGAAGGGAAGCAAAACAAAATATAATGGAGTTGCCTTCTGCTGGTGCAATCAGATATTCATGTTTTAAATTTGAAATACAGGGTCAAATTTTGTTTGCCTTACCCATACAAATCTATTCACATCAGGAAATCAGGATCTGCCTGTATTTTTAATACACATTCTCTTAGAAGAAAGGATATTTGTTTTATCTTCAAGTTCTACATAAATCATTTCTACTAAGAAAAGAATTTGAATGTGGTGTGAAGGTTGGGGCGGGAAGCAGGGTGGAGAAATGGGAGGCAGAAAGTTTAACTGTCTTGGAGCTTCAATTCCAAAAGCTGTATCTTCAGAAGAATCGGCTATAGGTAGTGAAAAAAATCCCTGTACTGTATATTTTTTTTGTCTTTTTGTAAAAGTCCGTGCAATTGTCTTGTTGTTGTGTAAATACTAGGAATAATGTTGTTTTGTTTTTGTTTTTTTACATTCTACTGTAGCCACAAGCAAAATTTCAATATATATATATATATATTTTTCAAACCAAGAGTTGAATCAAGTTCCACGTTTATGTAGAGTAACGTCTCAGGCTGTAGAGCCTGCAGCATGCATAGACACTGAGCTTAACTGTGGTTTAACTGTTCACAGCTGCACACTGACCAGACTTCCAGAATGATGGAAAACATACTAATGCATTGTAATAGATACTGTTATGTCTTGATTTTTTTAAAAAACTATACATGGATATAGTTTTGTTACAGGCAGAAGCATTTTTAATAAAGAATTTGTATAGAAGAGAGTGTGTGCGCTATACTTCCTATGCCTTTAAAAACCTCCTTAATAGTTGGACTTGTGCAGTTTGCCTGAGGAAAACACAGTATAATATTCAAATAAGGTCAGAGAGTGAGATAGCATATGTCTATGCAATCAAAATTTTCATGCCCAAGGAATATAATTGCTGCTATTATGCAAAATACTATCACTAAATAAAAATCACCCTTATAGTTTCCCTGTTGGAAAGTGGTGCCAATCATTTAAAATTTAAGAAACCAGGCTAGATTTTCACAAGCTAGTTGGCCAAAACATGACTGCAATTTTTCCTACATTCTCAATTATTGTTTTATTTTTTATTTTTACTATGAAAGCTGCTATGACTATTCACAGTTTTTGTACTCAGTATGATAAGTTCCCATATGGAAGTTGAAACCTACTTCCACTTCTAACATTGGTGCTTAATAAAAAATAAAATGACCTTGTGGTGGTGTCGTTCTTCCATGGCTGTAAGCTTCTCTGAAGTCAGGTATGTACTGAGGCCTGAGCCTCCACCCTCAGAATTTTACAGCCCTTCCAAGAATCCCCACCCAGTAGGTGGGCCATAATATGCCCTGCAAGTCAGAGCTGACAGCACTTGTGCAGAGATTTGCTCATATGGCAACATAGAAATTCGTAAAGTCTAGGATTCAGTAAATATACAACAAAATGCCCAGAAATGTAGTTCCTGTGGAGCATACTGTTCACAAAACTGAGAGGAAATTGATTTCTTTAGTGCTGAAATGGAAAATGTTCCACTGTGAACCTGTAGGGAAAAAGAGAGGGAAAAATAAAATGCAAATTATACTAAGGAGAATGACGCTACTGAACAATAGCAGACAGTAGGAAGCAACTCCTTAGTCACTGAGTTTTGACTTCTTGTTCTCAAAGGACAAGAGTTTGTGCCTCATTGCTTCCCAGATGCTATTAATCAAATTCCACTTTTGGCCTACAGGTAATGAGGAAGTACTGCCAACACAGCAGTTCTTCATAGGCAGAGGTATGTTTCCAGCAGGTGCCCTGACCACAGGGGTTAGTTAGCTCCCCTGTGACCCTCTAGCTGGCTTGGCACACATCAACTATGTCAATGAACCTGCTGTTCAAGGAGGACGGTAAAGATGTCTGCATGGGATTCTTGAACAATTGCTCCTATAAGCATAAATGCTTTGCAACAAGCCAAAATAATTTACAAGTAGTTTCTTTATTTTTATTTTCAGAAGGAATTGACTTTGATAACCAGCCATGCTGATATGTTCCTGTAGCTACTGCACATCAGTCTGGGACCTGCAAGGGAACTATCTACTGTGCTTCTGTGAGTGGCCCCTCTGCTCTGTTGTAGGTAATGCTGCTATTCACGTATTTTGCCAATATGGTAAATACACGGGTCTTGGAATGAAAATTATCTTTTCTGTTGTTGGTGGGTTTGTTTTTTTTTTTAAATTTTTTGTTTGTTTTGGCTTTGTTAACTATGCCATTAAAAAACAAAACAAAACAAAACAAAAAAACATACTAATCTAGGAGCTGTATCTCTTATATACTTTAAACGCTGCTGATCTTTACAGAACTATAGTCTATTTTACAAACATTTACTGATTGGTGCTGCTTGAAAAGAGAATCAGAGCTCCAACAATTCTCATTAGTTTTGTCTGTGAAGATTCTTATTAATTGTCTCTTTCTTAGTGTGTTTTGTTTTGAGAGGCAGCTTTCTTCGGACACCACTGTGGTTACTGTGCTCCATGACTCTGCAATTATTTGTTCCGGGTTTACATGTAAAGTTAGATATCAAAGGCTGTTCCCGTCTCACCAAAAACATGACCAGCAGTAAAGTGATTAGAATAGGTCACTACTTGCCCTTCCTCTGCCATAATAAAACTTTGGCAAAGATTAGAAGCCTCCAGTGGCAGACAGTGTGCTTTGAATAATGAGAAATGAGTTCCTCAAGATGTTTGAGGTATACCAAAGATTAGCTACTGAATCCCTGGTGCAGCTTCACTGTTACTGACCTCAGCAGAAACACCTTCCCTGGTTTCTTATCCCAGAGATTACTGGTTCTGTGTCCTGCGGCTGCAGCAGGTGAATCTGTGACTCTTTAGCTCTGGCTCTACTACCAGTTCTCAACTTTCTACCTTTTCATTGTAGGTTTGAGACCAAATCACAGAGAAGATTTGAGATTTCACAGCAGAGGTCTGGGCATCCAGCTGTCCCCTGTATCACAGTCAGGCACAGATTCTTCACCTTGTCATGGGTTCAACCACAAACCCTAAAGTCCTACAATACAAGGTGCTTCCATAGCTGAGAATATGGAGCACTCGAGGTCCCTCCTGCCCCAGCACTCCAGGTAGAACCCCACCTACACAGTGTGTGCAGCAGACTAAATGTTTTGTGTGGCAAAATCAAGCCACAGTAATGCAAATGAGAGACTCACTCATCTGCCAAATACAAACTAGGTCATTGATCAGATAATGAGGTAATTGTGGGTAGCTTAGGGAAGGAGACTCCTGAGGACAGAAGAGCAACATTAGATGCAAGTTTGCACTAATGACGAGGGTATAGTGGAGAGCTGTTGCCAGTATGAGCAGCCAAATCTGTTGTTTCTGTTAACATGCAGGAAGTGTAATTAATCTGCATGGCAATTTATTTTGTACTTCATATTTGTTCTAAGGGCTGAGCTTATTGTGGAGCTTTCAGCTGGATTAGGCAAAATAGTGAAAGATCTCTCTATACTGGCATTTACTTTATTAATGGTAATGGTTTGCATAGATGACGAATGAGGAGTTTAATATTCAGTTTGAAGCAACTGCTACTGCTAGCACACAGGCTCTTCTGGCTGCACGTGAACTTTCAGCCACTCATCAGCCCTTCCTGTAGGTGGTTAGTGCCTTTCATCTGCTGGTACCTGTGTCTACGCAAATGCTTAGGTAATTATTCCTTCCTTTGGTTCAGTCAAAATTAACCAGGCTTGAGAAGAATACTACTAATAATTCATAGACTTATAGGATGGTTTTGGTTGGAAGGAACCCTAAAGATCATCCAGTTCTACACACACATACACACCATTGGCAGGGACACCTCCCCCAGACCAGGCTGCCCAAGGCCTTGTCCAGCCTGGCCTTGTGCACTGCCAGGGATGGGGCATCCACAGCTTCTCTGGGCAGCCTGGGCCAAGGCTTCACTGCCCTTTGAGTGAAAAATTTCTTCCTTAAACCTAATCTAATACAGTTATTGATCCCAAATCTAATACCTCTTTCAGTTTAAAGTCATTACCCCTTGTCCCATCACTACATGCTCTTGTAAAAAGTCCCTCCCCTGCAGGCCCCCCTTCAGGTACTGGAAGGCCACTGTAAGGTCTCCCTGGAGCCTTCTCCTCCAGGCTGAATGACCCCAACTCCCTCAGCCTGTCTTCACAGGTGAGGTGTACCAGCCCTCCAGTCATCCTCATGACCCTCCACTGGACTCACTCCAACAGGTCCATAATTGCTAACATTAACCTAAATAGCTCATTCTGCAATAGGTTTGGGGTGATTATGGTGAGAGAATTTAGCGGGCAGATGCATCCTTTTTGTGACTGACTGCAGGGCTCATGTATTGAACCTTCCTTGTTTCATCAGTGGCAAGTGAAAGCCAGTTCACACTGCCCTATTCTGTACAAGAGGGGAAAATTTTGGTATGACAATTGCTAACCATGGTTGCTTTCTGTAAATAATGGGAGACTTCTAAAGCACACAGGAAAAAAAAAAAAATAAAAAAAAATCTGAAATGCTACAGCCTAGTGAACACTCTTTCAATGCTTGGTAAACAATTATCAAGACAAATGTCTGGTTACTGTTTACCTAGTTTTCAAATGTAGTATGGCTTCTTAGTTCTTTGATCACGTATCAAAAAATATTAGAAAAAGAAACTGCAGGACACTGCACAAAGTATCATTAAAATTTTTGCAAACACCTTAGGTTTCACTTATGCATGTCTTATAAAACAAGCATTTAAGACTATACTATTCTTACAAAGTAGAAGAAAAGTTAAGCTAGACCAGCTTAAGAAAATATCTCCATAAGCCTTACAGATTTGTATATAACTCTAGGACTCAGAAACAACTTGGGACGTTTCAATATTGCTAAACCAAAGAGAAATTAAATGCTAGTTCTTGTTCCGAGATGACACCAAGAGGTGTGGTGTGGGTATCTGTAAAGGAAAATCAAACTCCATTGCTGCCAGTATTTACTTCTCCGGCAAATAACAGTAGGGGACCTTGCCAGATATATTCTGAATTACAGTGAACAAACCGTTTTCTCATGGTGGGATACATTATGAAATTCTTCACTGTTTAGTAGTTTAGTCAATAGCTTCTTTGTTGCTTCATGAGAAAACATTCCCAGGTGAGTAAAATAATGAAATTCTTCCCAGTAGCATTGCCAATTCATGACACTGCCAGCTAATAGCACTTCACATAATCCTTATACCTCTTTCCAGTGGAACTTGGAGGCAGCTGACCCAGAGCTATGCAATTTTTTGCCTGTCTCCACGTCTCAAGATCTGTAAAGTCTGAAGAAGAGCATGCTGTTTGCTGCTAGCAACCTTTAGCTTTTCCAGATTTAAGTGCAGACAACTGCAAGACTCTGTACTGCTCTAGTTCTGGCAGTACTACTGTTAAGTACATCATATCTGGTACTTGTCCTGTGCTAGAAGCCTGCAGGGCTGTGAGCACCTGGGCAGAAAGACACTTAAGTTTTTCTTATTTATGTGGTAGACCTAGTTGAAAGGTGATAAGGACTTTCATCTGCCCAAAGAAACTTTCCTGAGTGGACTTGCACAATAAACAGTCGCCTGATACCCTGTGTAATTAATTTACAGAATACCTCTCCAAAACCAATTTTTCCACGTCTTGTCCTTGCTGAATTGCAATACCAATTATACTTTACTCCTCAACCTGTTTTTGATCCTTTTTCAATCCTAAAACATTCCTTTCAAAAATCTCTTTACAGTAAACTATGGTTATAGTCCTGTGCAGATTTCCAGCTTGTGGTATATGTTGTTCTTTAGGAAGCAAGACAGCCAATCATGCAAGCTCTGGAGTAGTCAGTCCTCATTTCTGACCCACATGTTCCTCATTCCCTATTCAAGTTAGTTGTAAAAAGCTATTATCTGTTCCTTTGAAAAAAGCTCCTGAAATGATCTCTCTCATGGCGTAGTCTTGCAAAGTAGTAAGAACCTCTATTTAAACAGAGGCAGAGGCAAGAATCTCTCTTTAAACTGAAACTAGAGAACTCAGCTCCTTGTTGGTTTAAACCAATACTTACTGCTACACCTCATCCTGCAAAGTAAACCAAAATGAGGGCATCAGAACTCCTCGAGATGCTCTTTGTCTTTGGATGGCCTCTGCACATATCCAGCAGTTTGCTGGATTTGGGTCTAAGGCAGTGATTAATTACTGGATAATTTTTTTTCCTGATTTTTCTTTTCCAAGGACACTTTTATATACCACTCTATAATGCTTCTCCACTCTCTGATTTTCTTCTCTATGCAGAGTGAGAAACAGTGTCTTTTGTTAGAAATGGCCTTCATTTGAGCAAAAATTGAACCTGTTGCCTACTAAGTCCTTACCAAAATCAAGTTGGAAATGGTACACAGAAATCAGAAAGTTCATTTTTTGTTTGTACTGGTGATACATAAATGAATGGAGAGATGAAGAATCTTCACAGGTCTCTAAAGCACTGGTAGGGTGTGGGTAATTATACCAGAGCATGTTCATAATTCCATTTTATGTTTTTAAGATCTTATTTTCAACATTTTTTGTCCCTACTTCTGCTCTTCCAGCAGCAATTTTATAGCTTTTCAGCTCATTATTTTATGCCTTCCTAACAGCTGATATTAGGAATTTGTTATTCTTAACATGTCAACTAATCAAGCAGGCAATATAACTGCTGTAATTTAAAGTAGTAGCACAAAAAACAAGCCAGAGTTGATATGGTCTTTTGTCCTTTTATATAATATATTTTTATATATTTATATAGGTATTTATTTATATATATATATTTAAACAAAATAAAACCCAATTCTTTAACCTGTTATCATCACTGGCACAATCAACAACACAGCTGAATAGCATGATACTGAGTCAATTTTTAAGATCAGCACATGAGTAAATATAAATTCATCAGGAAATAAAAATATAGTTGACAACATGCTAAATTATATTAGAATCTTTCTGGTTCATGTAGTGATTGTTATGCTTTTTCCCAAATAACTTGTATGTTCCTCCAATCTCCTCCTCCAATCGTTCTCCTTCTCTTACTGTTGATTTTTTGTCTAAGGTTTAGCATAGGATGGCAGACAGTTGCTAATCTGCTCATCTTAATTAAAAGCAGCAAAGTAGTTGCTGGCTTTTAAGTGGCATATAGGAAATGCGCGCTTTCTGTGCTGCACCACAGTTATAACTTCACTGCTAGAACAGATGTACCCATGTTACTTGAAGTCTCATGGATTCACATCTCCTGCACAGCCATGGTAAAGGAGGTATTAATGTGTACTGTTCTTTTCTGAGTCAAAAAGGTTGGTGTGAGGAGGTAGTGGTATAATCCTAAACTACTAGAGTGCCATGTAATTAATATCCTTACCATTTTGGTCTCGGTTAAAACTTCACAATCCATATAATAGTATTCCCTAAACTGTCCTTGCCATATTTTAATTTACCTAATTGCATTCTAGCTCCCTAGATAGGTTTCCACATTTAAACTGGGGAGATATGCTCATTACTATCATGTCCTTAATATGTAACATGGCATTGTTTTCACCTGTTGAACAGCCATTTCAGATTGCACATGCAGCTGCAGTCCAGTGGCAGATAAAGTGATGAATGTGAATGATTTATGCACTGGAGAAATATATATATATTTCTCCATATATATATGGAGAAATGGTTACCTAAACAAACGGTGGAGTCTGCTGCAGTTTCTTAATACTGCAAGCAGGCCTTTGTTCCTGCTAAATATTTCAGAGGCAACTGGAAGGAAGCATCCCAACCCTAGGATGACAGAAACTTTCTGCACTTAACATTGTTGTGTGGTTTGTTTTTTAATGTGCATTCACTGTGGAATACATGAGTCGTGACAAAGACTTTCAGCAGTATCCTTCAAATGTTAGACATGATTAGGTTACGAATCTGCCCCCAGACTGTTACTACTGCTCCCATTTAATAATTTCCAGCCCCAAATCTCTCCTGCCACTTCTTAGCTACTAGTTCTCCCCAGTAATTTGTTCCTCTTGCTTCTGGTCCTCTGACAAATTCCAGAAGTAAGGTGAGCAAGCACTATGCAGGTGTTATCATCAAACTCTGCACGTGTAGTTCCAAGAGTTAAACAGAGGCATCCTGGTAGTTTCCCTGAAAAGTTGTCATAAGCTCTGATGTAACTGCATGCCATGTCAGGAGAGGCCTTTATCCATGGTAATATTTTGCCTTGGTAACATACAATATCAGTGTCTGGTTGGACATGTAATACACATGTACTCCACCAGATGCAAGAGCAATGTGCTTGGCAATGTACTGCCAAAAGTTTCATGGCAATATTACATGGACAGTAGCTAATTATATCATGCATAATAAGTGAAATGGTGTGTGTTTCCAGGCAGCACATTGAAGGGGATGAATAGTATTTGTATCATCAGGGAAGGCTTTTTATTCATTCTGCATACAGTCTGATTTGGATGCAGAATTGTCCTCTTGTCAGGACGTCCCACAGAACTATGGAGTTATTTGGACTCCAGCTCAATGACAGGTATAAAGCCACTGGGTTTGTTTTTCTTTGTTGCCTTTGGAGGTGTGGATTTGTTATGGCACAGGATCAGTACCACACAGCAGCGGGTAATACTGATGTGCCTTGTATCTCAGTAGCTATTTTTTATGCTGTTGTTTGAACAATGTGTTCTGATGTGAAAAGCCTATTGTTTGCTAGTTCATGCCAAGAGCTTTGTGTATGCAAACTTG
>CM021777.1:5289433-5397274 GCA_011076525.1 Nettapus auritus
AGACTTTACTACAACTCTAAGAAATAATAACAATGAAATAAAAGTCTAGCACAGTTCTTACAAGAAAGGAGAGGAGAAAGCATGTGGGGTTTGATGTTTACTCATGATCCCTGTCTATTGCTCTGTTGGTGACAGTGTGGTTTCACCTAAAAACAAGGATGTTGTGAGAGCTTTTCCTACTCTAGGCTGGCCACAACTGTGAATAGCCCTGCTTGGCTCAGGTCTGAGGAATTTCCCTGGACCTGATTTTTAATTTAACAGTGTAAACAAGGACTCCTTAGCCAGATAGGGGATGTCTTTGGGATGTTCAGACCTCTATAACCCTTTACTTGTAACATGTTTTATCTTCTTCAGGGAAATAGGTAACATTTCCACAATGGTGATGTTCTTGGGGTCTTTTTTGTGTTCAGATGATGTTGCATCATGTTATAGAAAATCATATCTTAACTACAAAATTCTATAGGATGAGTTAAAATCAATACTAATAACCTGGCCTTATCACAGATCTCACTTTGTGTTTAATGGGTAGACTTTAATGACCAACAACAACAACAAAAAAAAGGTATTACTAGATCCCCTGCAGGATCCGCAGGATGATGACTTTGACATTTCTGTCAAGTGCTAGTGTACTTCAGTATACTTAAGTATATGAAGTGCGACTATACTTCAGCTGCCCAGTCTTCACTATGTGACAGTGCTTCAAAAGTAAAGCTTCAAAGCAACTAGGGTGCTTTGTTTTCAATTTTAAAGCCAAATTACTTGTAGTCTCACTCCTCCTACAAAAATCAGCAACATTTGGTTGACATCTGATTTATTCAGATACATCTACATTGTTTCATGTACTAGATACTGGAGACTTTTTTCATTTAATTTTATTGCGTTCATTCTTACTCAATTCTATCAATTGGCAATACAGTTACAAACATCCATGCTAAAGGAGAAATGTCTCTTTAAGTGGACTGAATCACACTTGTAAAAGATGGTGAGCAAGCCCCCATCCTGCATGCAAATGCAAATAATGAAAACCACCAGCTCCTGGGATGCTACATGATCCTTAATATTCTCCATCAATTATTTAATCTGCCTCCTTCTCTATAACAGGAAAACATTAGATTAAGATTTATCTGAAACATTCTTTGTAATCTGGGTTGATGCTAAAGTGTTCATCTTGTACGTTCTAAAATCCCAGGATCTTTGAAAGGACTAGCATGCTGTTTCTCTGGAAAAGTTTTTCACTTTGCACTGCCAGCTGTCTCTGTTCATAGTTCCCTGGCAGACAGTGTACAGAGCTAGAGATCTGAAAGTTGCGTGTACTGAGACTATTTTAAAATGTCATCTCACATACAACCTAATTACTGAACAGGTGATGTTCCTCTCACTTATTTTATCTATGCATTAAGTTTCATTGATCCCAAATTTTACAAAGTTTACAAAGCCTGAACTTTTTTCCAGGACCACAAAACCATCTTGTTTTGCTTGGAGGTCACAAAAAATGAGCTAACTCCGTCTGGTTATGAAGCAAGATAATCCTCGCATTTGTATTTATCTAATCATGTCTCCACGTACTATTGAGGTATGTGATAAGATAAGCAAGTATGCAGACCAGGCATTGCTTTCCTGCTATACCATGTCTATCCTGCAGTATTTTTAACATTTTGCTATAAAATGCATGCAGTCAAATAGCGTGACAACCTAAAAATCTTCACCCCACAAGCAAGGATAGGACAGTGTAGGTCACCTGCAGGTTTGCTGGCAGTATGCAATATCTATTTTTCATACAGAATGCTTATTATTTAAAGCAATTATTGAAAAAGTATGCATTTTTTTGATCTTATTTATGCAAATAAACATGCAAAGAGGCATGGTCTTTTATTCCCTGGCAAGAGGTAAAGCAGCCCTTAAAGGCTTGAAAGCCCACAGAAAACTCTAAATCAAGACTTTTTTCTTCCATCAAAGTGTATTTAACATTCCTAACCCTAAGTAGCAGGGGAAAAAATAAGGTCATAGCTCTGGAAAAACCTGTTGATCATAACTGATAATATGAAAATGAAGCAGTCAAGCAGGCTGAGGATAGTATAGGCCAGATCTACTTATACAAAAGCAAAGCAAGAAATACAGTGACAGACACGTGAAAACTCTCTGGAACATAAGTGAAACAGAAGCTGTCAGTTGCAGTCAGATCAATCCTTTAACACAGCTATTATGTCCTTGTTGCCGTGTGGGACAGATGATGGATGGAGTGGCCTGTTATTCCATATAACTGCTACGGGGAGAAATAATAGCAACAAACACAACAAAGGACCAACCTAAACCCTAGGACGTGAATTCCGTGCACTGTAAGCAAAAAGCGTGCAATTTGTGAATTTTCCAAGTTTCTGTTTGATGTCAGACACACAAAGCAGACTTGTGAATGACAGCAGAGGTATTAACTACTAGTTACTGAATGTTACGGTGCCTTGTTGAGTTCCTTAGATGCATGTATGTTTAGCTGGGGAGATTCGGGGGGTGGTGTCATTATTCTTAACTATGTGATGAACAGTAAAGATGTTTATTGCATTACTATATTTTACAGTATATTTATTGAGATTATTCATCTGCTAATTAGATTTAGATAGTTTAGATTTGCAGACTACATTTGAAAGAACATTTTTCACCTAAAATTTGTAGAAAGGTTTAATATTAGATTTGAACTATTTTGAACATGCAACGAATTCTACACACATATACAGGATGGATTTGAATACATCAGGTAAAGCAGTTAAGCAAGGGCTAAGCTTTAAGTATTCCTGAAATTATAGGAAAATTAACTTTTAAACAACAGTATACTGTGTCCAAGTTGTGTATGGCAACTTCAGTATTTTCCTGGTAAGGCGAAGGAAAACAAAACAGAACAAAAAACAAGGCTGGTGTGTACTTTACCCTGGCTCCACATAGTACTTCTTAGGTTTCTATAATGAATTGGGGATTTAATGACAGGAGCAATACTTTGTGGAGAAAGCGAGGAGTGAGTAGGCAAGGACTGGGAAATGAATAGTTTTTCATGAATATTTTTTTTTTTTTCCTTCTCTAGAGGTACCTGCCTAGCTGGTATTGAAGGGGACTGAAGCAGGAGATGGATCTAAACTTGGCAGCACAGCTCAGTTAAGGTAAGTGAATCCACAGAAGTCCATTTGCCTGGAAAACTTCAATGCAAATGCAAACAATTTCTCACAGCAATTATGTAATTACTTGTATTGGCTTTCTTGGTGCTTTGTCTCTTTTATTCTTATATTTGAACACTTCTGTAAAAGAATAATTATATATGTATTAAGTGCAGTCTGATATTTTCCTGTGCATGTCCAGTGTATGTGTCTATTTCCAAAGGAAATAAAATGCTTTATAGAATTTTTGTCATTCCCTGTATAATATCACTTTCCTGTAAGCTGTGCATTTATTTGCATTTTATTGATTCCAAAACCGAGGTTTGGAATGAATGCACTTACCCAAGGTGAGACAGTAAGTTGGTATGGCCTGCATGGATTAAGTTCTTTGAAACTTAATGTGGGAATTAACAGGTTTTTTGTTTTGTTTTGTTTTGTTTTGTTTTTCTTGTGCTATGGGCATCTTTTTAAAGATCCAGATTGAACTTCTCTTGCCTCTTCAGTGGAGCAGCATGGGAAAGTACAGGGGAAAACATTTTTCTGTTGCTTTCCTTTTAGAAATATTCAGGGTCATCAACAGCAAAAGGCTAAGGCTGTACAGTCATCAGCCTAGGTTATAAGAACCATTGCAATTCATATTAGTGTTCCAGTAGATATATAAAAAAGTAATAAAAATTTAAAGAGGAGTGAAATATGAGATTTTGTTCTGAATATCACATAATTCAAAACAGAACAGTTCTGGGTCAAACTCACTTTGTTTTAGCAGTACCTAATAGTGTGGTCTATATTGGTGGTATGTCAGGTTTCCTAAGGCATCACTGGAAGCAGTGGGATCTCAGGAGAATGATCTGTTATTATGCAAGTATTGTTTCTGTTTTGCTCATGATGACTCAAAATATGTGTTGAATAAAAATGAGACTGAAAGCAATTTACAGATGAGACATCTAAATTTGAAATGTAATGTTAGCAGTCATCTAAACAGTAAGCATTCCCTTATAGGAAAGGCAAAGACACGCTGTGATTTTACTAACACCCTTCTGAAGGATTATTTCAATTTCAAAAGATATAATAAAAACAATTCACTAATGCTATGGATTAATAGCATTAACTTCTGAATAATAGAGGCTATGTATTAACTTACACAATCTTATTCTTCTAAAAATTTTAAATTAATTTATTTAAGCCTACTAGCTTTAATAGGAACCCAGTATCCAAACACACCACAGTTTAACAAAGTAGAAGTAAGAAAAATTCTCAATGATTTTTCCAATTACCAAAGCTGTGGCCAGGAATCTTGAAGAGATTTCAACATTCCCATGCCCATGACTCATTATGAGACTCCATTATCAGAAAATAGCTCCTGCCCGCAAGGCCTACCTGCTTATTTCTCCTGTTTTAGGGATGTTGAAATCCCTTCCCTCATTGTCTGTACAACATTGTTACCATGACAGCTGATAGTCACAAAGAGGACAAGAAGGACATAGCATATCAACAGTTTGGGTTTACTGGGTTATTACGTGCTCAGTTAAAAATTGTAACACAATGCAGTTCCCTATACTGCAGTCAAAGGTACTAGTAGAAGCATCATCATCCTGCTTTGCCCTAGACCCCTTATCCACATTATTATATCTTAGGGCATGTAATTATCTTCTTGGTGCAGCCCCCTGGAGAAACAGTGATCCCTCCTTACCTTTTTTGCATAAAGGAGTCAATACACTTCCAGTGAACAGATATACTTAAACTGAATTGTCTCCTTAAAGAATTACAACCTTAGACTTCTAATTATATATATTTTCACACACATATATATTAACCTCAATAAACAGATTCTTATATTTAGCAGGAGCTTTCTCTTCTTTAACCTCCTGTATCTGTCATGATTTTGTTAGAAAACAGTCTTACAATGGAACAGAGTTTAAACAGCACTGATCGTTCTGCATTTATTTTTGATCAGCAGTGGTAAACAGGTGCACACTCCATCTCTCATGTTATTCAGAATATTCCACCCTTCCTTTCAAGAATGCAGAATTTTGCAAGAAATGTAGTCCTTAATTCAGCATGTTTCACGTGATAGACCTTCTGCTTTTATCCTACAACTATGGAAAAGTTCAACACTGCTAGGACATTCCTTACATGTTGATGATGCACATTTATAAAGAGGCTTTCCACTGGCTGACTTTGTGAGACAAACTGAAATGCATTAGCAGTTTCCTAGTGCCTATGGCATATAGTTGTGGACTGTAATAATTCTGTTACCATGCAATTTTTAGCACTTCTGTAATAGATCTCTTAAGTAATAACAAGTGAAGACCCTGTACATGTAGATAAAATAAGTTTTTATACCACTATAAACATAAATAGCACATGAAACCCAAAAAAAACAAAACACAGAAAGATATGATCGTGCATATTAATCATCATAGAATGTCGAAATTTAGTGAAGCATGCAAAAATAAATACTTTTAGTTATGCAAGATTTTCATCATGAAAACGTCTTTATAAATCTATAAAGCTGTTTTCTGAAAGAATTTATTTCTATTTAGATTGTTTCTATCAGCTTAATATTGACTGAACAGCCTAAAACCATTATGAAGTCAGTATTTTTAGTGTTCAGATTTACTATTTGTTTTCTTTCTTGAAATGGGTTCTTCAGAAGACATATTTGAATTGAAATTATTGTATGCCTTTAAGCCTCTGACCTTCTGTTCATAATAGTACATGAATAAGCACACTATCTTATCCTCCTAGGTAGCATTAATGAAAAGGAAATGTATGAAAAGGGGTTCTTGGTGTCCAGAGATGAAAATACAAGAGCAAATCCTTGCCCACCACTGCAACTGTAATATTATTGATAGATTTTTCAGCTAAACTGGAAACAAAAACTGAAAGCCACTCAAGAAAGAGAAGAAATTTAACAGTGCAATAATGGTTCAGATTCTTATGCAATTTAAGGTTGAAATCAAATTAAAATGTTCCTTGTAAGCTTGCTATCTCCATTTGCATATGATTTTTTTCTTTTTCTCTAGAAAGACCACAAAGACATTCAAATTCAAGTCTTCATTGGTACTTTGGGAGCAATTAATCCAACTTATGTTAAAACAGGTATGCTTTTTTTTATGGCTAAATAGGTCAAAAATTTCCCCCCGAGACTTTCAGTTTTCATTCCAAAAGAAGAGCTTCTAGTGTATGATTTATTTCATTTTACAATTTAAGAAATTATGCAAATGGATAAAAAATATGATGAATAAGAAAACAGTCATATATTTGGGTTATTTAGTTTTCAAGTCTGATGTAACACTATTGAAATAATCTTGTAAAATCCTGTTTTACATACCAGGAATGTCCAGAGAAATACAGCTGCAGAGGATTATTACAGGACACCTGCAGACAATGTAAAGGATCCATGCAGCAGTAGCAGCTCTCTGCAGTGATAAATTATGAATCTGTAATAGGAAAAATAATGGGGAGAAATACCTGTGCTAATAGCCACTTAGATAGAGGCTTTTTCAAGAAAAACACAACCCAGTACAGAATAGAGAAACACAGAAATAGTTGTTCCTGTAACATTGTCAAAACAAATATCATGTTCATTATACAGTATGGATAGATAATAAGGCACTGAATGGAAAACTGTAGTAATAAATATAGTATTTGAATCACGTATGTTTTCATCTTGCTGAAAAATGACCTGATTTTTAAATTTGTTTTAAAAAAATGTATAACACACACAAGTAGTATCAATGTTAGTGAGAAGCAAACCAGAATTTTATTCTAACTTCATGCATACATAAGTCACAAGTTTCTACTACATCCACCTAAAATTGCTAAAAGCAAGATCAGAATCAAGCCCAAAACCCAATTAGAGGGGGAAAAATCATATATCTGTGTTTATATTATTTAGCAATAAAATTTATAGTCCTGTTATCTGCTAGCTATGCAAAAACAAACACACTTGTACAGGTGGAGTGTGCCACCTGTTTATATGTAAACAAATCGCCTAATCATGCCTTAGGGCTTTGCAATGTTATAGCACACAAAGCTCCAGTGAGATAGCCTTGGCTTTAGAGAAACCAGCCAGCACAGGGGAAAGTTAATTTGTCTGAACCACCTGGAGGCAATGGAAGGTGAAGTTCCAGTCAAAGCTAAAGTTCACGTACATAATCAAACTGTTGAGTAGGCGTAGATCTGAGCTGAGGGAATAAGTAAAGCAGAAATCTGATCTTGCCCCATCTACATGAGCACTCTGTTTCAGCAGAGCTGCATGATGCTTGCATGACCTGCCATCAGCATGTCAGTGCACAACAATGCTTGCTCCACATGTCTTCTTCAGGTGTTCTTGCTATTTTTAGTGACTTCTTTGCACCAGTTCCCAGTATTTAGGGGAGTGTATGCCTCTTCAGGCATGCTAGTTTAGTCTAGGAAAAATGCTCTGGGATCTCCTGAATAATACAGAAAAGTGAGGGTGGCAGAAGGTTCAGTGTTTCTCATACTCTTCTGGAAATTGTTTCATGTCGTTCATTAAACATGGAACATAATTTATACAGCCCATAGCATCCTCAATTTGCATTTTAAATACAATAGGTAATGCTTCCAGTTACCTCTTCCAGTCACAGCTGGTGAGTTTGATAATGAAATTTAAATGTTTACTGGCATCCAGACTGCTTTTCTTCATATGGCTCATCTGATACAGAGCAAACTAAGTCAAAGAAATTGTCAATTCCTTGAAAGCCAGTTTGTGAAATCTTGTCAAGTTCTAAGCATGTTCAGTTTTGTCTTCACTGGAAAGAAAACTTTCTTTCTGCCATGAATTTTCAGATTGGTGTTGGCCAGGTGTCAATTTTGCTACACAGCAAGCTGTAAGGAAATGGCTTTCTTTGACTAGGGAACACAACAATAGAGAACTATGAAGTTGCATTTTTTTTGCAGAGTGGACTAGTTCCCTGAAGAAATGAAAGTGGGTTATGACTTCACTCTGCACACCGGAGGCACCTAGTAAGCCCCAGGAAGTTTAATATAAGAGGTTTTTGCGTGGGCTTATTATAAGAAGTTTTTTACGTGGATGGTAAACTAAAAAAGGGGAGATTTATATTAGAGATTAGAAGGAAATTCTTCACTCAAAGGGTGGTGAGGGACTGGAATAGATTGTCCAGAGAGGCTGTGGATGCCCCATCCCTGGAGGTGTTCAAAACCAGCTTAGATGAGACCCTGAGCAACCTGATATAGTGGGTGGCATCCCTGCCTATGGCAGGGGGTTGGAACTAAATGATCTTTGAGATCCCTTCCAACCCATGATATTCTATGATTTTATGATTAAAAGCCCATATTTATTGTGAAAATTAGCCCTTTGATAGAAGTTATCTGACAGGCCAAAGTAATCTATGCCTTTATCAAAAAAAAAAAAATGTTATGAGGTACCTCAAGCCTCTCTTTGCTGCTGTAAGGAAGGCTCTATGAGTTGTCAAGTATGTAAGAAGTGTCCATTGTTTTTTTTATGTCCAGAATTTTTTTATTTTTTTTTCCAATAGTACCAAGAGGGACCTCTACCCAAAACCAGTACTGAAGAGGAGAAACAGGTCACAAATTGGGTTTACAAACAGGTTTGCTGAACTTATTGTTTAAGGCAATGGTTTTACTTAAAATGAAGTCATGATGTCAGTTGCTTAGTATAATGTTAAGTTTTACGTGAAAAAAAAAAAAAAGATATTTTTTTTTCTTTTAAATTGGGCTTTTGCTTGTAGGATTGATTTTTTTCTGATCCTGTTCAGCATGCATGCTTTTGTATTAGATTTACCATGTATCTACAGTGATTCTTCAAGGTAAATCAAAACTAGCCTAATATGTATCCAATTTTCCAAAGTATTGATTGCTCTCCGCTAATTTGTTTTAGCCCAGCTAGTTTTCAGAACTCCCTTTCCTTCACCACCATTTACAATAAGGCACAGAGTCAAACCTATGGTTCAGGAATGCCACTTAAACAAGAACACACCAGGAGTACGCATCCTGTGGTGGGGTGGGAGAGAAGGGTCAGGATCACTTCTGGCACCAATTCACTATTATCTAAGCTTACCTGTGTTGTCAAGCCACATCATGAAAAGTATTTCATACACTGACCTCTTAATCAACTTCTGAAATCATGTGTCTGGAAGGATTAATTTAGGGCAAATCACTTTTTATTTTTCAGCATAAATTATACTGTGAAGCTCTGTTTACCTCCTACATGAGTCAAGGCATCACAGGCTGTATGTTTTTCGGGGGCCTGTAATTTGACATTAAGTGGCTTCCCTAGGATGGTGAATCAGCTGACAAGATCAAAGAATCAGCATATGGAAAGTTATCAGCAAGTCCGCAGATAAACAGACATGCACAGCACTGCAAAGGCCCAGGGCCACACAGGTAAGAAGAGGTCCACAACAATGGTATAGTCATACAAGACTAGAAGGACAGGCCCAAATACTCGATGGCGGCTTGACCCAAGAGCTGCTTATTTCAAAAGTAAGACTTCCTACAGTCCTCAGGAGATTTTGGATCAGTCACTATTTAGGTAGAAAATACCAGAATTGTGAACCAATAATAATAAAATCATAAGGCATTAATAAAATCTGGGCTGCAGAAAAGGAAAAACTCAGGCTAAACTGAATAAAGAGCAAGCAAGGTTTTACTAAGATGAATCATTAAATTAATAAAACCTGATGCAGTTCATTCTAGGCTACAACAGAAAATGGCCGAAGCATTGCAAAAGCTCAAAAGTACATCATTTTTCCATTTTCATTTTATATATATATGTATTTTTGAAGAGGGAAGGGAAGGAGAAATCTTTCATATTAGCTAAGCTAAAGTCCAGGAAAAATCCCTTGACCATGCTAGCAAACACGTATCTTTCAAATGCCAAGAATGATAACAGCCAGCCTGAATTTGCCATGAAAAAACTCACGCCAAATGGTCTAACTGCCTGAGTTTTTTGTTTGTTTGTTTATTTGTTTGTCCTCAAAATGGGACCTAGAAGGAGAAAATGAAAGTTTATTTATTCAAGGAAAGAAAGAAAGGAAAAAATATATTTAAAATAGGGAAGAGAAGCCTGCAGGAAGACTTTATATATGAGCATAAGCTGCAAGGTGGGAGAAATCTGGGAGGAGAAAAAAAAAAAAAAAATACCCAGGAAGTGAGATGTAGAAGGGGAAAGAAAACACAACAAACAAACACATACACAAAATAAATAAATAAATAAAATAAAATAAAATAAAATAAAATAAAATAAATGTAGATTGAAAAAAAAGACCTAGGATGAATTTCTAGGAAGGTTATAGTATCTCTGTCACTGTAGTTTCCAGAAAAACTTAGACCAAGTTCTGTCAGGAGTGGCCCTGGCGCAGCCCCCTCAGAGCTGGAGGCTCACTGAGGTAACTGAGGCCAGGCCAGGCCTGCTCTGGGTACAGCTCCACAGCCTCTCGTCAGGCATTAACACCTCCCAACACCCCCTCACACCCACGTCCCCTCACGCCAGTCCCTCACGCCAGTTCCCTGTGCCCAGTCCCCTCAGGCGGCACCTCAGCCGTGCCCCCTTCTTGCCCCAGAACCGCGTTGTGCCCCACAGCACTCATTTCGGTCCAGAACTGAAGCCAGCTCCACGTGGTGAGGTACAGAACCAGCCCTGCCCCTTCTCATGGCGTGAGCCCCTCATGATGCCCCTGCAGCCTGCACCTCAGAGAGCGCAGCTTGTGTTCATGCAGGGTGTCACGGTGTGGTTGTGTAACGTGGCGGATCTGGCTGGAGGGGGAACAGAGCGAGTTGGGGAAAAGAAAAGAAAATGGGATTTGTGGCCCTGGCTGAGTGACGAGTGCCACAACACTGGGCAGATTGTTCTGAATGTCCCTGAGCTGTATCTTCCTGCTTCTGTGGCTGTGCCTTCGCTGCAGGTGTTTCCTCACAGGTGTAGGGAGGCTTCCTTCAGGCGCTGTCCTCCCCATCCCAAAATGGGGCCCTGGCAGCTCCTGTCCTCCCAAGTGTAGGGAACCAGGCTGGAGATGTGAAATTCAGCTTCAACCAAACCCAGTCAATATTGCACCTGCATCATGTGCTTTAGGCTATGGACTTGTCCTGTTTCAACTTTACATTGTGCCTCTGGAATTAATGGAACAATTAAATTGTTGCTTGTTCACTTTTACAGTGCAAGTGCAAGCAAAACCTGGGCTTTAAGGGTGTTTAAGTGGACTTGAGTTGTGCTTTGCAGGTGTGGCTATTGCTGCTAGGCTCTTCTTAAAGCTGCCTATCTATAGCTTTTTAGAGCTCCAGGTTTGAATTTAGATCGAAAATCTCGTGACACTAGATTTACAGGCTGCAGAGACAGCTCTCAAAGCTGAGGAACCAGAAATAATTGAACACTTACTACACAGGAATCTCATCTCTCTTGGTCTGCACAAGCCAGACATTTTGAAAACTTGGTGTTTGAAATCTGACTGCACCTAAGGCTTTTGAAATACTGTAGATATTTGTAAGGAATGTTTGCTGCCCTGAGAAAAAGTAACAATTACTCATATTTTACCACAATGACATCTACAGCACTGTGGAAGCTGTAGCTTGTCCCAAAACTGCACAGTCAGTAATGGCAAGGGTAAGATTGGAAAATAGAGTCCTGTAATTTATAATATTGTAAAAAATCTTAAACTGCATTTTTGTCTCTTGCATAGTTTGTCTGTTTCAACATTAATTGCTAGTATCCCAATAAGAGTCATTATCTCAGCTATGTGATTAGACCTTACTATATCTACTGGAAAAAGTTTAGTACGTTACACTTAGCCATTTCTCAGTTTGATATGAGAAACAACTGACATTTCTTGAAATGCTATCCTATCACAACGTAAAGGGATTTGTTAGATAGGAAAGATCATGTCAGTGCCTGTATAAGGACAGTACTGCAAACCATCTTCTACTGTGGCAATAAGCAGCAAGTACCAATGTGTTCCTCTGTGTCTTAAACCAAGCGGAGATATAATATCTAATACAACTGAGGTATTTCAGCTTACTTATTTCTTGCCAGGGCCAGTTTCTGAGGCTCTACAAGGACGATCCCCAGATCAGGGGGAAAAAAAAAAAAAAAAAAAAAAAAAAAAAACACTTTTAATTTAATCAAACTTTTGTAAATCTTTTCATAGCAAATTAGGACATGATGTCCAAAACCTGGAAGCCTGCTCTGTTTCATTTCAGATTGGTTTTTAAATGAGGTGCAGTTTCTGAGCTGCAGGTTTAGTTAATTCCCAACGTTTTTTCCTTCTCTGAAGTTTAAAGCTAAATGTGCTTGGAGTATCTTTAAGCAGTGGAGTAATACACAGAACTGAAGATTTCATATGTGACTGTACTTACCAATTTGTATTTTACTTACAGTTCTCCCTTCTATTGAGATAGGTCTAAGATTTGTGTATTGCTCCAAAAAGCAGTCATACATGTATCCAAACAATACTACAGGAGACATTTGTGTTTTAGAGATCTATGGACTTTGACATTTCATTTTATTTGGGTGGGGGTAACTGTACTGTGCATGCATATTGGAAGTGAGATGGAAATGCACCCCTGCCTCTAAACCCAGTTTCTTTATTTTCAGGGACCAGGCATGTAGCGTAGCTGCCGTAACACCACGCATAGACAGTAGGCTGTGAACTTGGCTTTTCCAATTACAAACCCAGTTCCAGCTGATCTGCGAGGCAAGCTTCCTTCCTTTAGGTGTAAAGGTAAGAGTCATTAAATAATATTTTGAAGAACTATTATGTAGATAATAAGGCAGTGCTGTTCAAAAGCATGTTCAAAGCAAAACTCAATACAAGAAAAGCAAGTGATCTTAGGGGGTTGCTTTGAATCCTACTGCTTTACAGGTACGTTTGTACATGATGGAAGAGACAGTAGACTATGAGAAAAGCAGCAGCTTCTGAGCACAGTGGGTTTATGAGCTATTTGCTTTCCCTGTGTTCCGGGAAATGGGGCTTCATGACACAGAGATTTTTCCTCCCAGAGTTAACAATGAGGCAAGGCTTACATTTCTGAAGCCAAGAGACAGGATTCCAGAAATATTTACAGTATAGATGTGATAATCATGCTTTGTTTCTCAGGGAAAATGCAGCAGCATAAAGACTTCTAAAACTTCTTGCCAGTCCTGGGGCTTTAAGCAGAATTCCAGTTCAGAGTCTTGTTATATGACAGCTCATGGGAAATAAATCTGAGTGGCAGTTTCCCTCTGTTTGTCCAGAAAAAATGGCAAATTATAGAAATAGAAAACTACAGAAATAGAAAATATGTAAACTTCAAGAAGGTGAAGTGTTTGGGGGGTATGTTTGTTTGTTTGTTTGTTTTCACTGTTGTTTTTTCAATTTTTTCAGACACTTTTGTCTTTCCTTGCCCCAAGCAAAAGTAAATTTGAGCAATTTATTCCCTCCCCTACACCTTTTACTTCTTTCTTCCCTTTTCTTTTTCTGTCCCCTGTAGTGAAGACAGGTAAAGCCACAGACTAAAAGCAGCCAAGCAAGAAGAGAACAAATTCTTGAGACCAAAACATGAAAACTGGGACTTATAAATTATGAAAGAATAATAATAAACAAGAAGCCAGCCTTCAGATTTTGGTGGAGTAATTATTCAACAGAGAATGGAAAGGCAAAAGAAAGGCTGATACCAGCTGGAAAAGAGAAAGCTTTAATATTGTGGCTTTAAAAGGAGTTTCTGTGTAAGACTTTAAATTTGCTACGGAATTCTTTCAGAACAAGTATTTAGTTTTAATTAGCAGGGTGGTATCTTGGTTAATGGCATTCTTTGAATTCTTCAGTGGCCATGAAATGCTGAGGCCTTATTAAAAAAGAACATAGGGAAAAAAAGGAGCCACTGGAGATGAATATACTTTCCCTGTTTCCTAAATTGAACGTTCTAAGCTATATGTTCATGGCTTTCAACTTTAAAATATATTGTTAATTGAAAGAACACAATGAATGTTTATGGAAATGCAGTGGCGCATTCAGGGGTGTTGCCCATCTTCTCAGGTTGTGGATACGCTGCAACCAGCATTGCTCTGAGCTTTGAGCTTTGTTACAGCGGTGCAGCTCCTGCACATAGTACCCATCTGACCAGAGAGTGCTTTTTACAGAAATACTTTGGCTATTACTACTTCATGCTTTTGTGAGTTTATCAAATAAATAGCTAGAAGATACTTCTAAGCCAACATAAATAGTGCTGTGCAACACTGATTCACCTCCTGTTTTCAACTAATGTAGCTACCTGCTACTATATTGTGTAAATGCCTTGCAGGGTCTTTATACATGAAATACATGTACAATGTATAATAGCTACACCGACTTAGACTGGTGGTCCAGATAGCTCAGTATACTGACTCTAAGAGTGGCCATAAGCAGCCAAGAGAAGAATAGAAAGTCAGCAGTCTCCTTAGAGATCCTAAAGGAGTCTACATTCAATATGCAAAATACTAAACACTCTCTGGTAGCCCTCCATAAAGCTGAAGCAACCGCATGCTTAGGTTACTCCCAATTCCTGGTAATGCAAATATCAATATAATTCAAAACTTCTGTCTTCTGGAATTAACAGATTAATTTGATTAAATGAATAAGAAAGCATCTCATGTTACCCCTAACTGTAACACATTTAGTATTTGCATATGGTTTGAATGAAGGTTGTCAAAGTCATGCAAACTAGAAGTTGAGAAATCAAGTTTTTGAACAGATAGAGATCTTGAAATATAAAAGGTGATACAGACTTGGTCTTTGCTGAAATTTATATGTTTTTCTGTTTAGAGCTTCCATAATTCCATCAGGAAAACTTTTCTGACAGTTCAAAGAGAGCTTCCAGTAACACATTCCCGTAGTCCTCAGAAATAGAAACAAACTTGTATCACCCATGAGATCAAGTTCTTATGTTATGTATACACTCAAAATACACATAGTAAACTGAATAAATAGCTCTATAATAAACTAAGTGGTTACAGATGGCACTGCAGTCTTAAATGGGGTCATGTCTACTGTTTTGTGTGTGGTTGGGGTTTTTTGTTTGGTTAGTTTTTGTTAGATAAATATCATATTCTATAGTTTATAATTTCAGGACATTTCAAATGTAGTTAGACACAGTGTATTCCATGGAGAGATGACAGCCCCAATGCTTAAAAATACCCATTTTACTGTTACATTTTTCCCCTTCAGTGCTGTTTGTCACAACTGTGTTGGAAATCTCTGTAATATACTTCTTTTGGACTCTGGTCCAAGAAATAGACTTTTAAAATTAATTTTAATACTTGAAAAGCTCTGTGACTTTCTATTAGGGAAAGTAGCATAAACACAAAAATAACAAAGAGAAAAATACAAAGACAAATGGAACTTGTATGTCTAAAGGCTTCTTTATATCTCCCCAACTGGGCAGGTAAGCCTGATAAGTACTCTGTTCTTCTACTGCCCATCTCCCCTCCTCTACTTCCTTAAATATTTGGAGTTACAAAAGCAGAGAATTAACAAAATTATTTAAACTTAACAATGGGTTAATCCATTGTTAGCATCCATATCGAATCTTAAAACTGGAGGTACAAAATAATGAAATATATAAATAATAAAAATACTATTCCTTTATCCTTGTAGTCAAATAAATCATGTTCTTCTATACACCTGAATCAAGCCAATTCTGTGCTATGGATGGATTCTTTGTATGAGGACCTAAGGGTAACTAACTTGTAGCTAGCTGGGATTTTAGATGCAGCAACTATTTAAAACCCTATTTAAAAATTGTGTAAACAATACATTTAAAATCTGATTGTTGTGTTTTAAGTGATAAACTAAAAAGATATTTATACCCTATTGAAATAGTCTAAATTCTTGTGGACAGAATTTGAAACATGCTTTTAGATTTAAGATACTGAGAGTTCTGAACAGAATAAATTCATACATTTACTGTTAGTGTGAAAACATGCCAGTTAAAAGATCAGTCTTTTCTTTGATCCCAGAGTCAATTCTCACTAGCAGATATTCTCAGAGTACTCTCCTCAAGAGAAGGGGCTCTCTTATTATCATTTCTTGCTATAACCACTACACAGGAAAAACAAAAACAAACAAAAAATGCTTTCTTCTTTTAGTCCTTCCAACTGTTAGACTAGACTTGCAAGTGTTGAACATTTACTGCAGAACATTAGCCCAGCAAAGTCAAGAAGCTGTTACTTGACTGTTGCAGCCCTCTTTCAACACAATATAAAATATTCCCTTACTATTACATGAATATCTCCTGTTTTAGAGCACAGAAATATCTAACACATATTCCAACTTTGAGCAAGTTACTCCCACAAGACTGCTGGGAAAGGTTCCCTCTGCTGACACTCAGACGTTTCACTAGCTTCCTTTGTTTCTCGAAGGGATTTTATTTTGTTTTATTTTGGACAGAGCTCCTAGCTTAGCAGCTCTGCTTCCTGAAAGACTCTAACCCCGTAACTGTACTTCCTTGTCCTGTCCATCTCTCAGGAAATGACTGCATTTCAGAAGCTGTTAACCCCCTGTTTTCAGGGTCTTGTGTATGATCTCTGCTTTCCTATCCAATGGTTCTGCTACTTATTTTCAGGCACCTGTGCTTTAGGTATGCTGTGCTTTCACCAGAAAACTTCTGCAAAACCATTTACTCTTTTTTTGATACAAGTTGAGATAATAGCCAGGGAACACTGAATGATGTGCTGAATACTCCAGCTCAAGAATAGAACATTGTTAGAGGAAAAACCAGCACAGGTTTTTATATTTAGACTAAGTACAAACAATGAAAGGAGCTCTTTTGTCACTTGACTCTCTAGATACGGTTTTAGGATGGATAGCTCTGGTATACTGCTTTTCTCCTGAAAACGCCACATTCATGAGTCCCATTGAGGGATTGTTTCAGTTTGTGAGTTCTGCTAGTAATTTTCCAATATCACATCAGTAAAAATCTGTGAGAATGACCCTTGACTTAATAGGGTTAATGCTTTCGTTTATACCTGTGCCTTCTGTCTTTAAATGTGATTCAACCTCAGAGGTTTTACAGAAGTCTTCCTTTTTACGAGAAAGACATTAAAAAAAATCTATGGGTGTGGTGAGGCGGCCAGGGAGAAAGCATGCAGTGGGTAAATCTTTATGTAAAACATAGACTTGAGTTCCTTTTGATTTTAGGAGTTTTGCTAGTTTATTGATTCTATTTAAAGCTACAGCAGCTAAATAGAATCTGCTCTGCGCTGGGTTCCTGAGCTACCTCATCTGCCATGAGTAAAGTCTGTTCTGGTTACTTGGTTTATGTTGTCATCTAATTATCTTGTAGATTTTGAGAGCAAGAGTTACTGATCAGCAAGATTAAAGAGCCATTAAACACTGAGAAAGTGTTTAACTTTCAGAACTTTCATACTAACATTGTTTCCCATTGTCCATTTTTTGGGTAGCTCTTGAACCTCTTCACTGTAATTCAAAATCATGATTAAGCTGCTGAAAATACCCCTCTCACATGTAATTTTTGCTTTTGGACTGGTGCATTAATTCAACAGAATCTGTTGTCTGAAGACCTTAAGCTCCTTCCCTCCCTGCCCCAGGCTGTTAATATCTGAACTTCAGACTGAAACAAGGAGTTTAATAATTGCATCCTACACCTTCTGGAATCAGTAGAAGTTTTCATAAAGATCTCACTGCTTGCAGAACTGCATAGTAATTCATTCAACACATCCCTGATACTTAGCAGCAGAGGTCAAAATTTCATCCCAATCTTCATTCTGCCCACAGAGGGTTTTCCTCCAGTTGCTTTCACAGCGCTTGCCTGGTGCACAGGTAGCATAAGACCTGGAAGTTCATGATGAAGCCTTTTATTCAGATTGCCTGGAGCTGAGTCTTTCAAAGTAAAGCCATCTCCCTATGTTTTTCCAAGCAATTCCTGGTTAATTTTTCAGTCCAGTGAGGCCTAGTTTTTCAGCTGTATGTTTTGCTTGTTTGTTTGTTGTTAAGGAGGACAAGCTGTAGAATCTCCTTGATTATGGGAGAAATTGTGGTCTGATCTTCTAGAAGAGCAACCTTTATCAATATGGCATATTTGATTTGTATTGTCCAAACCCGTATTTAAAACATGTAGGGGTATTGGTTTTTTTTAACTGTTATACATAAATTTTCATTCATTTTTATGATACTTCAAGAGCTTTGACCCACAGCCCTCCAGAGGAATCTCACCTAAAAGAGAGATCTCCCCGTGTTCAGTGGGATGTCCAAAACAGTTAAAATGGGTCCTATGATTCAGAACAGTATATTGGAAAAAAATATATTGAAGTATGTCTGCTTTTCTGCAAGTACTTTATTGCAAGCCAACAAAATGTTAACAATACCCGTATTTTATTGATACATACATTCCGTATCTTTTTAATGTCATGGGAGAATGCATAGAAGGCCAGGGATAGATTACAGTGTCTGTATCAATACTGACATGGCATTATATTTTATGTTGCCATGCATCATATTAGAATGAAACTACTGACTGCCAACTCCATGCAAATTATGGATTTTTGGAGAGGAGGGGTCTTGTATGAATTATGGGAATTATGTTCCTTGTTTTAGAGGTGCCACTTATTGTTCTATTATTGCCGGAGTGACAGTGCTGTTTATGTGGTTTGTACGCCATAGCACCTGCAAAGACTGCCTCTGATGAAGACAAATACAATTGATGTAGGTAGTAAATACAGACTTGTATAGGATATTTATTGCAGTGTTAAAATTTGTGAATACAGTGCAGTGTGCTTTTCTCAGAGAGGAGAGCAGAAAGGTGGGAAGATTTGGAAACTTCTGTAATTTGATGATAGTAAGAGAATAAGAAGAAGACAGAATTTATCTAAAGCGGGAGATGAGGAGGGATCTCCAAAGACACTGAGTGGGTAATTGAAACACACCTGCTAAGTGAAGGCATCTGCACCTTTCCCTTATGTTGGTGGCAAGGCTGCATTAAATCTTTCTCACTGAGGCAGAAGACAACTTTGCAAGAAAAACAGGCTACTGCATTCTTCAGTTTTCACCCGTGTGTAAAACTACTCCGGTGCCTGACGTTTTGCTGAGGGCTAATGACTCAGGGAACAACCTGTCTAAAAAACAATGTGTCTGGAAGGGCCCGTGTGTTTGTGGTCTCAGCTTTGAGAAGGGTTTGCTGCTGATTGCATCACTCTTTTGTCAAATTCCAGAAGGTGTGTTATGGCTCGGATTTCTGGAGCAGGAAAACAGAAATGGACATCAGAAAGTTGCTTTAATTAATAAAGTTCTTGCTAAGTTTTCTCCAAGAAAGGAAGAAATGCAGGGAAAGAAAGCTTTCCTTATTCAGAGCTCAGTAATTAAGACACAAATTCAAATTTGCTAGTCTAAACTTCAGGGGTACAGCACTAAAACATTCTGGGAGATCAGGACACATTTGGGAAGACAGAAGGGTTCACAAGCTTGGGCATTAGCAGGAAAGTCAGAAAATTTGCTCTCTGCTTCTTTACATTGTAGTAGATTTTTTTTTTTCTGCAGGTCATTTCATGTCTCTGTTAGGGCAGGGCACTCTTTTCATCACCTGCTTGCGAAGTGTCTATCTCAAGAGGATCCTGGTATTTTTCATATGGTGAATACATATGAAATAAATGAATAGAACCAGAATCAGGCCAAACTTTGGGCACCAAAGTATAAAGTCAGGCTGTTTGGACTCCTGTGTGCACATTCTTATGAATTAGGTCTCAGGATGAATGAATCTATTCATTTATCTCAGGTTTTTAGATTCTACTTGCCAATGGAACTTTCCAGTATTGTCTGAGACTTGCGGGTTGTTGTTCTTAAAAATAACATCTTTTTGGAAAATACTTGTGCAGGCAGCATATGTTTTTAGTGTATGTTAAATATTGCGATGGTTAAATTGAAATCAGGAACAGGCATGCAGCACCATATTGTTATTTGCTGTGAAGTGATTTAACAAATGTTTGAACAGCTGTTCCTGAGTAGACCCTGTTGATGTAAGTAGTGTAATCAGGAAAGCTGGTGATTTGGTTGTTTACAGTAGAAAAAAATTAATCAAATAATTCACTACTTGGGTATGGGACTCTATATAAATGCAATATAGAGTTAATGTAATTTATGCTAAAGTCTGTCAAGTCCAGCATTGCATCTGTAGTGATTTTTGTTGAAGGTATATGTTTCTCATGTTCCAGAAAAGATGAAAGGATTTTGGCTAATCCAGCAGTCAAGACAGTGAAATTGCCTCAGAGAACATCAGGACAGTTGCTGACCTTTATATTACTTATCAAAATTCTTCAGGTTCCAGAAATGGACTGTCCCTCAGCCATAATTCTAGGGGCCAACAAAGTGGCTACCAGACAGACTGATCATTTGTAGCAGAAAAATACAATTGCTGTAGATAGCACCATTTGCTGTGGAAATACTCTGTTCTGCACAAATATTTGTATACCTATGAGTTCTTCGTAGTAATGTTGTAGGGGGGAAAGAATATGCAGTTTATATACAGTAAGGAATGCAGTGAATCCATCCTCATTCCTTTGGTAAGTTCCTATGTACTGCTTTCTCACCAGGAAAGACAAGTGTAGAAGAATCTTAGGAAATTAATTGCTTTCTTATGGGCTTCACAGTCACTTCTTATGGACTTAATTGAAGCGAGAGCTGAGGTGTGATGCCGGAGAGCTGCTAGTGTTTATGCTGTACAGCTTTGGATCATAAAGGCATTTAACATCTGCAATGAAACACTTTTGTGTTGTTTTTTGTTTTTGTTGTCTTTACACTACATTGCATTGCCTTAGCCTCTCAGAAGTTCTTCAGGCTTTTTACAAAGAAAAAAATACTTAGTGGAACATAAAAAGGACTTTCTTATATTAAGGAAAAAAGCATAGTGAGGTATGCTTATTGCCAGACTGATTTTAAAATAAAGCAATCCTTTCCAGGAGAGTTAGAAGTGACTAAGATGCCTTTATTGCAAGGAATGCTATGTAACAATAAAACATTCAATAAAATTTATATTGCTGCTACAATAACTAAGGCATGATATTTAAATAAAATATCACTACTTTTATGGTTGAACACTGTGATATGAGTTAACAACCAAAAGGAAGGATTTAACTGGATTTCATTTCTTCTGAAGGATAAAAGCTGTCAGGTTGTGTATGGACAGCTGCGAGGGCATTCCAGGTAGCTGGTTACTTGAGAGTAAGGTGAAGCAGTGGCTGTAGGTGTGAAGTATTTTGCTGCAGCCCCTCTAATGACATGCCATGTGTCTTCATAGTTACTCTACCGTGGAGGGCAAGCCATCAGAAATTCATACTTTGAATTAGTTTTGTTTAACTTGATCGGTTGAAAAGTGCCTAGAAAGAGACTTAGTCAAGGGATCTTGCAAGGCAATGCAGGATGTCAAATTGGGCTTGAATACTGTCAGGGAGGAAGCCTGTGCTGCAAGTCTCTTGTTGGTATCCACTTGGCTAGTTTTTAAACACCTCTGTGTTCTTTTTGTTCCTTTTTTTTTTTTTTTGTGTGTAAGTAAATTCCAAGTTGGAACCCTAGTGAGATTTGTTCTTTGACTTCATGACTTTGCTCATTGGCATTTTCAATCTGTGTTAAAGATTTTTGTAATTTTCTTGTAATGTTTCCAGTACAACCTTTTCTATTTCACCTTTTCTCTTGATGACTGCATTTAAAAATATAAGTTGTTTTAATTAACACTTGGTCTTGATAATAAGCCACAAAACTGGTCACCTAGACAATCAGTGGGCAAATAGTAATATTAAGGTAAGTGATGATGCGTTTGTCCTGATGAACTTTAATGGTAGCAATTTCAATAATTCATTCAGTGATAGGTACAAGCTACCCTGAAGATAATGAATCTGCTTTCAGCAAGAAATGAGAATAGACTGAAGAAAGCAGTTGTCTTAATTATGATAATTATGTTAATTTAAGCTTTAAGTGATAGCAGACTTGCACTTTATATGTTTAATATTTCAGTTAACTACAGACATTAAGGAAAATGAGACATCTCAGAGATTCAATCTACCATTTCATGTAAGAAATGCTAAAAAGCTTTCTGGGAAAAAAGCAATATGAAGAAATCAAATGCTGTGGGAAATGGGTTGTTACAGCTATCTCTCTCACAGACTTACAATGTCTTAACCAGTGGAAGAAGGATCGTATTTGCAGATAAAGCACTGGAGCCCATTTGTTTAGAGTAGCTGAGGACCTGAGCCATTAGTTCACTGGATTCTGCATCTTCCACTGATCCAGCCTTCTGAGCAGTTGCTTTAGCTTCTATCTTATGAAGTGGTGAGAGTCTGAGTCTTACTGTGTTGAATCTCCTTGGAAGAATTAGGGCAAGCTCAAGGCTATTTCCTTTCAAATCAAACTATAGACAGACCTTTCTTTGCAGTGAAGTGTCAAGTCTTAAAGGATTCAGAAAGAATATGATCACCATCCTTTGTGACTCTATGTCCAGTTGTGCCTAAATACATTGGAAATTGTTTTGCTCCATGGTATAGAGTAATGGTATTTGCTTAACATTTGTATGCTTTCCAAAGCTTTGTTTTCAAAGCAAAAGAATCTTCACATTCATATTTCTTTCTTGCACAAAACAGAATGAATATTTAACCATGATCTGTGAACCTGACTCTTAAACATAATTGATTATATCCAGAAATCTTTATTTCCTTAGTGCAAATACTGCCTTATTCTGTAATTGTAATATAGACTTAAAGATAGATAATAATGCCCAGAGACATATAGCCATAATCTCCTAAGGGAAAAAGAAGGAAAAAAATTAAAAAAGAAAAAAAAAAAAAAAAAAAAAGGAAAAAAAAGGCAGTTATTTGTTTATGCAATATCTAGTTCTATAGAATGAGAACTATGCTATGGTTGCAGATCATTCGATCATTCACAGAAAACCTCACTCATTACTTATAGACAAAAAATAAACCCCTTCTTTTGTTCTTTCTTTTGTTCTTTCATTCTTTCTTTTGTTCTTTCTTTCTTTCATTTGTTTGTTTGTTCGTTTCATTTTTACCTAGGCAAGCAGCTTCCAAGCACCAAACTTACATAAGATAATTTCTGCATACAATAGTAAAAGATGGCAATTCTTAGTATAATACTATCACTTAAACCATAGTAAGTAGTGCCTCAGCTCTTAAAGGTATGAAAGTCAGGGGCTATAGTGAATGTTGTGGCTATTGAAAAGTGAAAACCAATTATCAGTGTCCATCTAAGCGATTTCTGACCTGAATTTCATTTTGGATGCCTTGACTGACCACTGTATTCTATCTGACCCAGAATATGAAAGAAAATTCTTGTTATAGGAATGCCAAAATGAAGCAAAAGAAAGTTGACCTGTCTTTGCCACTCCTGTGCTAAGATCAGACCATGTTTGGGGTTATTACTGTACAGCAATTTAAACTCATAGTGACTCAATAGCTTTCGAAAGCCTTATGCCTGGAGGAAGCGACTATGATGGGACAACACATACACTCAAGAAAAGAGTGCTTTGTGTCTGAAGTGTCATATGAAATACAAAGAAAATGAGTTTAAAAACAGTTTGTATTTCAAGTCTTGCAAGATACACCAACCAATTCACTCAGAAACTTTACAATGCAGGAAAAATGTGAGCGCTGGGCAATTTTATCCAGAAAAAAAAAAAAAAAAAAAAAAAAGGAAAAACTATATGCCATTATTCTCTGAAACACTTACAATAACCTTCACGAGAAGGACAACAAAAACACCGAGTCTGTGGCTGAATTAAGCAGGTACTTCATTTTACATATCTTGATATTTGCTGGTACATGAACCAGAAACATCAGGTAATGAAAGAAAAGAGGAAATATATGAATTGCAGCACTAGTTATTTCAGGTTTGAGAGGCTATAACTTTTATGAAGTTCTGTAATAACCACAGTAAAAAGTATGAATTGGGATTTGCTGGAATATACCCCAGATTCATACATCTTTTAATCTGTCTAGCTATTTAGAAGGCCCTCTGCACCACTATAGTTGAATTTCTCAGAAACATTAATTGATTTTATCTTCTCAATCCTCCTGTGAGGTAAGAAAATATAATCTCCATTTTGCAAATGATGAACTAAGAAAGTATGTGACCTAAATGACTGAAGTCAGAAAGGAAACCTAGGTTTAAGGCAAAAATTGATCCAGGCAGTCTGAGACCATCCTGCAGCAAGAGGACGTGCTGTACAGGACGTGTCCTGCACCTGCAATGTCACTGTCCCCCACGTCTCCATTTAGGCTGGGTCATCTCTTCAGGGCAGCTTTAGACCTGCCTTTTCACTGACTCGCCTGGAACTGTATTTCACATTGCTCCTTGGAGTCAAATTGGCTTGGGTCAGGCTGTTTCCACGTGTAGGCAGGCAGTATTATATGCTGCCGTTTGTGCAGGCTTCTCCAGTCTTTAACTAGCTCGTTCCAACACCCAGAGCCATGTAGCCACACTACCATGGAATGCCAATGGATGGAAACTGCTTTGAAATACACCCCTAGTAGTGCCTGCGTTAATGAACTGCAGCTATGATAGCATATATGCCCTCAAAAATCATTTTTAGGGAGGGAGCTGCAACTGTAGTGAATGAGGCTTAGATGCATTATTAGCTCTGCAACAAACCAGTAAGGAGGGTTTGTGCAGTGACTGGGCAGTTCCACAGCTGTGATGGTGGCAGAGGATGTCATTAATTTAATTCTCTACCCTTACTACACCCCTCAGCTGCCACACCATGACCAGTATTGCTTTACATCACTCTGTGTCAACTGCAGCCTGATTCTCTGGCACATTCCTCCCCAAGCAAACCCTGCAGTTCCCCTCAGAGGGCTTTTCCAACACAGCCAGCTGCTATCTATCTTGGTCTCTAATCTGTGCTATAATGCAGGCCCATTTTCCAGGCAGTGTTTACTGAAAACACAGGAGCGTGCCTGGCTCCCTTAGCCATGCCTTCTCCGACCCTCCCACTCCCTGGCAGCACAGCTATGGAGGTCAGGCTGCAGGACTCTCCTCCTGCCTTTGAGAGAGCAGGGAGTAAAATCAGCAGCCCATAAACCCATTAATCCCGACAGGTTCGTGGTCGCTCCGTGTGAGGTTCAGAGAGTTCATTGTGCTTACAGCTAGTCAAAGTGGCAGACAGTAAAGCAAACAGTAACACAAGTGAAATCCTCATTAGAGATTAAACTGTTATGCTGCAGGGAAGATTCAGGATAGGAGAACACAGGGCAAGATCAAGGCTTTTACCTAGATTAGTCATTTTAAAATAACATTTCTAAAAAGAGCAGAAAAGAGATAATGAACAAGGTCAGAAACAATAAGGGATAATTATGAGGTTGATGTTACTAACAAATGATAGCGGAGAGCAGAAAGGAAAAAACTGACTCTTACAGTAGTCCTTTGTACTAGGAAATGTACAAACCTTTAATGAGAAAGCACATAAGAAATGTAAACTTCCTTGTATTTGCTGCTGTAGCTTAGTCATAGCTAAGACCCATACATTCTGTGATCACTTACACTCATGATTCTGTAAGGATGCACTGAAGTCTGGGGAGTAAAAACCATCTGGTGCTGCCTTCATCAATAGTTTTGTCCCTGTTTCCTGACAACCAAGATTGTGGCATGTTAATTAGGGACTTTGAATATTTTTTTCTAAATTTATTTGCAGCTTGTTCTGACCCAATCTACCCCTTCCTATCCTTCTTAACTTGATAGGTGACCTGTCTTATTTTAGGGACAGGAAGAGCTATATTATTGTTTTTTTCCTTACTGTATGATTAAACCATCGGCTGGTATGACAAATCCCAGCTGACACCCGTCATCAGCATATGTCCCACTGACTGTACTTGGCCACCCTTTTCTCTGGGAGTTGAAGGGAGCAGAAAGGAAGCAGGTGGAATGATTTTTATCTCAACATGTGAAATGTAGGCTTCATGCTTTAAAAGACAGCTTTTAGGAACCTACTCTACTCTTGGTAGAGCCAGTGGGAACTCTCTCATGTCAGTGGAAGCAAGACAAGATTTCAACTTGCATCTTGTGTTCTGCATATTTCCTGTCTCCAGAAATTTGTTACCATTTATTAGAGATCATGATAGCTGTTAGACTTTTTAGTCAAATAAGGCAAATACACCTCCATTCTCTCAGAATAAGATTACTGAATAAGCTACATACTTACTCAGTAATCAGCACAATTTTAAAGTTCATAAGCTTTGTTTCTTTAAACATTTGGCATAAAGGTTAGGAGCACTGGTCTCAAAAGGAGACAAAGAACCACAAGAGTCAGAGTGGACAGGAGCCACTCCACAGTCACACACGAATGCCAAGGCTGTTTTGCTGTACAGACCTGTTTAATGTCTAGTGCCAATATGCTTGGGCACTACCAGGATATTTTTGCATATGGTAGTGCGTGTGTTTTTTGTACTAAATCTGTCTGGTAACAACTTAGGAGACAACGTATTTTCCTCTTAGCATTTTGTTTTCTTCTCAGCGATTGAGCACAAGGAAAAATATTTGTTCCAGAAACAAACAAAAACACCTTAAAATATATGCAACTATTTTCTGACTGTCACAACTTTACTCCTCTTTGTTGCGTTTCTTGGGTCACAGTTAGAAAATGGACTAGTTTGTTGTCGGGTTTTCAGCTCTACATTGCTTCAGTGAGGCAGTATCACAGCTTTTAGATGTTTTTCTGGCAACAAAAGAAAAAAAAAAAAACCAAAAAAAAAACACTGCCCTACTGCATGGCTACAGGAAAAAAAAATGATACTCTGCTCTCATTTGCTATAGGTGCTAACAGAAGGCTGTGAGGAATCTGAATGACAGCAACAGTGAAACTTGAATCCTTTTAGCTTTTTTGTCAGCCTTGATAATAATTCACTTTTCTTGCTGTTCTCTTCCACTTCTTCATCCTCCTACAGTGTAATGAACAACATCTATTTTAGACAGAAGAAATGTGTAGCATGATAGGCAGAACAACCTTCAAACTACCCCACACCTCTGAAGATCCATGGACTGAGTAAATGGCCCAGTATTTGTTATTTTGATTTGACTCAGCTGAACATTTCCCTTAATGTCTGCCAATTTCTTGGAAATGAAAAAACCTTGTTATTCAGAACAGGAAATCATAGATACCATCCTAGGAAACAAGGTTATCTTCCACTTCACTCTCCGTATTTCTTATTCAAGTGGAGCATGAATCATTTGCTGTAGGATGATGAAAATACAGGAATATACTGAGTGAAGTTGAAAGCAATTTGTAAGAGAGACTTGAAGTTTTATGCCATTGGAAATGTTAAAAGTCTGTGCTTGCTTATTAGACATCACTACATGTAACGAAACTTTTCTGAAATCCTAAAAGCATGTGGGACACAGAAATCCACAGTGGTGGTGCTCGCAGCCGCACCTGGCTGCTCGCTCAGTGTGGGTCTGGTCAAGGCACCGTAGCGAACTCTACCTGGAGAATCTACTTCTGTCCCCCCTCCACTTAGTAACAACTTGCCTTAACTTACAGAGTGTAAGAGGGTTTGTTGTTGTTGTTGTTGTTGTTTCTGAAATCAGTTCTCTATTTAGAGGAATATTTATTCATCTGAGTGGTGTACCTGATGCAAAGGCCCGTGATACACTGATACTGATGCATGCACAGCGTTTATTAGTGCAGGTAGGCAAGGAAGAGTTAAAGGTTTTCTTTTCATTTTCTGTGTCTGAAAAGAGCATTAAATGAGGATGCTCAGATCTTTTGTATATATATTTTATGATACTGTTTGTGTTTCCCCCTGAGATGTACATTATTTCAATTTCAAGCTTCAAGATAAACACCAAGGAGAGAGTGATTTTAGAGGGGTGGAAAAGGCAGATGAATTGGATTTATATCTTTGCTGTAAAATTTGGTACTTAAAAAAAATCATACCGTGAAAAATGCCAACAATAGACAGTCTGTTCTGTTATTCAGAGGTAAAAGATAAAAGATAAGCCTCTTGGCAACCAGAAATCCATTTCAGCAGCTTCTGAAGTGTCACAGACTAGTCTGTAAAGACATTTCATAATAACACTGATAAAGATCATGTAGTATTGAACTGATCTGCGAACATGCAAACACAGACTGAACTTATGTGTGTCATTGTGCACATATATTCATGAGGATTTGTGAACAAGTGGAAGGACAGCATTTCAAAAATTCTATAGTAAAATAAGAGGAGTTTATTGCTCATTAACTTTCAATTTTTTTTATTTTTATTTTTTTTTGGCTATGTTTCCAATTTTCAGCATGTGAAGATAAATGAGATCTTAGCAAAAAAAAGTTTCTGATTCATCAATATAGTCATTACAGGGGAAAAAAAGCAAATAAGTAACATTTTGAGCTTTGAGGTCTAAGACTTTATAAAGGAAAGGGTACAAAAGATGGTGCAGCAGCCAAGTCAGGGAAATTGCAATGAATTTTCAATAGTGTGCTTGAATTCCTTTTTCACTGTCAGTGTCTTATTCTGGAATCCATATCTTATTACTGATTGCTGATTAAATTATTCAGTGGTTATTTAAAAGTTGGCAAACAGATTTCCTCTAAATATAAACAGTTATCAGTAACATAAGAGTGGATAGGATGGTGATATGAGATGCCTTCTCATTTAAGCAGTAGCTCCAGTCTACCAGACCTCATACTTTTAAGTGACTGGTTATTCTGCCCTGTTAGAAACATGGTGATTTTTCAGGTTTTAATAGTACCTTGGATGTAAGATGTAAATTTCCTTCTTAAACTGTGTGGATGCAGGCATTTTTGATAATGCTTCCTATTCGGTAGGGCAGAATAGGCTTTCACAAGAGAGAAAAGTTTGCTCATAAGGAAACAGGATAAAACAGCCAATAAACAAATGGTTTGCTAATAATGTCTATATTAATTTGTAATGTCTGAAAATGTCCTTTTTTTTTTCCTAGTAACTTTGTAAGGGCCCTGCCAACTCTGCCTTTAGGTTTTGACTAGCAGTGAAATCTATGTGATCATCAACAAGAGTAACAAATTACTTGGGCTAGTTTAAATTGAATATTTGTGGTATGTCATAAAATACGGGATAATTAGGATGCTGTTGGTTGGGCAGAATTGAATAATTCTGGCAACACTTGATTAAGCTTTACAGAGGAGATGAAGGGCTATTGCCACTTAGCGCATATGATGCAACTGTGATTAATGGAAATAGGAATCCTGGTATGGAAGGAGTGTCTTGGGCACTGTTTCTGTTGTGAGCTCAGAATCAGGGACTGCTTAATAGCTATGGCAGGGTGATAACTTCTACAGCTTAAGGGAAGGAAATCTTTTCCCTGCTTTTCCAGTGTCTTGCATAGGTCCTCTCTGTTTCTGTGTCTTCAGCCCTGGCATCAAATTCAACCGCTAGGTCTTCTTTCAAAAAAAAATGATTAGTGGAACTAATAATAGCTAAGTAACCCTGCTGAAGTCAGGTCTGTGATGTTATATGTATCTTTCAGAATTTTCCTGGAAGAATGCAAATTTACAGTAAATGCAGCACTGAAAGCAAAAATATTGTTCTGTAATATATTTTTGCACAGGTCAGCATATTAAGTTGGTACATTATGAAAACCTGGCAGCAGAGACAGTCTTTCTCAGTCTCTAACTCATTTTCCAGGAACATAAATTAAGGTGATTTCATGTTGAATAAAGAATAAAACATTTTTACTCTCATTTCTAGACTCTATATAATTATTAAGTGCAGTACAAATACTATAAGGGAATTAGCTTTTTAACCCAGTATTGACCAATAACAGATTCTACTAATGGTGGGAATTGTGTTAATGAGCAGTTTGCAAGAGAAAGATTTATATGCATTCATTATATGCAGATTTCATAACATGAGACTTTGTGGTATGAATAGAAGCTTTGAGCCAGTTACTAAGAAAATAGTGAGGCTACAGTATGCAAGAATTTAGCCACGGAGGAATTAAGATTATATTCTAGGTCTCAATTTTGAGTTTCTTCTGAAAAGAAGGCTTTATCGTGTTGTTCTTGCATGCAACTGTAAATTCAGGCGATCATATCTATTCAACACATTCTAACACATCCACAGTCACAAGCTACAAAGCACTTTTTTTGCTGTACATTGTTTTTGTTTCTTTTTTTTTTTTTCTTTTCCCTTGCTCTGTGTGTCAGCTTGAAATCATCTAGTTAGCTTGAACCCTGTCTTTGTATAGGAAAAGGAGGAAGGGGAATGTAAAGAAGGCATAGTACACTGCTGCTCTCATGGAGCACACTTCCTACAGTCCTAATCTCCAAGGACAAAAGCTGATAGCATCAAGCCATGTTAAGCTAACATGCTTGGCAGTCCTCCTCCATCAGCCATCAGATAACATGTTTGTATATAGCTGTCTGTGATTTAACACATGGCTATGCCTCCTCTGCTTAACTTTATCACATGGCCCATCGATTATGGGGTGCGTGTCTTGTTCAAATAAAGAATACTTTTTCTGTTTTACATCAGTGGAACTACTCATTGTCCTGGCTAGTGGGAGGAAAAACAGAGATAATTTGCCATGCAATGCATGCAGAGATAGGCAGGACAGGAACTGGGATCCCATTAAAGTCTTCTAAGGCTGCCACAGTGCTCTAGAGTTTCCAGTTTGAAGCAGCTGTGCTTCAGATCACTCAAAGACACAGTACTGTATCTAAGAAGCTGTAAGGTTTGTGGTTATACTTGGATTCTCCAGAATTCTAGCTAAGAATTGACTGAAATCAGGAAGGATAAGGAATTTATAAATTATTAGCTCGTGTCTTGCTGTTGTCAGACAGTCAAGTTTCTAATAGGTATTGTTAGGTGAATCTCTACCTTTCAGGTTCACAGCAGGTTGCTGTACTTCAAACTGAACAATGTTTCTGTCTGGCTTGGCTGTCACTCTGTTTCTTCATAATATTAAACAAATCCCTGATTATCTATGATATTACCACCTCTCATCAAGAAAGGGCTCCTTTTATAGTTAGAATGTCCCCACAGAACTAGTCCCCAGAAGAAACAGTAGTTTCCCTCTATATTCTAGATTCCAGTGGTAAGTTAAGGAGGTAAAAACTTGTCTGCAAAGCAAAACATGTTCAGGCAAAGTATATGCAGTATTATTTCACTGAAATTCTACAGTGTGGTCATTTTTGATGACCTACCTTATACCTGTGTCTCCTTTAAAAGAATATTCCATTGACATTGCCAACACTGGCTCATTAAGGTAAGAGGAGATTAATTTCATTTAAAATGAAATTGTTCTGAAACCTCAAGGTGAGCTTTATAAAGACAGTATTGTCAGTCCATCCTGGGAAGATGACTGTATCTGCTTTACTTGATGGGAAATAAAAAAATAGAGAAGCCTCTCCTCAGACTTAACACAGTGCGTTTGGCTTCCTGAATTTTAAGCAAACCCACACTGCAAGAAAAAATGCAGGCAGCAACTGGAACAGAATCAATGACTTAGCTAAATCACGTAGAGCAGCATCTCTTTCATGTTAGAGCAAAACAATGTTAGTGCTTGTCTTATAATAAATTGCTGCTTCATAAAGGCAGAAATAACTCATCTCTTTTCAGCTAATTCCTGTTCAGCTTCCCCAGGTATAAAACACTTATTAAGGAAAGTTTAGCAGCTGTACTGTTCTCTGAGGCATAAAAAATCTTGATTAAGGTCTCTATACTGGAGTCAATGAAGCTTGAACCTTGATATACTGGGACACATGGAAGGGACAACCTAGCTTTCTGCTCCACAGTGCCCTGCTGGCTAGTCCTCAGAGGACTGTTTGTTTTGGGCTTTGAAAAGCAGCTTGCCAGACCTCCTGTCTATGAGATAGGCATCATTTTATGTCTGCCTGTCTATCTGCAAGGATAAGAGCAGCAAACAAAAAGCTGTGGCCGTGGAGGAAAAAGACAGGATAGTTTAAACAGCATTTGAGGCTGGCATTCCTGCTTCGGACAAAGAGGGTGGATGTCTGGGGGGGGAAATGACCTTAATTTTTTTATACTAAGATGTTGGATTTGAGGAAGACCTTTTAGCTGTCCGTTATAGTTGTCATAACTATGTGCCTCAAACTATAATGTAAGCCACCATCTGAACTATACTTGAATATGACTGGATTAAAAGTGTTAATGATAGGTAATTAGTGACTGCTGCAAATTAGTTGTGTCAATGATTCAAGTTCTCCTCCGAAAGAAACTGATGAAAATCTTAATAAATTATCCTACATAGTTAGGTCTTTCGTCTGGGTAACATGGCAAAGTTTAGACTACATAATGTTTGAGATGGTTTCATCTCAAGATGAAACATGTTGAGTGTTTCTTCAGCTGTCATGGTGTTAGTGACTTGAATGACTTTTCGAAGGAGCTGCAAGGGAGTACCTCAAATGCATGAGGTTCCTGATGCTGATTGTCTTCAGCAGTGCTCTTGAGATCTCTGTTTTCCTGGGGCTGAAGCCTCTTCATTTGTCTGGGTGGAGGAACATAAGGCTGAGCAAGGAAGATCTGACAGATGCTCTTATAGTTATTCTTTCCATTTGATTTTTGCTTTAATATGTTTCTGCAAAGAAACATAGATACAATGAGGTTTGAATAGCATTATGCGTCCAAGAGACATAAAACATACCACAGAGATGGAGTGTTAGCTGCTACACGTGCAAGGGTATTTCAGTCACAGGATTAACTGAGTTTTGATTCCTGCATTCTTTTGATGTTTTCCCTGTATTCCTGGGTACGTTCTACAGGACTTACATCTAGATCTGAAAAGTAGGGGAAAAGCTTTATGTAGTGTTTGGTTTTTGCATTTGCTCAGTTTTGTCAGCCTGTGAAACAAATGCAAGATACTGAATTGCTTTTTCATTTGATTTCACTGATTATGAAATGTAAGATTTAATAATAAAAATAATAATAATAATAATAATCCAGATTTCCCTGGAAGAGATTTCATATGTGCTTTAAACCTGGAGCCCCTTTTTGTAACTCCTACTCATTGGCTGCTATTGCAAAATGCCTTAGCAAGGAAGGAAAGGATAGCAGGTGGAACGAGGCCATCTGAGCAAAACAGTGATTGGGAGATTATGGTTACAGAATCCAGAATCATGAAAAAAATATATATATATCATTTTTTATGATTAATGAAGATTAGTTAATGAGTAACTAGCAAAGAACAGTTCACACCTCTGCACTGTGGTTATTTAGATGTAATTGGCTTTACTGAGATCACATGGCTATTGTATTTTATTTGTATAACCTTGTCTGATTTACTAAAAATCACTGGGGTGTTTTTACAAGATTTTTTTTTTTTTTTTTAATTAAAGCAGAGAGGCTGACTCATTGTTCTTAATCCATCTGTATACAGACACTCTCTCATGTGCTTGCCACCATCCATATTTAGGGAAATAGCCAGAAACAGTGAGACTATGTACTTCTGTGAGCGTAAATGGCAGCAAATTCAGGCCTTTGGTCTGATCATCATCTTTCCATTTCTGTCTTCTTTCCTTGTAGTTTGCTGTTGTTTTTTGCTGTACCAGTTTTCTAATGTCTTGCAAAATCATTGGAATTGAAACATTTACACTGAAAAGTACTGCAACACTATTGCTCCCATATAGGCAGGCAGTAATATTAAATATACTTGGTAATAAATAGATACAATTGGAAATACACACCACTATGTTGAAGTGCTGTGTTATGAAGTAATTCACATCCTCTCTGAATAAAAGTTTTTTTTTCTGAAAGACTGTGAAGTTTTAGAAGAACCTTGTATCACCTTTTTTATAGTCACCAATATATGAGTGTGTGTTTTTCCAGGGATGTATCCAGAAAATGTAGATGGAAAACCAAAAGTTAATAGTTTGCACTAAAAAAAAGCAGCTGTAAAAAACAGTAGCTTCTTATTTGACACTTCTTTTTCTTCAGTGTCAACAATTTGTATCTATTTAGCTGAGAAAAACAAGTTATTACTTCAGAAAATGTTATTCAAAGATGCAGTGCTTGGAGGTGAGCTGGACTTAGTGTTTACCTATTTATCACATACTTTTCAGCTCCATTCTGAATTTCATGGTCTTTGCAGATATCTGAAAAACAGCAATAAAAATTTAAAGCGCAAATTACACAAGGAGCTATGGCAATAGTATTGTAACATTGTGAGAATCAGCAAAATACTGAGGTCAGATCTTTGAATGTTGAAAAATACAATATAACTATAGAGAAAGATGAATGCCATTATTTGGAACTGCTTGCTTAAGGCACTTGGTGATTGATTTTCCAACTGTCAGACTTATAAAGCTTGTCAAATTGTGCATCAAAATTCTTTATGTGGGCAGAATAATCAAATATTTTTAAGTTTTACTACTTAGAGGTACACTAATATTCACTAGTACCAGGGAAAATAGATTTACCTGCTTTAGACAAGCAAATTGAAGCTACAGCAGGCATAGTGATGTAATTGCATTAGGGCTTTGCAATGTTTTTGTTAGTCTAAGATCTAATTCACTGACCCTTTTCCATAGGCATATTAAAGCTTTTTTAGGTTACAAACTAGGAACAGAATAGTAGAATTTTTGTGACCTCATATGAAGGAATTTCTTTGATAAAAACCCATCTGGAATAGTTTGGTTTCAGTGGGAAATGCCACAAAATTAGTTTTAAAATTGTAAAGGGATTGCTTTCTAATCACTCAACTATTGTCCTGTGCTAGAGACTGTAAGAACTAAAAAAAACAAAAAAAACAAAAAAAAAAAAAAAAAGAGAATCAGTATTCTATCATTTATATTCATATATTCATCTGGTATATTTTGCTTGCAACCATACAGATCTTAACTCATTCATACAGAAAGAAGAAAAAAAAAAAAAAAAAAAAAGTATTTACTAGTATTCTAACAGCCACAGCTGTCACTGTCTTTAATTTAATAAATACTGTTGACAATAAACTTACACCCTTTGGATGAACCTGCAGGATGGAGACAAGCTGAAAGATATAACGGGAAGGATAATGAATGTAGAGACTGCACACAAATTAATGTTAACACCCATCCAAGCTGGACTGGTCCAGTTCTCCCTAGAAAACTCCTGCTTCAGGCTGGAGAATGCAGTATTCACTGGAGAGATACCAACTTTGTTACCAGGCACAATTACCAAGTCCTGAAGAATTTCCTATATATCAGGAAAAATGTTGCCAGGATGTCTAAAATGAGAAACTGAAATATGTCCTCACTCTAAGTGCTGCAGGAACTGCAGGGTGCCTGTTAGCACTGTTCTGTTTCAGTGTCATCCCACCATGGTTTTCCAGCCCGTACTATTCTCTGCTACTGTATTCACCTGTGGGCAAAGGAGGATATGCAAACAAAACTGGATATAACTAAGCAACCTGCTCCCAAATAGAGCAGAGTAAAATGAATTTACCTGGTATATTTATAACTTGTACTGAATTGATTACAGAGACAAATGGAGACATGTGCATTTCTCCTTGGGCTGATTTAACAAAAGAATTCAGAAGCTAGGCTTAGAGGAAAAAGTAATGCTTAATTCATTAGAGCATATAAAGTATTTTGTAAAATATGCTGTATTACAGTGTTTTCCATGGCAATTTGTTCTCTGTAGATGAGTACATGCAGACCACCCCTGGGGACAACTTGTCATCTCTTTCGTTATACTCAGCTCTTAGAATAATCTTCCGTAATTCTGAACCACAAATGATCTGGTCATCAGAGGGGCAGGTGCTTCTGTGTAACCAAGAGCACACAGTAAGAGTGGCACAGGGATGATCACATATTTCATTGGTGCCTCCACTGAGTTAAATAGATCAACCTCAGGGATTTTTTTTTTCCAATCCAGGAGATAAAGAAACTATATATGAGTAAAGATAGTTTTTATTTATTTATTTATTTATTTATTTTTATCAATAAAATATTTTTGAAGTAGCTTGTACTTTAAGGCTCATTTGGTCTTGGATTGGTACCTCCACAGCTGTATGAACTGCACTTCTCTGATTCACCTTCCTTCCTCAGAATCAGGCTGAAGCTTTTTATGGGAGGATGAGAGAATATGGAGGTAATGATTGTCATCTACAGTGGTGCAGCTTTGCTGAAGAGAACAAACCATATTTGTTAAGAGTTTAAGACCTGATAGCCCATCTAAGTAGTGCCGCTCTTGCCATCCTACCTTCTGGGCGGGTCCCCATAGGCAGGGTCCTGTAACTGCTGCATGGCACAAGGTAGCAGAAAGATAACGAATCCGAATGTTTGGATCTATAGGCGCAGTCTTGAGCTGTAAGGTATTTCTATCAGAGCATCATGTGCAGGGTTGCTTATTCTCAAGAGAGAGTTACCCCCTGATAGCCACTAATAATATAACCCCTAAATGAGTAGTGGGGAAAAGAAAAGGCCTGCTTAAGGGATGATTAGATCACTGGTAGCTTGTGCACTTACACACCCCTTGTTACCTTATAATAAGACGAGCAAATATTTGTGCTAGCGGCCACAAATTTGTGAAGAGTATATACAGCATATGCACCTGGAATTCCTTAATGCCTTACAGGCATGCAGCGCATGCTGTTTACATTAATGCTATGATACAGCTGTGAATGACAGGAATCGGTAGTGTTGCTGTTCTTACTACTGTTCTGTGAAAGCCAGCAACCGGATCAAGACTGCATTCTTATTTCTTAAAAGCATCCAAGCACCTGTCACATATTTCTTGTACTTATTGCCACAAGTTGAATTTCAGAAGCCAAATGGATGGTTTCAGATCTTAGTTCAATCCACACTTAAGCATCCAATCTCACAGCAGAAATATACTGTAGCAAAAAAATCCCCATGCTCCAGGGGATTCTACATTATGTACAGGGTTAACAGGAAAGAGCAGGCTTGATTACTTGTAGTACAGGAGTTGCAGAGCAGCAGAAATATTGTTTTCTTTCAAAGATTAATGTGCTCAATAAAAGTGTAGCATCTGCTGCCAGTTTTCATTAACAAATAAATGAAAAACAAACCCGCGTGGTAGGCAGTGTGTCTGGGGACAGCTTAAACAGGACTGAGCTGCTTTAGATTTCAGCTATTTTCTTTAGGACAACAGTGTGGAGCACTTTCTTGTTTATAGGATAAACATAAGGGATTGAAGCGATCTGTGTTAGCACACAGGAGTGGTTGCCAACCCATAACATTGTGCAGAATGCAAAAATTCCACAGCTTGCTCCCCTGGGAGTCGTAGGCTATAATCTTCTTGCATGTCGGTTTCAGTGTAAATAACAGTTAAATCATCAGAACAGACAAGTTGCCAGTAAAACTTTGAATAAAGTTATTAGTTCATTTTCCTTCCTTCATAATACAAGTTCAGCAGGCTCAGAGCTCAGTCCCTACGTTGGTTCAGGGGAAATGTGGTATTCCACACCACGTTGCTACAGGTAATACACAAACGTCAGGCTGAAAAGGTCTGCTTTTTTAGCTTCCTCACAACCAAGTAGAGACACTGGAAAACAATGCATCACTTTATTTTTAGCCTTATTTCCTGTGGAAACGGGGTTTATTTGATCACGGTGTCTTTCTCTTCCACTTTTATCTTTATAACTTTTTCACCATATTGGTCAGTTCCACCTTCAGCAGGACAAGGAACCGTGTCTCAACATAGGGGAAGGTTGCAGTGCCTCCAAAGAGACATCACAGAACCTGCCCTGCAGAGAACCCTTGTGAGGACATCATTCCCGTGGAAGTTTTGATCAACAGCTGCTGACTGAGGTCAGTTCGTGAAACTGTAAGAAGCTGATCTGTCTCAGCTCTGATATCGCTCAAACTGTCTTCCTTCTTGGAAGTTTGATGTCACTCAAGGGGATATCAGACTGGGCCTGGCTTTGCATCTATGACAAGATCTAAACTGAATCAGTCTCAAGTTTTGTAACAATTGGATTATTGCTTCCAGCATTTCCAGATAGTTTCAGGTTCCTTTTTAAAGAAGTTGTGTTCTTTTAAACAAATACGCAGAGAATATTTCCTGCAGTAATATACTTCAGACACATGAAAAGCTAACAATCCCCAGAGATAAGTGCTTACATATTTGTAAACATATGACTTATTACTTCATAGAGAAAATACACCACAGAGTAGCAAATATATTTCAGTACTACAAACAAAAGATGCATAACTGTCACAAACTGACAGTGATAGTAATAGGTAATAGAGCAATCCCTTGCAGCTTATGTGATGAGGAACAGCAATGGCTTGGGAACTTAATGTATTTGTTCTAAAACCTAGTGAGTACTCTGAGCTTAATGGCAATTCAGAGAAACTAGCTGTACCTTCAACTGTACCTGTGATCTATGCTGAAACCAAGGAAACCTTCCCTATAAATGTTAGATAGGAGACCAATTCATCTGTATTGCTGTTCCCATAAAATCAGCCTCTCCCAATTATTCTCTCTGCAAAGAGCAGTATGTCTCCAGATAGAACAGAATAAGCTAGATTTCACAAAGGCTAAGCTGACATGCATCAAAAAACATACTTACCAAATACTTGGGATTGGTTTTACAGTTTTCCAGAACAGGACTTTGGTGCCTAGTACAAATTTGTTACTCGTTTGGTTACATACTGAAGAGGATTTTGTGTTACCAAGCACAGGATCTAGTCCTCAGACATGATGTAATGTATCATCAATATGCAAATGTGATTATTTGCTAATGAACAGACATCCCTCTGTACTTGCATCACAGTTTTTGAACTTGTATTCTTTCTGTGGCGATTATGTTCTCTGCCTACATGAGTCATCAGACTCCTCAGGTATGTACAGAGCGTGCTGTGCAGAATGATGCATTGAGCAGGTGTGGCGAAGGACAGGGCAGTTCAACTAAAAGGAAATTGAAATGTGTTTTAAAAGAGAATGTACAAATACTTTAGTGTTTGATTTCCAGGGTGGTGATTAATTGTGAACTGTGAGATAAGAACATACAGGGCAAATAAGAGCAACAGCCGTTTGTTATATCATTTAGTAGATTCACCTCTGGTTTAAGCTGGCTTTTGGTGGTATGAACCAGAAAGCATGGACTCTGGCGGTGTAAAGAGAAGTGAAAGCCTGAACATCCCCTCTCTCATGAATTCTTGGGGCTGGCAAGCTGGACATAGAGACCACTGATCTCAGCAGCCTGTGCTGGCTGAGATTTTCTGGTTCTCTGTGAGTCATTACAAATGCTACCCCTATCGGGTGTGATGGTGGAAAATTAAAATGTGGTCTATCCACATGAAAGCACAAACTGTAACCATGCTAAAGCTGTTCCTACTCATTTACTTGTACTTGCTTGTGGTAGAGAACAAATCTTGGCTTGCATGTGCATTCTGAATTCAGGCAATATGGAATGACTGGATTTAAACCGTGTACTCAAATGTTGGCAATGTGATTTGCAGGTTCAGGTGGTGCTGTGTGTCATCAGATTTTGTCCAGCTTACACCTGAGCTAGCTTAAAGAGCAAAAGAAATTTTCCTCTTTCCCTTGGATTTATAAAATCATTGTATGCATTGGTACAACTTGCAGTCCCAGCTAAAAGCAGTAAAATTTGCTATGTTCCAGGTCATAAATTGGGGTGAGATGGCAGCGCTGTGTGATGAGGCTTGCACAATAACCACCCAGCTTATACCTGACTCAAGGCTTTGCTATTAATTCCGCACTTCCACAAACAAAATTCACATCCTGTTCTTTTCCACTCTCTGCTCTAAAAAAGAATACCTCCTATTACCTGCCACAAACAGAAATCTCTTTCTAGACAGTATAAAATTCCTCAAGATGTAACGCAGTCAAGCAAGATCATCTCTGAAATGCGGTTATGCATTTCCCCATTACCCAGTGCCTCACACCACTGGAAAATGAAATGGGTTCCTGGCATGAGCATTTCTGCTGTTATCTAACTCTCACTGTATTTCATGTCAATTATTAACATCAGAATGATGATAGAAATCTTAACACATGTTAAGAAACTGGACTCCTACTTCATTTTTCTTACTCTATTATTTTGCCCAGTGATCTTTGTTTTGCAGCCTACCTTTCTGCATCTCCTTTTCCAAGGTTGTGTTCTCACAACCTGAGTGCTTGGAGCTCAGATGTTATTTTCAGACTTTGGAGGACAGGGTGCAAATGCTGTTTGCTGTCTTTTCCAGACAAAGATGTTGTTCATCATATATATCTTCTGATTATGACTTAATTTTACCCAATTCTACCATAAGGTTTTTAACAGAAGTTAGCAGACACCGCCAAATGGCTAAACTGAGCCCTCAGATCAGAGCATATTTGGATATATTAAGGAAGAAATGTAGTATCTATGTAAGTGCAAAAAAAGAAAAAAAGAAATCTCGTTGGGTCAATTATGTAATGCTTTTCCAGTGAATTTAAGACCCAGTGATGCTCCTTTTCTTTTTCTGAAGGTAATAAATAATTTAGTGGAAAACCCACTAAATGCTAACAAAGTGAACACTCCAGTTATATATAGCTCAGGGTTAGGGGGAGGGATATACATTCCGGGTGCTTGGAATGAAGCATGAATACATGGTGCTGATCTTGCTCTGCTCTGCTCCCAGTGTGGGTTAGAAACAGTACGAGTTGACCGTACAACACTTAGGGCCCTCCAGCTGAGATGGCTCAATGTGTATGCAGCTGAAATGGCTCAATGTGTATCCAGTCCCCAGAAAACTAATTGTGGTGCAGCATATGTATCGGGGATAGAGAAGAATGTAACTAGAGCTGTGTCTTTCTGCTATTTCTTTTCAGAAGATGCAGTTTCAAGCTTTGCCATCTGGCAAGTGTCAAAGCAGATCTCCATCTTCTTTAGCATTCTCTAGGGATGGGTCTTAGGGAGGAGATTCAGGGAGCCAAAACCTGCCTCTTGACAGCTTCACTAACCCTGCCTTGTCAAAGAGAAAGTGGAGATGGGAGAGTGAAAGAATAGCAGGACTAAGCTCATGGTATGCAGATGTCCCAACAGGATAAATACAAACAGTATCCAGTACTGGGTGTCTCACCCCTATGCTTTTTTACTACCATAATATAATTGCATGCGTGCAAAATGCATCCTGTCTGTCTCCTTTCTTTTTGTTATTGACTATTGCCAGGTACCTGAGCAGATGAATGTATTGGGTTTATGTGGCAAGGTTTTGGGAGCAGGGGGGCTGCTCTGTGAGCAGAGCCCAGCAGCAGCCCTGTGTCAGAGCAGAGCCAGCTCCAGCTGCTCCAAAGGGACCTGCCGCTGGCCAGAGCCAAGCTGGTGGGCGACGTTGGTTGGGCCTCTGGGAGAGCACATTAAAGAAAGGAGAAATGCAACAACAGCAGGGAGAGGGGAGTGAGAACGTGGTTGTTGTGGAGTTTAGCTGTCTATCAGGGTGAAACCACCACAACAAAATATAAAAATCAGAAAAAAAAAAAAAAAGCAGAAACTTTCTTTACAGTTGAAGCTTCCCCAGCTTCATGTAGTCATACCAGAGGAGCTGTTCTAGCACTGAATGTGTGATCTACTGATTTATTCCCAAGAGTCACAGTCTGTTACTTTTTCTCTTTTCCTTTCTCAACAAGAAGAAAGTTGCCAAGGCTAATCCTTAGATGCAAGTGCACTCATCTTCGAAAGAAAACAGAGCTCTGAATCAGAATTCCGTGAGCAGACAGGGTGCTAAAGGACAACAAGGTAGGTTGCTTCTGTACAGGCCATCCGTTAGAAAAAACAGTATCAGAAAGAACGAGTGTTCCAGGCATCTAGACTTTTAAATTCATAGAAACTATGCCATTGCAGAGCCCCCTTGGATTACAGAGCAGCGTAGGTCAGCCATGAAAGTACAGCTCCTATTTTCAGTCACTGGTATGTTTCCTCTTCTTGCCTGTAAGCTGATTCTGTCTGGAAGGGTTTTTTGTTAGTTTGTTTGTCTTTGCTTAATTTCACATCAAACCATCTATTAAATGTAGAAACCTTGTAAAAGCAGGAGCATCTAATCAGGACAGTTACTGCAAATGCTGAAGTCCTATAACAGATTCCCCTGACAGACCTTAGGAAAACAGGACAAAATTGGTTTTTGCCAGGTTAAGTCCATAAACTGGCTCACTGTGGTGTTAAATGAGTGCCAGGGCAAGATTCAAAGGAGAAGTAGAAACACAGGATGAGGAATCCACACTTAACCCACCTGGGCCACATTTAAAAACACATCTGAAGTGTGAATCTTGTATTAACAAAAAGGATGCAGGAGCAGATACTGCCTTTACAATGCATTTAATTTCTGCAGAACAGAGCCATCCAGCATGTCTCATGAGGTTTCTTCCTACGTTTCTCCTGCGGATGCTGATAATACCTAATTGTGAGAGAGCTAATTATGCATTTCGGCCTAATTGACGGCTATATTATTATTATGAAGGGCTTGGTTGTTTTTTTAAAACGTGGTGTTTTTGGTTTTTACCTGAGTAGAAAGTCAGCTTTTTAGTTGTTCGAAGTTCTGTTTTTTGCAGGGTCTAGCAACCTGACAGGTTTAAAGTAAAGGATGTTAGCTGGTGCAAAAGTGTCCTTTGTTTTGAGAATAACATTGGTGTTAGAAAAGAGTTTTTATTTTGCAGTATACTGTGATTGTGAGAAAGATGTTGAGAAGCAGAGGTCATAAACATGCTGTTAGAAAAGGTTCGCTTCAGTAAACAGGATTTATGATGAAATCTATTATACTGTTTTCAAGAACAATTCCAGAAGGAATTATTTTGGAGTTGCTGTTGTTTAACCAAAACCAGGACAGGAGTGAGAGAGGTTTTATTTTAGAAAATGTAATAGAAAGAATAAATTATCATAATACACGAAGCACTGAGTTGTACAGCAATATACCAGTATATGGAATCTCCATCGCTGAAGCTAATCAGGAGTTGTCTAGATACAGTTCTTGGCAACCTGCTCTAGGTGGCCCTGCTTTAGCAGGGTAGCTGGGCTAGATGACCTCCAGAGGTCCCTTCCAACCTAAACCATTCTGTGATAACAGTAATATATAAATAAATGCTGAAAACACAATAATAGTATCAGCATTAAAATTCATTAATTGTTGAAAGAATTTTATGCGTCCTAATAGAAGCATGTTCTGAAAGTCACATTCTATGAAAAATGAATTTCATAGGAACTTCATGATTTTTTTCCCCAGTTTGGTTTTATAATTAATATGAGTATTTAATATACACAGTATTAGTTGGAATGGAAATATCACCAATATCACCACTGAGGCCAAACAGGGAGGTAGAACTTGATGTGGCAACCTAATGTTACCTCATGAAATGAAAATGAAGAAAATGATGCAGTGGTTTCTAGGACAGCCCAGTGTTTTTAATATGTAGAATCCAAGTCAAGATCAGAGATGATGGTAGTCTTCATTGTGTGAAATAAATTATGACCAAGGTTTGTTGTACTATTTTTTATTGTTTTTCTAATAATACGTTTCCTATTCACAATTGTGATAAGTCAAAATGCAGTATCTGCCTGGCAGCAGGTAATATATTACCAGTAATCCCTGTTCAAGTAATTTTGCTTAACCAAACCTCTTAGTTAACCTTGGATGTGTCACTGTGAGACTTACAGCAGATAGACTACTTCAGTGAGCTGAAGAATGTGCTATTATGGCATGTGGTTTGTGTTCTATATCATTTTGTAGCTGTAGTATGGGTTATATAGTTGCATTGGTTAATATTATAACCCATAATTCTATTCCAAAATGAGGTACCTGAGACAGAGTCCTTTTTGATTTGGCCGTTGTCGCACTGCAGTGGCAGAACTGGAGATTGTACTTGCACCTATCTGCTCAGTTTATTCTATCTCCAAGTCTCCACAATACACATTAATGTTGCCATCACTAACCCATCGGTGTATAAAAGGCACATGGTGCCATGATGGATTTCCAGTAGGCATGTAGAAGTTTTCAGGCCAGTGATCTGGGGATTTTTCATTTGGACTGTAATTATTATGTATCATCAGTGTTCCAGGAGAGAGATTAAAAGGTGAACAGGTGGAGAAAAGTGCTACTAAGATGATCAAGGCTTTGGTCATAGCATAAAAGACAAAAACATGTTTAATTAAGCAAAACAGAGGCAATGTTGCAGCTAGCAGATAGTTTTGGCACAGGAACCAAAGGATAAATTGGCTAGGGATAAATCTGCAATGCAATTTCACGTAAGGTTCATTAGAGCTAAGAAATTCTGAAACAGTCTTCCAAGAGAAGTAGTAAAAGGGAAGAAATTATCTAATTTCAAGTTGGAATATAATATTTTTATGAAAGGATGATATAATGCAGTGCCATAAAAGGCAACTGTATTCAAATAATCATGAGATCACCTTGCACTCACTGTTGCTATAATCCTAAACTCCTATGTACCGTTTGAAAGCCTGAGCAGAATTATTACCAATTGCGGGCAAGAATTTCATTATCACAGAACCAGGCTATCCTTTGCATTAAAACCAGTGCTATCACAGTTTTTAACAGGTTGCTTATAGCGGGTATTGGTTAAGCAAGGACAAGCAGGGAAGGCTATGCTGTTGTAACTGGTACAGCTTAGAGGACAAACATCTGCAAACTGCAACCCTGCATCATCTGCTACTGAGAGTCATGCACAGACATCATACAGGGACAGAAGCAAAACAGGTGAGCTAGTATTACTGCCATGGGCTTCTCTCTTTTCATGCCTATTTATTTATTTGTAGTTACAGTTTACAATAATCTTAATTCAATGCTGTCATTACAGCCTGCTATTAGGGCATTACTACCTTTGTGTTAAGGTGATTCTTGAAATACCATGCTGCCCTCTTGAGGTTGCATAATATATGTATATATGTTTTAAATTCATTTATCTTTTTATTATTATTATTATTATTATTATTATTATTTATTTTTTAGGCTGTTACTGGGTAGAAAAAGACATTTTAATGAAAATCTGTTTCGAAATAAGTAGATTAGACATGTCCACTTCAAAGCCATTTCTGTTTTGGATGTCCAAAAGGAACTGGGCATGCAAGTCCTTACAGAAGTCTGTCTTCATTTCTCCACCCTAACTTTGAATATTTAGAGGATCATGAGCAGAAGTGCTAGTGGTTGGGAGTAAAGCCTGATAGGGTTGTTCAGTTAGAAACTTTTTTCTATTTAGATTTGAACACAGCGAATTAACAACAAATGGGAGGAATCATGTTTCCGGTACTCTGGCATTGTCCAGCACTCCTGCAAGAATTTGCTCTTGTTACTGTCATACAGTGAGTATTGTCCATTACTGCAAAGGTTTTGCAGCTTGATTTATTTTTTTTTTTTTCACAGTTTCTTCCAACTGTGTTGTCTCATTAGAAATCATTGCTTAAGAGAACTAAATGTGCCTAGATTAGCTGAATAAGGACTGCAAGTGGTTACAAGAAGTGTTGTAATGCATGTGCAAAGTATAAGCACAGAGGAGGAAGACTGTATGACAGAAATCACTTTTGATAGTCGGCTTTTTTTAACACTTTAAAAAAAAAAAAAAAAAAAAAGGAAAGCTGCTACAGATGTTCTGTGTAATATGTAATAGTCTCTCTTTAATTGCATAACGTGAGACTAGATGGACAATGGTGGGAATGCCATGCAGTGAAGTAAGTTGCCTAATTGCTCATTTTTCATTTATTGCTCTGGGAATCAATTTATAGTACAGTGTGTTCAGCAGAGACAAACAGAAAGGAACAAAAGGTCCCACATGTTCCTACACAACTGAAAGGCTTGGATTTGGCAGGATATGAGGAGATGTTTTAGCCATCTGTCTTCTCTCCTTCTGCTCCACAGTGCCTATGCCATTCCAAGGGGTTCCCAGAGAAGATGAATGATAGCAGCTAGAACAAGCAGAAGCAAGCAGGCAGCGATTTCTAGTGGCAGAAAGTTTCACAGAACTTCTACTGCCTTAACTAAAGGCAAAGGTTTCCTTCTGTCCATCTAGTCTTAGAATATTTGCTGCCTCTCCCTAAAGGTTCATTTCAAGCCTTAGTTGAGTTAATATGATTGGGACTTGGTCAGTGCAATGTGTGGTGAAACTTGTTTCAGACTGGCTGCCATGCTTGGCAGACAATAATTTGTTGGCAATGAGGGTGGGAATTACTGGCAGTTGTAAGAGCATGCCAAAATGAATTTGCATTATAAAATTTCCATTCCAGCTCCTCAAAAAGGAATCATAAGTCCCTGTACTCCATCTCCATTCTACCTGTGTTGACTAGAAATTAGTAGTTGTACTTCACTGAGCACATACCCGTAGAATGCCTAATGCCAGTGCACCTCAGAACCACCACCATTCCAGACACTAGTGGTTGTAGTACTTCATCTAAATATCATATAAAGCTCCTTTTGCTGTCTTACATGGGAAAACTAATGTCCTTCTCAGGCCACTTCTAAATTCCCTGAAAATAGGCAACGGTCAATGTATTTATTTGTTCAAGGGTAGATAGAGATGCTTCAAAGCCAGTATTTTTATATGCAAAACTTCCAGTTAAGCCCCAAGTACTGTGCTTCCTCATACATATTTTCAAGTATTCTTGTATTCTCTCTGTAATGATTGGCACGTTTGATGAATAAACATCACTACAAATTAGAAGAATCTGAATAAAAAGTGAGCTGGAAGTGTTTACAGTTGACTATGAAAAAGAAGTTTCTTTTTAACAGTTTGCCTGGTAAAGCCAAACATTTATATTCACTTTTTCCAATGATTAAGTACATACTTCTAGATCAGGAAATACATGAATACCATGGCTAGCAACCATGGAAGGATAAAAAGTTTTATTTCATGTATGGAATAATGTAATTAGAAATAATTTAAGAAGCAGGACTGATGACACACACACACACACACACAAAAATGTAAGTTTCTTTTTGAAAATGAATCCTATTTACTGACATTGTCATTTCTGACAAATGAAACTTTCTTTATGTGGAGAGAGCTTAACTGAGTATAATCTCTTTCCTGTCGGTAAGGACGAATAGCTATGCTTTCTTCCTCAAGGCATTATGCCTCTTCAGCTTCTTTGCAGCCTGATATAGTATTCCTTTTTATTTGTGTTGTATGTAATTTCATAGAGACTTGCAAACCGAAAATACTGTCATGTCCTTATGCCCTAGGATATCAATGCACAAGTATAGCCAAAAATACTGAATAGGGAAAAAACTGATGTTCAGCTGCCTCACATTCTCTTTTGTGATGTTGTTTTCCTTTTTTAAGGTCTGTTTACTGGAGAGGGGAGTAATAGATAAAAAGGAAAGGAAGTTAAGGGGCATTAGAGCTGTTAGTCCCTTTTTCTTTATACCACTGACACCACTTTGACAGAGGAGAATACGGGACACAGTGGGCATAAAAATATACCCTGAACCTTTTATTAGTCCCACTTCTGTTGCACAATTTTAGCAGGATGGTCTACCCTTCTCCATTACATTTGGGCTACATCTGTCCCACTGTAAACTGCAGAAGTTTTGGGGGTAGGATTTGACTATCTGCCTGATTCTACAGCATTTAACATAAGACTAGGGTTACATAAATTATGTTCAACACATCTTGCTACACACTATTAAAAATATACTCAACAGTCAAAACCTGGAACTAAATTCCCACTGCTACATAAGTAAAAGGCAAAAGGCAAAATGTCACACAGAAACCAAGAAACAAACCCTCCAAGTCTTCTGATGGGCATTCATGCTTGTGAGCACAGAGCAGTACTGAGGTACATAGAGCACCGAGTGGTACCTCAGATAGGTAATGATATTGCTCATAAAATGTGCATTGGCATGCTTTATTTAAGACCAAGACTATGAGGAGTTGTAAAACACTGTGCATATCACACAGCTTTCATCTAGCTACACGTGGAAAATTCAAATGCATGGTGATGAATGGTGCTGAGTCACCTGGCCAAAATGCACCTGTGAGGCTGTGTACCCATATGAGGATGCCAAATTGAGCAGAGGGGTTTCTGAAAAGAAACCCCAAGTTGTTAAATGGGGGTGCAGAGGAGGTGTCCCAGGCCCTAAAAGGCCATCCTGCAGTCCTGACGTTCCAGGTGCGCAGCTTGCCTACCTCTGAGATTCAAGCAGGGTCAGATCACTTTATTGGGCCCTGTCTAGCCCCACTCTACTGCAGCCAGCCACGTCATGCTCAGGCTCCGTCTTAAAGCTGGTATGGTCTTCACCCACCCTATGTTTGCTAGAGTCCTTAGCCCTTTGTTTGAATTTCACATACCTTCTTCTAATTTCCAGTTTAAATGCATGACCTAGTACTTTTATGCATTGCCCTAGTACTTTTAAGCAAACATTCTCCTTAGGTTTATATGGCTCTTCCTCCTGCCTGCTGGATATATAACTGTACTTCTGTTTGTTTCAACCTTTGCTTACCAGGTTAAACATGGAAAGACATTCCAGCTCATCAGAATTTTCCCTAGTGGTGCTTTTCTGTTGTTGTCCCAACATTGACTGTGGATGTCTGGAATCTTCCACAGCTACATAGCTACCTATTTTTCATGAAAGGTCCTTCCCTAAAACAAAAAATGGTGTTACATAATATCACAGAAGCTGGACTCCTTGACCCACTATCAGGGTCTCTTTCAGGCCTGGAGACCTCAGTGTCTGTCAGAAGAGAAAAAGCTCAGAAGGGACCGTGCACTACCATAGTTTATCCAAACACAGTGACATTTGTGCTGCTAATTATCATAAAAGAATCTTGTACATTTCATAGGATAATATCTATCATCTGAAACAATTTCTGTAGGAACTGCCACTTATAACAAGAAAAGAAAAGAAAAGAAAAGAAAAGAAAAGAAAAGAAAAGAAAAGAAAAGAAAAGAAAAGAAAAGAAAAGAAAAGAAAAGAAAAGAAAAGAAAAGAAAAGAAAAGAAAAGAAAAGAAAAGAAAAGAAAAGAAAAGAAAAGAAAAGAAAAGGAAGGGGGGAGTTGGGACAGAGCAGGTGATACACTACGAGCAGAAGTGGTAGCAATGTTGCGGTAAGGGTCCATGCCTGACAGGGAGCATTTAAACCAAAGATACAAAATTGGATCCCTTTGTCTTTATACCTTGTTTTAGGGCTTACTTCCTTCTGTCCTACAGGAAGACATGATGTTTTACTTATTTTCATTCTTTTTTATCCTAAATTATATTAGAAACAAATGTGGAAAGCATCACTCCTTGTATGTCAATATGGTATGTACAGGAACATAGCTGTCACAGCCCAGATTGTACAAACATACCTAACATCTAGCACAAATGCTACGGAGCCAGAGACCTTTCCAGCTGCAATATTCTGCTTTTCATAATACAGATATAGGAGTTGTTTTCAAAGGAATAGACTGTGACACATCCACGGTTCTGGGACGAATTTTAATACTATTGCAAACATACATAGCTACATTATGAGCAAAATTTCTGAAAGAACTCTCAGAACTGGGGACATGATAAGAACTCATAACAAATGGGTAGACATTTTTTTCAAAAATACCTTATAGGTTGTCTCTTTGGCAGATTGGTTCTTCAGAAATTTGTTTGAGATAATGTATGTGCAAACAGATCAATGTATAACTTTATAAGCCAACTATACCCGATTACATTTGCCTTATAACCTCTAGAGCAGAGTTTTTTTGGCCTTTCTGTGGATCACAAGGTATTCCAAGTGTAGACTTGCTAACACATCTCACATGCAAAAAACGTAGAGCTGATGTTGAGATTCATGTACTTTTCATTCTTTTTTTTTAGCTCCTTGAGGTAAATGGGAAATGCTACATTTCCTAGTTTTCCATTCATTGCTGTGAAATTAACATTAAATGGGGATAATGCTCATGCATGCTTCTTTTTAATTTCTGCTGTTATCCTGGTGAACCATCTGAGTTCTGAAACCTAAGCACCTGCATGTATTTAAGTAGGAGCTATGTTTTTGTGTGTTACATTTCATCCATTATCTTCTGCTGACCTCTGTCAGTGTCTTATTTCCCTGGACTAACATCTTACAGCCTTAACTATTATCAGGAACAGTCAAGGTTTTGTATGTGGTACAAATATGCATCAGTAAATAAAAGCAGCAGCTGTAAACTCTGCATCTATAACCTATCCTGTTTTATATACTACTCTTTTTTTTTTTTTTTTTAATGAAATTATACATAACATGCAGCTTAACAACTAGCTCAAGTTTATTTTGCCTAAAGCCATGTGACCTTGAACTATGACACTGTCTGATTTCAGGCTAAACAAGGTAGGTCTGGAAGATTGCAAAGAAACGGGAAATGACTTTGGTGATTCAGTAAGGACACTTGCAGGTGGTTCAGAGAAGACACATGATCATTCAGTAAGGACACACTTTCTCCTGAGTTGGTACTGAACATGATGAGAGGCACAGTTTTATTATTAAAGATGATGGCCAAAGTGAAATTTAATCCAAGACTTGCATATTCTCTCTTGTTATAATTTATAAATAATAGCTTTCTGTCTTTGCATACTTTATGTCCAAACTAGAGAAATGGATCAGAATATGAAACAAATCAAATGTAAAGCATTACTGTATTATTAACTAGTAATAAGTTGTTTCTGTCTCAGAATTAGAGAGATGTAAACAAGAAGAAATTTGATCTCGACAGAGCCAAATACATTTTGTGAGGTTCTGTGAGAACAAAATTCACTTTCAGTACCAGTTCCTGTAAAAGTGTACAATTACGAAGCTGTGTGCAGCTGAAATGAAAACATAGTACAACTTAAGCAGATTTAACAAATATTACTTGGGCTTGTCACAGGTTTTGGAGGTCTTAGTAATAGCAAGTGTCCATAGACATTACAGGCTTTTTAGCAGCCAGTATTATTTTAGTAAAATTTCTTATGCAAATGTTTTTATGCCTTTAAGATAGCATATTTTACATTGCTACAGCAATCCTTGGGTAACTGTAATTAATAAGAATATTAAGGTACACAATTTGTCATCTCAAATTCTGTTTCTTGGCAGTGGATCATTTTGTTTCGCTTGGTTTCATTCTGCTGCTGTATATTGTTTCTTCTGAAGTGGCACAACTCCAGCTCCTTCAGGTACCAGATACGGCGTTTAGTTTTGTTGGTTTATACATTGACCTGGACCATCTACTTTTTAGATAGCTGAGACAAAAATTATGAAAGATGACATGTATAGTGAATTGAAATTGTTTTATTTTCTCCCTTAATTGTTTATGGGCATATTGCTAGTAAAGTAAGGAAGGAAGTACCCAAGGATTTTAACTCCGTGCCTTAACCACAAGCAAAAATAGTAAGAACAACAACAACAAAAATATCTGCACAATTCAGAACAACTGTCTTGGAAAGAAGTTTCTGTCTATGGAGGTAGTTAGAAAAGTAGCTGAGAAGATCTTGCATGGAGAACTTTCCACATGCTTCTTATTTGTTCTTACTGCACTGAGGCATGAGAGGAGTAGTTGTGGACTTCCATATAATATTCAGTGCGTATATAACACTGATGAATTTGAAGTGTAGCTTTCTCTGAAAATGACTGCAAATCGTACTTGCTTATCAATCAGGTCTTCTTGCTGTGCGTATTCAATTATAGCTTCTTACTTTAACTGAAGAAAAAGGATTACAGAAACATTGCTTCTAACATTAGTCCTAACATTAGTCCCACTGATCTAACTCAGCTAAAACTTAGGGAGCTGGATGCATTTTCCTTTACATCAACTGCATTTCTTATGAGGTTGTAGATGGTGACATGTAAGCAAAGAACCCCTCGTTGTCAAAGAGGTGCTATAGGAATCGCTATAGACTGCAAATCTGTTCTGGTGCCGGTAATTAGAAATTAGAAGATTAAAAATAACTAATTTGAACAGCTAGTTCCCAGGATTGGAAATTAGAGGGGAAGCATGCGTGGCATCACAGTAGTGTCTTTTTAAAGACACTGTTTCAAACAGAAAATGCATGAAGTGTTAAAAGAGTACCGGAGAACCTAATGGTTTTTCACAATCTTTGAGAAATATATTGTATGGACTGTGTATTTTTTTCCTCTTTTCTTCTAATTGCCTCTCCATGTAATGTCCCCTCTGTGTTTGAGTCAGCCTTGGCTCAGGTGTGCTGGAGTAAGATTTTCCTTAAGTAAACAAGTAAAGATGTCTATCTAATCTTAATTTTAAATAAGCCTTTGCAGTCACATAGATAATCCACCATGCAATTTGGCATATTCATTATTTGGACAAAATAGAGCCTGTTTAAATTAAGATCAGTTAAAAGCTTTCTGCAGTGTAAAGTTGTTCAAGCTTCATTGTAAGTGATATTTAAAGTCTTAAATCTAGAAGAATGTTTTTACATTTTAAACACATTTTTCAAATATTAGATTATGATGAAATATCATTTGTAGGTGACCTTCTGAAGGTCATGGTGAAGAAAAGACTTTTAGGTTGTTTTGGTAACAAACATATCACCAACAATGGCAAAACAGGACAGACTGAACTTATAAACATTGCATCAGACCTGTTGCTAGAGATAACATGTTTGCTAAACTTCTCAAAATGAGCTGATACCACAGGTCATCTCCTTGTGATCAGCACTAGGACTATTTCCTGCTAAGACTGGATGGTGGACTGGTAAACTACTGCTTGCCCAAAATATTGAGCTTACGAAGTGAGGCTATCTTTATTTTGTGTAAATAAGTACTAGAATTCTCTGCTGGAAGGACAAAAAAAGGTTGCTAGCAAATGCAAATAATGGAAAATACCAGAATGCTAATGATAAAGACATTTAAAATTCATCTATTATTAAGGAAATATTATATTGACAAGTGCAAAATTCATACCTTTCAGTCTTTTCAGACAACATAATGTGTATATTTTGAATTCAGCAAAACTGGACTTTGATATTTAGATAGGTTCTCTTGTAATGGCACAGGACGCATCTTCTTGAATTTTGGAAGCTAAAAACATAGCAGACTTAGTACTCCAAGAAATAAGGTAGAAGCTTGTTCGGGTTTTGCTGTGTCCTGTTCATCATCTTCTCAGAGATCGTTTCATGAAGTTTTGGAAGCTTGCAAAAACTAGAGAAAACAGTGAAAGAGTCCACTTAATTAGGAAGGCAGGGGTAAAAAGAATGTGGAAAATTAAATACATAAAGCTAGGCAAGAGCACTTGCCTGCATTTCCAGAAAGAAGTAACTTGAATTGGTAATGATATTCTCATAAAAGTTCATAAGTACTAAATTTATTCCTTAGATCTTCAGGCTAATTTGCAATGGACTGTAAAGCCAAATTGTCATGACCCTGTTTGGACCAATGATGAGTCTGTGGGAACTAACATAACCAGGCAAAAACAAACAAACAAACAAACAAACAGTAAGCATGCTACAAAAGTTGTTCTAGTGGCAGAACAAAAAAGGATGAATTTGGTATGAAGAAAAGTGACCCCTATGCTTTTGACGGAGAAAATAGCACACCACTTAAATGTTCTTACTATCTGAAACTTACTTGAAAACCCACTAAGGAAGTAAGGACTACTTTACTTTTCTGAGAATGCAAGATAAAATTAGCTTTGCTCTCTGTGCTCCATACTTCAGACACTTCTGCGTTAACAGAACCGATGCTTTCAGTATGCCTTTGACTCAGTTTTGTTTCATACCTTGGAAGTTTTCTTAGCAAAACAAAATGTCATTGAATTTGCACTTAAATGCAAATATGTGGTTCTCTTCAGGTTGGAGGACAGCAGAATTCAGTCGTGACCTGTTATTGCATATTCTGAATATGCTGTACAATTAAATTTTTGTTTGCAATTGTTATGAGACTGTGACTGTGCTGTAGGAATGCATTCACAGCCAACTCAAGTCTGCTTCTAATTACTTTAATTTACCTTCACTGAAGCATGTGGATTAATTCAGAAGAGACACGTTGCCTCATGTTCTCTTACTTCCTAGTTGCTAGAAATGGTTCATTTAAGATAAGTAACTACTTTACATTGTGCTTCCTGATAAAGATTATATGCAGCATTATGTTACCAAAATCTTCATAAACTAGAAAGTTGTTTGGCATAAATGAAGTAGAACACTTATTTCCCTGGCATACATTTTCTATATTTTTGAGATGTATGTACAATCCTCTTGTCTGGGTATAAAGCAGTATTTTCTGCCATATGCCTTCTTCCTATTAAAATAATATGAAAATAGAACCACCATTCCCCCCCTACAACCAAAAGTAATTGATGAGCAGATATCTAGTCATATCTATGCTTCACTGTTTTTAGAGTCACAAACAACATTTGAGTATTTGTGCTGATGTATTTTTAAAAATAAAAACACTACTGGACCTTTGAAAAGGACACACTTCTCATAAGTTTCCTCCAAAATACCATTTAGCCAAAAGTGAGTTAAAATTATTACAAAGGCACCAGTGTTTGAACTCCATGTTGTGCTCATAGTGCACACGCCCTATTAATCTCTTGCTTCAGCTACAAATGCTATATTGAATTTTTCTGTCCTTATAAGTATGCATCGCCATTATTTAACCAAAATTTATGGTCAGTTTTAACTTTAAGTACACAGTATTTGCATTCTAAATTCTATGATACTTAATGATATTCTCATGCTAGATTTGTATTTAATACAGGTTTTGAGTTACACTCAACCTCGTTGTTCCAAGTAGTAAGAGTTGATTAGGATGGATATGCACAATACTGCATATAATGAAAAAGTGAGAGACAAAGCTAAATTGCAAAGCCAAGAGTGGAGGTAAAAGACCAGCAATGTGGGGTGATTCTGTTTTGGATGACCAATGTGTATGCAAGGCCTTGTTTTCAGAAAGTTTCACACAGTGCCAAGAAGATGTAAGATCATTTCTTGCTAAGCAGGCTAAGTCTGAAAAACACATAGCGTTGTACATTTACAAAGGTGGTGTCGTCCTCCTTGCCTAGTTGAAAAGAAAGTGAAAATCTTCCATTCTCAGAAATGTGGTGGTTTTCTTTTCATACTTCCTCCACCAAGATAAGACAAAGTGTCCTAGAACTTAAGTTTTGGTACCATCACCCTTTGGAATGCCCCCCACATTAATTCAGCTGTAAAAAACCTTACAAGACTGCCTTTACAATTGCTTACGTGTATAGAAGATTTTTGCCTTTTGGTGTTATAAATAGACTTTATAAAGTATGAAAAGCAAGAAAAATATTTTTAAATTATCTAGAAATTGACTCTTTCATTTAGAGAAAAATGCGACTAAGAACGAAGTGAATGAGCTCGTAGGTATTCTTAAAGGAATATACTTTTATCAATTCAAATAACTGCAGCACACGTGGTTCAGTATTTCTGCAAATAATAAATAACTTATCAATTAAAGATACAGGGCTTAAGATTAAAGCAAATTCCAGCTACCTATCTTACGCATCACTAAAATCTAGACGTAAGTAAAAACAACTTAATTACATGCATCTCTTCATGCATTAGGAAACATTGATTAGCTAGAGCACAAAATGTGCAACAACTTTCCTAAAAATAAATGCTTCCTAATCATTTCTTATTCTGTCCCTCCAATGCCATAGAGGTGTTACTAAATCCCACAATTACAAGTAGCAACAGAATTATTTTCTTACTACTCCCTTCCTATTGATCCCCTTATCTAGTAGATTTAAAGCACTAATTAGACTGAATATCCTAAGATTACTTTGCATTAGGAATATTCACCCTTGAAAACTATTTGTATGGAATAATCCAATTTTTAAAAGTCACTTAAAATTAACCTTCCTGACTTTTACTCCCAACACATATCCACAAATCTTGTTGAAAATACTTTCCCATAGATTCAGCCAGTATACCATAATGAAATGCTATATGATCACCTGTGTCACTGCATGATGTTATCCCAAGAAAGAGGGCTTTCTCAAAGTGAGCTTAGTGGATCCCTGCTCTGGGATTTATACAATGCAATAAAAAATGACAAAAAATGCAAATGCAAATATATTTTAAAATATAATATTAGCATTGTCAACATGTAAGACGTTATTTACTGCCCAGAAAAAAAAAAAATGCAGAATAGTGTCATTTGTTTCGGGGAATGCACAAAAAAGTTTCAACAACTAACACACAGTGTTTCTTTGCAAAATAGCCCTTTGCATGATGCTGAAGCTGAAATGGTTTTCACTCAGTGGTATCTACATTCTTGTAAAAGAAGGTCATTCGTCTCTATTGTGACTACTCCTTTTGGATTACCTGTCTTTGTCTTTACACAAGTCAAACAGTAAATAAAGGTTGTCTGTTAATATAGATTAGAGGTTAAACTGTTATTGATTGTCACATTTTATAGAGAGATTCTGTCTGTTACTGACCTTCTCAGAATTCTTTGCCTACAAAGTAGAAGTCACGTATTTGTTCCAGGCAAACCATTTGCAATGAAAAAGAAATTACACTCTTCCTGAAAAGGTACAGACATGCATACAGAAACTGAGGTACAATGAGAAGTCCTAATGAAGAGCAGTTGCTCAGTTAGTGTGTCACACATTGACATCATGGTATGTCTCTAAGCATATTAGGTAAGGAAATCATTGAGAAACAACAGATTTTCTCCTGCAAGTTCTGAGGTTGTCTGTTGAACATACTCTAGAATTTGGATGTCGTTAAGTATTAATATATATATATATATCATATTTTCTTTTGAGTCTATCTAGAAAATAGAGCTGTATAAACAAACAAAAACTAATATTATTTCATTTGTTCATTCAAGTAGACATAGCTGAATAAAAATCCGCAGTGTAACAACCACTCCCTATAATGTGCCCTAAGTGCATTAACAGCATGCCCTCACGCTGGTTTGTGGCAGTACTTCTGCAACGTACCCTACATTAGAACACACCTCAGAAATAGGTCTGTATGGGTTGCCGTAACTTTGAAACCAGGAAAGTACTCTCTGACTGCATATGTTGTGGAGGCTTCTTGTTAAAGTGGATGAAACTTCTGGTCTGAACATCCTAAATTGTGAGGATCCGAGAAATCCAGACTGCTTCTCCCATGATGCTAAAAGTGTACAGGAGAGAAGAGAAGGAAGGAAGGGAAAGGAAAGAAATGAAAAAAAAAAAAGAGAGAGAGAGGTCCTCTTAAAAATGTAATTCTTTCTTGTGTAAATAGCCACAGTATTGTTTCCTCACCCAGATCTAGGTCTTTCAGGCCCAGACCAGACCAAATTCTGGCCATTCAAGAAGCTTTAAAAGCCACTTCCTCTTGTAGCCCCTCCAGACTGCTGAGTTGTCACTTCACCTGTGCACACAATATAGCATTAGACAGAAGTAAATGAAACATCGTGCCTCATGAAGAAGAAATGATACCTATCCAAGACTTGGCCTTCTTTCCTAGCCAATCTTGCTTGCCCAACAGTAGGACAAAGTGGTCATAGGAAGCAGGAAAGTTCTTAAAAGTAGCGGAATAACTATAGTGGTATGGCCCTATGTAAAAACAAAAGCAGATTAGGGAAGAGTGCTCTAGAGCACTCTATGAGGTAGATTAGAACTGGTTAGCAAAGAAACTAACATTGCTTCTGCATTAAGTCTTTGCAAAGGATTACATGATTCCATCATTCTTGTCTTCCAGAACAAAATGGTCTGCAGGATCCTGGTTGACTGCTCAGACTAGCAGAGGTAAGAGGACAATGGCTTTACTTAATGCACCTTTCTTGTTTCAAAAGCAAAACCGCTTAGAAATACTAAAATATTTTGAACCATGAACTAAGGTCAGCGTTCATTTCCCTACTCCTGCCTGGGCAAGTACCTCTGAAGTCTGCTTTACCTACTGGAGAAGCATTCTGATTAGTTTAACATGTTCATTTATTCTTCTTCAGAGTAAACCCCAAATTCTCAAATTGATTCATTAAAAAACAAACAGAAAAAACATAGAGAAGTAGGCCTTTATATAGTGATATCTTACAAATTTCTTCATAATATGAAAAACAGCCACAAAACATCATAAAGAAAGGAAGAAATTGTAGCATAAAAATAAGACAAACATATTTTCCAGAAACTTCTCAAGTCCTCTGGAGGATGTTTATCTGGAAACAAATACTGCTGTAAAGGAGAATAGGCTGGATCTGACTACTAACCACAACACCAGAGACAATATAAGGTAAGAAAAATGTGACATAAGACTTCAGTTCCTCAACAGCACTTGCATTGCTTGCTTCTGACAACAACTTTCTTCTACCTAAAATATTGTTGAATTCAATTATGTTGTCCTCCTTGAATCATATATTCTAATTAGGAAAGAATGTTTACAGGTTTGCAAAGTTTTGGTAGTCATATACTTTTTAGACAAATCTTACCAAATCTTGTACTGGTATTTGAGAATGGATTGGATTGAAATATGTCTTGCTTCTCATTTTTGTAACTGCTTGCTTGGATAATACGTCACTTTAATGACCAGAGTTTTCCTTTTTCCAGTCTCAGTGCTGGAAAACACCAAAATTCTCCAATCAATCCTTTTTTTTTTCTTTTTTCTTTTTGGCAGCATACTGGTTCAAATGTGTGCTTACTCTTGTTTTTTGACTGCCCAAAGCAGATGAATACCTTCTAATTTTTGTTCAGCTTACAAAGTGTTTATTATTTCCTTGCACTTGTTATTTCCTTTCACTTCTACTTTAAATTGAATCTTGTCTCTAAACACCTGCAAATGTTCCCGGCAAATTTCTTGACAGTTAATCCTTTCTACAGTTCCTCCTTTGCATATGCTTCTATTTCTCTGAAGCATCCAAGCATTTACATAAAAAGTAAATTCCATCTCATTTTTTTTTTTTAAATATATCTTAATTTAGGCAAACTACAAGTCTTATACTTGATAAGGTGGTGACTGAGGAATAGAAGAAGACACTAATCAAAATAATTGCCTTCATATAAAAGTCATAAAAGGGTCAACCTTTTTGTGATATATGTGTGATTACGTTTCATATTAAATGAATGATTTGTACAAAAACATTTTCTATTAGTATAAACTAAATGGTGAGGGATGCTTAGCAAAACAGTGCCCTTTGCTGGGAGTTTTGTGCTGTTTTTCCTGATTATATTGGTTTTGAAAGCTCACATGCAGAAATTTTATTTCAGTTTCCCTTTTTAAAGAGTTCATTCCTGGAGGGAATATTTAATACATTACCTCTAAGAATAAGAAGTGTCTCCCTTATGTCCTGAATTACCTTTAGTACTGGCTAAAAAAAGAGATGAATAAGATTGGGAATGAAAGGAAATAACATTTTCCATGACATTTTGATATTCACAAGTGTGTATGTTAGATCTCTCAAAGTGCACATCTGTAAAACTAATACTCAAATAGCAGCATGGGTATCCGCAGCTGTGCACTGGGGATCTGGACTGCTTGCTTCACCAGCTCTCAAACAAGAAGACCATAATGTGCGTGACAGCTTGAGACTTAAGAGCTAGAGCTCTCAGTTCATAAAACACGAATAATAGGGACACTACAGTACAAATGTTTTCTTAAAGTAATTAATCCTATTAATGATGCACAAGCTGGGACAGAATCCAGTTTACATGCTGGTTTTGCAGAGGAAAAAATAGGAAAAAATCTACATTAATGAATAAAGTGGTCTGACAATTCTGAATTTAAGGCAAGGAAAAATTGCTGTGTAGGAAGGGGTGCTATTTATTTATTTCCTATTCAGATGGTAGCCATGCTTTAAAAGCTTTCATTTTGGCTTTGGTAGCTTGGATTCACTGATGTCTTCTTTCTTGAAGACATAGAGGGAATAATCACTGTTGTGAGCATGCTTTGAGAAATACAGTCTACTAGAATAAATGAATTCCCTTTCTTACTTAGGAGCATAATCCCTGAAAATAGTTTAAATCCAAAACCAAATTAACCCTCTTTCTTTCCTGCGTGAGGATCACAGTGGCAGTATGGCACAGCCATACTTACTGCTTCAGTCCCAAAATTTCATTGCTTGCGTTGCTACCCACATTGGAATATTAGAGCATACCGTTTCAGATGCAGGGAAGTTAACATTTAAACAGTCCACAGTGCTTCCACTTGCTGCTTATACCATTAAGGCTTAGACAATTACAACCAAATTGCTAATTGTTGATGAGTATCCTGGCAGATGTGTTAATGTGCACTGAATGATAAACAGTTCCAGTATCAGGTGCAGGGAAAGACTAAGGTGAGAGCTCTCTCAGTGTGCCTGGATTTATAGGACCTCTGCTGTCAGTAACTCCTGACAGCCTCGTTCCATATTCTACTTTGCTCACTTTATATATGGTGCTATTTCTTTTTCATACAATTTTCAAATGTTAGGACTAACTGACTTTATTTATACCTAAAGTCAGCTCCTACATTACTTCTGGGAAGTGGAAGCACCTACCATTTCTTTAGACCGTGATGCTGTTGAAGTGTGAGTCTGTAGCATGCATCAATCCAGTACCAAATTGCACTAATCCTTTTTATGATTTACCTAGCTTCCAACATTCTTGAGAAATTAGCATAATAAAGAAGGTTTGTGAGATGTTTCTGTAGTTAAATGTCAGCACTAATATATCACAACACACAGAAAAGGGTACTACGTATAACTATAGATACTGTGCTGTGATTAAATGTCTGATTCATCATAAAATACTTTATCTGTGGTTCCAAAAGAATCCAGTAATGTTGTAAGACATTTCACCCATTTATAGTTTACAAGAAGAATTATCAACTGCCAGACTGGTTCCTGGAATAGTCTTCCAAAATCTTGTTTGTATGTTTTTCATTGTTGTTGCTGGTTTTTTGTTGTTTTGTTTTCTTACGTAGTTTGTTGGTACATTTGAAATTACTTTATTAGAGAAAAAATGAAAACAACAGTATTTATGTAATAATGATCTGAAAGGAAAAGCCCTGAAGTAAAGCATAATTTTAGCATTAATTTTTACCTAATTATTTCTTAGTTATAAACTAAATGTCATGAAGGAATGGAGAGAAAGACCTCATTACCTACTTTCGGTAACATGATCAATAATATTGCGGAGTGGTACTGTAACTGTTGTCTTTACAGTTCAGTTTGCATAGGAATCTCAAGAGAAACCTTAACTTTGACGTGTAGAATTATTTGTTAAACACTATCTGTTGATTAGTGATCATCAGTGGAGTCTAGCATACTTGGAGGATGGTATTATCATCACTTAGTTGGCTATGAGCCATCTAATTCCGTGACGTTAACAAGTCCATCTATCCTTTGCAGACTTGATGTTTGATTAGACATGAATTTAAAGGTCTCTTTTGTGTCTTATTTCATCCTATTTTCACATTGAATTCCTTGTGAACCCAAACAATAATATGGCATCTTTCACTGATCATGATACGTGCAGCAGAGAAGTCAGGTTGTTCATCCTTATTCCCATTTGGATTTGCCAAGTCTTTCACATTTTGCGTGAAGTTCACTCGGTTGGTCCCCACCTCACACTCCCTCGCTGTGGCAACTGCAGCTCACTAATATTAATAACAATCTATTGCTTAATGATCCTAGCTGCCAAATGCAAGAGGGAAGCAGAGGCCATTGTTGTATTTCTTTTCCATGTCCCCTCCTCTGCTAAGTGACCTGACACGCAGGTGCAACCCCCGCAGTATGTGATTCACCTTGTAGTTTCAGACCCTTACTGGGTCAGAAAAATGTTGAGAGTTATACCTACTGCATTTGTACACTTTCTTCTCCACTTGTCACATATCCAATCCCTCTGTCTCACTGACACTATTTTTAACATATATTGACTTTTATTTCTGTTATTAACTTCTATTTTTTAAGCTCTGTTTTGCATATTTGTTTTCAAGTTAACATTCACATTTGTACCTGTTCTAAATAATTTAACACAATGTGGCTGTTATCATGCTGTGAGAAATCCAAGACAGGACATGCAGTGTGGTGAGATGAGGTCTTAGCCTTTGATGCTAAGTAGTTGTCACAAAATGACAACAGTTAACACAGTTAACAAGTTATTCACTTACAGTCACAGTTATTTCAGACCAGTCTTATTCATATTTGAAAGACTGTTAAACTCCAGTTCAAGGAGCTGACTTCAAATGTCCTATCTTCTGAAACAAACAAACAAACAAACAAACAAACAAAAATTTTGAACAAAATGCTAGTATTTTAGTTTGGTTATTTGTTTCAGAAGATAAGCCTTGCCCATGTCTGCATGTATGGCATGAACCAGGCAGCTCATCCAAGTAGACACATGATGTACATATACCTCACCAAGGCTCCTACAAATGAATTTAAATCTTCATGAAGCTTAATAACATTGCTGTCTGTCTCCAAGAACAGATTTCTGTGCAGGCAGACACAGCCAACATATTTAAATATGAGATTTTCCACAAGATAAAGACAAAAGCCAAAGTACGATTTGTTAGAAAACGCACCCCTCAATACCACTTCTATTTCTAAACTTGGTACTATTTCCTAGGATCAATATCGAAAACAATCTCTATGATTTATTTATTTATTTTACTGTTTAATGGCAGGTAAACCACAGCAAAGCACATTTGCATGTGAGATTAGACCTTGAAGAGTTATTCCCCAGTAGAAGCTAACTTCAGAAGGGGAATGTTCAACCCTCTCAACTGCTCCTGTAGCCAACAGAAAAAATAATTATTTTCAGATTATTAGCAGAAAACTGAATTAGCTAATCCAGATGGCACCATGGAGGATTATCACTTGGATGGTTCACGGAGAGCCTAGTGTGAGTAGCTTCCTTGAGTGTCTTCCTTCCTCCTGGTATATTCTTCCCCCTAGGATCACAATCACTGAGTAGGAAGCTAATACAATAACATTATTAAGACAGTGCTATTAATTATCTGACATATGTTACATACTTGTCATTTCACACTTGGAGTAGGTCACCGAACTATTCAGACAAGCATATTGCTGTTTTCAATTTACTGTTCTTTAATGCATTTAACTGTGGGAAGAAGGGCCTCTAGTGGCTTCTCTTCTGTTGCTCTGCAGTTCTACCATTCCAATTTTCAGACACTGTATTACTGAGAGTGCATTATGTGGATTTTGTGACATATTTATGTTTATACAACATGGACATCATTGAAAAAAATAAGTCCCCAGTGTTTTGTTTTGTTTTCATTATTATTTCAGAAAGACGTTTTATGAAAAGCCTTAGTTAAAGGGAGATGCCCGAGTCAAAAAGCTCAGGCAAGAATTGTTTCAGAATCTTTTGCTGTACTTTCTACTGGCCATTTCGTAAGTTACTAATTAAAAAAAAAAAATCTGATAAAAGAACTAAAGCAATCAAATCTGTAATTTCAAATTGATCTAGAATGTCCCAGAGCAGATTATGCTTTTGTTCATCTTAATACTTGTTTTCATACTTTTAATGCTTATAGAGAATTTCAGGTAGCAAATGTATGCAGGTTGGCAAATGAAAAAACAACAACAACAAAAAACGAGAATTACAATAGAAACAGCTAACAGAAACTGCAATATCTACCTTGTGTCACTAACCCTTACAATTTATAGTATTAAATGCATTTAAGTGAAAAAGGGATCATTTGCAGTGCACCAAATGATAAATCTCTTTTGCTGATACTGGCATAGTTGCTTACTTTTCTTGGCACTATTTCAGGCATGATGCTGTTATTGTTACAAAAAAAAAAAAAAAAAAAAAAAAAAAAAGGAAGGTAAAATAGCACTGTGGTAAGATATCTGTAATAACTGAGCTATTAAGCAGTGAACTATGCCTCTGTGAAGTCATCTCAGTCAAAAGGGCTCAGCATTTTCTGACAGGAAACACAGGATCATTGGTTTTTTTAGGAGCTGGAGACAATTTCACAGTTCCTTGCTTTATAAACTTACTTCCCCCATGCAGATGGGAAAATCTTATTGAATGGCATTTTGTTATGTGAGAGGATATACAGAAATGCATGTTGAGTGTTTTTGAGAACTACTTCTATTACTTGATAGCTACAGTATTCTGGAAAGTCCTGCATCATTTCAATGGTCTCATTACAGATGAGAGAAATGTATGCTAACATCAGAAATCACTTCCAAATTGAAAAAAGAAAAAAAAGATGAATTCCTTAATGCATCTTACCATCCAGCCAACTTCCACATGTATCTTGAGTTTCACTTTATAAAGCCCCACAGGACTAGTTTTGCTTTCAGATTCCATTGGCTCAGACTGCTTTCAGAAGACTACTGCAATAGCCTGTCACAGAAAAGGGACAAGACAGGGTTGGAACCTCATAACTTAAAAAAGTATTGTTATTCTCTAAACAAGAATTCAGAGAAACTGCCAACCAGTGTTACTTTGATTCTAATTTCACAGTGAGGCTTACATTTTTAATTTGTATATGCAAAACTACTTGGTGTTTATAGAAATCATCATAAACTTGGCAGAGAATTTTGATAAGCCCATCTCCTTGTGCCTGATCCACACACTTCGTGAGTTGATACAACCCATAGCTTCAAAAGCTAGTCTCTTAATGTATGGATATATTGTCCATGAAAAACCAATAGTATTTTTGAATCTCCCAAAATTCCATTAAGCCTAACATTTATGATTAACACTTATGATTAATCCCCAAAGTATTCCTCCAGAACTTAATTTATATTTACCATTTATATGTTGAAACATTCACCAAATAATTCTCTGACTTTAATAAAGATCTGAATAGGACAATTGTTATATATCAAAGAGTGGCGGGAAATAAACCTTTGTTTTTGCATTAGTTATTCAAACCGACTAAGAAGTTTCAGCAGACAATTCTCTCCGCATTAGCATCATACATGGACTTGTCTTCAGTCATTGAATATTCACATTTTTAGCATTCCATATCATTAAATTAATACTAAATTTATGAACTACTTAAAAGCTACTGTTTAAAAATTATTACCAGATAATGAGCTGTCCAAAACACCAAGTCAGGACCTTCCAGCATATCTACAAAGCATACCCTTATGTTGTTTATTGTTGTAAATTATTATTTATTTTTTTTTTAGGAAAAGCAGCAACAGGCAGCACCTCACAGATTTAATGTAGTTTAAACTGTCCATGCAAGCAAACTGCAGATAAGGATTTCTGAGATATTAAAACCTGATATGCTACAAGCTTTAAAAAATAAAATAAAATAAAATAAAATAAAATAAAATAGCACTTGCCAAAATAATAATAATAATAATTTACTGGTCAAGCAATACAAGGCTACAGGGCTCTCTATAGTCATCTCCATCTTTTACCATGCTGCCACAGTGTATTTTCTTAGTGTCTTGCCCACTGTCAAGAAGGTAATAAAGTAGATGCTCAGGTAGGCATCCTCATCTACAGCCTACAATAATCTGTTGCCATTCAGGGTATCCTTAAATGAAAATTAGGATCTAAAATGGAAGGGAATGGCATGTGCCTCTAAGTCTGGTAACGATATGCATACAGCAGTCAGCAGACATAAGTATGCAGACAGGCACTTCCAATTCAATACAGGATTTTGTATGGACTGAACAGTGAAGGTTTTTTGGTTGTTTTAAATGAGGGCATAATCAATTTCTTAGAGAAAATTATAGTGCTGTAGAGAAATGCTGTAATGTTTTTCATTCTGTAAGTGGATTTTTAGTATTTTTAATATTTTCTTAACTGCATCTTAAAATGTTCTTGGAAAATTGTACTATGTGTTATATAATTGGTTGAAGTTTTCTGGCCCAAAACTCCACAAGCAAAGAAGTTTCACAACTCAGTATCTTTTGTCACAAATGTATATTTTAACTCAGGCCTTAGTTCCTCCCAGTTCATGAGCATGTATTAAGGCAAGTCAGTTCACTTTGCATTCTTCTACCTGCCACTCTGCTTCATCTAATTGAATTGTAAACTTTTCAGGACACAGCCTGGCTTTTGCTTCACTGTCTTGTACCATGATTTAATCAGGCATTTTTTGCCTTCAGCATTTACCAGTGTTCATCAGTGAAAATCACACATGCTCTGAACGTTATGAAATAACATATTATTTCATCAGAAATAACTGCCATGTGTTCAGGTGGCATGATTTTTTCTGTCTGTGTGTAGTGGTTTGGTTTCTATTTGACTTCCCATGAAATCTTGATTAACATTTCTTATATTCGTGCAGTGGTAAAAAAAAATGCAGTTCCTCTTTTTTTAGAGCTTTTTGTGTGAAAGTTTAATGACATACATTTAACTTTCAGCTTCCCAATTAAATCCACTAGGAAATTTGTATGAGAACAAAGGCTTTCAATGTAACAGAAAATGGTTGTATTCCTAGTAAAAGTTTATCTCCTTGCATCTTATCTCCTAAGTGTTGCAGTGTTTGAAAACATATTTCCTTAAGAGACAGATGCTGTTAATATTTGCTAAGCCACTCACTAAAATATTGTCGTTGAAGTGAATAGATTTCTTCTACTCCCCATTAGAACAATTTCTTTAAAATATTTCTGTAACCATGAGATAGAACATGAGATCTTGGTTTCTTTATTTCTCCTTAATCTATGATTATACAGGAAAATAACTTTGCATATCCTTTATTCTGATATCCTCCTGTTCAGTGGTTGTGTATTTAATTATTTCATTTCTGCCTGAAATGATATTCAAGGTAATTTTAATCCAGAGGTGAGGAAGGCAGTGATTCTGTAAAGTAATCTGTAATGTTTTGCCTGCAGTGCTTGCTGATTCACATCATAATCCTAAGTTAATTCTCTGAAAGAGATTTCTAGTCTTCCTTTTTCTTCTTTTTTTCTTCCTTAGAGAAGTGGTTTAGCAGTGATTCTGTCTTTACCTGAGATTGGCTGAGTGGTTTCAACTTCCATAACTGAACGTGTTCTCAGAAAGACTCCAGGGAAACAGCTGTTTCACGTGTTAAAGTAGCATCCAATCAATGCATGATTAAAAAGAGTTTTAGTCAGTTTCAACTGCATCTCTGCCCATAAATCTATAGGTTTATTTCAGGCAAAATTGAAACTGTGGCTCATAAACTGGCATGCTGATATTCAATTGTTAGCAACACTTGTGCAAATGCTCCTTATACAGAGGTGTAACAGAAATTGATAATTTAAATTATTAATTTCAAAATTTCACTTTGAAATATTACTTTAAAAAGAAATCCAGAAAGTATTTCAGTAAAGTTCTAAGTAAATTTAATTGCACAAATTCAATATTTCTTAATCTCTCTTTTTCTTCTTAAAAGAAAATGCCTCAATTTCCTGCAGTGTTGGTCATCTTGTTTGTTAACATTTCAAATTATTTAAGGTTACTTTCAAAAAATCCTTGACTTTAGGAACCACTCTACATCATTTGTCCAATTAGTTCTGTCAACTAGCTATATTGTTCTTGTTTTGAACCCAAGTCTTCTGGTGGTTACAGTATTAATTTTTCTTTCTACTGTTAGTACAGAATAATTTAAGTATAATGTGACAGGTTATTTATATGATGTAAGGGAAAAAAAAAAAAAAAAAAAAAAAAAAAAAAAAAAAAAAAAAAAACTCTTACCAAAATTTAGAACCTAAATTAAAATAAACTCTTTGAACAGAAGTCAATGTGGAACTGCCTACAACATATCTCAAAAAATCCCCCATTACTCAATGATTCGCTTCTCTTGAGGTCAGCTGTCTTTCTCCCTTTCCCTGCTTCTCTTGAGGTCAGCTGTCTTTCTCCCTTTCCCTGCTACCACACTAGGATACTATACCTGTTTTTCCTAGCAGTTTCTACAGTCAAGCGGGTAGCTTTTACGTTTATTATAGCTTCATCTGCCAACCCATTCCTGGCAGCAATTTGAGCATTCTCCTTTACTGAAGAAGAAAACTTCTACTTATACTATCACACATGCTTTCTTGCTAACTTGCTAAGCTACTGTGGTACATTTTTTTTTGTACATATATTTCTATATATACATTTATATATTCTTTTATAGTTAGTAGATATCTAAAAACACCATGTTGTTTGTGTTCTGTGTACACACATATACTCCAGTATTCTGCCAGCAAAATCACGAGCTTCTGCAAACCACAGAGGACCTTTTCCTTAGAGGTGTACAGCTAACATGTTTACACTGGGGTCTTTGCAAGACCTTGTAAGCTGAAAGTCTGTAGTACAGGAATTAGTGCAGGTGTAAAGTGTTTCCTGCTCTGCATTTCTCATCTTCAGAAAGCCCCACAATCTAAGCAGCATATCATGTTTTCTCTTTGAATCATAGTTTAATTGCTCCTTAGCAGAACATGTTGTTCTGAATTTCATTTTAGCTTCACCTGCAGTCACAAAAGAATAAATTTTGAATGCTTTATTTTAAAGATAATTTTTATGAAGGCACACCACTAAAAGCGAGAATGGAAGAGAGTAAATGGGAGGCAGCTGCCATCTCTGTCCGTCTGTCCTCTACAGCACATCCAAGCAATTCTACCTTCCCCTGAGGTACCAGCCGCCCTTCGCCAGTGGTGCCAGACAGGAAGTCTGAAATACAGCCTGGGCACTGAGCAGCAGGAGAAGTGGTTGCAATAAATTAAATGAAAGTGCTGACAGCCATTCCCTTGCTTCATGTCCCTGGCTTTAGGGACTACAGGGCATAGACTGAGGAATAAATGAACAGTTCCCAAGTCCTGGTCATTATTAAGCAGTTTTTGTTGATTTCAACTGAAGTCAGATATATGCCTCTAAGGGTAGCAACCGTTTGTTGTAGTCTAAATTGATGAATTGGTATAGCAAAATGCCTTTCTTGTCCTCCTTAAGGTTCATTATTTGATCTTCACTCACAGTATTTTTAGTCTATCTGAATTACAGTTGATGACAAAAAGAAATGGATTGCGTATAAACGAGTTGCAGCACCATGCAGTAAGATTCAGCACTCCACAGGCAAGGCCGCAAAAGCTGACAGGAAATCGCCATTCACCATTCTCCCCATGCCACCTCAGCCTCTCTTCCCCATTTCTTCTTCAGCTCTTGCACCATTTGTGGTTAGCTTTTAACTCATACTCCCAAAATCACAAATCCTGGGAGCTGCAACCTACCAGCATTTCACATGCTGGAAGAGGGACACTTCATGGGGCTTTCCTTACTGAGCAAAGCAGAAGGCAGCTAAGTACCAATGGCTGCCTGTGCATAGGGCAGTTGAGCTCTGTCCTGCCTGCATGGGCACTGCTGCCTGCACCCAGCAGGGAGCTGCTGGCAATGCCCCTGGGATCACAGCCTCCCATGGCTGCTCAGAGCACCCAGCTTGCCCTGCCATGCATGGGGAGGAAGGCATAGCCCAGCCAGGCCATGGTAATGGCTGGCTCCTTGCCCTTGGTGGAGAAGGCCGTGTTATGGCCTGCCTTCAGTGCTGGGGCACAGCCAGGCTATGGTTTCCTCAGGAACTGCCCTGCTTGCCTTTGTGGCAGCAGGGGAGGAAGAGAAAAATCACCCAGGGGTGTCTGGTAGGCGGGTGTTTTGTGACTGGCACCCACAGCACACGTGCTGAAGGAAGGGGTATTCAGGAGGCCTGGCTGTGCCAAACAGCCCTTGAAGAGCAGAAGCATAACCCTCCAGGCTCCACCTGGAGGCTGGGCCTTGGGCACCACCACTGAGGGAGTTGGGAGGTTTCAACCAGGGGTTGGTCTGGAGACCTTCTGACTGTCAGCGTGAAAACCTGTTCCTAAGGCACCCCAGGCACAGGAAGGTGCTGGTACCATGGCCATTTCCACAGCCTCTCACTGAGGGAGATGCCAGCACTGTTCTTCTCACTTTTTGCCTTCCTGTGAGGAAGCCAGGCCCCTTCTGTGCTTCTGCTCTTTCAGGGCAGCCTCTGCTGACAGGGAAAACCTTTTGGGGGCCCCACATATTTCATGGTGGCCCATGTGAACATGACAGCTGAGGCTCTCATAGGTGCCACTTCAGGCTTGCCAGCTCAGGAAAAGACTTTGCTATCACTAAGGGACATTTCTGTGGGGGAGATTAAAATTTTTTCTGGCTGCCATTTTAGCTAAGGGTAGGGTTCTTTTCCTTTGATTGCACTCCTTCTGAACACATGCAGTACTAGGGTGAAATAAGCTTTTTTTCTTTCTTTTCTTTCTTTTCTTTCTTTTTTGCCCCTCAGTGTTGAAACAGCTTTCCGGTGATGTCATACAGTGACACTTTCCTGAGTGTTTCCTAATGTCTAGAGAGAGAAGAGCAGAGAGAATGGGGGAAGAAAAAGTTCAGGGATCTGGTATTTAATCTCATCTCTTTTACTGACAAGCAGATATTTAAGTTTTGCATGTGTGTACTTTAGATTTTCCTTTCTTAATTTCGTCATATAAATTGTTTGCAATCCCTTACTTTTGATAAAGTTTAAATCAAAGACACTATTTTAGATTTTTTTTTGTTGTGGATTTTTTTGTCACTATTATAAATGTGCTCATTTAAGTCAAAATATGAAATGCCTCTAAAATAATATAAATATAAAAAATCCATGATTTAAACAAAAAAGATTATTTCCTCAATAAGAAATAAAACCACTTAACTCATTAAGCTGTTTTCAAATGATATTACTTTAAAGCAGTCTAGTCATTATTTTTTGTCAAATGTGTATATTTGACACATAAAAGATACGTACACACAGCAATATACAATATGTATATGACTCCTTAATAATTTGAGTTTTGTCTTTGTAGGATCCTTGGCCCAGACTGATGACCTTCATTCAAAGCCACTATCTGAAGGGAAGAGAGATGAATCTAAAGAATCTATGTCAAATGTATGTTCCATTTTTTGTCATACTTCTCAATGTGTTGAGGTGTTCTACAAAGTGAACATTGATTTTGAATCACTCAGAGTTCTTCCAGATTTTTTTTAGAATTTCTGAATAATAATTAGAGGTTATAACTGTGCCAAATAAAAGATGTATTCAATTTATTTTTATTTTTCCTTAAAAAAAAAAATAGTGTTACTATATGCAGAATATAGTATAAATTTCGAAATTGAAAACATATTTAATTTCTAATAGTTTATAGTCTTAATTGTCTCTAGACTTCTGATTTTTTTTAATTACTTTTTAGTGGAAGGGACTATAGTCTCCAAAATAAGCTCTGAAATATTGATTATAAAACAATTGCACCTATAGATGTAAGCTTTTATGTTCAAGTATTAACACGTTCATTAACATTCAGTGCTTAATTAAACCCTAAGTTCTTTCATGCATATTAACTTCACAATAGCTCCATCTCGTGGTTGACTAAATACTAGCTGAGTATATGAGCTTTCAGTATATGTTTCATAGGAACAGTAGAGTTGAAAACAGAAGTACATATATATATATATAAAGAAACTGATGAGGGGGGAAATTATTATTTAGAAAAATAAAAAAATCATAAAGATTATGATTAGCTCTATTACCACATTTGTAATAATATATACACTTAGAGTTATGTTTTCTTTCTATTTCATACAGGTGTTCAGAAATGATGCAGCTGATCAGAAGTTTAACCTTGAAGCTGCAATTAAAAATGTTGACAGAATGTCCCATGAGCTGAAGAAACTAAATGGTAATTCTGAGTTCATCATCTAGCTATACAGAAAGCTGTTCAAGGCATTGTTTTAGAAAGCATGTTTGAGAATGGCTCATGTTTTCTGTATCATACAATTATTTTTTTAATCTAATGAAAAAATGTTGTTTTGTTTTGAACTATTAATGAAACAGTCGTTACATAGAAATGGAACTATGTTAGCTAAGCATGGAAAAAACCTGTTAGTCAAATGCATTCCTTTTTTGGGACAATAATAGTCTGATAATGAAAATATTACAAATATGCTAATATCAAACTTTATTTAACTGCTTTCAGGTAAACAAAATAATGCAATCCTTTGCATTTTTGAAAGAGTTGACAATTGTACTTCAAAAACATGCTCTATTAAATTGTCTTTCACTTAGCATTTGCTATTCAATAAGTGCTGTGAAATTACATTGCCCTTTGTCTTTCAGTGGAAAGCCAGCTGCTGCTTTGTGACCTTATTTTGAATTTCAACCATCCCATGAAGGCCAAAGATTTAAGAGAAGCTGAAGAAAAAACTTGGAGTTTGACAGATTAAGTAATACCATCCATTTTCATACATTGTCTTCTATGAATAGTGATTGAGTTTCAACTGTAAAGTGACAATATGGTTTTCTGCACTTGGTTTATTTTTATTTTAAATTGGAAATGTAGAATGGGAAATGTTATTGATTTTGAGAGATATTTTAACCCAAATTTCTCAAATTAAATATACTAGGTCTGGAAAGAGTAGCAAAATTAACTAGAAAGTTTGGGAAATGGGGCATGAAGTTCTTCACATGTGCTTGTCTCCTTTTAAATGAAGACATATTGGAAGAGTCACAAAATACTTAAAATTACTTCATGTCAAGTTATTGCTCTTGTCTCAGTCGTGTTCCGGGAAATGGGATGAGAAATGTTCAGAAAAAGAGGAACTGCAAGTCATCATTTGATATGCCTTCCTTATTCTAAAAATGTTGCTGTGGAAGGAGGCCACAGAGCAAATTACTTCTGGAAAATCAAAAGTACTTTGATTCTAGTTTCTATAGTGACTTTCTAATGCATATAGATTCAAAAGAAAGCAAAAGTTAGTAGTTTAAATACTCCACTAAGAAGTCTTCTCAGCCCAAAATTTGTATGGCCAGTGTATTAATATATTTTAAGTAGAATTCATATTTAATCATACCTTACTTGTGAAAATGTTTGAATATTGAGGTATGTTTTTAGTCATACAAAACACATTTATCTGAAAATCAAATCCAGATTTACTTTGTATAGAAAGAATATGTAGAGCTATAATTTGTTATGTAGGTTTACATTTTATTGCTCTTTCCATAAGTGGAAAAAATTGTGATTTAAAAACAAATGAAACAATTCCACAGGAGGCATTTCAGGGTTGACAGAATTTTCAAGACAATGTAATAATATTACAACCTCCAACTTACACAGCCAATGGTAATATTGTGAGATTGATCTTAATTTTAGCATTTTTTGAAAGATATATTAAAACTGACTTTTCTTTCACAAGACTAGTAGCAGGTTTTAAAAAAAATACAGTAGTAGAGATAGGCTTTGTCAGCTGAAATGGTTTTATTTATTTATATATTTATTTACTCATAGTTGCATGGAAATGAAATTCTCTAACTTTGAATTCCAGCTCCTAGACGAATATAATGTAAATAAAAATAACATTTACAACATACATATTTAAAGTTGTAAAACTCTTTATGAAATCTGATTTTCTTATCATAGAAGCTATATAAATGATATGGACGATATCCTCCCTCGAATTATGATTCAACACAGAAATGGCTTTAGAGGACAAAATGTGACAATGTCCAAGGTAATTTTGTTTTTTTTTTGGTCTAAAAACAGAAGTTCCTAAAAAAAAAAAAAACAGGGCAAAAAAATGGATAAATCCCACTTAACAAAGGAGAGGGAAGAAACTCATGATAGTATTCTTCAGTGGTCCTCAGCTGCAGGTTATATTTTAGAACTGAGAATGTTATTGTTTTTTCTTGAAAGAACACAGTAAAAACAGAAAGCATTTGTATAAGAGGAACCAACTTTATCCAAATTATATCTGTATGCTTTCTAAGGGACTTGGGTGTGATCTTGCAATTAATAATCACATGATGATAATCTTGTTGATGTGTCTCCTATAAAAGAATGGTGGCTTATTTTAGAGTCAAAGAGATGTATTTAAAGAGATGTCTGTGCTAATAGAGAAAACCTTGTTGCTAAGTGAGTTTAGAGGATCCTAGGAGATAATTCCAATTCATGGGCTAAGATGCCATCTGTGAATCATCCATTGTATCGTAGGTAGAAGATGTTATTTGTAGATATTTTATTTTTCTAGAAAACTGTAAACAAAGACAGTTTCATAGCTGAATAACACAAACACAGATCTTGACAGGCAGGGGGATTCGAGGGGAAAAATTGAGGGGAAAAATCAAGCAACATACAAAATTTTTGTGTCTTGCTGAAAGGTAGGTGTCTTTAGGGTCCAGGTTGACAGGTTGGAATCCAAGTCTTTTCACAGAAATGCCCATAGTTAGATGATTTATTGATTTACTGGGAGGTGGATTGCAGGGGAAAACAAAAACAAAAACAAAAAAACAAACCAAAAAAAAAAAAACACTTGCTTTTGGTTTACTTCTTAACTTTGTTTTGTTTTGGTTCTTGGTTCTGTGGTATGTACCACATAAAAAAAATAGGTTGAAAAATAGGTTACATTTTTTTTTTCTCCTCTGAAAGCAGGGACTTGTATTGGTGTATCTTTCATGGATCCTGTAATGTGGTTTGGAAATCGTTTCAGGAAGATACATGTCTGTTGGAAGACATTTTTCCTCACCTAATGAATTCTTGTGTACTCTATGGTTACTGGACAGTAATAAATATATTGTAGGAAAATCATATTTATAAAGTACTACATTTAAAGCATGGCTTAAAAATAACAACATTGTCCTTTTTCATTAAAATTAAAAGTATTTTTAATGATTTCTTCATGATTTTAGTTCACTGAAAAAGGAAGTATCCTTAGGTTTACAGATTTTAGCAGACTTTGATCTTTTATGTGATCTTCATTAGGGTCTCATTTAAATATGTCCTGCAGCATATGTTAACATGCACTGGTTTCTTGAACCCCTGTCTTTTCCATCAATCAGAAGAAGAGGTGTTCTTTGGAAGTAATCAATGATGTCTGCTACAGATGAAAAATCCTGTGGGATGGAAAAATAAGAAGGTAATGGAAAAAGTGTCAGAATTCTTAGCAATTTAGAAATCTTTTCTCTTTATAAGAGGTGTCTTATAAGGTCCAGTAAATATCATCAGATCAGCTGTCTTTCTTCCTGCCCTAATGCGTAGCTATGTTGATGCATGTGTATGATCTACTGAAGATGTGTTGTATAATGAATTTATGCAGATTCAGCATGTTTAATACATGGTGGTGTTGTTTCCATTTGACATGATGAAGTTGACTCATAAATTCAGTTTGGACTCAATCAGTATATGTGCTGAGCAGTGTGTCTGACGCCAGCAAATCCCGTGCAGTACTACAGGATGTGAGTAAGCTAACCATCTGAAGCAAAGCAGTAAAGTTGGCAGATACGGATTTGCTCTCAGTGGTGTATTTCCATTTTCTGGTGTCTTAGTGGTAAACAAACACTCCCTAACAAATTGTACTGATTTCTAATGGCTGTATGCTAAGGCTATCCATTCACTCCATGAGTACAAACAGGAGAATCTGATTTTCCTTTCAGAAGTAACAATTGTAGGAATATCTCTAAGACAATAAGCAGAATTTCAATGGATTAAAATAGCTGCTAGATTAAGTAGCGTGACATTCAGAGAATGAGATAGGAGGCACTTTAAGATGAAGGGAAGTAATGTAAAAAAACGCACAGTACCTCTTTTCCTTTTAAGCCAGTTCCTAACAAGTATATCTGATTCTGCTCCTGGTAACGGATCTGGATGTTGTATACTTTATCTCTGTACAACACCATCAGTACATATGGATGAGTAGCAGTTTTTCTTGAGCTGTCTCTTACCAAGAAGGTTCCATCCTGAAAGATGAAAAAATGAAAGATGACAAATAAATGTTGCTTCTGGTTTTGATCTGCACAACAGCCTTAAGTAGATCACTCATGCTTTTAGGGATTTTTTCTTTGTGAAATCTGCTATATTTTCTTTCTCCCTCACAAGAGAAACTGAGCTATTTATAAGGAAAGACATTTAGGTCATTCCTCAAACATTGTATCTGTCAATCTGCTATTTAAAGTATTCATTCTGATGCAAAATGCAGATATTTAGGAAAGAGAGGGCTGGTGTCGTATGAGGGAGAGATGCCACTAAAAGAGGAGGTAAAATATGAAAGGCCTAACTCCACTTCAGCCAGAATAGAATTTAATTCGCGGTAAATTTCAATCAAGATTCCTCTGTGATCTGTTTACAGGCAGTCTAAAATAATGATTGTGGCTGTGTCATTTTGGTAGAGCCAGTGATATTCTCTTTTTCTCCTTCTGCTTTTCTTCATTTCAGATTTTAAAAATCTTCCATTAAAATACCCTGTCTGAAAGGCACTGGATGTGGTCTCATAAGCTAGACCTTAGCACAAGTCATTGAAATGCTGTACATGGCAACTTCAAACCATTGCATGTGCTGTGAGGCATCACAGATTAAACAGATTTCCCACAATGATACATGAGATATAATTTGTTTTATCTCTGCACACACAGTTAAGCCTGGGTTTCACATGCTTGAATCTGTACTTCATTTTGTTGGTAAATATGGCCTAGAAAAGGGTAGGACTCAACTAATCTAATTCAAGCTAAAATTTTGAATTTGTGACAAACTCTGTAATAGTGACAAAGAAATCTTTCCAGAGAACAAGTCATTCCTCTTAAGATAGGCAAGATGAAACCACTGTTTTGGGCTATGAAAAACAACAGCCTTCATGGCGCGTTTAATCTAGCTGCCTAACTTTTATGTGGATAAAGATATGCAAGAGAGATGAAAAAAAATATATAAATAGATATGAACCCCCCAGTATAAATATCTATATTGGAGCTTAGCCTTACAGTACAATTTACCTTCACTCTTCCTATATGACTGCAGGGGCATCTAGCTAGGCTATTAAGGAGGTGCAGAGAACCCCCAACAGTTTAAAGAGTACCTTGTTTATTTTTCGAAGAGCTGCTTCTGCTTCTGGCCGGCTAATATAAGCAACGTACCATTCATCATTTAATGAATCCTGTATTTTTTGTGGGAGAGAAGAAAGGAGAAAGTCAATTGTCAATGAATTAATTTATGATGTTAACAACATACTAATAAGTAGAGAGAAAATTGAACATGAGGGATATTGAAATTTATGTGCAGAACGTATGAGCTTTAGGGATCATTCTAGTGTATACTAATATATGGTAAGTAACATTGAAAGGTTTTAAAGTGATTTAATCACTTTGAAAATTATGGAAGTATTACAGACCTACCTGTTAAGTGTCTGCAAGTAAGGTAGGAAAACTGGTATTTCCAGATATTTTCAGTAAAAAATAGATTTTAAATCATAGCATCATAGAATGGTTTGGATTGGAAGGGACTTTAAAGATCATCTAGTTACAACCCCTCTGCCTGGGATGCTACTGCGCTAACATCCTTTGCCTTTCTTTCTCTCTCTCTCTTTTTCTCTTTCCCCCCCTTTTTTTAGCAATCATCTGAGACAATAGCACAGGCTTCCTGTGACCTTAACAGTATTGGGCAACCATACATGGCCTCATCAGGAGTGGTTTGCTCTATACTTGCCATATTTAAAGAAATGTGAAACAAAAATGTACTTAAAGTGGTTAAAGTATATGAATTGTCTACTTACCAAGGTCTTGTGGAAAGAGAAATGAATATGTAATGCTATGTGAAGACAATTGTTTAAAACCAAGTAATCCCGCAAACAAGTATTTCTCTTATTTTTGTTCTACTGCATTTTGCTATTGTTTTAGTTGGCGGAGACAGAAAAAAAAGGCACTAAATATTGACACAGAAAAGGAAACTGAAAACACCTACTAACATCCTGACAATGGCTACTAACTAGAAAAACAACTTTGAAAACAATTCTCTCTTGAAATCAGATTATTTGCTGTATTTCACAGAATCACAGAATTTCTAGGTTGGAAGAGACCTCAAGATCATCGAGTCCAACCTCTGACCTAACACTAACAGTCCCCACTAAACCATATCCCTAAGCTCTACATCTAAACGTCTTTTAAAGACCATTTAGCCATTTAGCAGTTACGGTTAATACTTGTGATGTTTCTGTACCTCATCGTCCTCCGTGTTTGTGTGCTGAGCAGTCTGTCTGCTAGGAATGGGCAATGGAGGTCTTACATCAGCTGTCCCTCTTGAAGGAGATCTGCTGTTGTTGCCTTTGAAGTTGTCATATAAGAATGGAAAAAATATTGAAATGAGGAAATAATTTCATCTGGGAAATGCATAGTGGTATATGGTATAGAATCTTGATTTTGTGAGGCATGAAGAATCTGTATCACTCTGGTACCGAGGCATTTTGAATTGATTTGAAATCAGATTTAGGCTGATGTATGAAATCTAAGTTCCTTATATAAATTCTTCCTTGGTGCACAGGGACACTGAACTCTCGTAGTTCATAGTACCTTAAAATCAGATGAGCTTGAAATATAGGTTGCATCTTTTTAGCTTCTGCACCACAGTTACTCAGCTGAGAGCATCTCCAATTTCTTTAGAATTTAATATATTAATAGATTTAATTAATATATTTAGAATTTAATATTTAGAATTTATTAATAGATTTAATATCGTATCTTCAGATTCCTTGCCTTCTTAGCAAGTAGAAACTAAAAAATGCCACTGTAAGACATTGGTAGGTGTTACCATATGCAAAAATCAATTTTCAAAACGATTGCTTTCTAAGCTTCCTTTATTTTTGACTCACTTTTACAAGATGCAGTATATTTTACATGGAAAGCGCTTTCTCCTTTTTTCGAGACTGTTAGTATACCACAATGATTTCTAGGTAGTGTTATTTGGCTTTCAACAGTGTTAGTTATATTTAAAAAGGTACTTATATGAAGTTTTGGCAATGATTTAACTAGACTGTTAAGCCCAAACTTCATGGGAGAAGATCATCCTAGATTCAGATGAATGCACTCAAACTGCCTTGCAACCTTCGGTCATTGTTTGTACATAAAATCAAGGAGTGCAGGATACAAACCTAGAGGGAAGCGAGGTGGTAGAGAGCCACTTGCAGACAGGCTTCTTGCACTGTTGTAGAAACAACAACAACAAAAAATGTAAGTACAATATGACATTGCTATACAAGATTTCTGTGTTGTAAAATACTGATCTGAACTGTCAGCCTGTTGTAAAGGATGTGACATCCTCTTGAGTCCTATGAAGGATGAGGACAACTTTCTCTTCCTTCTTTGCATTTTTCTTTCCTTCCTTTTTTTGTAAGTAGATCCACCATTAAAATTACTTTGAGCTCAGTATCTGGGAATGAGGTAGCCGGAGTCACTAACAGGCTATCAAGATTTCTGTGGATTAATGATTATTGATTAATGGAGAATTAATGGATTAATGAAGATTAATGGATTAATCTTCAGGATTAATGAAGAAAATGACTTCATCTGGTTGACTTTTCACAGAGACTGGCTACATTGTTCCCCTAAAGCAGGAAGCAGAGGCAACAGCTTGATAAATATTTGTTTCTTTGGAATCCCAGTTACAGAGTCATTTTACTTGTACCTTTTCTAACATTATTGAGGAAAGAGCAGTTTCTCATAATTAATGTTGCAGCTGTGGATATGGAGCTACTGGAGAGTCCAGTGAAGGGTCACTAACATGATAAGGGACTAGAGCATCACACGTGTGAGGAAAGGCTGTTAGAACTGGGCTGGTTTGTCTAGAAAAGAGAAGGCTCGAGGGGATCTTCTCCATACATATAAAAACCTGAAGAGAGGATGCAAAGAGGATGGAGCCGGGCTCTTTTCAGTGGTGCCCAGAGACAGGACAAGAGGCAGTGAGCACAAACTGAAACACAGGAGGTTCCATCTGAGCATCAGGAAACACATCTGTAATCTGAGGGTGAATAAGTTGTCCAAAGAGCTTGGATATATTCAAACGCAGTATGGGCATTGTCCCGGGCAACCAAATCTAGGTGGCCATGCTTGACCAGAGGCATTAGACCAGATAGCTCCAGATGGCCACTGCAGCCTCTCTGTGAATGTGTAAGATATTATCTGACAGTGACACTGAGTTCATACCCACAGCACCATAACACTACCACGTGGCTGTGCTTGGTTTACTTTCCTTCTTCTGCTTCACTTTTCTGCTGTTGGTTAGCACACAAAAAATCTAGAATTCCTTTTTATGGCCGGCCTTTTTTGTGATCCAGAGGTCTCTATTTTTATTTTTAATTGCTTCATCCAGCTGGTTATAAATCGCCTGTAGTCTTTTCCTTTACAAACCATATTTCTATTCTGCTTTAGTGAACTGCACAAAAAGCTCTGGGATTAACATATTAATTATACCTGCAGAGCAGGGACACCCTACCACAACTTGTGATTCATGGGAAAGCATCAGCCGAATGTGAGCTTCTGCTATAGAAAACTACACAACACTGTTTGAGTATAAGCAGAAGTGTTCATCATGGAAACAGTTCGTATGACCTTGCTATTGCTACTGCAATATTATTTCTGCTTGGGTGTCAGCAGTTCCAGACGATGTTGGTAAATGGGAGGGATTCATCAAAGAACCATTACAAAACAAAACAAAACAACAACAAAAAACAAAACAGAGATTGAACTATGTACTTCACACTTAGACTCAAAGAGCCCACTCTTAGTCATCAAAGGCTGTTGCACACTTCATCAGAAATCAAAATTTAATTAAGGGAACTTCCATGCTGGAAATGAAGACATAACAATCTAATATGTGGAAGTTGTAGGTAGGAAAAGTTGTATTTCCAGCAAAGTCTCCAATTTTAAATAAGAGTTAACCATTAAACTAACATTTAATAAAAGGGTCCTGCAGGCAGCAGGAGTCATGTCTTACAAATGGAAGTATTCTACTGTGTAGGCCCTGAAATATTTGTTGACTTAAAACTGAGAGTGTGCATTATGTCTTTGTTGTCTGGTATACACTGTTCTGCTGAACACAGAACTTCAATTCTATTAAGGTTTCTTCTTCATAGTAGGAACACCACAAATTAGCATGTAGTCGAGGCAAGGGTGCAGTTTAAAAAAGGATTTCTTAAAGTAGTTACCTTGTATTCGCCAGAGCACTCTGTAGCCATATATATATATATAAAGAGATTAAAATTCTGAAGGAATGATATGGGTGATACAAACCTTTCTGCACCAGGCATGCTGTTGGATCCTGGCTTAGGTGGAGGCTTGATAGATTTTGATGGGAATGTATTGGAGCTGTATGGGGGCAAAGATAGCTGTGGCACTGCTCTTTGGGGTACGGCTGTGGAGAAGAGGAGAAGAAAACTTAAAACCTATCTGAGACATTCTTAAATGAGTTAAAGAAGTCCTGGCACATTACTGCTGTCTAATTAGATAAACATAATTGAGGAAAATGTTTTCTAAATGTCTTTGGTATGTTAGTTGTGGGTTGTAACATCATATGGTCACCTGAGAGCTTAAAATTAAATGAAAAATCATTTGGAGTAGACTTGAGCATTTAATTTTTTTTAAAGCTCCAAGTCAAACAGCTTAACTGCAATAAAGCTGAAGGTGAAGCCTGGCAGTGTGTCCTCTCTGTTGTGCTGCTTCTGCATAGTGGACTTGAGGTCACCTCTTTAAACTTCATTGCTTTATGAGATTTCTCCCATATGATCATAACATCATCAAACAGAAACATTTTTTTACACTTCAGATCTTAACTACTGGTAAAAAGAGAACAGGTTAACTGTGCTCTGCGCCCTATTCTTAATGGAGTCTTTGAGGAAATGGTAGGTTGTAAAGACTTGGCCGAATGTTCTGCTTCTGCTATGAACTCACTTTACAAACTTTATTTTAGGATCCAGGCTTGTTAAGTAATTTATAAAAAGTACTATTAAATGAAACAAGTTCTGGTTCTGTTCCTTGGAGTAAGTACCATTACACAGAAGACTAGTACTAGCTGGGTTTTACTGAACATTTTGTTGAAAACTGAAAACATGCCTAGCTGTTTGATGCTGTGTGCAGATTACAAGTCTCTAAAATATAAGGTGTTTCAAAGTAAGAAATTCTGCTCTCTTGTAGCTGACAGACTGGGGAAAGCTATTAGCTATTGATTTCCTGTGTTTTGTGGCTTTGCTATATAAATCTGCACAAGGTACATTGTAAGCATTCTACAGCCTGTCAAGATACCACCTAACTTTTTTACATGGCTCTAAAGAAAGAACTCTTGAAAGTATTTTTGTAGTGCTAAGACAAAGAAAGACTTCACAGTAGAAATACTTACTGTCGTCTTCTTCCTGGGGAACCAAGAGAAAACAAATGTTAGCAACTTATAGCAGAGTTCAATGTTTATCTTTTACGATACAAAGACCTGGAAGTTTGTGAATTTTGAGCATACCAAGGATCCTAAGAATCTAGTATGTAGACTGTCACTTTCATCTAAAATGCTGGGGTTTCTGTCTTCATACAACACCAAATAACGTTTACAGTTCTTGTGTTAAGGTGCAGCTATTATTTACAATTAAGTAAAAATCCCAAATTCTTAGGTCAGCATATGCTAAATAAAAAAATAATAATGTATTAAAAAATCCCAAATCAAAAGCTCAAACCTGATGTAAACAAAATCATCTCTCCTGTGTCATTAAAAAAATGCTGTCCTTATTCTTCCTATTATCTAAGATAAAGTACTTAGGGAAAAAGCTGAGCCTGAACTAGAGGAAATTATTAAACAGAAACTGTGTGCAATGAAAGATCCATCCTCATTCACTACAAAGCATAAAGAATCAAGTTTATTTTTTCCAGAATTATTAGCTTATACAGGTACTTCATTTTATTGCAGTACATATAATTTACAAATTTGTTTTGATACTATACTTACTTCAGGTCTCTTTTGTTGTGGCCATCCCTGCCTGAAATGAAACAGAGACAACAAAACCTTAATCATAGATGGAATATTATCCATTCATTTGGTGTGCATAAGGCTCTATATTCAACTAAGTCATGATATTGCACTAAATTCTGCAGTCCTATATGACTGCAGAAGCAATTGTTTCTCCTCGTAACAGTACCTAAAATCCTGATTTTCAGACATAATTTAAGATGGTATACTAGTCCTTAGCCAATCTTGATTATATGAACAAGCAAAATTCTGAATGATTTATCATAAGATGAAAGCTTAAAACAAGTTCCTACTGATGAAATGTGTTTCAAGTCTGAAACATGTTTTATAGTACTCAGCAACATTGCTGGAGCACACCATGAGCATTCCAGTCTGTTTCTCTGATGAATTATCTTGGCTGACTACCAGATCTCAATTACTTTCTTATTTCTTTTTAAAGTCAGTCACACTATTCAGCCCGTAAGTTATCTAGAAAATGCTGTTTATGCTGTAGATAATATTTGCTATGAGTTTTGCAGACTAGTTAAATCAGTAGTAGGAAAGTAAGCCTTTATCTTTCTTATGTCCTACACAAAATAGATAAGGGATTCATAAAAGAATGTTTCTTAGAGAAAGAACTTGATCTGGTGGAAAAAACATGGATCATAGATTTCTTTGTGCCTCTTAGAAGTGAGCCATGCCATGCGTAATGCCCATTTGAGATAGGAATTGACAGTTTCTACCACATTCACACTTCTGTGTAGCATGCAGCACATGCCGTATGTACTGTTGAAACAAAACTTTGATGTCTGCAGCTATTGTTGGCACTGTTAGCAGTAATTTTCCCATCCCACGTTGCTTATCCATATTTTTGTTAAATTTAATATATACTTTTATTAAATTTCAGTTAAATGAACTCTTACTTGACAGGAGTGTGCTTCCTTAGAGGATTTGGATTGCCTCTTTCATATCTATCGCTTGGTGGGACAGGAGGTTTTGGCATCATTGCTAGCTGTTCTCCCAGGGATCTAGGGGAGGAGCAAGATGACGAAATAAAGACAAAAAATGGCTTACTGTGAAATAATTGACTAATATTGGCATCAAGAGTCCCGTTTCAAGAGGCAAAACTCTTACCTTAGCTGTGGAGTCAGAGGCTGTAAAACAACAAGGAATAGTTAAGAGCTAAGGTAGCAAAACAGGTGAAAAACGTTTATAAGCACCAAACTAGAAAGACCTTACCTTCTCAGGATAGCCTGGCTTCCTCCCTGAAAATACATTTAGAAAAAATGTAACTGCAGGTAATTAAACTTTCTATGAAACACGCAGTTTTGAATATTACTGAAAGAAAATTTTGCAGATCGAATCACTAGGCCTCCTGAGATATAAGCCAGAAATAGATTTTGGCTGTATAAGAGGTGGCAAAATTGCAATTTTTTCGAAGTGGCACATTTTACAAAAATATTTTCTATGATTCATCTTTGAATTACTGAAAAATTCTATGCCAATATGTGCCAAATAAGAGTTTAGTTAGTAAATAAAAATTAGGGTAGTCACATAGGCTCCTTAGCTTCTTTGTAAGATACAGTTTTCAGGTCTGAAATGCCATTTTTTTCTGTGTTGTTTTTTTCAGTTCTTAGCATTCTTTTAAGTCTGGATAATAAATTACATACAGTAGCGTATACAGAGTTTCATTAGCTTAGTATGCAAAAGTTGTTTCCTCTTTTAACCTGCTAAATATTCCTTTGTTCACTCACTTAAATTCTGTAATTTTTTATTAAATCTTTTTTTTTATATATTTTTTTTCCCATGGTGATCTCATAATGTCTTTCTGTTCAGTTAGTCCTTATCTACTTTCTAGATATGATTTCTCTCGCTTTGTAAGTACTGGTCACATTATTTATTCCTAAGCAGGTCACCTTATGCGTGACTGGATTAAGGCATGTTTGGTTGAGCCTTGCTCTTTTGCATGGATGATATTCAATCTCATAGTTTTGAATAATAAAAAAAAACCAGCCAGTGGTGTTACCATAAGCAAATACTGACCTGATACTGGAGCTTCTCTTTCAAATGGTGGAGCAAGGCGATCCAGTGGGGGTTTTGTGCTTCTGTCTATAGAAGGAGCTGGGGCTAAACACAGAAACTGTGTAAGGCAATGCGCTGGTACAGGTCAACAGAATTTTATTTTGCATAGCCATGAACTGGTTTTACTTCTGAGAATAACAAGTGAGCCTTCTGACTAAATAGTAGAAGGTGGAGCTGGGGAGATAGGAGATAGGCAAAAGTGAAGTGCTATGTAGCCCGTGGTAAACGCTTTACAAAGAGAAAAACAGCTGTACTTACATTTTGAAGGTTTGATATTTCTGTCTCTAGTCAAGTCATTGTTGCTTGGAAGAGGAGGAAAAGGTGGCAGCTGAAAAATATTTTACATGTGGTTAAAGTCACCATCTTCTTTCTGTTTTAATTTTAATGTATTAAACCCACTGCACCACATCTGCCAATCTTTGTATATGATGCAGCACAAAGAATAGGTCTCTGCACAATATAGGAAGGGTAGGAGTCATTAATAGTTCTGAAGAGTTACCTACGTGCATGGTGGTGTTTTGTTTTGTTTTGTGTGTGTGTGTTTTTTCCAGATGCAGAATTACCTCTGTTTAGTCTCACGGGGAATATTTTAGTGGGATGCTGACTTTGGGGAGGACATGGGTATGTCAAAGGAAAGAAACGATAGCTTCAACGATGCTGTTGTAGCTTTCCCCCTTGGTGCAGCAGGTTCTTAATTTTGAAATCTGGTGTTGAAATTATTGGATGTAAATTTGAAGTTGAGAAGTGTGTATGAACCCTGTGATATGATTGTTGCTGAGTGAAGCGGGGCAGAAAGGACTATGCTTGTGAGATCTGGGTCAAATAGAATTATGTTGCCAGAAGCAGCAAAAATGGTGAGGATGTTTGGATATCTAAACTTAGATTTCTTCAGACAAACACCTGCCTATGTTCTTTCTTATTCTGATGAACAGTGCAGCAATTTAGGACACCAGTCTTGAGAATTCATGACATTTAAACGAGTACTGTGTGTGCTATATATGTGAACTATAACACTGGGTCAGACCAAAGATCCCTCTACCACATCCTAAAATTACATTCACATGTGTTCATCGGTAGGTGTCATGTACATCTGTGCTGGCATACATTGACCCTGCAGTGCAAGTTGTGAACAGCACATTAGCTTCCAGTTTCAAAAGGAAGAAAAAATGGAAAAATATATGCATGTCATCAGAGTTCTCAATATACAGTCCCTTATATGTAGTCTTAATTCAATTAGAAAGATTTGGAAAGATTTATCCTTTTTTTTTAAAAAAAAAAAAAAAAATATAATAAAAAAAAAAAAAAAAAAAAAAAGTAGGATCTATTAAGAATCCCTGATTTAAATAGGATAGGCATTCACAAGTTGATACAAATTTCCAGTGTAAGAAACAGCAAAGTAATGTGGATCAATTTAATATTTAACCCACCAAATTTTATTGGTTCCTGAAAAAAAAAAAAAGACCCTGTAAGAGTTCAGCTTTTTTGACAGCTAGAAGACCTTCTTCTTCCTCTCCGAATACTCTCTGAATAACAGTAGCATTACACTTGAATTTCTACTTAGGTACTGGCAAAGAAAATATATATGAAATATTTCATTTTCTATGAAATACCAAGAGAGAAACATACAGAAGCACCTCTTCCCCCAAACGAGGCTGGTACTGTGGACGGGCCAGGTCGCTGGGGTGGTACTGGAGGCTGATGTGATGATCTGGCTGTTGAAGGTCTGTCTAAAGAAAAAATCCCAAACTCAACAACTGTGCAAACAGTTCTGTTATTTTATTCTTATTATATCTTTACAAAAAAGAGCCCTTGCAATGAGTTGCATACTTTAAGTTAACATGTCGTTAAAGCATTAATTTAGTGCAAAATAGTTGCTTTATGATCAATGTTCTTCGGGGAGTTAGAGGCTCATCTGGCCCTTCGGTGGCAGTGACTGCATCTCCTGGGCTGTTGGCTCACACTGTTTATTTGTATTTCCTGCATGCATACAGTGTCTGCGTGAAACACCAGCCCATCTAAATGACGGTGTTTTGTACTCCTGTATTTTACTCCACAGCTGCAGTCTTCTGAATAAGAACTCTAGTTTTTTGCTGCTGTTATGATAGCTTGCTATGTTCAAAGAACTTCTACTAAAGCTAATTGGTATGCATATATTTTTAACTTCGAGCAGCTTCCAAACCATAGGCCAAAGTCACAAAGACACCAACCTGCAGTAAGTCTGTACCACTTTAATGGAAAACCTTCTATATTCCATTAGCCGCCACTTAAAATGTGGTTGATAATATATGAAAACATTACTTATGATTTATTATTAGCACTTAATTTTTAGTAATTACCTATATAATCTGTGTTGTTTGCAAGGGATTTGGCAGGAAATATGACATTGTGGTGTGCTTCATCATTATTGGATGGAGGTGGCTCATAGCCATCACTGTCATGTTCTGCTTCGTCAGGCTCTCCTGTTGGTGATTCATAGTCAGCCTCATCTTCCTTTTCCTGGTCATCATCAGGGCTTTCATAGTCATCATCTTCATCCTGACAAATGTATATAAAAGATCTATATTATTACCTCCATGAAAAGCCACAAGGAAATTGCACTGAGATACTTTTCACCCAAGAGGATGTCAAGTTTTTAAAACCATTTTGAATGTCTTTGTTTTAGATAGCAGACAAATTAAGGCAGCAGCAAACAATTCAGTGCTTCCTAAAAGAACACTGGAGCATCAGTTATTGTCTGTTGATACTCATTCTTACTTAATAGTATGTATTCTACAACCTGGAACTCCACTTGAAAAACACTTCAGAAAAAAATGAGGTCTATGATACAGGTCTTGCTCCTCTCCTCTGCCCAGACCTAGCAAGATCACAGTGAAAACATAGTAGTGGTCACTGCACACATCTTCTGTGCAATCTACCCTGACTTACAAAAAAATGATTATTTAAATTTTCGCTGATATCTAGGCTGAAATTTCCAGACTAGCTCACATCAGCCTAGCCCAGATGCATTACAGGTGTTTAGTTTTATCTCTCATGTTCCTTAAATAACAGTAAATCTCCTGTTTTCAAAAAAAAACAAACAAACCAAAAAAAAAAAAACATTGGCAGTGGTTTATGAGCAGTCTTCGTAGACATGGACTGTAGATCAGTCAGCTTACTAATTTTGCTTGCTGGTTTGTATATCCTTCATCTAAAGACACTTACCAAAGCATTTTCTATGCTGAATGGCAAAAAGTATTCTTGCAGTCAGATGGCTGCAAAAAATTGGATTTTTCAAAAAGCAAACTTTGTAGAGAACAAAATGTCAAGATTTTGCTATTGAATAATACAGCAACCTTTCCTTTACTAGCCACCTCTTTTAAGAGCTTGAAATAGGAATATAAACTGCAGCTAAGGTTTTATGGGGAGCTGCTCATAGTCTGTGAGCTTTTACTTGAATGACTGGTACAAGTCTGCTGTTCTGAAGCTCTGCCTTATATTACTGGTCAAAGGCCCTTTTCTCAGTCAAGAAATTTGCATGCAGCTATTCCAATCATTCCTTTTCTTGCTTCCCTTCTTCCTTAGGATAACGCCAGCCTGCCATTATCCACTCCATCTGTGCTGCCTGAAGTAGGTAATGCAAGAAATTATAGAACAGGGAATTTGTCGAACCAGTAGGTTTTGTTAGTCTGATACTCACAAATGAAGACCAGCCACCATCTTCTTGACCGTATCCTGCATAACGAAGTATAACCACAGATTTCTTAGCATGTACAATTTTAAAATATCAAGACGTAACTTGACAAAAAGGACACAACAGAAACCACATCCATTCTGAACGTATTATAACATTATGTCACAGGAACAAGGTAGACATTTTAAAGGCAGGCAGACATACGTGTGTAACTCATGTATCATGAAAGATACTACGGATAACATTCTTACTCAAAACTAAGAGTATAGTTTTCCTTGTATGAGATGATATATGTGCTTTCACCTCAAGTTTGTAGAACTCTTCTTGTTGTAAACATTCTTTGAAGTAGAATGCTTTCAAAAAGAGCATAAACTTCTTATCTCTTTAATACCATGATAGCTTTCATATCAAAAGTTGTGTGTTTGTGTTTTTTTTTTTTTAATTTCAGTAGGACTAGGGAGCATGGTATCTTGCAGAAGTATTCAGTGCTTTTGGCCTATAAGAAAATAATTAAAATGAAAATTCAGAGCATGGCAGACATCTGAAAGCTTGCTCCTTTTCTGTAGGATGATGCTACAAGTCGGGGCAGGGGACAGAGTAGTTGGAACAAATGTATATATAAACACTGATGCTATGTATTGGGTTACAGAAAGGCAATTTGTGAATGTTCATCTAAATTTCTCTTCTCTCCGCTTTCATCAGCACCTTTTCTCTTAAAAATATTTTCTTAGTTGTTCTACAATTACTATCGTTGTTGGTAGAGTGCACCAACAATTTTCTGCTTCTTCATGCTCTCTTTTCCTTTTTTGTTTTGTATTGGTTCATTTCACTTACTCTGCTCTGCAAGGATTAACTTAGTATTTCAATATTTTATACAATATTTGTAGACAGAGACTACCCGTTATCACACTTACCTGGATTTTCAGGACACTTTTGTGTTTGGCCCCTATAACAAAGATGAGAAAAAATAAGTTCTTTCCGATTGCAATTCTTAAATGTTTTAAGTATACTGAAATCTATTCTAATAAAGCTAATGGTTAGGTTTAACAGTAAAATTAAATTTAGATATGTGAGTTTAACTGTGCACAAAATGCCTGTTTCACACACAGGATCCTAGTGTTGGCTAAACTGTCTTGAAAAAGTTTCAAGTCAGTGAGGTGGAGTGTTTGGAAACAAGTGGACTCAGTAAATAAATTTACTAGGGGCACCAGTCCTTGAAATGGAAAATTATATAATTCCACTGGAGCTGCTGAAAGTCAAGTTCATAAATGTTTGTAGCACTGATAAATATTTTTATGGTTTTCAATTCAAGTTTTAAACTCTAGCTAATGCAAAGGTACAAAATCATGCCATCAGATGATTGAAAACCATGTCACGTAGACCAGACCAGACTTAGGTTTTTGTGATATACGAATAGAAATTCTTTTTTTCTCATGACTCCTCCACCCAAAGAATCAACATCATTGCATTTTTTTGCTCTTTTCCTATTGCCAGAATATCATATTCAGTAAGTCATAAAGCATTTTACAGTACAATGATATATGAGTCTTTCAAACATGTTAATGATGACTCATTAATGTAATGATATGTGCCCAAGCTTTATGGAATTCCTAAAGATGGATTTACTCAGACGTAAAATTATATTAAATGTATATGTTATTTGGTTTCAGACGTTGCAGAAGTATCTACGCTGTTCATGAGCTCAGGCTTTGCTAATTTTAACAAATAACATTAACAAAACTTAGTTTTATTTTGCTACTTTCCAGGTGGTCCCTCCAACACACAGGTGTTATTGATCAAACAGAAAACAGTACAGAAAAGATAGAGCTGAAAACTTTGAAAAAGAAAGTCCTATGACTTTTCACTTACCATTTTGGAAAGAAAGACATCCTTCCTTCATTTCTGTTTATATCTTGACTTAATTTACTTATAATTCTGTTTAAAAGAGACACAAAAACGGTGTGTTGTTTTTTTAAAAAAATCATTGAAACTTGTCAGTCACTTTCTTAGCTGTTTTCCTCCCATTTCCCCTTATTTTTTACAAAAATGAAAGCTTTTAATTCCTAAGTATTATTTTGTATGTGGTAAGAATACTTAACTTCTCTTCTTATTGCAAAGTTGTGCTATAGCACATCCACCTAAAAGCTGAACTTTTTTTACAGAGAAAAAAAAAAAAAAAAAAAAAACATATTGTTGGGTCAAATTTAAAAATCAACATTAAACTCAGCAAGCCATAGAAACATTGGGTGTGGTAGACATCACACACTAGAACACTGCTTTAAATAGTAGTGATTGCATTTGTATTATTTTGCTTGGAAAAAGCAGATAATGTTTGAGGAAACAGCTTCTTCCAAGCCTATGGTTGCAGAAGCAGAAATAAAATGCAGTTTTGTGACTATTCTTTTCGTCTCCCTCCCTGCACAGCCAGGATGTACCTGATAAGGAATCCCTCCAGGAAAGGAGGTGAAAAGGCTGATTCAGTTTCATATTTTAACACATTTGCAGGGCAAGGCAGAAATATTTATGAAGCGTATAAAGGGTACAGCTTTTTGTCTAGAGAGATTTTTCCAGGTTGATGTGTTTGTGTGAAACTCATGCACAGTTTGTGTACAGCAGTAGGGTGAATAACAACCAGTGAAATACAGTCTTCAAAGATGTTTTGGTCAGGAACATACATTTATACTCCTCTTATTGCTGGCATCAATCCCTTCACTTGTGAGCGAAGGTTTTTATACTCACTGAGTCCCTGAGAACAACTCAGGGGTCACAGGATTCTGTCATTAATGAGAAACAGAAGTAAGGCCACTGATAGCAACACAACTCTGCTCTGTTAGTAATGAAGTTTGCCTTGCCAATTACTTTGTTTCAAAGAAAGTGTTTATTTCAAAGAAAGCTTACGATGAGTCATAGTCTGATTCTTAATTCTCATTATTTCTTTTTTAGGAAAGTCCCACTCAGAAAGTCCTGTCACAGCCAAAGCAAAAGGGTTACACACATCTGGTTGAAAATACCCCATTTTATTTCTAGCTTTTATTCAAGTCTATCAGATTGTGAAAAAATCAGGAAACAAACATATCTGTTTATGTCAGATTCTACATTCTGTAAAACCATAGCGTTATTGTTTGCTAGTATAGATTATTTTTTTCTGTAGATCTTAGATCTTGTCAATCAAACTTTATATTAACATTATAAAATCGTTGTTTGTTTGCAACTGCCAGGCAGTTACCAGTCTATTTTGTTTTTCTTCTTGTTTCATATCTTGTTTTCTGCTACTTACCAACCTTGACCCCTACATTTTTCCAAATGAGCTCATTTGTGCACCTCTCATGTCTAACTGCTTTTCTGGGGTGGGGCTTAAGGAAGACAAGCTTTCAACCACTCTAATGTTTTTTTTTAAAGGCCAACAAAAACATACTATTCTTTTAAACCTCAACCATGAGAAAAGTCTTTCTTTGATTTTGAATATCTGCTCTCTTGCCCTTGCTGCTTTCCTGATATGCACCTTACTGAAATTCAGGTTGTGGAAAGTGCTGTGAAAGCAGATCAACCTGCCAACAAGTATCAGGTAACAAGCAATTTCCAATAATTATGACCATACTGTCTGAAAACGATAAAAATCAGCAATTCGATGCTAGGGTTGAGGACTCAAGGATAAGTATGAAAATAGAAAGGCAGAGGAATATTTTTTTGTTTTCTAAGGCAGTACTTCGCAGTTTTCTGATTTTAAACAAATTTTGTCTTTCTTGCTCCTTTTGAAATAAATACATGCACAAGTGATAACAATCTAAGTAAGAACAAATTGGTTATTAGTCTCATACCCAAACAAATTGGTTACCCAAACAAATTGTATAGAGGAATAAAATCGCCAAGTCCTATGCCAAGGCTCCTCTCTTTTCTTTTCTTTTTTTTCCTTTTTTTTTTTTTTTTTTTTTTTTCCCTATGAAATCCACACTCTTCTGCACAAGTAATCTCCTGCTGCTGCAGATGATAAGGAAGTTGCTATGTGAATAATAGATTCCAGGTGAAACATCAGGAAATGTTTTGGTGTGAACTGTGCACTATGTGGATGTCTGTTTTGTAGAGAAGTGGATTACAGAACTTGTGTGTGGCCAATTTGCTATTGTTGGAGAGGTTGAGGAAGGATCTTTCATAATACGGTGCTTAGTTTCTGCTAAAGAAGTAAAGACTGCAGGTTTTAGAACTGGTAGTTCTTTTAGCTCAGACTTCCACAGGTATGAATGAGACGTGAGTGTTTGAAAGCTTTCTGGGCTGAACCTGGGCTGGCTGCTATGAGGATTTACACCAACCAGATCTGAGGAAGAACTGAAAGGGAAAGTTGCTCGTTAAAATAATTTGCTACTTAAAGCACAGGTTGTAGTCTTCGATTCAAGTTTATTTAAAATGGTTTAAACCAATGTCTCAGAGAGGTTACTAGAAGAAAAGAAAGCAAAGTTTAGAATGGTAACTTTTTAAAAGCAGCTTTATTACAGAAGATACGTGCACTGAGCAGCTGAGTCTGTAGCCATGAGAGGAAGGAAGTACCAAAACCACATTGCTTTCTGAGTTGTGGGAGTGGATGATAAGACAGGATAAGGCAACAGTACTTGCAGAAAATGTTACTCAGACTTCTCTTTCTCTTTTTACCTCCTCCAAAGGGCACTTAGCTTAAAACTGGCAGGAAGTTTAAAAAATAAAATAAAATTGAAATTAAAAAGTACTCCAAAAATGGCTTTTGTTTGTATACTATAGATGTTGTTGCCATGAGCAGAATCCATCCTACCTGTATTAAGACACTGACTTAGGACAGATGAGACAGAAGGAGGGCAAAGTCCTCTGAGACCAGGAAGTTGCATATACTGAACACTCTCAGAGTATAGCTTGTGATTAAGTCGTTGTTTTGGCCTTTGAGTGAAGTGTGTTGGGCAGATACAGCACTATTATGTTGGCTTCAAAACAGACTGAGTGCCAGTTAACTTGTAAACCGTTCAACAGCCTTTAGCATCCCACCCGAGGGAGCATGTGCACAAACATTCACCTCTACTCAAGGTGTACCAGGTGTACCTTTTTAAAAGAGAAGGGTGTTGTGTAGATTTCTTAATGTTTTGGATTACAACTTTTACTCTCCTGAAAGCAGCGTAACCTTCAGACTGTGCCATATTTGTAGGCTCTGAATGTGTCTCATTCAGAACTCCACACTCAATGTTTGAACTGGCAGATGCAATTACATGCTTTAGTGCAGTGGTGCTCTTTTTTGTTACTGGACATTTCCACAAGTACTATAGGATATGTCATAAGCTTTCTGACCAAGGCTGAAAATCTCAGATCTCGGGTTCGTCATCAGCCTGCCACTGTGAATAGCCAAACGGACCAATAGCCTGCATGAATACCTTGACTTACTGAAAATTTGTAAGTGTTTTGGCTCAAGGTAGTAAACAATAAGAGTGGCAAAGATTAACTTCAGTGTATAGATCGTGGTTCAGGTATCGAACAACCACCAACATTACTTTGAGTGAGATCTTTGCTTTTCTTTGCTTATTTATTCTGGTCACATCAAGTAAGGCATGTTCTGTCTCTAAAATATCAGGCTAAAATATCAGGCAAGACTCACATTTGTTATCCAAAAGTATAAACTTCATGACCTTCTGTGACTGCCAGTAGTGATAATAAGCAATAAGAAAGTTCCATGTATCCCTTAAGTTGTATCTTGGCCTTTTGTTTCATTAGATTTATTATCAAAATGTTGATTACACACTCATAATTAGGTCTGAGTTTCACTTAGCGTCTGAGTTTCATTTATTGCTTAAGACAGCTAGTCAATGCCTGCTCCATGTGAAATATATCCCTTTCCTGTTTTACTAGTGTACCACTTAGTCTCAGGATGCAATGTGTTGTTTGTGAAGCTTTAAAATTAAGTTAAATGGGTCTTTCGTAAAATGTAGAAAGTACAAGAGTAGTATGAATGAGCTTGAGAAGAAACAACACTAGTTTTTAGGTTTTTCACATAGTTACAAAAATGCCAAGTGTTAATCATACTGTATATTTGAAGAAAACAGTTTGCAAATGAGCTGAGAAGCTAATAACCAAAGTAATTGTTAGGTTAACTGCTGTGCTATTTTTTGTTTAGGATGACAGCTACGTTCATGATAACTCAATCTCTAAAGCTAATGCTCATGTCATTATTATTTATTTCAGTTTCTCAGTGGGAAAATGGAGAGAAAAGTATGTTAGGTGTTCTTACCAGTAAGTTACTTGGCGCAGATTTTGCTGCTGCTTAAAGGTGTGTGGCAGCTTTGGAGATAATGGATGGACATATCCTGGGGCATAGATTTCCACTAAATCTGTTCTGTGGAGAACTGAAATAGGGAAAATCCTCTGTGTCTGGAACCTGTAGACTGGGTTCTACCGTGTGCAATCATGCACTATCAGGTCTTTAAGGATAGTTCATCAGTGCTATTGCGTATCTATGTAGATCACCTGAATAGGTGATCTACATAGGTCTTTTGATAGAATAGCAACTACTCCTAAAGTGTTATGATATGGCCTGTATTCATAGAATCATAGAATAGAATGATAGAATATCCTGAATTGGAAGGGACCCACAAGGATCATCAGGTCAACTCCTGGCTCCACACAGGTCTACCCAAAAATTCAGACCATGTGACTAAGTGCACAGTCCTAAGTGCTTCTCAAACTCGGACAGGCTTGGTGCTGTGGCTACGTCCCTGGGGAGCCTGTTCCAGTGTGTGACCACCCTCTCAGTGAAGAACCTCTTCCTGATATCCAGCCTGAACCTCCCCTGTTGCAGCTTGACACCATTCCCTTGGGACCTATCACTGGTCACTAAAGAGAACAGATAGATTGGTGCCTGCCCCTCTGCTCCTCCTCGTGAGGAAGCTGTAGGCCGCAGTGAGCTCTCCCCTCAGACTCCTCTTTTCCAGGCTGAACAAACCAAGTGGCCTCAGCCGCTCCTCATGCATCTTCCCCTCTACGCTTTCTTGAAAGATTTTTGTGTTTTTGTTTTGTTTGTTTGTTTGTTTTGGGTTACCGAGTGATTTACAGCTGGTATTCTGCATCTTAAAATAGAAAGGTATATATTCAAATAGAAATATTCTAGGGTTGGCATTTTCTACTGAGCTAGAGTTCAAGCACTACTTTCCTATTAACTTTTTTTTTCAATTAAAATAATTTGCATACAGAATATGTCTTATGATAGCCTTAAGGATGATGGTATAGTTTTGTACAAAGATTTACAAAATCGTGATTAAATACTGAGTGTAATAAAAAAAAAAAATCTTAAAACAGAGTTACTGTTATAAATAAGCAATTAGCTATAGAAAAGTTACCAGACAGCCTTTAATCTCTCTTGTACAATCTGCTCTGGAAGGGGCATGTAGAACACAGTAAGGTTTTCTTAAAATCAGTTCAAACCATTCTGGTACATCAGATACCTAAAAACTTTTAATCCCAATGTGATACTATCCAATGTGACTTTGGTTTAAATCATTTCAGGTATGATCAAGGTCACTTGGATGCTGAAATTGGCTACTTCCTATCTGAACATGTGGTTTCTGATTTGTTTATATTAATTCTTAAAACTGAACATCAAGTTAATAGAATGGTTAATTATTTAAAACAGAACAACAACAACAACAAAACATCACCCTCTTGTCATCACTGTTACAAATATTATCAATATACAGTGTCACTGTTTATTCTATTTCTTTGCATGAGATTTTTCAAATGTTTATGCAATTACAGTATCAAACTGATCATATGCGATCTTCATTATGGCTCCAGCTCATCAAGCTACTTGAAGCAGACACCTGAAGATCAGCATGTGTCGAAGTGCTGCCTTTTGAACTGGAGCCTTAAACCGGTTCAAGAACCTCCCTTTACGCCCTCTTCCCTCTGTCCACTCAGAGCAATTCAATGACAACATAGAATTGGGAAGAACCGTGTGGCTTTATCCACCTCCCTCTCCTAAGGGAAAAGATAAACATAAAGTGATGAGTGAAGCTGAACTCTGCCTATGGTCCTAGGGACCTTGAGCCTGAGGTAGACCTTTGGGTCTACTGTGTAAGTGGGAGCAAAGGATAGATTTGCACATGAAATTAAAATATAGCATTAAGCAAAGTTAATTTTCTGAACTTCAACAGTGTTCAAAGAGTGACAGCATTATTAATGTATATATTCTAAATGGGAGTGAAAACTCATTTATCAGATAAGTCACAAATGAGATAATAGTTTCAGATTTGCATGTTCTGTTTTGTTTTGCTTTGTTTTGTTTTTAAGGCCCAGATACTGCAAGGAACGAAGGGCATTTAGGTTTCCAGTCGCATAAAGCTCTGTTTGGCATAATTGAACACATCATTCAAATGTGAGGACAGCTCTAAGTTTTGATCCTGTCAAATAGTGCCTGACAAAATCAGTCTTCAGTTTTAATTTTCCATCCTCCACAAGATTTAATGGTCCAATACACTTAGACAGACACGTGGAATAGTTTCCTTATCCAGGCCAGTCAAGATCACTTTGTGTCCAAGTCTTCAGTATCTCTGACAGACATACGAAAAGCTTGGTGATGAACACAGATGAGAATGGGAATCATTACTACAGTAAATGGACTGTGGAGTTGGTTAAGATCCCTCAAAAAATCCATGTGTGACCTATACAGGAGCAGTGAATCCCATGCGGACTTACTGTCCATTAAAATTTTCTCCCTGCAAAACAATAGCCAAAATAAAATCCGGCTAAACCACCATAGTTGTCTGGATGCATCACATACACATATATGTGGCCTGTAAATATATATACATACATATATATATTTAGCAGAGTTTTCAACAAAGAGTTCAGGCCTTTTAATGGAGAGTTCTAAAGATTTTATGAAGTATTTTAATTTTCAAAATAATATTTACATTCTTTTTGGTATTTAAGAATAAGACACAAGCCTGTAACATGACTGCTGACGATTAACCTTTAAAATAACAATTCTTTAAATAATAAGAGAAAATAGTGGAGGATTTTATTAGTTTCTGAAAGTGGCCCATCATACTTTGCTTGTAATGACAATTGTTATCTACCTAGACACTGAAAGATTCCTTTAAATGTCACAGAATCATCCACAAGTAATGGCACAGTTACATTCAAAATTTCATCAGTAGAGTTGTTCACATGTATGTATTTAGTAAAACCACATACTCAGCTCAGGAGGTCTGCATCAATGTGTGCTGTGGTTTGCAAACCTTTTACAGTTGCAAGTGCTGGGTTGTATTCTCAGTACATGTAGGTCAGCATAACACTGGTAAAGTTACCGGAGATTGATCTTTCTTTTATACGTGCTGTTTATTTATTCCACTGGCCCATGCTGTAAGTTCAATACTTGCAATCTATATTGAGATGTTTTTGCAGCACATGCTCGGATTTCAGCACTACCATTAAGTTGATCAGGTTCTAGAATTAAAATATGCTCATGTGCATTTCAGGTTGTGTAGAAACTTTTCCTACTAGATGATTTTTCCATTATGGTATAAAAGTAAGGAGTGAATGATTTCTAGAAGTCAATAGGAAGCACTTTCCATTTTGGTGAGAATAAGGAGTAATTAAATGAATTAAAAGAATTAACCAGATCTTCTACCCATCAATTTTATTCTGATTTGTTTGTTTCGTTTAAATGACAACCATTTGTCATTCCACCAGTGTGGAAAAAGCTGAGAACAAGTGTATTCAGATTTACTAATTTACTTATTCATTCAGTTTTTCAGGTTGTGAACTGAGCTTCACTGCTCTTCTAAAGCTCTTGATTTCAGGTTCTAGTTGAGAAACCCAAGAGATCTGACTAGAAGAGGCCATTGGCTTTTCTGCTAGAGTGTTACATAGTATGAGGACTGTGAAAATAGAATTTGTGGAGCACTTTTAATATATCAGTAATTAGAAGAGGAGATACGAGCAACTCCATGTTATTAAAATTTAACTATTCACCCATTACATTGAAATATCTCAAGTCTTTGTAAGACATTGCATTGACCATTTTAGACTTATGAATTTGAAAGGAAATGAATTTGAAAGTTGTCAAAATTAGAAATTAGAACAAGGAGAACACAAGGAAAATCTGCCAAAGGACTGTGAAAGAAGGTAAAATTATCAGGGAATTATAAGCAATTTGTTTTACTGTATATTGGTGGGAGTTTTCCCACAGACAATTTGGTTTAACTCTGTTCCCTCAGTCTCACCAGCCATAGTTAAATATTGCTATAAGTTGACAGATCAAAAATGCCCAAATATCTGGGCATCTTTTTTATAACATCAGGACTCTCTTACTGGCACATCATACCCCACTAGTCCCTATTATCAGGAAATTTATTCTGTGAAAACATAGATACGATCTTAAGAAACACATCATGTTGGAGGCTTTCAAGTTCAAGTCCTTGCATATCTGATCTGAACAGAGGTAACTTTTTGCTGTCAGATCTGGCAACCAGCTTAACTGTCAGCACATGAATGTGACAGACCACACTGGTTTTCATTTTTTTTCAGTATTTTTAGCTTCACCAAAACATTTTACCCAAGCTGTCATGCGTCAGGAAAAAAGTGAAGTAGACTGTGTCTCCCCTAGCAAGATTAAAATATGCAGAGAGGGGAGGCAGTCTGGGAAATGAGCAAAGCACAAAGAGCCATTTTGGAATGACTTGAGTTTCTTCTCTCTTTGTTTAGAAGACCATGAAGAGCTCCATGTTAGGAAGAGCTCATTGTTAGGAACTTTCTAACTTCCAGATTAAATACGTGCTTGAGAACTCACAGCAAAATAATGTCCTTCATCCATCATGAAATACTAAAAGTGAGTATCTCTGTTACTTGGTAATGACTTAGCAGGAATATTGTTCTTTAGTAATGTCTATGAAATTATGAAAGCTATTGAGATGAGTTCAAAACTTTTTCAAGGCCTAATTCACAGGAGCAAAGGAAAACTATATAACACTAAATTAAATGTTCCAGTTTGATTTATCTTTAATGTGTACCTAAATGGAAAAGCACATTATGAAAAATACTTTAAGTCCTCAGATCTTGTGTACATATCTGACTTTTTTATTTTTCTTTAAGTGTCAACAGTTAAGCAGTGAACAGTTAAATCATACTTTCAAGGTAATACTCAAAAAAAAAAAAAAAAGTTTCTGTGTAACTGCTATCATAAAAATTCATGGTTGAGTTCTTCTGAACATCCCACAGACAATCTTTTTATATTGTTTCATCGTGCTTGAGCTATCATGACAACACTCCTTTATTTTTATGTTGGAACATTCTTCTTTTTGTCCTAGTACAGTATATTTACAAGGCTCTAACTAATCACTTCAAATCATTTTCCTGATGTTTGCTATGAGTCTCACTGCACATCAGTTAAGATGGTTTTTAATGTTAAATGGTATCGTTTTACTTACGGCACTCTGAGTTTGGGAAATTTCTGAATATCATTTTCAGACATGTTCTGCAAAGGAAACATATGGTATATATCACAAACTTGTCCACAGAACACCCTGTGACTTAGAGAAGCTAGCATATTAAAAATGTGGCATGAATTTTCAACTGATACATAAATAAAGTACATAGAAAAGTAATGCAAGATAACAGTCTACCAACCCAACAGCTCGCTATTAAGTAAAGTTTAAATAAGAGAAGTGAATTCATTTTAATCAAAAATCCGTGCTATATTTTTTCTTAGTTTTGTTGGATGTTGATTTTTATTTTATGTTATATCGAACTAGACAGGAGTTTAATAAACACGACGTGTATTTGTTTGCGCACAAATGACTTCAACAAACTAATTCATCACATGTCTGTTAAGAAGTGTTTCTGTATCTAGAATGTTTTAAAGGTAGCTGGAAAAAAAGAGATTCCTAATGAGAAGTAATATCTTAAAACAGGGCTTACCAGATGAGCTATTCTTTTAGGGATCAGTCTCAAATTAACGGGACTGTGCAAAGTTAAAAACCAAGTAATTTGCTTTTCTGATTTCAGTTCTGATCCAGTCCTTTATGGGTGTTCAATGGTAACACTGACTCACAGACCAGGTTAAAATCCATCCTTGCTTTGCTTCTCACAAGAGCTGGAACTAAAACATTCCTCAGCACAGCACATTTCAAAGGCTTATTAAAACACTTGTAGTTTGAAAGCAACGTGCAAGTAAACTGTCCTTTCGAAAGAACAGTTCCTGGTAGGGAAGACAGACTCCTAACTTAGATCCTGATTTTAGGCTCTTTTGCTTCACTTCTTTTTAGTATAGCCAAAATATGTCAAAATAATACAGAAAAATTTAAGTGACTTCATAAGCTAGACATTGAATTTCTTCATGTCTGCATGGTAAAATCAGACAAAATTGTCCATGATTGCAAAATTTGAGGGTAAAACTCTACATTTTGAAATTGAGCATAATTTGCTAGAGTAGATGAGAACTTTGAGCTATGAACCCATCTGTAACATCACAGTGTATGTAAAGTCACATGCTGTAGTGGAGATAAAATCACAGCATGGTGGAGATGTAGCTGGAGGACTGCCTGGAATTAAGAGCAGCCTTAACAGCCTAACAAAGCTCACATACTTTTTACTTCTTAACAAGTCTTTCTAAAAGCTGTGGGGTGGTGGAGGGGATTCGCCCTTCTTCCATAATGAAGCAAGTAGATTGCAGGTTACTCCTGACCTGAACTGAGATGTGCCAAGTTCTGACAGTTTTACCGATGCTCCTGCAGAGAGAGTTGGTCCCTCTCTTCTCTCATCACGTTGTGCCACTCCAAGTGTAGGACAGATCAGTACGCTATGAAAATTTTTGAGGAAGTGTTTTGCTTAATGAATGAAAAGCTTTGCAAACCCTCTTCGGAACATGGATGATAGACTGCTTCTTTCTGTCTTTCTTACTGCTGGCAATAAGTAGTTTCTAATTACACATTGGTTTACAATGCTATCTGCACTTTACAGGACACAACAAATCCTACCTGTGCTTTCCAGAGCTATTTTGCCTCTGGGTGTATTCACAGGAGTAAAACACAGCAAAAATGTACTCCTAACTAAATTACTAAAGCATCTTCATTTTTCTAAAGACTTTTTAAGTTTCTCTCTGGAACTCTATTCTGGCAATAAACCTGACAAATGTTGTGGGGTAAAAATCTCATAAAGGGCCAAGCTGCCCTTTTAAATCTTAGAGAATTTTATTAAAGTGAGTTATGTGGAATCCCTGTGGTTTTATTCCTACTACATCTCAACTGGAATTTTCTTGTGGTAACCAGTAGATACTTAATAGAAAAGCACCCCTTGAATCTACAAGGAGTTTCTGAAGAAATGCAGCACTCAGAGCTATTTATTTACAGGAGCACCTTGGAAATAATTCATAATTACAAAAAGTACTTTAGGAAGTGCACAATTATTGTTCTTGTTATTTTCAACTCAAACTTCCAGTATTTCAGAATGTTCCTGGAGTAAGAACTCCCTCTCCAGTGCTTGAGCTAAGGAGAATCTCTTAGGGGTTGGTAGAATAAATCCTTTGCCATACATCTGAATAATTCTGACTCCACCCGGTAGGAGGGAGGTGTAATATCCTGTTCCTGCAAGAGGTGTTTGACATTTTTATGTTGTAGTTCAATGCAGTGTCAGAAAGTTTGATACATTAGTACAAGAAAATAAAAAAAAAAAAACAAACAAGAAGGTTTTAAAATAAATCTGCATTGATTTTTTCACTATGACTAATAATACAGGTGATCAAAATGCTTACCTTTGGGAAAAATAGAATAAGCAATATTTGGAAATAAAATAAAATAGAAATGAAGGAATGATAAAAAGCTGTTATACATCTTCATGGATCTGTATTTAAGACCTGAAAAACAGCAGCTATGTAAATGGGAGTTGTCAGCTTTTCTGAAGTTAGGTCAAGTCATTGGTACAGCCTGGACCAATTCTGATATAGACCCAGTGGGACTTTGCTTATTAGTTTTGATGCTCTTATAGTTCATTGATTACGCATATTGATGCAGGAAAAAAAAAGAAGAAAAAAAAATCTTAACTATAGAGTCCGCATCTTCTTTAGTAGGAAAGGACAGTTAATAAATGTGAGTTTTCTGTAGTTAGTATTTGAAAGCAAGCATTTCCTATAAAGGAAGACATGAATTCTAGACAAGATTTTGGCTTTATAACTTTCTTGTCTGTTTAAAATACGCTAAAATACTTGCATATTAAACAACATATTTAGGTTCCCAGCGTTCCATATTTAATGAAAAATGTCTGGCTGATTTTACCAAAGGTGTCTGCTTCTCATATTTATACCTAAGCAAGCTAGTTGTCATTGCAAAGTAAGGAGGAGTCCCAACAATCATTTTATTCAAGGAATTTTACAACTCTACTTACCAAAAACCTTTGTCCAGTTATGTTGTGCTTTCTCACAACTTTCTCACAGTCCTTATACTTTAACTGTCAATAAAAAGAAGATGATTATTGCACCCTTAATTATAGGAATGGATTAAGGTATTTAGACATACAGCTAGCTTTGAGTAGATGCTTCAAGTTACCCTTTTGTATGCTACAGCCTATTATGTCTTGTCTGTCCTAGGAATCCCAGTAGCTAACATTATTCCTTTTACTCTTTATCAGTATAAAGCCATTAAAAAAATATGCAGCTCATGACCCTGCTTAGATTTTATTTATTTATTTTTTTTTTTCCAAAACCCTGTACTGTATAAATGGCTCATTTTCTTCTGTAGCCACGGTGTTGTTTTTTTTTGTTGTTGTTGTTGTTTGTTTGTTTTTTCCAGACAAGGACCTTCAGTGGACTTGAGTATTTTCATCCCTTTAGGAACAGGAACACTCAGTTCCTCACATTGAAAAGCCACCTTGCAGTTTCCTGCTCCAAAGAAATATTTGGAAAATGGATAACTGTGGTACTGGCTAGAAAAACCTGTTGTGAAAAACACCAAAGCCTTACTATCTTGGAATCCCCCAGGATATTACAAATTTGAACATATTTGCTTTTGCTCAAAAAAAAAAAAAAAAAAAAAAAAAAGTCTTCAGAAATTTTTTGAAGTTTTCTTTCTTTACTGTTCCTTTCCTAATCTGAATGCATGGTTTACATTAACATCAGCTCTAAGTTAACACATCTAGAATCATAAATTAGATGTTATTACCATTAAGGATGAAAAATTATTATTTGACAGAAACTGTGGTGTTCATACCAGGAATACATCATAGTATTGATACGTAAATCACTGACTTGTGCTGGCTAGCTTTTGCTAACACAGACATGTAAGCTGACAATGAATTGACTAAAATCTTACCATTGCCCTGTGTCACGGCCAGTCCCTTCGGGTGAGAGAAATTTGAATGTGATTGTCACCTTCAAAAAACATCCCTCAATTATCTCAGATTAATTAGGAAAAAAATGCTTATTCCTCTTGGACTTGAACTTGGACTTTAACACAAGGCTGCAAACCAAATATATTTGGATGAAAATAAAGCATTCCTAACATTGGATCCTTCCATTATATGTGTGAGGGAAGTTGTCTGGGTTAATTTCAGGAGAAGGATCTGGTCACTTAGAGCAGTGGCCCAGAGCTGGCTGACACCACTGCCTGACACAGACTTGCTAAGACAATTTTAAGCAGCTTTTCTTTGCCCTGACTCACCTCTCCAAAAGCAGAATGCCAACATTATCTCTGTTATCTCTGTCCTGGAGGTGGGGGGACGACACACACAGGACCGGATCAGTAGAGGGGAGGCACTCAGAAATTATCAGCTCTTTCAGGAAGCCATTTCCCTTGTGAGTCTCTTGGAAATGGTGTCCCAAACCACCATGCACTAGTGTCATAATCTTTTTCTTAGTTGTCTGAAGCTGACTATTGATAATGATCGCATCTTGTCATCTCCGATTCTTTGTTTCACTTCACTGTGCCACCAAACCCTGCACCCTAGCAGTAGAGGTTTGCAGGTAGTTGGCAGTTTCACTTCTCTGGAGACTTTGTAGACATGGACTTTGCTTTTGATCTGCTCATCTTTTTTAGCTAGTTTTGCATTCTAGTTTCAAACTTGCCTCAACTCCTCAAAAAAAAAAAATAATTAAAAAAAAAAAAAATCCATGAATTTTCCATGATTTCAAAACCAAGCCCAAAACTGCTCCAGCTTTTTACAAGACTGGTCTGACAGCACACTTGAAAATGAACCAGGTATGCTTGTATGGCTTGAAAATGTTCATAGGGTTGAATATTTTCAAGCAATGTTTCTCACTGCTTGAAATTTTTCCATTTGGTCAATCTGAATGTTAGATTATCTCAGGTAAACTGAAAAATGAGGAATTTGCAGAGAACACATAGAAAAGAAATTTCATTAAAAATGACTCAGGTACACATTCTTGGGCAATTATAAATGTGTCAGCACTGCTGTGCAGAGGTTATACATCAGCAGGGAATTGCTGTACCGCCTTGCAAACTATTTCGTCAGTGAGGAAAATTCTCCACATTGTAAAATGAAGCTTATAGATGGTCACCGGTGAAAGAGATGTCAAAATAAACAGTAGTTCCTGGCTAGTCACACAAAATAACTTTGGAAAAAGCAATAGTGACAGGATGAAAGGGAAGGCTAATAATCTTGAGCCAAGAGCTTTGTCCAGGAAGTTTTAGAGCAGAAAAGGCAAAAGGTTTTCCAAATGAGCCTAAAAAACTTAGGAGCACATTTATCTACTACTGTTAAATTCCTGGATGGGTTCTCATGGATGCCAGGATCAGGAAAGACATTCAGAAGATCATTTGAAAACCATGAACAAATAGAAAAAAAAAAAAAAATCTTGTTTCTGAAAATCAGTGAAGACAACCTAGGAAGCTTGTAGTTTTTACACAATAATGTTTTTCACTGCTCTTAGTAGATTTTATATCAGCAGTTGTTGTAGTAAATTGTATGTTATAACTGAAAAGCCACCATTTTCTCTTATACCCAATTTAAAATATACTTTCAAGATTCATCTGCAAGTTTCACCCACTCAGCTTCTTAACTGTCAGTGGTTTTGCTTTTATTTTTGCATCAAACTTTGCCCAACATAAGCTGTGTTAAGTCTGATCAAACATTGTCACAGTAGTTTGTTCCCCCGTTATACAAAGATGAAACACAGTTAAACTTACTGTCTTAAAATATTCTGCTAATTCATCTGGGTTCCACATAGCCACCTCTGAACGGTAGGGAATGTTTCGCGAATCCATGGTAAGTTTGCTCCTCCAGGCAGTTAGAGAATGCTCATGCCAGTGCTGTTGATGAAGCAGCCATATATTCCGTGTGGGTGACCACCTCCAGCAAGCCAAGTCCTTGCCTAATATCCAGCTCTTTCCAAGTTCTGTTATTAATTTTTTTAATTATTTTTTTCAGAACAACGTTGTTAGCACATCCAAGAGAGATACTGCTTCCTCTAGTACAAAATGGTCTCTTCTCAGAAAAGTTGTCAGCTAGACAGCCTTACCACTTCCTTTGTCTGAATATAAATAAGTAAATAAGGAAGCGCAGCAACACGTTGAAAATGCTCTGCCTCCTACATATAAGTAAGCTCCTACAGACCCTATTTGCTTGTAATTGCATGCATAAATATTTGCATATTTACACACCTTATACAGTATAAAAATATTGGCAAAATAGCTGCACAGATCATCACTACTTCTCTGCAAGCCCAGCTCTGGCAAGACCCCCAAAACAAGGAAATGTTCACTTCTTCAATGTATCTGAGTGCCTGAAGTGTTGCGTTGGCTTTCTCTGATTTGTACAACCATAAAAGATTATTGTTGGAGTTGAACATGAATTGGGAGTGGAATTAGAGTCAGCATTTTTCAGTCCCTCAAATTTGGGATGATTATTTCTCATTGAAACTAAAGATTGGACAAAATTAAATGAAAAATTATTATATTGTTGTCATTTCTCCCTCCAGCTCTGTTTTTCAGCTACCTCTAATGAGCACTATGTGTCTGAAAAAGAATCCACATAACCGTAATATCACCAGAGGGACATTATATACACTGCATGTGTAGCCAATTCATGTATCATCTATTCAGTGAGTTGGTGAGACTTCCCTTAGCAATTCCCAGTGTACCTGTTTCTTGAGGTGGTACTTTTTTGTTGTTTGTTACACCTCAAGAAACAGGTACACTGGGAATAAAAAAAAAAAATATAACCAGCCTGCCTGTCCATTCTCCCTTTACTTGATATGGAGCTTCCTACCAACGTTGTGCTGATGTGAATGCTTGGGTTCACTATTCACAGCTGCTCCAGCAGACTGGACAGAAGATGGTATTTAGTGAACTTTCTGTATTGGAAAGAATCTGTTTATAGTTGTGAAGTTCAGAAGCACTGGAAAGGGAAATTTCTGTCTTTCTAATGAAATTATTACTCCTGCTATTTCTAGTCCTTCTAATATTGCGTCCAAAATTTGCAAGTCCATTACATACAGCTTCAAGTCTCTACAGAATACTAAGTGGTTTTTTTCTTTTGAAATTCATAGTCTGCTTTAAAGTAGCTTACTTTTTTCAGGACAATTATTTTGGGAAATTATGGCAGCAAGTTATTTAAAACTCTCCACAAGTAAACCAGTGCAACCGCTGTTCTAAAAGGTGTAGTATTTATCAAATACATGATATAGCTGTGTTTTGTTGATTCTTACTTTAGTAACTGACCTGTATAAATCATCGGAGGCATACACATGCATTATCACAGAAATATCATCATTGCTTCATTTTAAATCTAGATCTGGGGAAAAAATAGGACTAAATTGACATGTGACAGAAGATCTGCTAGCGAAAAGTAGTTTTGATGGTGTATCTTCAGCAGTAATAAAGGTAATATTAAATAGTGTACATCTCAGACTCCGTATCACACACCATGTCTTTTAACAGAGAAACAAGTTTCTTTTACTGCAGAGACACGAAGAAGACGGTGCTATAATTTCTAACTGTTTGTTCTATTACTGCTTTTTCTTATCTTACATGTGGTTCTGGAATCCAACTTCCATCCCAAATCCAGCATAATAGCTAGTGTAAATTATGTTATTCCTTATTTGTACTATTATAAAACTAATTAGCCCAGTCAAAATTTATTTCATGTTGTTGAAGAAACACAGCATCATTTATTCTGATGCTGAGAGAAGAGAAAATCAGTTGTCTTTAAGGTCAAACTCCTAGTTTAGGGAGCCACATCTCATCATTGTTATTTGCTCGGATCCCTTGTATGTCAGTGTAAGTACACAAATGCATGCATATTTCATGCATTTTGCAAAACCCAGCTGTACACGTAACTGAGCTTTCTCTTTGTCTAGAACTTCTTTTTTGTAATTTGATAAAAACATAGGATGTGGTGGCCATGTCAGGCTTGCTGAGGAAACATAACTTTGAATTTTCTGCATTTGAATTTTCAGATATATTGCTGTAGATTACTGTAAAAATTTTAAATTGTATTTTCAACTTAAGTATGTATTTGAACATTTTGATGTAAAACGTTACCCAACTCCCAAATAAGTATGGGTAAGTCATGGCCCCCCT
>CM021777.1:5402274-5437742 GCA_011076525.1 Nettapus auritus
ATGATGTGTGCATTAATAACAGCCCCAGCCCCAGCCTTTCCAAATTACCAAACCCCAGCTCTTCTGTAGGAGTGGAACGATGAGCCTTTCTCCCCACCTAGTGGTTACATCTCAGCCCAACACAAAGCACGAGGAACTAGTGACTGCAGTTCTCAAGCGCAGGAACGAATGGCACAGTGAGCTGCTGACACTGCACAAATGTGAGGTTTGGGTTATAAATACGACACCTCAGTGGGGATGGCAGTCGAGGGGGGTACTAACCCACCTGCGTGCATCGAAAGTGTAAGGTTTGAATAAAACTATGTCTGAGATTGCCAGTGAACTGGGTTAATTTGAGTAGGTGGAAATTTGCATTCAGGCGATTCAGGAATGCCTGAAATCCTAAAACACAGCCACTAGAGTGCAGCTAAACTCTATTCAGAAAACAGAAAGATGCATACAAATGCATGCTAAGGTGCTGGTAGGGAAAATAAGTAAATAAATAAATAAAAATAAAAAAAGTAATTTGAGATATTGCAGCAATAATACTGTGCTTTGTTTCATTATGTTTTGTTTTTCCAGGTAAATATTGTGTTCCACTATGTTAGGGTCATAAGTGGCATAATGTATCTAATTTTTTCCCCCAAAATTGGAAACTAATGGAGAGGAGAACAACTGACAGACCTTAGGAAATATGTCTTGAAAAAAGATGGAAAAAAAAAAAAAAATCTTTTACTTAGTCTGGGAAAGGAAAGTTGGATAAAAGGGGAGGAAAAAGGGGCAAACATGGGGACTTTGGGCAACAGCAATCATCTGTCCTCAGGACGTTTGGTTGTGAAAGGTTCTGCTAACAAGAAAACCAGCTGCAAGCTTGAAAAGTAGGTGTTCTAGATGGAAGAGCTCTCCTGTGCAGTATTTGGAATGTACAATACAATTCATAAACTGCCCAACATCGCCAGCTGTGCTTAGACTCAGAAGAAAACTAAGTGGGTCAAAAAAATAACTGGAAATTAGTTTAGCAATGTGTCTTTTGTGTACAGATCTGTACCAGCAAACAAACAGGTTTTCTAATTGAAGATGCAGGTTTGACATTGACATTGGAGTTATTTGCCCACATGCCCTGGTATCCCCCTGAAGAGCTGAAGCAAAGTGGAAGGTGCTGTGCCATGAGCAGCAGTGTACAGATGTTGCAGAGGCCATCAGTGGAATGGCAAACAAGAAGTGTCCACCTCAGAAGCTACTCAGAATGGTGGAGAAAAAAAAAAAAAACTGAGTTCAGGACTAAGGTATGCCTTATAGGATGATAGTTTTGCCCACTACTGGGCTTACGCAATTGCTTACCATGACAAGGGTTTGTCTGTGGTGCTCACATTTGTCTGGGACCAGAAATCAGCATCCAGGGGTTATCCTTAGGTGGTGGCAAAGCCCGAGGTATTCCCATTCAGCCCTTCCCTTTCTTTTCTTTCCTTTCTTTCCTTTCCTTCTTTCTTTCTTTCTCTTTCTCATCTCTCTCTTCTTTTTGTTACATGTTTTTTTAAAAATTTAAAAAAACTTTTCTATGAAAGATGAATTAACAGTAAAAAAGTGATTTTATCAAAGATTTTTTTAATATATTTCAATTTACACAGTTATTCTAACAGCTAAATATATGCTGATTGACTCAGCCCATTTGGTATTTATATAAGGTAAACTATTGGCACCAATAGAGATTATTGGCTCCAGACAAGAAGTTGTTGTTTTCTTACCCTAAACAAAGCTAACTTTACAGAACATGCAGAGCATTACGGAACATACAGAACATTTCCACTGTTTTCAGCTCAGCTCAGCTCATTTCAGTATTGAATTCTGGCCATTGTACCCATCCCAAGAAAGGCCTGACAACCCAATTAAGAAGCAAAGAATTGCAATTAAATTCAAAGTCAAAATCTGAAGGGAGTGTTGCGATTGCAGAACATCCTGTCCATACAGACTCAAAACTGGATTCCAATCCTGGAATACGTAAAATCCTATAAATATTTAAGCAGCTCACTGAAGCAGTGCTTTTGCAATGCTGAAAAAAAGAAAAAAGATTCATGTGCTGATCTGCTGATATGTGTTTATTTCAGACTGTTATGGGAACATTTTGGTGAATCCTAAAAGTTTCCTGAGAGTTGATTTCATACCAGGTGATATCGTACTTGTGAGACCATTTTGATGAAAATGATGTTTCAGCTTCTTGGTTACATCTGCAATGCAGTGGGGCTATTCAGACATTCCTTCACCCCTGCAGTGTCCCTAGCAGACAGAGCAATAAGCTGGGACTCACATGAAATTTGCATCATTCTGATCTTTGCTGCACACATTTTTTCCTTATGAGGCTGAGAAGACACCATTCCATAGATGGTAGAACATTTCTTCCTCTACAGATTTCCTGAAGGCTTTTGAACCAGAAGTTTAGATGCATCTATACCAGCAGAGTCTGGAGGCACAGATGCCTAGGAGAAACAAAGAGCTGCTGCTAACCAATATAGTATTGTGTATAATTTTGGTTTCAGTGTTACTTCCGTTTTCAGCATTTAAATTCTTTTCTATGAGTGGCTCAGAATTTCCAAACAGCTGAATTCTTGAACACCCCATGCTTTTCAGCTTTTGAGTGTCACCTTATGTTCAAAATAAGGTATGTTCAAAATAAGAGATTTTTTTTTTCTCTGATGAATCATTTTGCGTGTATTCTAATCTGTACTCATGTATATGTTACTACGAATGGACTTAGAAGCTGGTCTTTTTAATCCTCTGGCTCATTATGAAGGAGAATCAGCACAGATCAAATGTAATTGTTTGGGGCAATCCTGCTCAGTTAGGTCTCTCATCCCAGATACAGGATAAAGAAACAGCAGTGTTTCTTTCGGATCTCACCTTGCTGCTTTTTGGTGCGAGGCAAATACATACGGTCACTGGGGTCAGGACTGTCCATTGCGCAGAGCAGTGTAGGGATGGGATTTGGGTTTGACTGAAACTTTGGGCTTCACTGAAACTTTGGCTACATTGAAGTAAAGCTCTAAGCCTCAGAAGGAAGACCCATGACTGCTGAACTTTCACACACACTTCAGGACAGCATTAGCTGGTGCTACAGCTGCAAGACGTGGTCCAGTCCCAGGCCTCTGGGTTCCGTGTTTGTGCTGCTGCTTTTGCTGGCATAAGCATTGTTGCGACCTCATGTGGAAGTAGGATCAAGGATTCGGTTGTGTCAGCTAATCTAACAAAAATAGTAATTAAATAGTTAGTTTCAGACTGTAGCTCTTCACGGATATGGCTTTGCAACTCATGCCTGCACAGAGTAGGAAGGGCAGCATAGCAGGAAAAATGTTTGGTGTGGGTCTTTGGGTTGTCTGGGCTGAAACTTTAGGCAACAATGCCAGTTCAAACTGTACATTAAATTACAACATAGTCAAAGCGTTATCATCCAGAAAAAGCTGAAAACTTCTTAATTTTAATTGTATAGTTAATTTCACTTTACTATCTTCATCTGGCTGATGGGGCATGCTCTATTTTTTTGTGTAGGGCTTAAAATTACAGAATTAAAAGCCTATTTTCCATAGAAAGTTGAGCACTCATTTAGGTGTTTTTTACTATTTCACTGTTAGCCTTTGTATAGTTTAACAGGTTGCAGAATTTAGACTTTAGTTTCAGGTAGTTTTATCATAAATGACATAAATATATGATCTGTGAAAGTGAAAAAAAGCTGAAAGCAGCTTTGTATAAGCCTTATACAAAAGGCTTAGCTCTACATTTCAACTGATTCTCACTTAAAGAAGTTCTGTCCTGGTATCATTTTAAAATGTTTATCTGCATCACACGTCCCTGTGTGTCAGAGCGCTGAGGGCACTGACAGGCAGTAACAAGCACTAATGGCCCCGACCAGCTTCACCTGGGGCCTCCACTCATGCCCTGCCCATGGCTGGGGACTGTTTTTAAGCTCAGCTCGGGAGTCTTTCAAGCTCTTTGTTACTGAAGCTTCTAAGGGGATACAAAGAGGCCTTTTTATATAAGGTACATTTTGCTTTTTAGGAAAATTTTGTTTTTGAGATTCAATTTTTGCTTTCTGTTCTGTATTGCATTGAGTCAGAGGCTTAATACAGTGCTTAAGTGGTGTTGATGAATGTGGGGATTGCTTTACTTATTTTCATTTAAAGACAAAGGGTGCTCTGTGCTCTTATATTGGTCACCAATTTACTGTAGGAGGGTCTTGAGTAGTAATGACTCTTCCCAATAGTGGTGGCTTCTAGAGGATTAATTCGAGGGTAGGTTCCCTGATGCTGTTATTAACTGTATGTGAGGCTACCAGGTGCTTGTTCTTCCTCAGAATTTGCTTTGACTTCACAGAATCACAGAATTGTAGGGGTTGGAAGGGACCTTAAGAGATCATCGGGTCCAAGCCCCCTGCCAAAGCAGGTTCCTCAGAGCAGGCCGCCCAGGTAGGCGTCCAGACGGGCCTTGAATATCTCCGGAGAAGGAGACTCCACAACCTCCCTGGGCAGCCTGTTCCAGTGCTCCGTCACCCTCACTGTGAAGTTGTTTTGCTTTTTAGTGCAGAACTTCCTGGGCTCCATTTTGTGGCCATTGCCCCTTGTCCTATCCCCACAAACCACTGAAAAGAGGTAGGCCAAGTCCCTATGTTTCCTACACTTAAAATATTTGTAAACATTGATAAGATCCCCTCTCAGTCTTCTTTTCTCAAGGCTGAATGAACAGACCCAGGTCTCTCAGCCTTTCCTTACAGGGATGATGCTCCAGGCCCCGTATCATCTTTGTGGCTGTCCTGGTTTCAGTTAGGACAGTTATTTTCCTCCTAGTAGCTGGTAGGGCCCTCTGCTGGACTGTTTCCATAAGCAAATTTAATGGTGTGGAGATGAATTCCTTTGGAGATAAGATAGGGTAAGAAGGTGAAGGGAAGATAGACGGAAGATAGCTAGGAAGCTATATGAATTTGGTTCCTTGCAGTGCAAAATGCATAAAAAACATATGGGAGAGCAGCAACAAAGCTGAACTGTGCGTCTTACGTAGTTAGGTGTGTGCAGGTGCATGCTGGCAGTGGGACTCCAAGGGTAAATCTAAAACCTTTCCTAAAACATAAGTAAAGCTTCTGCAGTGCAGATGTCCTGTTAAGTGTAACTTGAACCACATTTCAGGCCCTCTCTGCCTTTCTACATAGCTAATATAGAGATGTTTTTTTCCCCATTGTTGTGTGCTTCCACAGCATCAGGCTTGCTTTTGTGCTTTAATGTATTCTGAGGTATGGGTGCAGCCTTCCAGAGGTTATCTGGTGAACTGTTTTTATCTTAATCCAACCAAGGTAAAATTGCTATTGATCTCCATCAAGTTCTATAAGGAGAGTAGCATTGTGCTAAGCCTCCTGGAGGTGATCTGGATAGGAATCTTGAATTTACTTGGCTCAGATGTCATTTCTAAAATAAAATTGTTACTATTTATGTGGAGATACGTATCTATAAATAGGAGGAAAAGCGGGGATAACTTCCCTGGCATGTATCCCATGTAAACAACTTGTTAGGCTATGTGACTGTACTGCAAATAAATAGCAGCCAGTTGCTGCCTGCTTTTGGATGATGTTGAGAGCCTCATGGACAGTGTAGCTCCTGAATGAGCTTTGGCTGCCTGTGTTAGTGGCTGGATGGGTTAACCAGAAAAGTAATTTGTACAAGGGGACCTTAGGTTCCTGTTGGGTGCTCGACACCATTTGGAGCTGTATCAATACTACATGTTTTTTGATGAAGCTGCACTTACAATTGTATTTGCATTGGAGAAAAGTATGTATTAATTATATATTAATAAAAATCAGTGCTCTCTCGTTATTTAAGCTTCGGGCTTAAATAAAAATGTGATCATGAAAGGCTCCTCTTGTCTGCCCATAGGATCTACTGTGGGATGAGATGGTCCAGCCTAAAGTCGTGCAAAGCAGCAGGTTGGGTGAAGTCCAGAAAAATACAATTTGTTGGAACCTTGATAACGTTGGGAGTACTGGATTTAGAAAACACTGTGAAACTTTACATACGAGCTTCTTAAGAGTAATATAAAAACATAAATTCAAAAGCGTAGCCAGAGTCAAAGGTTGCAAGGACAAGAAAATCAAAGCAATTCTGAGACAAATGTTTGCAGAATCATGAGCAGAAAGAAAAATGAGCATTAACTGTTTTCTCAGGTGGTGCACGTCAGTCCCAGGTGGGAATCTAGAAAGGGAAGGCTGGAGGGGAAGGGGAAAAAAATTGATTATAGGCATTCATTTTACTGCAGTACTTGTTGGATGAGATGCAAGGCAATTTTGTTATATTTCAAATGGGTTCAGGCTCTGGGAGAAGGTATTGCTTACAATGAGATGATACCTGTGATTTTTCCAGAAAGAAAGCCCAACTGGTAGCTGTTAATCCTGTAATTTCAGCTATGGGAGCAATTTTACCATGGTTACAATGTGTTTTAAGGTAAATATTTTTATTTATGAAAAAATAGTAGGCAAGCTAAAACCGTGGGTAGGGCTGGGAAAGAATTCAAATCATGCTGTAAGCACAGTGCTTTCTGAGACAGAGTTAGTTCTATTCGTGTCATGAGCTGTGGTATTTCCATTTCCCAGTGTTTATTATAACAGAATTATTCTTGAATTTAGATCAGGTCTGAACACAGATTTTTTGACAGAGTGATTGTTTTCCCTCTCCCAACCAGGCATATCACCATTTTCCAAACTGAACCCTTGGAAATAAGGTGCATGTAGTATAGCATTTCATAACTTAATTATTTCTAAAGATTTTTTTTTATTTTTTTTCTGAGAAGCAGTAAGTCACATTCTCTGGTGTTTATAACAAAGCTAATTTACTGAATAAGCTACTGGTCAGAGATCAGGTGATGGGGAATCTTGCATGGGGAACGTAAATGTCAGTCTAACTGATGTTCTTCATTATACTTTGCCCCTCCAAGCTTTGTGTGTGAGGAGGCCACATGTCTGAGCTGCAGCAGCAAAGAGAATTGTGCCTATTTCCACCTAGACCACAATGACCATTTGAATCTTCCTTACAACTTTTTCTGACAGTGCTGTTTTGCTGCTACTGAGATATGGGCATTATTGTAGCAACTACTTCCTAAAGCTATGGTTCATACCCCCTTGTAACTTGTGGAAAGGTTGTTCAAGTGTAATAGAAACTCCTCAGGATCCAAAGATCTACACAGGCCACTACCACTACTACACCTACACCATTTAGGTGTTTCAGCCTGCTTAGCCATGTTTACATTTTTACTGAAGTACCTTGCATTCATATGAAGCATTGTTGTGCTTGGGCTGGCTGGGATGTCACAAGTTTCCATTCCTCACAGAGCTGCCTAGTGTCAAGTGTTGTGATGCTAAGCACATAATGCTAAATCCTTTTATAGTCCTTGTAATAATTATGAGGAGGTAGGGCGAGAAGAGAAAGGAGGCTTTACACTTGACAAATGAGGGGACAAAGCTTCACCAATATGTAAGTTTCAAGGAATGACTGGCTATCATCTGTATGAGGTGCACATGGCTGAGTCTTGGTAGTGGCTGCAGGGGTGGCTTTTGTGAGACGAGTTCAGAAACTGCCCCATGGTAGAGAAGAGCCATTTCCAGCTGGCTCCAAAAGGGACCTGCCACTGCCTGGCGCAGAGCCAGTGAGCGATGCTGGCTGTGCATCTGGGAGCATATTTAAGAGAACTGCTGGGCAACAGCAGCTGGGGGGCGGGGGGAACCAGCCCTGCAGCCCCCAAGGTCAGTGCAGAAGGAAGGCAGGAGGTGCTCCAGGCACTGGAGCAGAAGTTCCCCTGCAGCCTGTGGGGTACCACAGAGGAGCAGATTTCCATGGTGCAATCTGTGGAGGAGCCCCTGGTGGAGTAAGTGATCTGGTGGGAGCTGTCACCTGCGGGGGACCTGTGTGCTCCTGAAGGATGGACCCATATGGAATCAGTTCTTGAAGAGCTGCAGCCTGCGGGAAGCCCACATGGGATCAGCGTGGGAGGGACCCCATGCTGAAGAAGGGGAAAGCAGTGACCGTGAAGGAGCAGCACGGATGCAGTGTTTCGGGCTGACTGCAGCCTCCTCTCCCCTGTGCTGCTTGGGGGGAGGAGGTAGAAGAAAGTGAATGGGAGGAAGGTGTTCTTAGCTTCTGTTTAGTTTCTCACTGCTCTAGTCTGTTTGTAATGGACAATAAATTATATTAATCTCCCCATGCTGAGTTCATTTTGCCCATGATGGTAATTAGTGAGGGTTCTCCCTGTCCTTATCTCAGCCCTTGAGCCCTTTTCCATCATATTTTCTCCCCCTCTTCCTTTGAGTAGGAGGAGTGAGAGAGCAGTTGTGGTGGAGTTTAGCTGCACAGCAGGGTATAACCACCACATCATCCTACCTTTCTGTATGAGTGCAAGATCTATTCCTTTGACCTTTCCACTTTGCTGATGGAAATGTGCAAGTGTGGATGAGCTGGAAGGTACTTGGATGCCAGAGGGAAGAGCATGGTATAAGAGCCTGTATAGCGTAGAGTAACACCAAGGTCACAGTATATAGCAGGGCAGAACCTTTAAATCATGTAGTCTGAGTACCAGTCCTGTGCATTGACTGCAAAGCATCATTCTCTCAGGGAACAAATAAGCACTGTAGTCAAATACTTCCATGCTAGGCAGAAATAAATGCCTTATTGTGGCTTTGTGTCCAAATTAATGTATATTACTTTACCACAGAGCTAAATAGCTTTAGTACGGCATTGCTACTTCTACTGCAGTAATGCACAGCATAAATTGTTTTTTGTTTTTTGTTTTTTTGTTTTTTTTTTTTTTTTTTTTTTTTTTTTGTTTTTTTAACCTGCAACTAGCAAGAAATTTCATCTGGTAATGTGTTATTCCTTATGGGAATCGTATGTTGAACTCTTCTGTGAGAGACTAGGCGCATCCCAGTGCTTGTGGAGTCAAAATTAAGAGGGGAGGGGAGGGGAAAAAAAAAAATCATATGTATACAGGACTAAAGAAGGGATAAGAACACGGAACAGTGACATCTGATGTTTGCTTGATTCTGGCTTGTAGCTCTGCACTGCTACAAGCTACTACTACTGTAACTCTGGGCCTTCCTTGTAGCTCTGCACTGCTACAAGCTACTACTACTGTAACTCTGGGCCTTCCCTTATACTCATTATTGAAATCAACTAATGTTATGTACAAAAGGAAGAGAAGTAAGGTTACTTGCTCTGTTGTTGTTGAATGTCTTCCAAAATTAGTCATCCCTTGGCATAAATCTGAACAATCTTTTTATCTTTACATCAGCCCAGAAGTTGTTCTGCAATGCCGAGGTGTTACTTAGTTAAGCCTGTTATTCCCTGCACTGTGATATTGTCCAAAACATATTAAGTCAGAAAGTCCTTTTGCTTATCCTTTAGTAGGAAGGATTCCTTGTATGGTTGCTGTGCATCCTTTTTAGCCCCTTCTGGTGCCTGACTTATGAGGGCACAAGTAACAACCATCTGGCTGTTTTGCTTTGTGTGAAGGTACAGTGTGCCCAGAGCAACCAGTAGAGTTGGAGAATATGAAAATGACTCAAAGCCAGCTTTTGCGTAGCCATGATTTCCTTTTGCTTAAGAGAGAACCTTTCTCTTCCTCTAACTCCTATTCCTGTGTTTTACACTTTGCTTGGATCTACAAAGGAGGGATATGGATTGAGTGGATATGAATTCAGTATCAGCTTAGGTGGTTCTGAGCCAGTAGGCTTTGTTAGGCCAAATGCAGTAGGATAGGCCCACTTCAGATGTCTTTTGGACCTGTTTTATAGGTTCAAAATCACCTGATGAGCTGTGCCTAAAAAAAGCTGCAAATGACATGCAGTTCATCTAAATTTAACTTCATCCCTCACAAAAGAACTATCCTGAAAGGATGGTAAGAAATTGAATTAGGTTTCCCACTGCTGAAAGCTTATGAACAGCAGCCTAATGCAGTAAGCCTGATAATGAGGATGGAGTGTGGTGTTAGCAAGGCCTTGACGTTAAAGGGGTAAAACAGATGATTTGGAGACAGCTCGTGTTGCAAACAAATGATCTGTATTCAAAAGAAGGCATAGAGCAAGCATTAAACTTTAATGGAATAATCTCAGGAGGGAGGTTATTTTCATGCTGCTGAACATTTTTCTTATTAGCATAACACATGGTCACTTTTGCAACAAGCATAATAATGCTGTTAATCATCCAGTTGTTCTGTGTAAAGGTTAAATCTCCTTGGAAGTGTAGTCAAATAAGCTAGTTTACTCTCTATTTTGAAAAGCGGTTACCTTTGCAAAGAGGGCTTATTTGAGTTCTAGGCACTACTTTGTTGCTACGGGATCCTATGCTTTAGCATTACCTTTTTCTTCAGAATATTTTAATGTGTTGTCTTCTTCATCTTTGGAGATCGCACTTCTTTATGAATTACCTGTATTTACTCATCTTAATGTGTCCCTTGTGAGACAAGTGGCATTCTTGTTCTGCATGAAATATGTAGAGGGATTTGGTCCTAAAATCTCAGTGAGGTGCCAGATTCCTTAGTTTCTAGGTATTATGTTCTGGGGTGATCAGTGGTTGCAGGCATGTGATTCTTGAAAGATGTCTACAAGTTGGGACTTCTGCATGTTTTTGAGCCTCAGTGATTGCGGAGGTTGCATTGACTGGTTGTAACTTCACTAGTAGTGTTGAGGTGCATAGCTCTGGGAACAGGTCGTGGACTGTGCTGGGAGGTGAGCTAATGGGAGCATCATTAATGAGCAGAAAGGACAGTTACCTCTGGGAGCCTTTTCCCTGTCTGTGCTGCCACGCTCATTTTTGAGTCAGGTTGGAAAGCCTTAGTATGGACTGCCATATGGATGGTTTGCATCACAGGGCTGGAATGCTGCTGTTAGTAAGTTCTGTAAGGAACTGGTTAGCACTGGAGCTGTAATTACTGGAGGCTGAAAATTGCTGGAGATCCATAATACGTGCTAGCGGTTATCTAGGCCCTAGATGAATCCTAATTTCATTATGTATTGCAGTGAAGAAGTCTTTGCCCACTCCATGATTCTTCCCTATTTTCTTCAGGATTTTTAGAATAATTTGATATGACAGCTAGAGGCAGTGAGTTGCTGCAGTCTATGCTTTGTACTTGGTCTAGCATTTGCTTTTTATCTATTCATATGCTTGCTGTTGCAAACAGCACATTTGTTTTCATACAGGACTTGTCACTAGCTCTACTTTCCTCACTCCTGCACTAGTAAATACTTCTTAACTATTAGAACTAAGTACAGTTCTACAAACATGGATGTATACACAATACAGACACAAGCTGTATGCAATTATAAGCTTGATTTCCTGCTCATTTTCTTAATGCAAACATTGGGTTATTTTTAAAGAAACAAATACTTTAATGGTGATCTCAGGTTTGCAGTGAGATCATTGTTTTCTCATATTAGTGTCTGTTGTTCAAGCCTGCCATAGGCTTATTCCAAAAAAAGTGTGAAGACTTACTACAGCAGGAAGCTGGGCACTCTAGTGATAAGAACAGCAGATTAAACAGTTTCTAGGGGCTGTTGCAGATCTTGGATGAAATCAGACAGATGTGTTGAGCCTCTGATCTGTGAAATGGTTTGTATATTCTCATCATGGAAGGATGGAATTTCCAGGACTGATCCTGCCAGGTCCTGAGTTCCTCAGCTCCTGCTGAGTTACCTCACTCTGAAACACTTGGTCACTCAAGGAATCACAGAACCATCTAGGTTGGAAGAGACCTCCAAGGCCACCTATTCCAACCTCTGACCTAACACTAACAAGTCCTCCACTAAACCACATCACTAAGCTCTACATCTAAACATCTTTTAAAGACCTCCAGGGAAGGTGACTGGCAATCAGGCCTAGTCAGCATGGGTTTATGAAAGGCAGGTCCTGCTTGATAAACCTGATCTCCTTCTATGACAAGGTAACACGCTTAGTGGATGAGGGAAGGGCTGTGGATGTGGTCTACCTTGACTTCAGTAAGGCATTTGACACCGTTCCCCACAGCATTCTCCTCAGGAAACTGGCTGCTCATGGCTTGGACTGGCATACGCCTCGTTGGGTTAAGAGCCGGCTGGATGGCCGGGCCCAGAGAGTCTTAGTGAATGGAGTCAAATCCAGTTGGAGGCTGGTCACTAGTGGAGTCCCCCAGGGCTCGGTACTGGGGCCAGTCCTATTTAACATCTTCATCGATGATCTGGATGAGGGGATCAAGTGCACCCTCAGTAAGTTTGCAGACGGCACCAAGTTAGGTGCGTGTGTCGACCTGCTCGAGGGTAGGAAGGCTCTGCAGGAGGATCTGGATAGTCTGGACTGATGGGCCGAGGCCAACAGTATGAAGTTCAACAAGGCCAAGTGCCGGGTCCTGCACCTGGGGCACAACAACCCCAAGCAGCACTACAGGCTGGGAGATGTGTGGTTAGAAAGCTGCCTGTCAGAGAAGGACCTGGGAGTTTTGGTTGATAGTCGGCTGAATATGAGCCAGCAGTGTGCTCAGGCGGCCAAGAAGGCCAACAGTATCCTGGCTTGCATAAGAAACAGTGTGACCAGCAGGTCCAGGGAAGTGATTGTCCCCCTGTACTCGGCTCTGGTGAGGCCACACCTTGAGTACTGTGTTCAGTTTTGGGCCCCTCACTACAAGAAGGACATGGAGGTGCTCGAGCGAGTCCAGAGAAGGGCTATGAAGCTGGTGAAGGGTCTGAAGAACAAGGCTTAGAAGGAGCGGCTGAGGGAGCTGGGACTATTTAGCCTGGAGAAGAGGAGGCTCAGGGGTGACCTTATCGCACTCTCCAGGTACCTGAAAGGAGGCTGTAGCAAGGTGGGGGTTGGTCTGTTCTCCCATGTGCCTGGTGACAGGACGAGGGGGAATGGGCTTAAGTTGCGCCAGGGGAGGTTTAGGTTGGATCTTAGGAAGAACTTCTTTACTGGAAGGGTTGTTAGGCACTGGAATGGGCTGCCCAGGGAAATGGTTGAGTCCCCATCCCTGCAGGTCTTTAAAGGACATTTAAATGTAGAGCTTAGGGATATGGTTTAGTGGATTTGTTAGTGTTAGGTCAGAGGTTGGACTCAGTGATCTTGGAGGTGTCTTCGAACCTAGACTATTCTGTGACTCAACCACTTCCCTGGGCAGCTCCCTCAGCTGCTCCTCGTAAGACTTGTTCTCCAGACCCCTCACCAGCTTCATCGCCCTTCTCTGGACTCGCTCGAGCACCTCCATGTCCTTCTTGTAGTGAGGGGCCCAAAACTGAACACAGTACTCGAGGGAGAAGCCTAGGACCTCAGTGTCAATCAGCGTGTATAGAACATGCCATTCCCATTCAGTATTTTGCAAACATTAACATGTTTGCTGCAAATGTAGGCCATGACCATATTTATGGATGAATTAATTTATGAATTCCCTGAAATAAGGCTGATTGTATTGTAGTAGGAGTTCAGTTTTTGCATGTAGAAAGGAACCCGATGATTTCAAATATACATCAGTAGAACCTATGCTCCTAACTTTGGAGTTTTCATAAATTCTATGTAGGAAGTCTATTTTCCATCCTCCCCTCAACAGTAAATCAAGATTAAACTCCCAGTGTACAGGGTTGTATCCTGAAGTGGTAAAAACTGTATGGTCAATGTTGCAATTTTCTAATGAACCTTACTATGGTAAGTTTTATCCTTTGAAGTTCTAGTATTTGGACTATTTGGGGTGTTTAAATTATTTATAAGAAATTAACCTCTACTCTTTGCAGTAGAGATGCAAGGTCTTGAATAACAGAACCTGAGTGCACACTTGAAAGGAGTTTTTACATTTATAAGTACATTTTTGTAGCTAACACTGATGGACTAAAATCTTGCCAGTAATGCAGAGTCACTTTGAGGACTTGGGACTTGAGGCCAAAAATCTGTCACGGTATGTATAATCCACATTGAGCATGCAAGTGCAGAGTGCTTAGCGTCTAGAACAGGAAAGTCTTCTGTGTAAAACCTCAGGCTTAAAACACTGAAAATGCTAAGTAATGTTGTTGTTCAGCGTTTTCCTCAGTTATTATATTTCTTTTATTGGTAGGTATGAACTGAAGCCATTGAAAGCTACGGAACATTCTATAACTATCATTTCAGTGGAGACATTCAGAACAGTGGAAGCAAACTATGAATAATAGCTAAAGGTTTCTGAAGTGTGAACCCTGCAGTTTGTCACTTGCAGAAGTTAAATTTATATTCACTCCATCCTTAGCTACTTACAAACGGATTGTGATGAGCTAAATATCTTCTTAGTTTAAGACCAAGCATCTCTAGTTGTAAAGATCAGATGTTTTGTACTGTTAACACTTAAGCTCTTGCTAAGAAAGAGATGATTACTAGACCTTGGTTCCTTGCTCAGTTTACTTCTGTTATTCCTGCTCAGGCCTTGAAAAATTGTTGTTTATTCTGTCATTAAAGACTTAGTAAAAATTGAACTGAGATAAAAATAAATCTGTATAGACTATAGGGAGATGACTAACAATGCTTAGGCTTTTGATTTTTAATAGGAGATAATGCCAAACATTACTTGCAGTGTGCAGTCTGTTTTGTTACAAATGCCAGCTAGCATAGAAAATGAATTTAAAACATTTACCAGCAGTAAGAGTATCATCAAAAATCACCTACTCTATCAAGTATGTAGTCTAAAAAAGTGAATGTATGTCAGCCAATCTTGACTTCAATGGTGTGTATTTTTCTACCAATCTTTAAATGGCTCTCCTGATGGAAACAGGTGAATCTTTGCAATTTGTCTTTCCAAATTAAGATAGACAAAGCATTTATCTAATCCTGTTTTGTTTGTGTTCTAGGACTCAGCGGGACTGCATGATATTACAGGACTTTTTTCTAGTTTTTTGATTTATGTGCTGATCCTCCAGATCACTAATTTGTCTGATGTCAGTAGTGGAGGTAATTACAATGTGTGTTACCTGTATAGCCTATGGAAAGCATGCTGAGCAACTCACAGCTGACTTTCATTTATATGCATATTGACCTTTTTGAGAAAGGAAATAACTTCTCTAGGGTTGTACTATGTATTGTAGTGATACCAGCTCAAACAAAACCCAAAGGTTGCTGCCTGAGTACCTGTTTGATTACTGCAGCTACCAATCTATAAACATTAAAAAATGGATATGTGTAGGAAGTGTTTGAAATTGGTTTTCATGGTTCAAGATGTCGGATGTAAAAGAATTGGCCTTCCATACTGGCTTTGCACACTACTACTCATATACTTTAGCTCAATAGTATTTGTTACTGTTGTAATATTTTTGTAAAGTAATTACAGGTAGCAAAAAAAAAAAAGTTACCATCTATCCAAGATTCAAGGCTTTTCATTACTGGAACAAGTTTCAGTGCATTTTCCTGGATTAGCATACTGAATCCCCTTGCAGCTCTGTATTACTGTGCTATGTCATCTTAGCTCTTTATCCTTCCACTAGATAACATCTGGACATACCTTGTTGTTAACAGGTTCTGGAAGCTACAAACGGGATGATTTATCTTGTAATGAATCCAGTACAAGGGCTTTCAGTGTTTTGAATGGGGATTAGAACAATCATACCATGTTTGTTTTTTTTGTTCACCATTAGTCCACTAATTAGTGAGTGTATCACAATGTTAGTGAGATTCTGAATTTATATGTACCAGGCATTTCTTATCACTGTTCAATTCATTTTCAGCTATTTTGAAGCTGAAAATGCTGATTACAATATCTGTCATCTAGTGTGTATCTTTGATTAATGAACAATTCTACCTTTGTCCTGGTTCTCACACGTCTGCAGAAAATCCTGAGAACCTTTAATTCAGAACTGGACTGAGCCTATATATTTTTCTTTAATAATACTTAATACTTATACTTCACTTAGAACATAAGGTAAAATTATATAAGCTTTTTATTCACTCAAACATTGCTAACAAAATTAAGTACATTTTGGCACTGGGAAATGGTAGGCAAGTTTGTCCAAATTGCATTTTTATTGGAATAAGCCATTACTTGTATTGAAAGTATGGTTGAAATATAACAGCTCTATTTCCAGGAATTATCTAGCATTATCTAAGTGTCTGTTATACCATATAATGTTTTCTATTGCATGAAATGATCCCAATTATCACAGGTGAATATTTTAATTGCTTCTAACTTAGAGGTATGGTTCAGTTTAAGTCAGCAGTAAAACTGTGATTAATTTCAAAGGAGTTCTGAAACAAATATGTCAGGTCAGCCTATCTGGCTGACTTATGGCTGTCTCTGGCCAGTAATACCATAGTAGAAAAGACAGCTATGTACCACTTAGAGCTAAGTTCATTTTCCCTTGACGTTATGAATGCAAATGCATGACACGTTGGGGTGTGTAGTGATAATCTTTGCCTGTTTATTCTACAGCAACTGCTGAGTAAAGGAAACAGAAGAGGGGAATAGGCAAACATTTGTTTTAGACCACAGTACTGAACCCATTTGTTTGTTAAATAGTTGTTACTGTTATGACTAAGGAATAGAATCCTAACATGGAGTGTAGAGAAATCAAGTGTTGCACTTCTGTAAGGAAGGAACTAGTTCAAATAGCTAGGGATAGAAGTTACGAAAGAAGTAGAAAGGCCAAGGGAAGGACTTGCTAAGGCAAAAATTGATGAAAAGTTGATAAAGATCTTCAGAACAAATATTTCAAACTACAATTCCTATAGATTTTAGGGAGCCTGTGAGTTAAGGGACAGTAGTACTTGACAGATGTACACCCCCTGTTTAGGAAAGAAACAGGCCAAAAGCAATTGAAATGTGTAACTCCCCCTGTAGTTATATCTCACAATAATACATGTGAATGTATAACTTGTCAAGGAAGTTTGGGGGTAATAGGCTCGTCAGTAACGCTTTCTGACTAATGGATAAACCTAGAAGTGGTTTTGTATTGTGAGGTGAGTCCCTGCACCCTATTTATAGTGCAAGTTGCCTAATTAGTAGTCGGGAAGAAAGAGTCCTGGCTGGTGCAAGGCAACAGTTCAGTTTTCCAGGTCTGGTGTGTAGGTAACTTGTGGGTGAAGAATGAGCACAGATGCTATTACACCACTGTATTGACACATTGCTTACTGTTTTCCTGGCTTCCTGCGCTTCTTAGGTGTAGTCTAGATCACCTTCATCTGAATTAAATGTGGTAAAAAGTTATTCCAGATCATGACTGGGTCAGCAAAAGACAGCAGAGAAAGAGTTCAAGTCCATCTGTTGTATTCTCATTACTGCTGAAAAAGGGCTTTGTGTAGCTGTTAGTCATGTGATTCTTACAGTACAGTGGTAGGAATGGCCCTGCAGTGATTGCAGAGGATTGTGCTGACAGGGACCATCCAAGACTTTGAATAGAACTGTAATATTTTCCTTCCATTCTCTTGAAGCATTCCCATATTTTCTGTTGTAATTTTCCTTACCAGACATGAAAGTTTAGGCAAGAGTCCTCTCAAGCTTAGTATGTTCTGTAATTCCAAGCAAGCTGATACTCTCTGGCTCAGTTTATCTGGTAGTTAAAATGGATTTGTTAGTGCCTACAAAACATGTGATTATTAGGAAGACTTACGTTATTATTAGTCTTGCTTTTCTATGACGTTAGGGAGTGAGCTTCCCTGCAGCTTCCAGTTGCAAAGCTGATTTTTTGCTGATTGGCAAAAACTGTTCTACTTCAGAAGAGCTGGCTTTAGAGCCAGTTCCCGATGCAATCTTAATTATTTTTATGATGCACTTAATTCCTGGGACACTGCAGGACTAGGATAGCAGCATATGATGTCCCTGTGCTTGTTCCCATACTCCCTCTGCAGTTGGCACTTTGCTTTGAGATTCTCCCTTGGCTCTTCTAAGGATGAGTGACACCATGTGTAATACATTATCTTCTTGAGGCTCTCTTGCAGCTTCTGACAAGCCTCATTCAAACTTCTAAATACAACCAGCATCTTGTGTACCTTTTGCCTAAGGCAGGCATGTTTACCCATGCTTAGGTTTCCTCCTGCTGTTTCTGCTATGCCATTTTGTGGAGATGTGTAATTCTTTCCTACAGGTAACAGCCAAAATATAAGACAGCATTTACATTGCTACTTCTAACCACATTCCTTGTTTTTATTAATGCCACTTAGTTTTACAAATGAAATTGCATAAAGAACATGAGCTACATCTCACTGGTCTTTTTTTTTATTAACATTATGAAATGTGCTGAGAACTCAGTTAAATTCTGGAGGAAAAGCAATGCCCTGCTTACTTGTCTGTCTAGCCTCAATTTTGTTAAAATGATGCGACTTTCAAGAATTGCCAGAAGAACCTGCATATAGGACTACTACATTTCAGAGCGTAAAATAGTTTGGTCTCAGTTGTCCTGGTCAGTAATTCTATTGTCTCTGTACATACTGCTGAAACCTTCAAAGTCGTTTAGTTTTGTTTTTTTGTTTTTTTTTTTTCTTTTTTACTATTTTATATCAATTCTAATAATCATACATTTGATTCTTTTTGATTGATATTGCGCTTAGTTCTGGGAAATTTCTTTCATGCAGTTATATCTTTTTAACCGAATAAATAGGAAATCGGATCATGTGAGCTGAATATGGGATTGCCTGAATACTGGTGCATGTTATTGTTATGACTTGGGAATGTGCAGCAGAGTATGTAAAGACCAGCTGGTATCACAGCTGCTAGATTTTGTTTTATATTTATTTGTGACACCTACAAATCAAGGTGAGACATATAATGAAGTGACAACATTCCAAAACTGTTTTTGTCTCTGCAGATCAATTCCTTCTAGACAACCCTCTGGGACTTATCATACCAGTACTTTAGCATCGCTTGAAAGCTTCTGACTTGGATATCATGATATTTCCAGAATATGCAGTGGATTCTTGAACATAAATACACTGTTCATCCTCAAACATCTTCCCCCTCAGATCTGTCGTGATTGAGCTGTGTTGTCTAAGAGCCAAATGGGAGATGGAACAAAGGAAATAATTGTCTTTTTATAAATCTCTATAGAACTACTAAAAAGTCTTTGTAGCTTTTCTGTTACTCTGTGATCTTATTCATGACATTTGGAAAACAATGATAGGTTATAAATTCATACATAGGTTAAACAAAACTGAAAGCATTTGGACAGACTTGACAAATCCCTTCTATGCCTCCTGCATAAGCACATACAGCTGAAAACAAAATGAGGAAATCTGAAGTTTACAACACCTGATATGGGTATGCTTATCTTTACATGGAAAATCACCTTATCTGCAGTGAATTGAAGTTGAATATGCTCTAGTAGCAAAACAAGGGGTTGCTTGGTACTGTTTCTTAAAAGGGCGGAAAGTTCTTCATTGAAACAGGAGACTGAGTTCAAGCAGTACTTATCTCCTTTCCTGCATCATCTGAAAACACAACTAATATCTTCAGTGCTGTGGTTGAACACAAAAGGCTTCTTCAGAAAATAGTCTTCCATTGGATGTCAGCAGGAAAGCATCAGAGCCTTATCTGCTGGAAGTCTTAGACGCAATGTTTGCCTGATGTACACGAGCTCTTTGAAAGGAAATCACCTGGCAGCATTAAAAATGGGAAGTGTATCCATTTTCTCTATTGCTCTAATGCAGTTCCTTGCTGTAACAGTACGTGTTGTAACATACATGAAAGAGGACACATTTTCTACATCGAGTGCAATAATGTCCAGGGTCTGGCTGGGATGGAGTGAACTTTCCCTGCAGCAGCCCGTACAGCGCTGTGCTCTGCACTTGCAGGTAGAACAGCAGTGGTATCGGTACTGGCACAGCACCAAGCCCCCCTCCAATCCTCTCCAGAGCCAGCAGGCTGGGGGTGGCAAGAGGTGGGGAGGGGACATCATCAGGGCAGTTGACCTAAATCAACAGGAGGGATATCCCATGCCATGTGGTGTCACACTCAGCAATAAAAATAGGGGGGGAAGGGGAATCTTGTTATGAAGAATCTATCCCAAACTGCTATGCATATTGAGGCCCTGCTTCTGAGGAGGTGGCCAAACATCGCTTGTTGATGGGAAGTAGAGATTTTTTTTCTGTGCTTTCTGCATGGCCTTTGCTTACTTTTTCTCCCTCTTCCTTTTTCCCTTTAATTAAATTATCCTTATGTCAACCTGTGAGCCTTTCTTCTTTCTAGAATACTCTTTTCTTCCCCCCTTTGGAGGAGTCTGAGCGAGAGAGTGGTTGTAGTGTTTAGCGGTCCAGCAAGGTAAAACCACCACAAAAAGGAAGGATTGCATTCACTCACGTGAATTGCCTGCATGACTTCTAGTAAGCATGACTTCTAGTAAAGGCATCAATATTAGGTTTCTGCTCTAGGTTCTTACAGGATTATCTGCAAGCACCAGTTGTATTAAGATGCACATAAACACAGACTAAACGCAGGGTGTTCTAAACCACAGCTCAGAAGGGAACTGCTGATTTGGGTTGGAAAGCTGAATTCATTTGCAGATTGTCACTTCTGTGTTTAATTCAGCCTAAAGCGTGTTTAGAGCTGAGTCTTTCATTTGAAGTGTTGAGAATAAAAATCAAATGCAGAAACCATGATATATGATGATTAGACACAGCTCTGATAACAGTCTAAGAGCTATCATGGTAGAAGAGGTGATCAATTTTAATGAAAGGCTTCAATTTATAGAATAACAACCAAGAACAGTTCATCTCTTAGACAACTGAAGTTCAATGTTTAAAAAATACAGCATTAGCTAGGGTGATGTACTCAAATACTGCAGCTCCTGTTTATTAAAATGTATAGGATTAGGGTGATAATTTAGGTATGTCTGCTCTATGGATAGGCCTTTACAGGTAATGCTCAACGTGTCGTGTCTGAAATTGTGAAATCTGCCTGCTAGGGTAGGTGCAAAATCTGGTTATGAGTGTTTGAAAAATATTGCCAGGTTTTTTAATTTAAGCTAAATGTTTGGAGAGCCTGGTCTAAAGGTGGCCTACTGTTAACTGGAACTGCATCTTAATGCCTTGAGTGAAAAAAAAAACAATCAGGTTCAACGGGTAAAGCAATAAGCTTAAAGCAGATTTACCAGAAGCGTTATCTGGAACTTGCTGTCAGTAAGTCTAAGCAAACATTCATTTCTGAGGGTATGGAAGCACGTAAGGGGTAAAAGTCACCTCATGGTTTTCATTTGTTTCTAAATACTTCATACTCTGTAGAAGGGCAGCATTTAGTTTCCTCTGAAATTGAGACTATGTTGTCTGATTTCTAATATAAACGAGAGTTGGTCCTGGATTTAAAGATCCTGGTCTGTATTAGCAGAAGAGGTAACTGAAGAAATGCATATTTTTTAAAGACAGGAAATTGAGGCTGCTTTTCGTACAAATTTATCTTATCCTACTGCAGCCTTGCCTATTTAGATTCCTTGCTCCTTGTGGCAGGGACAGTTCTGTGTTGTTCACAGACCCCCCATGCCCAGCTGAGTGCCACACTGGAAAGACGCAAGCAAGGCTGAGAACCACAGATTTACTGACCTCAACTCTAATGACTCAGTCACAAGGACAAGAATACTCATATAACATCCCAATGTGATATTGCGCTTTGCAAGCACTATTTTCTGGTCATCTTTTGAAGTTAGAAAGAATGACGTGGTAGACTCTTGGGAAACTTCCAATTATGGGGCTGTATTCTAAGAATGAACACACGAATCAGACCAACATATTTGACAGTTCTTGCACTTTCATAAAGGACCCAAGACCTGGAATGGTGTCCAGAATATAGCTCTGTGATCCCAAAGCTGGGAAACGGTGTGCTTATTAGTGTGGTGCACTGGGCACGAACCTATGGACAAGTTCTCTAATGCTTTCATTGCAGTTTTGTTTGGCAATTTATTTATTTATTTTTTTATTTTTTTTCTTTTCTCTGACCTTTGGGTTTGATGCCAGCATCTGCCACTGATTGTTCTGTGTGAAGGATGGAGGCCCTGGAGTTGTTCAGGCAGTCCGTTACCGTGGTACAGAAAGCAGAAGGAGGTCTATGGGCTTTGGGCTTTCCTGATTCATCCTGAGGAAAATCTGACAAAGCCTCTGAGAAGAGAGTCCTCTTACAGAAAACTGCCTGCTGCCACAAGTGGGGAGCCTAGCAATAACAGAAGCTTCTAAAACTCAGTTCTGATAAGATCACTTGCAGGAAAAATACTTTTCTTGGCTTCAGAGCAAGATTCATGTTAGAACCTTGTAGTCTGAAGTTTAGAAATCAATAGGTATTTTGGAAGAAATAATACAGCCTTCCTTAGAGACAACCGTATCTATATATTGGTGTTGACACTCCTCCTATTTTGTGCCTAAACCAGAATGCTACAATGCTTTCTACTATACTCTGAGGAGACTTACACTGTGTTTACTGTATTTATAATTCTTTTGTTCTGGACTGTACTTCTAAACTTCTTTTCTAGATGAGCTGGTTCCTACAGCCTCAATATTGCGTGTTGTCAGTTGGCAATGAGATGCGTTTCCTGGGCAGTTGCAGTTTTAGCGGATTAATATAGGTTCTATTTGCAAGATGTCCCAGACCACTACTGTCCCACATCAAAATCTTTATTTTAGACTGTTTAGTTAGTTGCAAGTTTATGATGTTACTTTCTTATGTCTTTGTGCTAGTGCTTGCTCTTCAGTACAGGGTATCAGTGATGTGGGTCAGTAAACACATCTGTTTCATTGGGACTGGGTACTCGTGAGGTCCCATACAAAAAACGTTCAGCTACAGATGCACTGAAATAGTTACCAGTGTAGTTACCAGTGTACTGCATGTTCAGCCATGGAGGCCACTCATTCCCTGCAATTTTCAGCTAGGAAAAAACAAAGTATTTCAAAGCATGTCCAATGCATTTAGTATGTCTAAGGCATAATATCGATCCAAAAGGACTGCAGAGGACTTCACAAGCTGATGTACTTACTATACAGAAGACAATATATCAAAATAGTAACTCTTTAAGTAGAAATGAAAATGCCCTACATGATTAGCATACGGAGAAGGTATCTTTCCTTCTGAAGAGATCTGAAGCAGGATAAAAAGTACAGGAGTTTCACTACCACAGCCAATTTAATTTGTAGTGACGTTCCTATTTAAAAAATGATGGTTGGAATAATTTCATAGATTTACATTGGTATGAATAATTCCTGTACTTGGAAAGCTTTCTTGGGATACAGTGCTTTCACTTAAGCACACTTGGTACACTTGGTCACTGTAATTGTGTCCTAATAATTAAAGTAGCAAAACCGAAGTTAAGTACTTGAGCACTTCGAGCTAATTGGAAATTTCCTTTTGATTCTATTGGAAACAATTTTACTTTTTTTAATCATTTGACCTGAATTTTCCAATTGGAAGTCCTGGCAGCTGCAGTTACTTGCAGCCCTTGGGTTGGTGCACACTGGGGGGCTCACACAGGCTTCAGAGGCAGAAACTGGTAAGAATTGCTGGGTTTTGACTTGCATTGGTGCAGAGAAGTGGATGGTATTTCTGGGTGTTGTTGGTGTGCAAATAATACATTCTGAAATTAAATGCATTGCCTGACTTGTAGAGTTCTTAACACCAGGTTTTGGGCAAAAGGTACGCTTACTGATGGAAAAATAAATGTTGGAGTGACTACAGGGGGAGGTTCTGTTTGGTGAAGTTGGTTGGTTTAAAAAATAAAATAAAATAAAATAAAATAAAATAAAATAAAATAAAAGGCAAAAATAGCCACTGGCAAAGGAAAACAAGCAAACAAACAAACAAAAACAGCTTGAGGCCGGTATGTTTTACTGAGCACAAGCAGGTATGTAAAGAAGTTTGAAAACTACAGTCTTGGTTTAAACAGCTCTCATGCAGAGACCCATAGGATGGGGAAAATGAAGCAATTAGCTGCTGAAAGTACAGGACTAATGAGGTAGGCACACAGACTGAAGTAATATAACTGAGGGTCTCATCTACTCCATGGATGTACAGGAGGGAGTGTTCAGGAATGTTTCTAAAGCTGTTCCAGAGCATACAGTTGATTCATAATCCTTTCTTACAAGTATTTTTACCATATCCTGTATCAGGCTTGCTCAGAATCATTCATTTCTGGGACAGAAGTTTGTCCTGTATCAGATTAAAATGGCATATTTTGTCTAGCTTCCTTATTTCAAAATATATCAGGATCACAAAATAGCAGGAGTTCCTCTGTTTATACTCACCGACTCTTCTCTCTTGCCCTTGCAGAGTGGTATTTTTATGGCTTGATTTCTACTAAAAATGCTCTTCAAATGTACAGCCGTCTGTTTTTCTGCTCAATAGCCAAGCGGTTTGCTAGAGCTAACACTAGGCTTCCCCACACCAGTCTCACTGTCTGCCTTGGTAAACTTGTAATCCTGCATGGAAATTCAGTCAGAAATTCATCTGACCTGAAAGTTTTGTTATTGAATTAAGATGACCACAAATGCAAATGTCTGTGGATCCAAACTAATTTGGTTTTGTAGCGAAATATTGACATCTTAATGTATTTTCCATACCTTTGAATGAAAGGATAGCAGACATCTGTCTGACCCAACACAGATCAGAGTCAGGTTGCTATATAATTTATAGTAAGCATATGCATTGTTCAGGTACACTCCTGACAGTATGATGCCTCAGGCTCAGTATAGATACTATAAGTCATTAATACGAAGGCAAATCCTTTGATTTGTCATTGCACAGTCACCTGTATAAATAATACAATGGGATTTTTGACTAGCTAGTGAGAAAGACCAAAGCAAATCTTTGAGTGGTGAGATTTTTTATGGTTTCTTTTTGCTTTGGATTTTGAAAGTCACCCAGTGATTCATGAGCTTCACCCATTGCTGAATTTTGAAAAGCACTATTACTTTTTATTTGCATCTAATGGCTCCATAAACCATCAAACTTTCCTTAATCCTGTTAGGTGTAAGAGCAAGGAGTGATCTGTTGTATATTTGCATACAATGCTATCTATTACATAGAAAACTATGCTGTAGTTACTTCTACTGTTCTTGTCTGGGAATGCATCTGTGCTATTCTGCAGCAGTGACAGTACTGAAACAAATAGGGCCTAAGGGCCTGCTGCGTGCACAGTCTCAGAGGACGTAAGAAGGTGGAAGATGCTCTTTATTGACACTATTAGAATGCCAAACTGGGAAAACAGATGCCTTCGTGAAGCAGCTGCCTGACCAGCTCCAGGATTTAAATGCAGACTCAGAAAGCATGCAAAGGTTTGAAAGGGGATTTTTAAAGGATACAGAAAAACAAATGAGAACAATTAAAATAATAATAATAATAATACACACAACATAACAAGATAATACTGCAGATGACTGATGAGGCTAACATAAGTGGGCCTGCAGAGGCTCATTCACCCACTTTATAACCAAAAAAAATAAAACCATCTCCTTCCTGTTTTCAACCTGTCCTTTTCATCAGCATCTAAAACTTTCTGAGCTCTGTTCATATTACATGAGAGAAGTTCTGCTGAGCAGTTCTGTTCTCTGGCAGTTCTTTTAGCCTATGTTGAAGCTGATTGCACAGCTGTAATAGCAGTAGGTTTTCTATCAGTCTTCTCCTGCTGCTAGAGAGTGTGTCATTTTATTGCCTCTTTGATGAATCTCAACAGCTTTAATTGATTTTTAAAAATAGAAGTGACAAAAATAGGATAAAAACAAACATATTCCCCATGACTGTTCCTGTATAGCATATCATAATTGACTTTCAGAGCAGCCCGCACCAATGATGATAGAAGCAGTTCCAACAGCACATTCTGTGTTGGAGCCCACTTCTGCAGCATGAGCAGTTTGCTGAGGGGTGAGGTGCTCTTTGCTATTCAGCCACAAAGAGCTTGGCCTGGTGAGGGAACCAGGTTTGCAGTTGGTAAAGTCTGGAAGATCAATTTTCATTTCTTCTTTTAACTGCTGAAACTACTGCAGTCCTTACAAATCAGAATGTTTTAGTCTGAGGGGGCTGTGGGTGGACTTTAAATTTTTGAGTTCCCTAGCCAAAAGTGATGTAGAATCATGGTTGAGGGTTAAGATTGGTCAGCCTTTTTGCTATCAGCAAACGAAATGGCTGATAAATGGCTTTCTAGCCTTTCTCTAGCATGGGTCACTTGGATGGTACACGCATTGTTAGAAGTGGTACTGCAGGACACCAGATTTGATGGCATGAGACACAATGGGAGCAGCACATAATAGCTATAAACAAATCTGAAAGACTGAGTTTGTCTTAATGGGAGAAGGCCAAAGATAAACATTGGTCATGTCACTTTTAATTGTCTAGGTAAGTTGCTGTGCTTATCGATAAAACACTTAGGCACAGGAGGATGTGTTTTATTGCTCCGGTAATTGCTGCTTTGGGTGTGTTGAGGAATAACCTTGGACTAACACTTTCTCTTAGGTGATGATTAACTAGGAGAATCAGTAGAGCTTACGTTAAATTTACCAGCCTCAGAAAGCCTTGCAAATAACAAATATGGGGTAGGAAAAGACACAAGTACTCATGAGATGAGGTGGCCTTCTGCAGAGGATACTGGACTGGGAGGTAAGAGACCCAATTGTTAAAGCAGCCTCAGGTACAATTTTCTGGTTTTGCTGGTACGCCACTTTTAAGTTTAGGTACCCCCCTCTCCTCCTAGTCATTTTTCTTAACTTCTTAAATCTTTGTCTTGCCCCATAGTAAATCTAACCCGATAGACAGTCCTGCTTGAGATGTCAACAAATAAATACTTCTAGTGTAATCCGTGAGAAATGGAGGATGATTAAAGTGTATCTGTCATGTTATTAGATGGAAATAATCTTCAGGAAAACATTGCTCACTTTCCATGTATACTTTGGGGGTCTGGTAAAGCCTTGGAAACGTAAAACTGTGCAGAAAACTTTCCCTGTTTTTCCAAATTCCCATAAGCTTTTATATAAATAAAATAATGAAGAAATCTGGGACATGCTGGGAGATACAGGTATTATTTCTGGTCCCCACGTTTTTTTTGGTTTTTTTTTTTTTTTTTTTTTTTTTTTTTTTTTGCTATTTTGGCTAAACTCTCTTTTGCTGGTATAGTTCAAAACAGTGCTGATAAGCCTGTGCAACATAGTTTATACTTCCTTTCAGACAACTTCTCTTGATTAGCTTTGAGACAGAATAAAACAGCAGCAAAAAAAAATCCACACAAGGAACAGCAACGTTCAGAATTCTTAACAGCTTTTCCTCAGCATGCTGCTCTGATTCACAATGTCCTTAAGCAAAAAAGCTGTCTTGTTCTGATTTCTGACCCACTATAATCTAATTTAGTTGTCTTTGGTCAAGTGTGCAAAATTCAAATAATGAGGAGGAGCACAGCTCTTAACTCAGACCACTGTTGCTGAGCATCCTGAGAGAAACCTAGCCAAGCATCCTTCTCCCTCCTGTGCTTTAGTTCCCGCTGGGGGAGAGCTGTTTTGCAGATTATGCAGGAATTCAAGGAAGTAAGTAGTTACTTTCTTGTACAGATGACTTTCAAACTCTCACCAAGCACCTACGTGTGCTGAAGTACCTAATAGTGCACATGTAAAACAAAGTAGCACAAAGAGAAGTGGAGGAAAATTATTCTCCAGCTGACATAGCACATCACAGGGCTGTGTGGAAAGGGATGCCGGTTCTCAGCTGTTTCTATTGCCTGACCAGTTTTCCAGATTCTAGATCTAGCAGCTCGAGCAGCAGACTGATACAGGTTCTGTCGCTGCTGCAAGAAACAGCATGTCAGGCAGCCTGTTGGCACCAGTGCTCATCTGTCAGCTAGCAAAACACACCATCTCTTTTGGCACTTATTTTTTCCAAACTAGTCTACGATTCAATGATCAGAGTTCATGGGTTGAAAAAATCACATTTAATGAACTAAGTCAGATGAGCACAGGGTGCCTGTTATGTGGGCTTTATAAATGAAGGCTACTGATGGTTAGATGGTCTTTTGTATCATGTAGGTGGAAAAATGAATTTCAGTAAGTAGAAAATAGCGCACTTACTATTTTACTATTTAAATACCAAAAAGAAAACCTTAAATTCACTCAAGACAACAGATCATCCTTTCATTAGCTGAGCTGGGGTTTCTTGCCTTGATGCTATATTTTCCTAGAAACTGTAGTTAAGAACATATGGTTCAAAAGTACCATGGGTAAAGCAGTTTAATTAATATTTATTACCAATCTACACTTTTAATTTGATTCTGTTTTAGAATGTCTCTCAACTTCCAAATGCTGACTATCTGTAAACACTTATGAATGTGTCTGACGAGATTTCACCTGAAAGTAGTACACAGACTTTGTTTTGATTGTACTGTGGTTGTACACATATGGTTGACCTGCTGATTCCAGAATATTTTGTCTACACTGTTCTACTGATTGATTTTGAACATGAATATAGGTAATTTTTTAGTGGAATTTTCAAGTCTAATGGAACTTAAAAATAAAATAAAAATAAAATAAACCTTACAGGTATGTAAAAATTCAATGTTATAATCAAATTATTTTATCTTATATTGTATTTTATTACACTGTAAAATAAATCTCATGAGTCTTTTTCACAGGACATCTATGACACTTCTTCAAAAGGCAGTCTATTAATATGAAGTTTTTGGAAAGCCATTTATAGCTTTCCATTTATTAGAGATTTGTCCTTTAGTCTCCATCAGAATCAGGCAGTTAAACATGTTTGTGCATGTGCATACACTTACCTGCTAAAAATAAACTCAGAGGGGTATAAACCTGTTCACAAAAATATGGATACTGCAGTTTTCAAATAGAAAAAAAATATTTCTGTAGGAGTTCAGATGTCTTTCTTTAGCTCAAATGAAATGTTTCAATTTCTTACTCTGAAACTATTTGCTAAATTGCCAAAATAAGTTGTTTCTTAAAGGAAAACAATAATGAAAGCTTAGGAGTTGGAACAACTATTTGAAGTCAATTGTTCTGGGTTGATGTAAACTTCATTTGTGCTTTTTCTTAAGCCAACTAATTGGAATATTAATGCTACATAGCTATACCCTGCATTTAACGGAAAAATGATAACTTCAAAATTGTAGGTAACTCTGCTTTGATCGGGAAATGAGTTAACTGCTTGCTCAAAAAGAAATAGTGAAAGCAAAAGGACATCAGTCAGCAAGTATGTCCTGTGCCTCCCTATCTTAATACATCACTTATGTATGTCTTAATGCCTTCACCTTTTTTTTTCTTTTTTTTTTCTTTTTCTTTTTTTTTTTTTTTTCTGAACTGGAACAAGTTATTACAGCTTTTCAAAAATGAATAAGTACATAATCTCTCCTGGTGCTATTTGAGAAGTTCAGTCTATGCTCCATAAATTAATTTACCTACACCTCAAGAATGGAGAGGATGCAAAAGTAGGACAAGATTGACTTTAGAGAGCAGATGATTGGAGGTGCTTTGCTTCATCATAACATCTGCACCAAGCTAAAGACAGCTTGTCACGAAATAGCCACTCACCAAGTCATTAAAACTTATTTTGAGGCAAATAGATCCTTGGCATGCCAAAAATAAGTATGAGGTATGTACATGCTATTAGATCTATTTCATTACAAGATAAAAGAAATTGAAAGAATATTTTCAATCGTCTGTGATATTTACTGCAATGTAAGGGAAGAAAATACTTTGTCTAGTCAAGGTATATACCAAGTCTGGATAAATGAATGCATCAGTGAGCTAAAGGCAAAGTGAATATCTAGTGTGTGAAGAATGAAGAGGGTGGGGTGTAGATATAGTAGTTCTCATTTTCCCTAGAATTGAAATGTTGAGGAATTTTGGAAATGCCATGACAGTGCCTCTGAAAGGCTCTACGCTCTCCTTACAGCTGCAGTTGCTCTTACAGTTGATGTTCATTTTTTCATTTTTCTGAACTATTCTACTGAGCTATTGAAGCACAGCTAACATATTAGCCTTCCTTCTCCTTCACTCAGGGACAGCTAAGCTGTCATGCATGTTTTGTTGATATAAATTAAAAATGTGTGCATACTTCCCTATCATTGGAGCCAGGAGGCTTACCAGCAAACATTGATTGAGCACAAATACTCCCAGTCCACAGGTCTGGAGACCCCTTTGGCAAACTATCACCGCTGAAGTGAAAGGAAGCAAAGCTTTTTAGGTTTCTTTGTTGTTGTTTTGTCTACCTTGGTCCTCTGTAGTCATCTCTGCCAAGACTGACTTATCTAAGGACAAAAGTTATGTTCAGTATATTGTTTGTTATCTGAAGAGCTTTGTATTTGCCAAGTAGCATCTCTGTCCTTAACTACATTTATGCAAAATGTGATTTGTTTGAATGACAGACCAAAGGAAGAATGTGTCTAAACCCTCTCCATGGAACAACTATCCTGAAAATATGGGGCTAAGGTGAAAGTTCAGCAGGACCTCAAAAAATACTGGCATCACCTCACCGCCAGAAGCATGCTTAACATTTCATATGTTAAACAGCTGTGTTTCTATCTACCAAGGCAGAATTCAGTTCTGTGTGGAATATTTATTTATTCTGTATGGTTCTGCTTGCCCTGCTGCTTTTCATTTTCTACTGACAAACATGCATGTGTTTAGGCCGGACGTAATAGAAGCTAAGACATTACTAGAGTAATTACTAGAGTATTTCCTGAGCTCCCATAGCCAAAAGCTGTGATGCTGTGAGTAGTGTTTGGCTAGATTTCTTTTTTTTTCTTTTTCTTTTTTTTTTTTTTTTTGAAAGAAGCTCTGTAATTTTCAGAAGCATGCTGTAGTAACCTTTTCAGTTGCATTCAGCATGAATGTGTTTAAATCTATTCAAAGGTCTGAAAAAGTACCTAGTCTCATCCCAGTCTAAGTTATGTTACCAGCAACATTTTAGTATGATTAGCAAGCTTACCTCAAGGAAAGTCTAGGGCTGGAATATCAAGAGTGTTGGACACTTGAATTTTGGCCAATTTCTTTGCAGGAAGGTTGCATGGCAAGTACTGAACTTGGCTTGAAAAGAAAGATCTAGGCATTGGCCTCAGCCTCTGCTGTAGGGAAAAAGCTCTGACTGCATGAAACTTGAGTGAAATCAGTGTGGTTTTCCATAGGCAGAGGAGACTACCTTCTTGAAGTGCCTTCCGAGGCCAACAAGATACCATGCTGCTCCTGAAAATATCAGAATTGTTAGTTCAATTTATGTGCACTTTGTCTGTGTATGCCTGTACAATCAGATAAAAGGTTTTATACCCAAGCCTTGATTCTCTTAATTTCTTGTATGAACATTTAAAAGCCCATTTTAATGTACATGCTCTTTCATAAGCACCCTTGCTTTCTCTAGATTTTTGTATAAATTAGTCAGGTCTGACAGATGGGATATAAAATTAACAGATGATCCAATTGAGCGAACAGTGTGTGGAAAATACTGATGTGTAGCTATGTATACACTCCAGTGAAGAATGCTGCCCGAGTCCAGAGATAACTATTGTGCCATAAAAGAAAAGTTCTGTAATGATGAGGAAATCTCCATGCAATGTTCCTGAGGCCCTGATTGATAATACTGACTGGAATTACAGAGTGAATGAAAATGCAGTGTGGCCATTATCTGCTTGGCAGCAATGCTAGAGAAGTGGAGAAGATAATATCAGGACTGGGCTGCTGCTGCTGTAGTGCTAGACTGGTACAAAGGAGATGTTGATTCTGATCTTGCTGCTGCTTTGTTCTTGCTAATGATAGGGAAGTGAGTTAATTTGGTTGTATGTCAGCTTACCACATTCTAAAAACAGGTAGTAGTACAAACTTCCTTGGCAGTCCAATGTATTTGGATTTCTGTACGCGAAACTTCACTATTAATGGTGGTACTGTTGCAAATAATGACACTGGAGGTGGCATGCTCAGAGCTCTACCCACACAGGCCACACACACTGATAGTACAGTGTCTATTCTTCATTTCAAGTAGATCAATTTTCCAAGCTACTCCTTGAAGCTATACATCCTGTTTTAGGAGCCAATAAAACTCAAATTCTTGTTTTGTAAATTACCTCTAGATTTGAGGTAATCAAGGATGTAGCTAGCAGAAACAACTGCCTGTAATTCTTAGATTTGCTTCCAAACAGATCAATAAAATCTTATTCATGGTCTATCCTGAGACAGCTGTGCCTTTGGGAGTGTAATGAAGGTGATACAGTACGTCTTGTGCTGATGTTTCTGGAACTACGAGCACACCCAGCCACTTGTCTACTTCTATACCTGCGTGAGACCCAGTGCATACAGCCTGTTCTCAAGCCTCTTTTCTGCGAAGGGTGCACAGGTGGTCAGGAGTTTGTGGCATACTCCAGCCAAGTCTCCAGCTATTATTTGCACATCAGGACCTAACAGCCTCATGATTCTACTCTTTTATACCTGATTAATGTAATAAAACATCAATTTGGAGAAACTTGAGGGAAAAAAAATATGGGAAGGAGTTAGAGGAGAGGTTGTTTTCAAAATTACATCCTTCCCTAAACCACAGGGAAAATGAATGACTTGGATTTTCCTTTTCAGGGTGGGAGCTTTCTATCTTCAGTGCAAAACTCCTTATTCTCTGACAGTACTCAGGATCTATGATGGATCCCAGTCATCATCCCGTTTGTGTTTTTGGCCTTCACAGCATGATGAGTGTCTGTGGCATGAACTGGGTAATATGAATGTGTTGCACTGACACCCTTGGCAGTAGGTAGCCATGGAATAGCTCTTTGCAAATCTCATGCACTGACAGAAAAATGGGGATACTTCCTCTGTGGGAGAGGCTGTAAGGAATCAGTGCATCCAAGCTCACAGTTTGTTTGTACCTACCCTGGAGATTATTTTCAAGTGTGTGCTGTGTGGTTTCAAGTTAATCAAACCACCTCCTAAAGTAAATAGGTTTAACTGCCTTTGATAGCAGAAACTGTATTGGTTGAACCCCTGGTTGAACTGAGTTCATGGGAGTCATATATATCCACAGAATACTTTCAACTTTCTCCCACCCACACTGTGATCCTGAATAGCAAATTAGGAAAGAACAGCTTCCTACAATGCACTTGCTTTTGCATCCCTTTTGGATGACAATTAACTTATATAGTGCTCTTAGAATTTGCATACAGAAAATTAAGTTAGAGCATGAGTTACAGTTAAATTCCTGAATACTCTGTACCTACCATTGTTCCTTGCTAAGCATGCTGAAAATCCACATCAGATAATCTAGAGGATATATGCTCTATTATTTGGGGGTTGATTACATGAAAGCCTTCAAGGAAAAATCCTTTCCCCTACAATACAACGTTCCTTTTCAGTAACCATATTTTTTTTGTGCTTTTCCAGCTTTGATCTCCTTAGACTCCTAGTCAAATATAGAAATGTACACTATCTGTCTATTCCATTTGTAGTCTGAAATAGCCCTTATAAAAAAAGCTTGATCAGGGATGTAACACCTTGTTTCGAATGCAAGTTCTCAGCCAGTCACTAAAGGCCATTATATTTGCCTTGAACCAGAATCAGCTGTCTTTGTGATCTCCCACACAAAACACCAGTGAGGAATTTGAGGCCCTTCGTGATCATTCCCTTGCACTCACTGTACCTTGATTCCTGTTCCAAAACAACAACTATAGCCAGCCTTCATTTTCTAACACATTTAACGTCAAGTAAACTGTGCTTTCTCTTATACTGGCCCTTGCAGTTGAGACATCAAAACCCATCATTATCCTCCTGTCTTCAAGACTGTTCCCTGTCTGGGGCACAGGACACTGCAGGTAGCAAGTGTCACTGCTAACCATGGACATAATGAGTGGTTTGTCTTATTTTCCTGTCCTTCCTCGTCCATCTGGCTGTGTCCCAGTTTTCTTTTGCTTTATGTCTGATATTTTTGAAAAAGAACTATCCTTGTTGCTTTATGTTTGTGCTGCACCTAGCACAACAGGCTGTTAGGACTTCAGGAGTCACTGTATTAAAAATACTAAATTCCTTTATCAATAAACACTACAATTTGGACAGAGCAGTTTGGTGCCTCTGAATTCCCGTTCACCCATTTTGTCTATGGCAGAGAGTAATGTTCCAGCATATCTTTGAGATTTTTTTAGGATTGTCAGCTTTGGGAACTACTTTTAGAGGGCCTTTCAATGACTGAAACTTCTGCTGGAAGCGTGGTTAACTCTCCGCTTTCCCTAAGCTCTATAGGGCTGCTGAACTCTACCCCTCTACTGAACCTGCAGCAGCTTTTATGCAACCTCCTGGTTAAGTGACCCACTCCTGTTAATGTACATTTTGTTTTCTTTTGACCCATTTTCCTGTGTAGTATGGCCAAAAGTGGCATACAGATCTCTAAAATGAAATCAGTTTCTTTGTGGTAAATTATGATGCCAGATAGGCTGAAAGTGCTGTCTGGGTTATGACACCGTCTCCCATCTCCCACTCTGTAAGAGCTCTCAGTTTCTATAGCTTCCATGTGTCCATTATGCTGCACTTCCCCCACCCAAGTTATTTTGCATATATATAAATGCAATTAAACATTCTGCAAAACTTTGATAGAGATATAATAATTAACAACCTGCTGATTGCTTGATTTCCCAGTTGACTTTTAATGTCTTTTTTCTTCCTTTTGAACAATCACATTTCCAATTTTGAATTAGATTTCTGGGAGTTAATGGCTGGCTTGGAGATGGCTTCATGAAAGAGTCGCTTAGCTCTGTATTTCCTCAAGTCTACCACACATTTTGTGTGGTCAGCTGAGGTTACCGAGCCAAGAAAGGTCCAGAGAAGTGGTGTTCAGCTTTTCTCACCCAGGCCGTGCTACTGCCACCTTTTATTTTAATTCTTCTTTCCCATCCTCTCTCCTTGCGTTCCTCTGTGCTGCTTACATTACTGTTTGGAGATCTGCGGTGTAGAGGGCAGAATTATTATTTTACACTAGAAACTTATGCACTACTCTATTTAACCATATGTTTCTAACAGTGTTCAGGAAGGTATTTTATCTTTGCCTCAGCTTCCCCTATGCAACCTGGGGCTGGAGACCCACATGTATGTAACTATGAAGCTGGGAAGCCATATTCCATATAATAAAGAATCTGGATGGTGTGGAGGTGATGGTGGCAGGAACCAGACAAACTGACATGGAGGAGCTGGAGCTATGCAGAAAGCAGGGAAGGGACTCCTCTCCTCTGCTCATAGCACCTTGAGAAAAGGGTCTGCTCTCCACGCTGTCTCCAAATTGTAGCTCTGGGTGCTCAGCTGCCTTTGACTTTTACCTTGCAGAGCATAATAAAGGAAAGAGCAAAGACCTTTTCTGAGAAGTACATAAAAAATTACGTGAAAGTTTGTGCACAGGGAAAACCCTCCGAGGCCACAGCTATGGGTGATGTCACCAGCAGGGCAAGGGTCAAATATCTTTGTGAGCTTGTGGCAGCTCTCCACAGAACACCTCCTTTGATGTTCATGTGGAAGATTTTGGCTTGGGTCTGCTAAATCTGAAATAAATAAATAAATAAATAAATAAATAAATAAATAAATAAATAAATAAATAAA
>CM021777.1:5437752-5642751 GCA_011076525.1 Nettapus auritus
AAATAAATAAATAAATAAATAAATAAATAAATAAATAAATAAATAAACGAAGCCGTGCTTTTGTCAGTACTAGAGCCAACTGCGTGGAAGTCAGCAGGTGCCAAAACAGCCTGTGCCTGAAGGGTCGGCTCAGGGGTGCCGGTTACCGAAGTCACCCGGTCTGTCGTGGCACTTCACGCCCGCAGGCCGTTTTCCTGAGGTAAACCGTGGCGGCACGGAGCCCTTGGGCGCCTGAGGGGGCGGCGGGCGGGAAGGGGCCGGCGATGGCGGCGGGGGCCGGCTCCTCACAGCGGGTGAGCGGGGTGGCAAAGCTCTGCCCCGGGGCTGGGAGCGACACCGAACGCCGAGAGAGATCCTGTTCGATCCCTGAAGCGGATAGCTGCGGGTTCCCTGAGGAGGAAAGCTGTTTGTTCGCACTTTTTTTCTCGGGAAAGACGCGGCGCGCAGCTGCTGCTGCCCACAGGTGCCGGCTGGCGCCAGGTGGCTTTGTTAAAGTCGTCAGGGGGTGTGAGCACAGCCCTGAGGCGATCTGCCTCGTAACCCGCCCCGGGACACGCAACCGTTGCGTTTTGGGGTTGCTTTTAAGTATCTGAGAGGAATTCAGCACGAATTAAAGCCTAGAGATGCCTGGCTCCGAGGGGGACAGGTGCTCCGAGGCCCCTCAGCCGCGCGCTGGCTGCTGTACCCGTCGGGTCCCTGCTCTGGATTTATTTACTCCAAGCAGGCAGAAGGCAGCCGGGCTGCGGCTGCTGCTCGGGGGTGAGCTCCCTGCACGGGCAGCAGGAGCCCTGCGAGCATCAGACACCCGCACCTGCGTACCTGAGGCGGTGTGCACGAAGCGAGGGTCCTGGGGGACAAGCGGCCCGGCCCCGGTGCTGAGCAAGCAGCCACCTGAGCAGCGTTCGCGCTGGTAAGATGGAAAGAGACTTCACCTGGGTGCAGCCCTGCTGTCCTATTTGCATCGGGGTTTGCAAAGCCCGCAGCCTTCTGCGTGCAAGGTGTGAGCACGGCATCGGCGGAATGAAGAAAGTGTCGTGTGCTGGCTTCCGTGGGCCTGATGAGAGTGAAGCTGGTAACCTAGCTGTGAAATCGTCGGGGAAAGGAGACCCAGAGAAGAGACTTGAAGCAGCCGCTGATGTTTGCAGCAGTCACCCCCCGTGACTCCAGCATCAGCTGCTGCATTGGCACTGCCCGCCGAGGCAGCCTGCAAAGCCTGGGGAAGCAAACTGCTGCTGCTCCTCCTCTTCATCCTCCTCCTCCCCTGCCCGGCTGAGGTGTTCCCTGCGCTGAGCAACTTCCACAGGGCATCGCGCTGTGGGCAGAGCCGTGCCTGCAACGCCGGGGGGATGCGAGGCTCCCCGCTGCAGTCCTCCCTGCGAGCCCCCGCGAGGCGAGCCCCAGCTCCGCGCTGAGTCCCGTGCATTGCTCCAGCTGCTGCCTGAACTTTGTCAAGGACTCTTTTTTTTTTTTGTTTTGTTTCCTTATTTCTGGACCTCGTGAGAGGGAAGGTCTTTCTCCACGCTTCAGCCATGAGCGGCTGCTCGAAGAGATGCAAGCATGGGATCGTCAAATTCGCCCAGACGATTTTTAAGCTTATCACAGGCACTCTCAGCAAAGGTAAGAGAAAACATTTTGATTCATGTTGTTCTGCTGTGCTCTCAGCTCTGCGGGAGTTTTGTAGCCTCTGAGGAAGCCTGTGGTAGTGTATTATCGCTGCTTCAGAGGTGCTCTGGTGTAATTCAGGGAATTGGCTGCTCTGGAGAAGTTCCTGCGTGTGGTCAGGCTTGGAGCCGTGCTGTGAAGCCTTATGTAATTGTTTCGAAGTCGTGTAGTTCGTAACCTCTGGCTGCCGACTTGTTATAACTTGTATCTGTACCAGGTTATTTCGGTGTGCTGGGAGATACTTCTGGGGGAGCTGGTGTGCAGCTTCAAAATTGTGGAGAGCTGATAACTGCCGGTGGATCAGTACTTCTCCTGGGTGTCTTTTTTTAACTTTACTGTTTCCATTAGTTGTTTGAAGCATGTGTGTATTTCAGTTCAAAATCTAGGTCACTGCTTATTACGTGTTCCTGAGTGTCTTTGGTTTATCTACAGCTTGCTTTTCGCATACACCTTGTACACCTTTACCATGTGCAGGTGGAACAATACCAATCCTAATTATGCTGCTCTCTTAGCTAAAATCAAACAATATAGGACAGAAATCCTCTATACTTCTCAGTATTCATATAATTTCAGTGGTGGTGTGCTGAGGTAAGTTATCACATTGCTATTTTTGTTGGTCTCTTTTCATAGTGATGCTTCTCAGCACCCTGTACTGGATAAAAGACTGTTGGTGGTTTGTTAGGGTATTTCTGATAACAGTGATGTTACGCTCGACTGCTGCTTCGCCATTGAAATGTGGACAGCATTTAGGTCAGGGGCAGGCTTGTACAAGTTCTTTCTATGTGTTGGACTGGGGGTAATTTTTAGAGCTTGTAATAAGATTAATAAGATTCAGACTGAGTTATCAGAGGAGAGACTTCTGTAAGGCTGAAGTGTCCCTCTTATGCATTTTTTTTTTTTCCATATAAATGCCAAGTTTTTTATTTTCTTAAAATGTTTTCATCGTCAAAGAGCAAAAAAGAAACATGTACTTTGCAGGTAATGTTAGTCTTCTGTGGTGTTGTGTGTCTGTCTGGAGAGGACGTACTCCTGCACAAATTTTAGTGGTGGAGTTTTTTCTTAGGGTGAACTATAACCAGACAGAGGTGACTTTTAAAATAGACAATGTGTAAGTATCAAGAATGGAAATATAATTATGGAATGATGGAATGGTTTGTGTTGGAAGGGACTTTAAAGATCATCAGGTTCCAACCCACCTCTGGCACCTTCTTTTTGTAGGAACTAGGGAAATTGTTCAATCTGTTCTTTACCTATCTGGAAAAAATACAGTTCTAAGGCAACTTTCTCATATAAATCTGAAAATGCTGTATTTCACATCAAGAATACTGGACAGGCTGGTTGTTCTTAAAATCATGATTGGTTTAAAATTGTATCTTCTTGTACTTAACTTTTCTTTCCCTCTTCTTCCTGTCATCCATAGGCTGTCAAACACCAGCAGAAGAAAGATTAAATATTTGTTTGAGTCTGTCAGAGAAAGGAGCTATCACGTGTTGGTTATAATTCGTGGTTAACGCCAAGATATCTCTTTAATACTGTAAGCAATGGAGAAATTCAAGTAACCCTAGGAAAAGAAATAACTTTACCATGGCTAGAGAAGAGAAAGTAGTGGTAAGATACTGACTGCAAGACCTCATCTTCTGCACTGAAATTAGCGTGTCAGTAGAGTGTATTTGCTGTACTTCTGCCTTTTTGCGTATGGTGTACCCTGCTGTGTTCTCTAGTAATGGACAACAAACTGTGCTCTCTGCTTGAGCTCCCCTTCAAACAAAGGGGAAGCTGTGTCCGGGTGGTATTTCTAAGTGTTCAGGGAGGGCAATTCATCTAATGGAGTGTTCTCAAGCAGTCCTTGTGTCTTTACTGCTTGTCTCCCTTTTGCAAAGGGCTACATCACTATTGGAGTTGGACAGTAGAACAGCACTCTGCAGTGAGCTAGAAATCACAGTGGAAAATGTCCAAGGCTTTTTTTCTTTCCTTCTGAAAGATGCCAAAATTGTGCTATCATTGTCTCCCTCCTTGGCAACCCATGCAATAATATCCTACAGTTTTACCCACATCTTTCCTATGACAATGTCTCATTTCAAGCTGCTTGGACTAGATAAGAGCGGTGTTCTGGGACTCAAAGTATTTAAAACTCTGATTAAACTATTTTTCCCCCTACTCATCGGCTTTTGTGTTGTACCGGAAGAATCGGATTCAGGAAGGAACAAACCATGGGAATGAGTTTGATTCAGAGGTGTTAGAGAGCTGCTGCAGTGAAAATCAGCATTTTGATAACAATATCTGTGAAACTCCGAACTAGAAAGAAAATAACTGGAAATCTCAATTAGTTCTGATTGGAGGAAAAAAAAAAAAAGCTGTTAGTTTATATATTTATGCCAGTGGTTATTTTTTTTTGCATTTCTTCTAGTGAAACTTTTGCAGGTAATCAAAAAAAAAAAAACACAGCTGTGCATTGTTGTTTTGTGTTCTTTAACTTAGGCAATCTATGTGCTAGTGAATATTCAAGTTGTCTTCTGTGTTCTTTACCCCATTCCTGCCTCATTGCCTTCATACTGGTTAATGCTTTTTAAAATTATTATTACTTTAAACACATTTGACAGGACAAATCCTTTGTGAAGCACACGATTCACTCTCTTTTTCCATACTTCCACCTTTTTGAGGTTTAGTGGAGTGGGAGATATTCTGCAATTCAGTGAGGTGCAATCCTTAGCAGCACTCTGGTTTCTTCTCGTCTCAACAGCAGCAGTTTTTTCTACCTGATGATTTTCAGTAATGAAAGGAGGCTGTCTGAGCTGCAGCTATTAAGTCCTTCCTTCAGCAACAGGGTGTGTGATGAGGCAGCAGCCGCCTCCTGGTGTGGGCAGTGAGGGAGGAGGCACACCTGGCCTCACGGTGCGGTCACCAGCCTGTTCGGTATGTCCCGACTTAAATCTACAGTTGCAGCAAATCTACCAGGCTTTAAGCCAAGGAGTTCAGAGCTGGTACCTTTGCAGAGCTGGATTAGCAAATTTTGCCTGCATCCCAAGTTCATTCCTTGCTTGGAAGGGCTTAGTGAGCAGAATGATTGAGCAAGTCTCCTCCGTATGTACATGAAGGTACTGCTGATGCTTCTGAAAACGTAACCTTGCTCAGTGACCAAAACTGAAGCCGGAATGAGACCGCTTGGTCTCTGTTAATGTGTTCTGATTATCAATGCGTGAAAAGCAAGATGATTTTTAGGGATCAACTCCTTCAAAATGTTCCTTTGCGGGAGTAGATAAGCTTTTGCAAATTAACTACCCTTTCACCTTCGTTTCCGAGCTGCCCCTCTTTTAAATGCTTGCCAAAGGCTCTCATTTCTGACTTCTTCCTTTTTCACATTTCTGTTCTGCAAAGCAATTCATCTGGAACTGGTAATTTGTCCACTTTTCATAGTTTTAATTGCCTAATTATCTGTTGCAGTACAACGATAAAGTCTTCAAACATTTTGCTCTCCCCACAGCCTTGCCCAGCGTGAAAGAAGAGTTTTCTGAGCGTTTTATTGCACTTGCTCTGCTTCGCTGCTGCTTTGTGAATCCACATTACAGCTCTTCTTCTGAGGTGCTATATGAGATGGGAAGGAAAGTTCATGGTCCCCTTTAGTCATACACGGGCTCTGTCTTCTCTCAGTGGAAGCTAATCTTGTTCCTTTGGAATATATGGGCATCGCATTAGATTTGGCTTGGTTTCTCCAGCCTCTGAAAATGTAAGGATAAATGTTGCTGGATGCCCTAAAGACAGGAAGGTTCTCTGCAGTCGTTGAGCTGATGCCAGGGATCCTGCACCTGCCTGTCATTTGAAGACATTTCATTCTCCTGTTGCTGTGCAGCCCGCCTGCACCCCTGAATTCTGGCTACTGCCCTCAAACTTAGAGAAGCTGTTATTCAGAGGGCACTTGTAGAGGTTCTTATGAACGTTCCTTCTTTACAAAACTTCCTGGGCTTTGTAATCCTTGCTTAGTAAGGAAGGTGGTTATAGAGGCCAGGCAAATAACGTACTTTTACACTGAGTTACGTATCTGTTTTTTATGACTACCTGGAGTAAATGCAAGTTTCTGTACAGAAAAGGCTGCCGTAAACCCTCACTGAGAGAGGGGCCGCTGGTATGGCAAGCGGAATCATTGTCTTGACCATGTGTATTGCAGAGAAGGATCTGCAGCTAGTGAAGCTTCAAGGTTCAGTACCTGATCCCAACTCCACCTGATGAAGATCTCCAGTGTAATTGCCTCTTGCCTGAGGCATGTGTGTGGCACCTTTGTTTGGGTTTTAGACAAACTAGTTATTTTTTTCCTTAGTTACAAACCCTTGCAATTGTATGAGTTAATAAGCAAAAGACACGTGTTTGGCATGTTACATATTCTTACATGTCTATGAAAAAGCACTACAAGCAAATCCATCTTTTCTATGAATGCTACGAACCTGAAGTAGTCTGAAAATATGTACGTGTATGTGTCGTGTGTCTTTCATTTGGAGCAAGACAGATTTGAGAACCAAGAGAGAGGAGAAGTGGAAATACCATAGTCCTCCTTTTAAAGCTTTTGCAAGCTTGTACTTGTAGAAACTAGTATCTCTGCAAAGACAGGGTTGAATGTGTACTAGAAATTTATGAAGAACTGAATTGTCTGCAATGGTATAGCCCCAAAGAGTGAACATGTAATATCACTTACCTGAATATAATGTGAAAATGTGTTCTTGTCTTCTGGGAAACGATGCGATACGTTTTTGTAATGGTGTTTTGCAATACACGTCTGGTGTCTTAGAGCCATGAAGGTTGTTAAATCTCGTGACGAGGTAGGTAACCTATCAGCATCTCTTTTGGATTCTGCACTAATGACATAGATTATAATAACTAGGATGCTTTTATGCATAAGTAGAGAAAAAAGAAGAGTAGATTCTCTAATGAAAAAGATAGGGCAATAAAGCGATGCTGAAATTCTATAGTGTTGAAAAATGTACAAGAACTTGGTGTCTAAACTTGTGGGTTTTTTGTCTGGCTGGTTTTGGTGTTTTTTCCTTTTTATAACCAGTGGACTAGATGGGAGATATGCTGTTGGCAAATGGACTAGGGGATTCAGACCATGCGGTAGCTTATTGATATGCTAATTTACTGTGTCTGTTTTGTCACTTAAAGTGGAGTAAAATGAATATTCCACAGTATATTTTGACCTATCTGACCCATCGTTGCCCACTTAATGAATGGATATAAGCGTAAATGGGTAACTTCTGAAGGTAGCTCGACATAAGTGGATAGTGACATATTAAATCATCCTAAAATTAGGTTAAATTAGCACACGAAGTGCAATTTCAAGACGTAGCTTTATTTTACCTCCAGTAAGTTATCTCTAACAGCACAATGCTAAAAGGCGAAAATAAGGCAGAACTTGTCCGCTTGTGCAGTGCTCACAGCCAGCCTTGAACTACAAGTCAACTCTCTCGGGGCAATATCCTGTATGTATTCTCATGAATTATCCCTGCGCTGTGTGATGTTTTCATATGCTGCCTCTTTACTGCTGGCAACAGAAGTTTGCCTGGTGTTTCTGGTCCATGCTGGGTGCCTGGTAAACCTGATGGGAACCGAGCAGGAGTCCCACAGTTAGGGATGCAGATGAAATTCTGGTCTGTCTTGACTTCGTGGTGGTATTTGTGGGGTTCCTGTTCATGTAACTTTGTTTTAGTATGATTAGTAAAGCTAATGAATGGAAATGTAATTGGAAGCAGACACTGAAAGGTTTTAACTATGGTAGCAGTTAAGCTCGTGATGTAATTGGGATGAATATTCATGGCCAACTTCTTCCACGCTTGTACAGCTTCGCTACAGACCCAATATAATTTGACTTGCACTTCTCAGCTGGTTCTAACTTCTAATTTAATTCTTAGTAATGCCTGATTCACAGTGTTTGGCTTGCAGGGCACGTGGGTGGAGTGTATTAATGCTGATAACTAAACTGGGGTTTAAAATAAGAGTGATTAATGCTGTCCTTTATAAAAGTGAGACCTGGTGAAACAGCCTTACGCTGCAGAATGAAGGGGAGGAATTGCTTCCCCAGACTTGATGAGGTGCTCATTTTGTGAAGGTGAGAGCTTTGAGAAATTAAAAATGCAGTCTTGTTACACAACTTAAACAACTGCATCTAGCAAAAGGTAATACAGCTTTGCATTTGTTGCAACCTGAGAAATGTCACTAGCATTTAGAAGGCTAGTAAAGAGCAACTGTGTAATGTGCCTGCCTTTGAAAGCTTTGAGTGACACCTTCACCTGGTAGGGAAGTTTCTTTCAGATGTGCAGTAATGGCATGATGCTTTCCTAATGCCTTCTTGAGGTCATCTGAAATGAGGGGTGTTTTAATTTTCATAGGTAGAAGTTGAGATGTTTGCATTATTTCAGCAGGACTGATGTTTAAACTGAGCCATGGAAGAAGTAAAGAACAAACACATCCTTTGTGAAACACGTACAGGGTGTTTGACTTGGTTGATCAGCAGCCACCTCAGGCTGAAACTGCAGACTCAGGCTGTGAACTGCTGCTCTTCTTTATGGGCTTCTGAGAGTCATGTATTGTAAAATATCAGCCGAATTGCTTGGTGTGGGGTGACTGGCAGGAGTCAAAACTGGGCTTCACAGTAAGGATCCGGAAGTGCATTGCCTACATCTTTGTGGATCCAGCTTTACTCGCACAGAAACTCACTTGATGCGTTGTAAATAATGGCCAAGCTGAAATCTTTGTGACACTTTCAGACCTTGTACTAAGGTTCTGGTTTTCATCAATCAAATAAAGCTTTATAAATATATTTGGATTAGCTGTGGTTTTGTCTGATCTGCTTTTGATATCACTGGGGGTGATATTTTATGGTTTTGTTTAGTTTTTGCCTACACCCTCCGAGTTTGGGTATAAATGCCTTTTTGTATATTGCCTTATTTGTTGATTTTTAAAAAATTTTTTTTTTATTACCAAAAATTGTATGTCTCTGGATGTGCTCCATAATGTTCTGTGTGTAAGGCAAATATTCACCCTAGCGTTGCTTACTCTATCCATTTGAAATTGGAAATGTGTGTTGGCTATAAATGAAATCAATAATAAACATGGGAAACCACATGACTGGGAATATCATTCTCTCTTCTAAGTGGTTTTTGTACGTTGAGTTGGAAGGGTAGTGATGGAGGAGGAGGATGGTGGTTATCCCAATTAAATGAAGAGCTTTTAATGTGTGTGTTTCACTCTTCCTACTAAGTCGCAAGTAGGCAGCGTTTCTCGTGGTCTCTAGGCAGTGCTGGTGGAACGTCACTCAGGCGTCCTGGGAAGCAGAGGGGAACTTCAGCTTTGTGATTGGTTAAGTAACAAATTTCTGCTCTTAATTCCTGGTGTTACTCTGTGGCTTTGGTACCTGTCGGAAAAAATAAGCAGATTCAAGTCCTGAGACCTGGATAGGTTGTGTTGAAATACGCTCACTTTAACGTAGCATCTCATGGCTGTGAAGAGTTATTTAGCAGTTTGGAATGTTCAGTGTCTCCATTAGTGATAATAAACGAAGTAAGTGATAAATATAATGGGTCATCTGTCCTTCAAGGAGTAATGAAATGATAAATAGCAGTGCTTAGAGAGGTGCAGTCTAAGTTTTGTGAACGTAAAAGGCAAAACCACTGGCAGCGGCCCATGAAAAAGCACTGCAGTACTGCATGGTGATGAGTTCCTGAAATAAGCTTCCAGTGTTAAAAGAGGACGAGCAACTTTATCTGGTACAATTGAGTACAGACAAACATCTTACTTCAGAGGAATAAGCATCTACATCAAAATGCTTAGCCTAATATGATAAAATATGGCTCTTGTCACACAATCCTTAAGTAGTAAAAAGGCAGCCGTTGATTGAAAAATTGAATAAAAACCATCTGGATTCATCTAAGACGAGGCTGACACAAACAAAAACCTCATTTCCAAACATAAAACCGAGGGAAGCTAAGTAAGATCTAAGGCAATAAAAGACAAAGTGAAATAGGCTTCTTGAATTCCTCCTGCTTGCTGTGATGTATGGACTGCTGTCCCCCACCTGCTGCACCTTATTCAGGGAGCAGCAGTTGGTTGGGTTGTGTGTTTTGGGGAAACTCCTAGCTGTCAGGAAGCTTTTGGCTTGGCTCTGAAAATGTTTACAAGCTTTCTGACTGAGTTGTGTGTCTATGTTGGTGCTCTGAAAGGGATATTATCTCTTGCTTCATGAGGAGCAATTAGAGGTTGAGTGAATAAAAGCATGGTACGAGTGCAACCTGTGCTGCCGACGCGGTAACTCAGGATGCTGCCGTGATTGCCATCGGCAGCATGGTGAGCGGAGATAACTCGAGTCCTTTCACTTGTCAAAAGGCCTCACTCCTGCGGCTATGGGATGCTAATCACTGCCTGAGAAACTGAAAAGTGCAATTTGCATCAAGGGCTGGCATTTGATTTTGAGTTCATACCTCGTGCTGTGTCCTGCGTTCCTCCTGAAAACAGTTCTGCTCATTGTGAGTTTGTCTCCTCATAAATGGAGGAAAGCATGAGAAACGCTTGAGGAACATTACCCCTACGAAATCATCACAGTAAGCCTAACACACTTGCAGTATTTCATGGAGATGTAAAACATCACGACCACAGGCTGTCCTGTGAAGGCAGCTTGTGGCGAACCAAGTGTGTGTTTGTCATTGTGTTTTTAGGAGGAGATGGCACTGCAAGGAAAACTTAACCTACAGTACAAAATATACTTCATCACGGCAGGAAAAAGGGAGCACATAGCAAAGCTTACTTCTTAGCATCACTATTTTTTAGGAAGTTGGTGGAGAAGGGAATTAAGGCTTAAATACTTATTTAAATATTACTGTCTGTCAAGAAGCTCCTCACACAAACAAGAAAATATTGCTTAAACCAAGAGCTGCTTGAGAGGGAGCGTGAGAAATCCAGCAAAGGGACGGTGGGGGTGTGCTGCTGTAGCTCTGAGGGATGTCGTCCTGCATAGCAAGGGGATGGGTGTGGAGAGCTGGAGCCTGCTTCTGTGCATCTTGCTCGTGTTTGTGGTTCTTTGTTGGTTTCAGAGAACCTTAATGTGGCACCAGTCTTATAGAGCATAACTTAGCCTTTTTAAAGTGCTTTTTTAGCAGCTTAATTATTTTATTTCATCTTAAGACTTACCTGGCTTTGCTGCACACTGGGGGCATGCCAAAGATAGACGTAGGTATAAAAACTCATGCAATATATGCAACGCAGCAGGGACAGCATGAACTGGATGTCATCTGACAGGGTTTGGTTTTTCCATAGCACATCATCTGCAGGTTTGGTAAGCTCAAGGAACTGAAGAAACACCATGTGGTTTTGCTTTACTTGCAAGGATGATGCTCTGGATCAGCTTCTGGAGAGCGAAATCTGAAGCAGAACTCTTCCTGTGGTTTGTTTGTTTGCAGCTGATGCCCTGGAAGTGCCTCACCATGCACGGGACTGTAAAGACAGAGCGTGTTCATTTCAGAGCTGTGTGTTTTGACACTGACTTTTTAACTCCTATTGAATTTTATATGCTGGAGGTAAATCCCTTTACAAGGAATTGAAAACAGAAGAGAGTTTTATGACAAGGCTGTCTTTTCCCGACATGTGGAAATACTTGCTTTGCACTTAATGGCTCAATACCAGAGGCAGCAGTATGATCTATGCCACGTACAGTAAGCCTTAGCCCCCTCCAGTATGTGAATGATAACCAGTTTTCAAAATACCTTTTGACCAAGTTGTTGTCTTAAAATCTACAGAAAACTTGAATGAACCTTGCATACAGTTCTGAGCAGTATTTCATTTTAAATGACTGAGACTTAGCTAACAACTCGTCCCGTAAGACAGCTCATCTTCAGAAGAGGTAGCCCCGTAAGGGATTTGACGCCCAGTGTCTCATGCTTGCTCTCTTGATCTGCCTTCCAAGAAAGATCTTCCACGTAAGTGCAATGTTTTACACAAATAGCTGTAACAAGTGGTGCAAAATGCCTGGTCAGTAGCTGTAGCAACAACCAGACATCGTGGCAGAGCCTGCTGTATCTAGCACGTCCGCGTTATTTCCTTGGACAAAGCCAAAGGCTAAAATCAGCCTTTAGCTAGTCAAAGATTATCTGTGTAATTAAAAGTAACTTTTCTGAGAACAACCTGATGCGTGCATTTTTCTGTGCTGAAGAGACTAGCCTGAATACAGACTGTGCTTGAAAACCTGAGTGCCTCAGAAAGCAGTGGTTTGATGGTAAATGTGAACTTTTCCTTGGGCTATGTGGTTTTTGGTGTTATCCATCATGACTGCTGCACTCGACAATACTGCTTCCTGTTGAGTCTGTTCCAGCAAGAAATGGTTAATATTAGGGATCCATCACAGAGATCCTTCTTGGAGGCCCATCTCCCTTCTGTTTGGGAGCGCCATGAGTATTGAAGCATTCATCTATTGTGCACAGAGCTCTAAACGAACCACCGTGGTCCGCTCTCCAGCACGTGTGAAGCGGCATTGCTCCGAGGAGCACTCCCAGATCTGCCCATTTGTTCCGGTACGTGATGTCCTGCTGGAGAACAAACACTGTCATCAGCATTTCTGGGTGGTGGGGCTTTGTAAATGCTATCCCAGAAAAAGCATAATATTCTTGCTAAGTGTATACATTTATTTGCCAAATACAAGATGGCTTGGTTTGAATTTGAAAAGGACAGTGTAACATCTTTGTTCCTTGGAGGTATTTCAGTAATTTCTGTCTACTGTGGGTATATTCTAAGGGACAAGTGTTGGACAACATTTGAAAAACTGATTTCTCTTTAATGTGATGCATATAAATTGCAGGTTGTTCCTGAAATATTTGAGGATTAAAAGGAATAAGGGATTTCAGGGGAGTTTCTAGATTATCGTATGACTTTGATTCTTTTTGACTTCTGTTTGGCTCAAATTTCTGTCCCTCTACATGTGCAAATATACAAAGCATTAAAAAAGACAACTAAAACAACAACAACAAAACGTTTGCAAGGTAACTAGCACTGTGTTTAAAAAAACAAACAAACAAAAAAAACTAGTATGTTCTCTATAGTTGTTGTATATTGCTGTCTGAAGTAGTGTTTCTTGAGATGAATTAAATTAGTCAATAGCACTTTGAAATTATAAAACTCGAGGGAGTTTCTTGGGATAAGTTTGTGACCATTTGGATTGGCTGAGATGTTCCAGAAGAGCTAAAAATAGTGCCAGAATCCTGGGGAGGAGCTGCAGAAGAGGATGCAGGGAACAGTGTTTGTGCTGGGTAAGACATTTGTTAATTTATATGTAGGTTTTTGGTTTTTAATAAAGCCTTTGTTTTCTGGTTTGAAGGGGAAAAAAAAATCTGGTATGCTTGAAGTAACATCGCAAGTACTGCAGTGCAGCTAGAAGGTGTGTAAGTGCTTGCTTTAATAAAGAGCAGCTTGACAAAGTGCCATAAACACCCTTTACCTTTTAAGAAGTAAGTGTGGTTTGGCATGTGGCTCTCCTAGCAGTAGCATAAAATGAGCTCTAGACGTGCAGCTCTTATTCCTGCTCTTCAGATGAAAGCAGGAGGTACCCAGCTCCTGGATGGAGGGGATCTGCAGGAGAGCACGCACGAAACGTTTCTGAGCAGAGCTTGTTTAGGTATTAAATTCCTTTCGCCTTGCTCTTGAACTTGACTGCTACTTTGTAGGGCCCTATCTGACAGATGAAGAGTTGAGTCCAACCTCTGTTCTTTGCCTTCTAGCCAGGGTAACTGCAGGGCTGTGAAGCAGTGAGCTGGCCGGAGGTCTCTGCCTGCCGCTTACTGTTGGTTCTGCTGCATGCAGTACGTCCTGTTTTCCTCTAAACTGAAATGCTTCCCTCCAGTACTCCAGAAGTGTGTAACTGTACCTTTTTCATCTCCTAACCCTCTTTCACCTTTTTTCTACTCCATTTGTTGATTAAGCCTCCTCCTTGCCTTTACAGACTATCTGGCAACATGAGAATAAATCTAAAGCCTGAGAAGCGGCTCATGGAAAAAAATGCATTTGTTTCCCTCCTTGCAGAACACAAAAATGACAACTTCCATTCAACTTGTGTCAAATGGTCCTCTCTGCGCAAAAACTAAGATGAAAGATAATAGTTCTGAAAGCAAATGGAATAAACTAGGCCATAAATAACCCAGCTCTGGGTGTTTTTCCACTTCAAATGCCTCAGCCATGCCAGAGGTTCCAGTGTGCGCTTCAGGTCAAGATAGTCAAGAAAAAACAGCGAAACATCTGTTTGCAAAATGTTGTATCTCATCTAAACGTGATTACTTCGTGAAGGGTTCACTTCTGACACCCCCTCTAAGGTAGAACATGCCTTGTTCTTAGCCAGTCTGCTACCTTGTGCCTTTATTGCACTCTGTAACTTCTCCTTCACAAGTCATTTGCTGTGCGAGCAACTTGAGTAAGCGCAGTGTCTGCGTACCGAACCGCTGGGGCCGCCTGGTGCCCTTCTGGCATCAAACCCACTGCTGCCCCTGGAAGTCTGACCTCTGGGTGAGTGAGATAGACTGCAGGTGAGCTTCAAAATGTGGCATTGTTGAGGTTGTCTTCCTATTAACAGTCTTGTTCACTTCTGTAAGTACCTTTTAGTTTTGTTTCTAAACTCTTCTCTATGAATTCGATGAAACTTTAACATCTTTGACACATCTTCACTGTGGCTGTGCAAATGAAGTTCTTCAAGGGTTTTCTTGCTGTTGCCTCTGTATACTTGTGCAGTCAGTATCTTGCCTGTGCCCACTGATGTCCTTTTGCACGGCTGCAGTCGTGCTGTGATGTAGTCACACTTTCATCTCCTGTCAAGATAGGGTGTCCAACTGACTGAAATATTTCCTGCTTAATAAAAACCTTCTTCTCAGAAGGTTAAATGTGTATTACGTTGTGCTCTCTATGGCAAATGCTGATGGTAACCTCTTGACAACCAGTACATGGATGTAGTACTGGTGCATCTATAAAGCACTCAATAGCTGGCAGTCAGATGAACTGAAAGCCAATTACACTAGTAGCGTATGTGCACGAATACTACTTGCAAGCTGAGCCATTCCTCTTTAGGAATTAAACTCGAGGTGGAATTGAACTTGTTCCTGTTGCTATAGGAATGCCTTGTTGTGTAAACCAAGAAGCAAACTGTGGTCACTTGCGATGGTTTTTTTGGTGTTTTTGTCATTAATACGCAGCTGTGAATTCAGACAATTAGACTAAATTGAATCCCACTGCTGCAATAATATGTGGAGTCCAGTAACAAATGCTTCCTTCTTTGTAAGTGCTGGCTCTTGTCAGCAGCTTTAAACCTCTTAGAACAAGTCCTGTAGACTTATCAAAGCGGTTAAACACGTTTTTGAAACTGGCACTTACACTCTGAACCCATTTGGGCATGTTTTAGAACTGGTAGCTTCAACAAAACCGGTATCAGCGCATCCTGCTGCTGGAGATGTACTGGCCTACGGGCTCCAACTGATGGTGCGCGCTGTGATGACCCTGTAGGATCGGAAAGTAAAGAATGAAGGTGCATAAAGGGACACAGCAGGAGGAAGGATGGTTAGCTTGACAAGGCACAATAAAGCTAGCCAAAGAAAAATTCCATGCAAGCAGCTGTCATGGTTAAACCTTACTAATATGTGTCTTTGCTCTGCTGCAATGCTACACTATTATTAAACAATGCATTACAGAGATCGCAGCACTCCCTAATGTATTTCCTGAAAAAAATAAACAGAAAAATCCACCCAAGCCAAATAATATGCAGCAGCTTTTAGATAGTATTTTATCCACTGGAAGACAGTTTGTTGGTCCATGTTCGTGAGGTAAATGCAGTTTCCATAGGCCAACAATCAACAGAGTAGTTCCAGCAGACCCCAGGAGCCCTAGTACAGCTCTGAGGGCAAGCTACTTTTACTTTACTCCTTTAAAGTCCTCTGAGCAAAACCTGCTTTTGAGCTTAAATCAACTTTCTTTTCCGTATGGAAGCCATTCTGTTTCCTGTGCAGGGATTCAAGTTGGCATTTTTTGTAATGAGGGCAGCAATGGCCCCTTGACAACATGGTGTGGAATCTCAAAACAGAGGGTTTGCATCTTTATTAATAGTTTTATTGTTCCTGGTTGCAGCAAATTGACGGAAAAAGATTTTTTTCCTGCCTTGTGTGCTGCAGTGTTATCACACATAAGAAACTGCATTGTATTCTCAGTTTTTCAGCTTGCACAATATTTGAGCTTTTTTGTTTTCAATATTAATGTTACTGTTGCATGAGAAGTTCCTGTTGCCAACATCATAAAGCTGCTATTTCAGTTTGGAGATGTTGAAGCAGGAGGCAAGGGAAATGAAATAATTTAGGTGTCGGTGTCTACATTTTAATGGAGATGACCCTGTCATAACTAAAAAATGGCTTCAATTTACACTCAGTTCCAAGTCCTCTGTGTACAAAATCATCTTGGTTGCTATCTCCCCTCCAGGTAAAATGCGAACAAGAACTTCAACTTGTTTGTTCTCTATGCTTGGTCATGAAACGGGCAAGCCTTATCTTCTATCTGTAACTTAAATTTTCCATCTACCTACCTGTATGTTTTCTTCCTAAGTTGATTGGTTCATTTACTTTTGCCCTTGCTTCTTGTTGAATTTCCAGTAATATAAGGTGAGAAAGTGAAGAGAACTGTTTGCTGCAGACATTTGTTTCAGCGATTTTGTGCTAGTGCTCCCGAGCCCCTGCATAGAATTAATTTGGTAAGAAGCCTTTAGAGGCAAACCTGTCTCATGCCACTTGGCAGGGAGGAGAGAATGCTTAATTGTGATGAGCATCAGTTGGTTTTAATTTGTTTGCTGAACATGAAGAACCAACTTTCTTACACTGCTGAAGGAAGAAATGTGCAAGTTGTGACCCCCATTTCTCCTCCTTCCTGGGACTCCCCTTGTTGGAGCCGTGCAGAACTTGAGCGTGCAGGGTGGCTCTTGGGTGGGAGCTTAGGCAGGTAAAAAACCCGTTGGCTCAGGACATCACACTGCAGCAAACTTATCTGGATCCCCTAATGGGGATTCCCTAACGGGATGCTTCTCCACACGAGTTGTGGTTTGAGAGGAGGCAGGAGACTGATTCAGCATTGAAGGAAAACTTGGTGTGCTCTCACCTGGTTCCAGAGTCACGGTCCTTTCTAAAGTTCTGCTTTCACAACAAAGTAACTACAGGTTTGTTTTGTTCTTCCATGTGGCTCCCCTTAGTCCATGAGCAAGTAATGTATGATCTACTCTTTGTTTTGAGTTTTAGTTATGACTGCAAGTGGTTTGCATGGGAATTCTTGCTTCTGTGCTGTTCACCCAACTACCACATTTTAAGTAAGTTTAAGAAAACTTTAGTCATTCTTTCTAATGTTTTCTTCCAGGAAAAGTTAGGTCTAAGGTGTCTTTTTTTTTTTCTTTAAAAAAAAAAAAAATAAAATAACCGGGCTGTTTACAGTCTTGAGTTGGTATTGGCTGCACATCTGAAGCAGCTTAACTGTCAGAGCAATTCCATTACAGGTGCAGAATGAATTATACACAGGTGTTTGGTAGCACACTGTAGTGGGTTTACATGGCAAGGTTTTGGTAGCAGGGGGGCCATAGGGGGGTCTTCTGTGAGAAGGATCTAGAAGCTGCCCCATGTTTGGTAAGGGCCCCACTGCTGACCAGAGCTGAGCCAATAAGCGATGTTGTTTTGCGCCTCTGTGAGAGCAGATTTAAGACAGGGAAAAAAATGCTGCGCCACTCAGCAGCTGGGAGGGTGAGAGGACTGAGGAACAGCCTTGCAGGCGCCAAGGTCAGTGAAGAAGGAGGGGGAGAGGTGCTCCAGGCACCGGAGCAGAAGTCCCCTGCGGCCTGTGGTGAGGCCCACGGTGAAGCAGGCTGTCCCCCTGCAGCCCATGGAGTACCACGGTGGAGCAGGGTTCCACGCTGCAGCCCGTGGAGGAGACCACGGTGGAGCAGTTTGCTCCCAAGGGATGGACCCCGTGGTACGGACCCATATCTGGAGCAGTTCTTGAAGAGCTGCTGCCTGTGGACAGCCCACGCTGGATCAGTTCGGCAAGGACTGCATCCCGTGGGTGGGACCCCACAGCACAGGGGACGAGAGTGACCGAGAAGGAGCGGCAGAGAAGAAGTGCCGTAGACTGACCATAACCCCCATTCCCCCGTTCCCCTGCGCCGCTCTGGGGGAGGAGGTGGAAGAGGGTGGATGGGGGGGGAAGGTGCTTTGGTTTCTTTCCTTTGTTTCTCACTTCTCTAGCTTGTTAGTAATAGGTAATAAATCTTACTTTCTCTCTATGCTGAGTCTGTTTTGTCCATCACGATAATTACTGCGCGATCTCCTAGTCCTTATCTCAACCCTTGAGCCCCTTTCATCGTATTTTCTCCTCGCTCCTCTTTGAGGAGGGGGAGTGAGAGAGCGGTTGTGGTGGAACTCGGCTGCCCACCCGAGTAAAACCATCACACACACTTGCTGGATTCACCCCGTTGTACATCGGGCTGGTGCTGGCTGATTGTGTTGTAGCTGGGATCCTCACCTGAGGTCTGGTCCAGATCAAAGTAACGTGGTTTAGAATGCCTTTGTAATGCTCCTAATGCCATTTCAAACTGCTGCTCTGGGGGTTCGTGTCTGCAGCATTGCAGGTTTCTGTTGGGACTGCCAGAGAGCAGGGGGCTGGTCATGGACCCCCCGGCATCCTGTCTCATCAGTGAGCAGAGACAATAAAAGAACTCTAAACACTCACACTGTGTGAAAAGTCACTTGCTCCGTGTATTATTTTTTAGAAATACGTTAAGCTAATCTTTCCAATGGGGGACTTCTTCATCTCTGCATGATGTTCCTCTGCTCTGTTGCAGCAGGAAGATTTGAACAGCTAATGAAATCAAGGAACAAAAAGTTAATGACTTCTTATGAAATTCATTAAACGTGGAAAGAATCTTTTAGACCATCTTCACTCATCCAAAACAAAACATCATATATGCAAGTCCTTTGTAAACACCCTAGTATCCTCAGTGGTTTTAATCAAAATGTGATGCTTCTGTAATCATGCCTGCTGGGGGCAGGGGAAGGCAGCATTGCTGCCCAAGCTGCTCTCAGCACTGCGTTGTTACCAGGCCTTGCTTTTCTCAGCGCTGGGCAGCTGCAGAGCGCGGGACAGATCGTGTTCCTGTGCCCGTGGCCTTCCTGCAGCACGCTGACAGGAGATGGAAGAGAGGAGAAGCATGCTTCTTCCCTGCAGCTTAAGGTATTGGGGATCTGCCTCTTCTTCAGGAAACTCTTTTGAAACTTTTTAACCATTAGCTAGTATTTGGTGCATCTCTGGCTGTCCCCAAACGATCCAGTGGAAGAACTCTTGTTCCAGACCTGCCTTTTGGGCAGGATGGAGCCGTGTGTGTTGATGGATTCTCACTGCTGGTCCAGCAAGTGCAAAGCAGAGGATGTGATGTGCTGATACGTGTGGTGCGTTTCCCTCTTATGCAAATGCTGCAAGTTATGCAGGCACAAGAAATTACTTCAGTCCACCTCAGAATACACTTTGTTCTTTACTTTGGTGTTGTGTGCAGTTGTTATATTCGTAATTGTAACAAGTCCTATTTCCATATGGTTCTGCTTTGAAAATGCTTAAAATAGCGTGAGAATGTGTAACTGCAGCAATACATTTTCTACCAAACTTACCTTGTATCACACCAAGACTGCGTTGCACTGTACATGTAACATACATCGTACAGACACAGAGGTGAGAGCTGAAGACTTTGAACTCAGTGCAGGATGGAAATACCTGATGGTCAAAAGTTTGGTGTGTAGCAAGCAATTTAACAGCACTGTTGCTCTGAAGAGCACCCAATAAATACATGTCAGGACAGCTTGTTACATGCTGCTTTTCGGGATGAAGTAAGTAGTAAATTGCACAAGCTAGCAGCCAGCAGGAGCTGATTTGAGAAATGAGGGCTAATGGCTGCCTGTTTGGTACGGGGCTTTGCAAAGCACCCATGTCTATCTGAGGGAGCCTTCTGCTGGAGAGCAGCCTTGGGCAGGCAGCTGACTCACGTCTGGATCAAGCCTTGGCTCCTCCAAAGGGCTAGATTGATTACTTCTCCTAGTCATCTATTTGATTAATAATAAATGATGTCTTCTGCTAATTTAAACTAATTGAGATTTTGGCGACTGGGAAGGAGAAATCAGCAGGTCCTTACTTTCCTAATGAAGCCACCTTGGGGCAGAGGTGATGGCCTGTCTGAAAGCAGGAAGCCCCAGCTATGTGGAACATGCCTAGTTAGTAGTGGCAGTAGGTGTGTAAAATCCATGCCCAAACCTTTCCTTATCACTTGATAAGGAAACACTGCCAATGCCAGCAGGGGCCAGAGGGGATGCAGTCCTCAGGACAAGGCGCTGGCTCCCATTGCTGCAGCCAGCACAGCAGTCCAGCCATCAGGCTTTCAGGTGCTTGGGGTAGGTAACTGAGCCTGCTGAGATGCTTGAGCATTTTAAGGTTTTTTTCATGACTGGGGGTGACTCGGCAGCCTGACTGAGCGCCAGTGTGCTTACTGACTCCTTGCTTTGGGTTAGGTAAGAACTGACCCTCAGGCCGAGACCTCTCTATTCCCAAGAGCAGGATATGCTCAAGTGACACTTATCTGGCAGTGTTTAAGAAATACAAGTTGCAAAATGGTCAAGCAGTTGATTGTTCTTGGAGTAACTTTAATTTCTTAATTCTTCAGAGAATGAGAAATACAGGTCTGTTTTTATAGCTATCACCTATAGCTATCACCTATCACCTTCTTCTTTAATTTCTTAATTCTTCCTCCCCTTTGCCAGGGGAGGTTTAGGTTGGATCTTAGGAAGAACTTCTTTACCGAAAGGGGTGTTAGACATTGGAACGGGCTGCCCAGGGAAGTGGTGGAGTCACCATCCCTGGAGGTCTTTAAAAGACGTTTAGATGTAGAGCTTAGGGATATGGTTTAGTGGGGACTGTTAGTGTTAGGTCAGAGGTTGGACTCGGTGATCTTGAGGTCTCTTCCAACCTAGAAATTCTGTGATTCTTGAGTGGAGGACCAGTAGGGTACCAGCGAGTTCAATGGGATTGAAAAATAAATGGTGAAAATGTTACGTTATGGCTTATGTTATGGAGGAAGAGGTTTATCATCGCTTTTCTACCCAGACATAAAGGGTATCTAGTATTTGCTTAGAAAAGCCAAGTTTGGGATACTTTGTGTCTATTTTTGCATGTTGTGTAATCCCTCTTTGCCCTGATGGTATTGCATAGGATTTTCATTCTTTGTTTCCATGATCCTTGTCTATAAATACTTGTCAGAAGATGTCTTACACCAAAGAATTAAACCCACGCAGCAATACCATGTTTCAAATGACACTACAGCAACAATGCAGAGAAGATTAGAGACTGAAGTTGAGATTTAACGTGCAAATAGCCACGATTAATGACAGGTATCCAAGCTGGCTTAAATGAGAAGTGGATTTTAATTCAGTGGGTTGATTAGTCTCATTATAGATGGAGCAGGTACAGTACTTGTGTTCTTTTGGGGTGAAGGAAGAGAGAAAGGGAAATGGCCAGAGCTGCAGTAGAAAACCAATCCTAAAAGCATGCCTGGAGGCTGTGCTGGTATGCTGGCACACAGTTGACTCCTCTTCCTACCGAGTAAGGTGTTAGAGGGTCATTTTCCTGGGATTCAGTAGTGCAGTATTCAAAAGTGAATTGAAGCAAGGCGCTTCTCTTCTTAAAATGGTAGTGTGTGGTGATAGCTATAAAAACAGACCTGTATTTCTTATTCTCTGAATGCAGCACAAAAGGGACTTTAACTTGAATTTAGACTCAAGTTTTTTGAGACAGACTTCAGACTGCCTTCTCAAAACAACATATTTTTGATGAAGAATGAAAGGTCAGAGGCAAAGCTGCAGAAGATTTGGTAAGGAATAAATTTCTACCAAGTTCCACAAAGAACGGTCATGTGAAACAAACTTCTGTCATGGTAGATTTTCCTTGCATAGAGCCTTTGTTGAACTATTCTCTCAGCATATGGTTTAATGACGTTTTAGGTATCTTCTTTGGAATTTATAGGCTGAGCTTCCTTATGAAAGCGATTGTGCAGGAGTGAAGTCATTGAAGTGAGAAAATAAGTCTCCAGCAAGTGGAGGACACAAAAAGAAATCACTACAAAAGCAAACCCCACAGAAGGGGAAGATAAATTGGAGCAGAAGGAAGAAAATAAGTGCAGCAGAAAAAATATGCCCAGTGCTGCATCCCTGCTTAGGCGAGGTGAGATGCCCATTTGTTTCTGCCACAGCCACACACAAACAGCAAAGAGAAATCCCACCATTTCCTGATTAAAAAGAAGTATTGATATGCAGGCTGTGCTCTCCAATCTGAAATGAAAACTCGGTGTACTTTCTGCTTATCTCTTCAGCCATGCTTTTAATGGTACTGGAGAGCAAATTAATATTACTTAAATCCAATTTGTTTTACAGCCTGCTTGTAACTTCTGCCAGAAAGGCTTTTTTTTGTTTTTTTATTTTTTCCTTGTTGCTTGTAGCTGCATGGTGAGAAGTGCAGAGACGTTCGGGAGGTAGGTGTGTGTGGACTGTGTCATCCATGTGAACGTGCTGGTATGGTGGAGGACTGCTTCTGGCAATATTCAGTGGCAATACTTAAACACTCTTACCATATTCAAACTCCAAATATTGTATTTATTAATGTGTGTGCAGGCGAGGGAGTCAAAAGTTGCTGTTGAAGTTGAACACTAGCTGGATCTTGAGGGTTGGGACAGCAGTCCTCTGTTATCAGCTGAATAGGCAGTTAATAGGCATTTTCTCATTAAGAAAACTCTTTTGCCAGATTGCATTGTCTGTAGCTCCTTTTGATCTCCCTGAAAGACGTGGTTTGTTGTGATTTGTTTTCCTGTTGTGTCTTCATCAAATGTCAATGCTTGTACTGGCCATAAACAGATTAAGGGCAATAAATAGTTTGTTATAATTATATCAGCTATGCAGTGGATTAAATATTACAGTATGCTGGATAATGCTATGTACGGGTAAAACAAAGGTAAAGAATTTATTAGTGAACTGAATTTTGTTTTTTCTTTATTCAGAGCTGCATAATCTCAGAGTGGGCTGAGGAAAGGTGGCAGCTTCAGGTGAAGGCAGCTAAATGACAGGGATCAGCCATATGTGAAGAAAGGGGAGAACAGCAGCTGGGGACAGTGGGCATCAAGAAGAGATTGCAGCAGGTCTGGGAAGCTGGTCTGCAGAGCCTCCCGGGAAGGTGATATAAGAAAGCTGCTTGCTGCTGGAAAGGGCAGGCGATGATCCTGATTGTACAAGAAGATAAGCACTATGAGGGACAAATACAGATAGAGCGGTGGAAGCATGTGGGGATAAAATCAGAAAGGTCAAGGAGCAAAATGAGTTATTACAACTAGCAAGGGACTTAAGAGATGGCAATAAAAGATTCTAAAAATATGCTGCAAATGAGAGATGGCAGGCGAGGAAGATAAACGCTGAGTGGTTCAGGGCTGAAGTGATGGCTGATTCTTCCTTTAGCCTTCACAACCCAGCTAATTGTGACTGGTTGCCTCCCACCATTATTAGCCACAAGGAAAGTGAAGCAAGATGGGAACAAGGGCTAAAAATGTTAGTTAAGTCACACAACGTATTTTTTTGATGAAAATCACTATGGAGGAGGACAAAGTCTGTGTGATCTTATAGCTGTTAGAAAGTACTTCTGACAACGGGTAGAGAACAGGGGAAATTGAGGAAAATCAACTGTATCTATGATGCAGGGCAGAGAAAAGAACTTGAGAAGCTAAAAGCCATTTGTGCTTTCATTAGCTAAACTTCCTGGTGGGGATGCTGGAAGCAGTCAGCGCGGTGCTTCCTTATTGGTGAGCTTTTGTTTTGAAATTACTGAACCTGACACTTTATACCCAGAGTTAGGATATACCATGCCGTTGGCATTGCTGTTAAAAGTCCATTTAAAAATGCCATTTTCCACGTCACCCAGTACTAATAGAAGCTGGATCTGGTGATTTACTGCTCTGGTCAGGTATGTGCAGCTGGAGACACTGCTTTCTTACAGCTGGCAAGGTAAATTGTCAGAAACTGGCATTCAGAATATCATAGCTCTGTACGCTTCCATAGAATAAGTGCTAATATTTCATGCAGTAGTGTATGAAAATTACCAGTGTTACAGGAGAGGGGTTACACTTTGTCTTCCCTTTGGCTGCTGATGTCTGAGCTCTTACCCTCAGCTTCCCAAAGTGCTTTTATCTGACGAGTTGAATAGCGATAAATTTAGTCTTATGATTTTTATCCCTTTCTTAATATTCTTCCTAGCTTGGCCGTGGTCACGTAGAGCATTTGGTGAGGTGTGTGGTGTGTTTTAGTGCTTTGTTTTGTTTTGGTAGGGCTTTTGTTTTTCCTTAAACTGTGCCACTTGCAATAAAGTCAGGAGCCAGTGGCTGATTTTGACATGGAACTGAGTTGGGTTGAGAAGACAGGCAACAGAGCTGTGCTTGAGCTGTTTTTTTCTTCTTTCTTTGAATTCTTTTTTGTCCTCTGAGAAATATTTGTTCCTAATCTGTATGACAGCAGTGTACTTATGCATATTAATTTGGGATCATTAAGTGTCATCAGCTTGTCTTTACATCTAATGTTTTTAATGCCACCTTTGCATAGTCCTGATATTTTAAAGCTGTATAAGAGCTGAATGCTCTGAATGCTGTCTGAGGGTCTTTAAACGTCACCTGGTTGGATGATTTGCTGCATTTCCATATAGATAAATTCTGTACAAATGTGAGCCTAAGCAGCGCTGATCTTCTGAATATAAAGTAATGGAACGAGCATGTTGTTAATCTTGTTCCAAAACAGCTACTGTAATTTTTTATTCATAACTTAAAAAAAAAAATAATAATAAATTGTGCTTTTCTATTTAAGAACCAGCTGGGCCTCAGACTTCTTGGAAGGACCTCCTCAGTTATTAGTGTTTTTTGTTTGTTTAATGTCTGGGTACCACAAGAGCCTCAGTTATGAGGTGCCCAATGCTGACAGCCCCACACGCGGCTGGCACAAGCTGGGACTTGGATCCCTGGTGCCTAAGGCATGGAGCTTGCAGCCGCTGTCAGCAGCACCTTGCTTGCAGAGGCCCACAGGCACCCTGGCAGCCGGCTGCGGCTCCCTCCTGGTGGCCTGCGGATCAATTTTAGCACACGGGGCTGGGAATGTCTACGATGTGACAAGATGTGTGTATTTAGTGTTCACCTTGCCTGGAAGGCTCACTTTCTTCCCCTTGGAGGGGGGGAGGGGGAGAACACCAGCAACTTGCTTTAAGAACCAACTTGCTTTAAACTTTCCAAGCTTGTCTGTTCCTAAAAGTCACCTACAAATAGCTGCAAAGTAGTAGCAGGATTTTGGGGGGGTTGTTTTCTTACTTTTTTTTTAAAAAAAAAAAATAAAGGCTCTTCTATTGTGACAGCTTTATGCAGTACTTCTTTATGTCCATGTGGGTGGATTTCTGAGGTTGGAGTGCGGTGCTGGAAGCGCTGCATTACCTTCACATCCTACCTTAACCCTCACTGGTCAGACTCCTGGTGTGGGGACAGACTGCTGTCCCCACAGTTCTTTGGCTATAGCTTTCAATCCTGTTCTCAGTATTGGTCTGCCACACGAGTTCAATGTACCCTGTGTGCTTCTGTCACCTCCCTTACGTTTGCAGGCTTCTCTGTGCCCTGGCCAAACAACCTTTTTTAGCTACTAAAAAGACAATAGTTTTTGTGGCTTTTTGAATGCAATTTACTATGTGACTTCTGAGAGGTGATGTGACAGACTGGAGTCTGATCACCTGCATGCAGTGCCTCTTTGGACTAAGGTAACAATGAGGTGTCGTTCAGCAGCCCTGGCCTGAAGCTGCTGTGTAATGGCTGAGTCAATTAAACATCTGACGCTTCTGCTGAAATCAGCACTAACGGCACCACTGACACTTATTTCTCATCGCTGTGTTGGAAATGGGATGGCTTGTCCTGAGCTGGTGCCTCAGGACGCTGCCTGCAGAGCCCCAGCCTTGAGCAGCTTATGGACGTGGTCACAGCCAAGTCAGTTCGCTTCTTGCCTCATCTGCAGTGGCAGAGCCACTCTGCTAACGCGTGTGGCTATGCCAAGACCAAGCCAGCGGGTCCTGCACTTAACGTGCAGACAGCAGGACACGCTTAAAGAACTGTCACCTCAGGAAATGCAGAAGTAGCTCGCTGGATGGCAACTTTAGGGGAACGCACCTTGGATAAATAACTTCTTAAGCCTGAGCTGAGCATTTTCCTGAGGGATGCTGGCAGTGTGTTCTCCTCTGGAGAAGACTGGAGTGCAGCCCTGCTGGGGCTTTCCAGGACAGACGCTGCCAGGAGTGGTTGCAGTAGGGCGAGCAGTGGTACTTTGTTCTCTGGCCAGCCCTGCAGCTCACAGCAAGAGCACTGGGGACGCTTCTGAGATGCAGGCGAGGGCTGGGATGCAGGCAGCGCAGGCTGACAAACCCATTTCTGCCAGGATGACTTGATTCTTCCAGTCTAAATCATCTGCTTGTCTGGGGTTCTTTGGGAAAGAATCCAACGGTAGGCAGTGCTTTTACCAGGTCATAGAGAGCCACCAACTGTTTACTGAGGTGTGGGGAAGTACCTGACTGTGTCTCAGAGTGACGAGGCTCCACGTTAACGTGGCATTTCTGAAGAGGGAATCAAAAGGAATTCCAGTCCAGGTAACTTGTTTGACTGTAACTTGTTTAAACACCTTCAAATGTTCTGTACGTTAGTGCCACCTCGTTGCTCTGCTGAAAGCCATCAGGAAAGCAATGAATTATTTCCTGTCCACCAGTGAGGCATGAAGAACTATTTTGGTGGCTATAGAGGGAAAGAAACATCAGTAGCTATAAAAGGAACAATGGAGACTTTTCAAATTAATGTCTGCGGAAAGGCAGGCTGAAACTTGTGGTGGCAGTGGAGGACATCTCCCCCTACCTTCAGTGCCCTACCCGCAGGTGGAGCTGGGAAGCCTGTGCTGTTGTAACCTGGTGGCAGAGTGGAGCAGCCACGGGTGTGCCTTCTGCAGCAGTCGCCTCATGGTTTGGTTTTTACTTAGTAGAAACCCTTAAAGAACTCCTTTGGAACTTGGAAGCTACGTGAGTGTCAAGTTGATTTGCGTTTATACTCATTTATTTCTCCTGCATCTGACAATCTGCCTAGAGTAACTGAAAGACCTGCTTTTTGTGGATTATAACATTCCTTATGCAAATAATTGCTGTCTTTGATACAAAGAGAACGTTCCTCAACTTAGGCTATGAGGGATAATGGTGGTCCTTGCCAGAGAACGAGATATGGGCTAATATTGGTTGTTTAGCATTACTAGTGATTGATTTAGCCTATAATTAATGAATTAAATGCATGCATTCTGTTCTGACTTGGCTGTGGACAGTCTGGAGCCCCCAGGTCTGTTGCATTTTTGAACAGGACTTTGCTGCCTGTGTGCCGGAGGTATGGCAGCCGATCATCTCCAGAAACCAGAAGGATGAGTATGAAACTTCTAAAGGGCGCTCAAGTTGTATAGACAACAATAGTGTGCTAACTTAAACTGCGGTTCTTCAGGCTGATGCTTCCCTCTGAGGAATTACGGATGCCCTGGTGTTCTGTTCAGCTGTTCGGCCGTGCTCATATTTCTTGTAGATGGGGGTCTAAAACTGTACCGCCACAAACTTCGTGTGGGGAAGAAGACAGGCAAGGCTTGAGCTGAGGAGCTCTCTGCAGATTGTCCCACACATCCTGAGGCACAGCGACAGCCAGCCTAGAGAGGACCTCACTCCGGAAGCATCTCAGAAGTGAGGGGAGACCCTCTGGAAGCAGGCAGGTGTGTTACAGCTCGGCTCCAGGGCCTTAGCCCATGCTCCGACAGCCACTCTGTCACCTGCACGAGCCCTGAGGGATCTGAAAGGCCTTCATAACTTCTGTGTTGTGGCTTTGAACCACCTTGCTGTGTAGAAGTGTATTATTTCTGTTCCTTTGGAGATAAAACAATTAAAATCCTTTTGACTGATTCTTGTTTCATAGGTTTACAAGTAATTATTTTTATTTTATTGATGGATGTTCTGGGTAGTGTTCTGAGCTGCTCTCAAAACCCGTTTCAACAAGCAAAATTAGCGTTAGGTGACCAGTAGTCTGTGTTAGTCAGAGGGGTCAGCCCTTCTGGTCCTTCCTTTCTGGAGATATACTGACACAGGCATGTAGATACACTGACATACAATACAGCAGTATTAATCCCATTTTATATGAATAAAACAACAGTCAGATATATATATATATATATATATATATATGCTTTTAATACAACTGCTTTAAAGCTTCTTTTAACGTGTATCTTCAGGCACATAATACTTCACAGAAGTGTTTCTGCTTTCGTGTGAGGGGTGTACGAATAAAACATGAGATCTTTGGACTGATTATAGGTAGAGGCATGTGATCGAAGGGAGAAGGAACATACCTGTGCTGGTTTGGGTATGGCAGCGTGTCAATGTTTTTGCCTGTATGACAGCTTAATTTCTCTGCAAGTGTCATAAGGCACCTCTAGGGACTGAAGTGTTGGGTGTAATGAGACTACTTGTGTTTGTTTAAGAGGTGCATAGATATTTTTAGGAAGCTTTGAAAGAACAGCTTGTCAGTCCTTCAGCTTTGACAAGATTTTTTTTCATTGCTACTTGCTCAAGCAGAGCACAATAATAAATTGCCACTTCGTTTAATCTGTGTTTCCTTGGCTATTCTACTTGGAAGTTGAGTAGTCACCTCTCTTTATCTGGATTTCACTAGCTTTTTTTTCCCTTTTATTAATGCTCTTGAGGGTTTGGAGATTTGCGGTGAACAAGGAGAAAAACCATCTAATTTAGCAACTCCCCAGTACAGGTTGTATTTATCAAAGCTGACGCTTAAGGCTTACAGAGCTCTCCTTGCTCCAGGAGAACTAAAAACACCTCCACGAAACCCCCAGGTGCTTTCACAGGATTTTCACAGTTCACAATTACTTTAAGTGGGTAAAAAGCAAACTGCTCTTTGCTCAGCAGCTCCTTTCGTGTCCCCTTTGTGCTCCTGAGTTTCTGAAGAACATCTGAGATAGTTCCCAGTTCCTGTGGTGGTTCAGGTGCTGAGAGCCTCCATTAGAAGCAGCATTCACCCAGTGAATCCCCATCCCCTTGGACCAGGCCCTGCTCCCAGCTTGGACTGAAGCACTTCGAAGGAAGTGTTTTGCTGCCTCTCAGAATAGGTTTTTTTTTCTCTCAGATCTATTGCAGACTTGGCAATACAACGATGTTAAAGCAAAACCTAAAGGGTTTAGAGCTTCCTTGCGTGCTGCTTTAGGAGGCTTATAGAGTTCTCTCAAAATTCACTCTAGTGAGTTACAGCTCAGCAGATGGACAATGAATAGGAAGATGCTTACAAAAAAAAAAACAGAGTAATTCAGTAACCTGGCACGCTGCTACAATACTTTTCTGCTGAGACCACACGAAGGCAGAGGCTCTGCGACTGCTTCTCATTAAGCAGAGCTATGCATGGGTGATGTTTCTTAAAAATACAGGCACTGCAGAAGCCTCTTATGCCTGTATATCTTGCTTGTTTTCTGCATTGGAGTTTTTGCCTTCCTGCATCGAAATCCATCTTTTTGCATGGATTTGGAGTTTCCAGAAGGGTGTGTGTGTGTTTCCCCTGCACAGCTGTTCTCAGAGCATCTCCTGCCCAAACAGGAGCTGGCACCTGACTGAAGGAAGAAGTGAGGGCGGTTCTTCGTGCGATGTTTTTCACCATGTACTTTGCAACGTGTAGGAGGGAAATAAATGTTTTCCTGTAATAGTTTTATTTTCGGTAGGGGTAGATCTGGAAGCAGGGCTTGCACTCTGGATTTTCCCCTGGTGCTGTCAGGGGATGCCACGGGCAGGGGCGGAAGGAGGACGGGGCTCCTGGGCAGGAGGAGCCGCAGCAGGAGCTCCGTGCCGTCGCTCTTCCCACTGAGCTCAGTGAGATCAGGAGCACTGCTCGGAGACAAGTCACCGCCTCCTGAGCATCACAGTCACCTGGACCCTGGGGACACGGGGAACAGGGACGCTGCCGGGAACAGTAGCACCCAGCGGAGAGGGCAGCGAGCTGGGGCAGGGGCTGTGCTGAGCGAGTGTGGAGGAGAGATGGACACCTTCTAGCTTGCAGCTGGAGGAGACTTTTTAGCTGCTGAAAAGGGGGTTTGGATTAATGCTGTCGAAGAACCTGTCATATAAATGTCTTTTTACAGTTTGTTCGCTTCCATTTGTACCAGAACAGCACACTAGCTTTAACGCCTATCTTCCCTGTTTGCTTGCTAGATTTTAAGCATTTGCCATACTCTTGCCTCAGCTTCAGGTGGACTGACAGGGCAGGATCTCTTCCCTTCCCACCTCACTGCCGAATGCTTTTGGTCACTCAAAGTACCTGTATGTGTGTAAGTTGCTCTGCTGCTTTCCCGAATGAGGAAGATCAGAATTGTACACGCGCAGTGCTTCAGATGCGTTTCACCATAGTGTTGTGTGGGGATGTAAGTGCTTTCCTCCTTGTTGTGGAGATAATCTTCCTCCTCTATTTGATGTCTTTACAATGCACGCTCCCACTGTTTAAGTCCCAATCTTAAAGAGCACGTCACTTTTCCCTGGGGAGATTTCTAGTAGATAACCATCCAGATTCCACGTGTTGAATGAGCATTGCTGATGTTAATTGCTCTTTTGTACTATCCTGGGCTAATTTTGAATCGCTGATCACAATGAAAAGCGACTTCTGATAACACAGAACCCAGTTCCCATCGTAATGTTGTAAAATGCACGTCGTGCAGGAGGTTAACATCAGCCCCCCAGCGTGTTGTTTCTTTACAATAAGCAATAGAGAAATTGGAGCACATTAATGAGAGTAACTCTTTTTTTCCAACCACAATTTCATGGATTTAATTTTGTATCTGTGCCTGACACGTTTGGGTGAAAGATAGCTACTGCCTAGTTCATGAACTGTCTGATCCCAAAGCTTGTGTCAGTGGTGGCCCAAGTGCCGGGCAAATACAGCAGGCAGGATGCAGCTTGTGTTCCTCCTGTGCCTGGCAGCAGTTCAGAAATTGGCTGGAAGTTATTTTCCGAGAAGAGGAAACATGTCTATGCGTGCATCAGAGCATTACTGAGAGTCCGGGTGCTAGAAACAAACACGTCTTTAACATAAGATATCATCGTGCTAGGCAGGCAGCCACGGTGAGCATCGTTCAGTTTTCGGAGGCTGCCTGCCCTTCTGTTGACACCTGCTATATTGAAAAGTCACAAATTGCAAGTAGGGACAGACAGAACAAAGGCACTTCAATATCTAGCAACAGTCTGAGCTAGATATTTATTTTCTACTGCCAAGCAGAAAGAACAGAAACGTACTGGCTGATCTTTACCAGGATGATAATCAGACATCCACCAGTGAACATGAGCGTAGGCCAAAGGAAAGTGAAGAGGAGACCCCTGAGGGGGTAAATTCTGCTCAGAATGACATTGGTCTGTGTTCCTCCGGGGTCGTAGTAGCACGGGAAAGTCTGGTATTTTTTGAAATTGTTTGCAATGGTTTCTATTCGCGCTTGAACCTCTTTGGGGTTCTCAGAGTTGCCTGGCACGTAGGAGCACTGGAATAAGAAATCAGAATGCTTTGTTGTAATGGATGCTGTGACACAGGATTTGTAGTGAAGTCACATGCAGTAAAACAAGCATGCCAGTGCTGACAAAATCTTCTGTGGCTTGCTAGAATCCCCAAGGTGGTCTTGGCCTGCCTGTGTCCACAACCCATGTGCCCTGCTTCCCCGTTGCCTGCCAGCGTGTATATATCCCAAACCCCCAGGCTCGCAGGTTTGAGGAATGTCAGTGGAAGCCAACACTGCACATGTGCTCAAAATTAAACCGCAGCCATGGTGCTGGATAGCAGCTGGGAGTGACAACAGAATGTGCTCCAGTACCTTAGGGTTTCTTTCCAGCGTATCTTCAGTCTGATAGAGCATGACCTCCTGTCCCGAGGCCGTCAGGTTAACCCACACCTGGACACAAGGATAGTGACAGACACCCTCGTCCTCCGAGCCCTTGCCGTTTGGGCAGAGGACATTGTCCTCGATGGTGGCTCTGAGCACCTTGCACACGGTTTCTGTTGTCCAAACACTACAAAGACAAAACAAAAGGTATTGCTTTGAAATGCTTTGGCAGCACCCATTGCGGGTCGTGTGCTGGAGGTGTGTCTGAAGGGACCAGCCATGGGCTGGCACCGGCAGAGTTTGGGGCTGCTCAGCACCAGTGTGGTGAGCTGTGCCTGCCCCAAACGGATGGGTGCCCTGGAGAGGGGCTGAGCAGGAGTCCTTACCGCTGTCATTTGTTGGGCATTCTGTGTTGGAAAGTGAGGGTCTGAAAGTAGGACAGGTTCTGAAAGTAGGAAAGGTTCGTGCCTCATTTATTGGCTCACTCTGTTCTCTTCCATCTTCCATTCTTGTGAGCTCATCGAGGCTATAACATTTATTCATTGTAGAGTGTACTAACATAAATTTTGGCACTGTTTTAATAATTGTATTTGCAGACAGCAAAAAAGAATCGGCCTCATACTCCCAGTCAAGTGACTTAGTACCTTTTAGTGTAGAACGGCACAATGGTGATCCCGATGAAGAAGTACATCATCATGGAGCACGCGACCATCCCCAGCCCCAGGCACAGGGCTCTCGTCTCCCCTCGCTTCTGTGCGGTCACCAACTTTTTTCCCAACATGACTTACTGTTCTGAAACCTGAAATGTCTCCAGTCCTGGTTTTTAAGAAAAAAAGGCAAATCATTGTTAGGATTGGCTACAGGTAATGCAGTTGAATAATAACTTTCTGAAATATCCTTGACATATCCCATTTTTGCACGACCCAGAACTTAAAAAATGCTTTTGTTGTTGTTACAAGTAGATATATATATATTTTTAATTTCTGATATTTATCATACACTATTTAATAAAGCAGGGGATGAGGGAGCAGGGAGGGAAGGCTAGAAAGTGGGGCTGGAAAACCCCATTACTTTTGGGGAAGAGTTTTAACAGCTCCGCTGTCCTCAGCCTTGATTTGCGCTGGTTTGTGCTGCTGCTCATCTGAAGTAAGAGGCGCTGTGTTGTGTAGTGGTGGGGGCTGCATGAAGGGACAATGCTCCCACAGCTGAATCCTTTTTATACTCTGTCTTCAGTATTAGTCCGAAACGTGGTTTGCTTATTCTGAGAGAGCTAAGTAGTTAAAACTTCTTTCTCATGTCTATAGTTTGGCCTGCTTAAAACATGCTGTCCAACTAGATAGTGGAGAAAAGCTTCATTTTTCTTGACACAAGTGGTACGATGCCACCGCCCAGGTGCCCAGGACCAGAGAACACAGCACTGTGGTGCTGCTGTCCACCACGGGCATGGGGGCACGGCCGCTGCTGCCGTTTGTGGACGTGTGTAAGCCCTGCAGTGGTGGTGCACGGAGCTCCTGGGCTGCTCCCTTGGTAAAACATCAAAGCATCAACAAGGTCATTTGTACATCACTGGAGAGGTCCTGAAAATACCTGCTGTGAGTCCGTACCCTATTAGATCACTACAGCTCATGTATAGGGCTTACAAACAGGTAGGACATAATAATCCAATGTTCAGCCCATCTCCAGGACCTATGTCGTGCTGGCAGCTGTCACTAAAGGTTTGTGGCTTTGGGTTTTTTAATAAAAACACTTTGCAAGGTGTAGGTAGGGAAAATGAAAGAGACTGACAAGAGGAGAAAGGGAAAGTGTTACACATATTCCACAACAGGTTTCAGTCCTGTTCTCACGGGCAGGACCACGGTGCACAGCTTCCTGCAGTATCTGGTGCACTTTCAGGATTTCAGCTCCAGGGGTGGTTTTTATAAATCAAGTTGCTGGTACGTAATATCAGTGACAAGATTGTCCTGGGGTGTCACTGGGAACAAAAAGTGTTGTTACTGGAATAGTGAGTTTGGGCCCGCTCCATATTTAATTCCACTATAAAGAAAATTTCAAGGTCCACTGTGAATTTTCAGAGTATTTACAATATTGGACCGCTGTACAACACAGCATCCTCTTGGTGTTAATTCCCAGTGCGTGCCTGTGCCTCCTGTGCAGCTTGGGCAGGGGCAGGACGGAGGGGAGGAATGTCCCGGCCGTGATACCAGACAGTAGCCGAGCTCCGGTTCCTCCTGCCACGGCGGGGAGCTGGTGATAGACACCTGACAAGCTGCTGTGTTAGCAAGAAATCCTTCCATGCACTGAGGATGATTACTTGTTAATCATCCTGTTGGAAAAGGACCAAGTGAAGAATTGGTACTGCCAGTATGACTTGAGGAGAACTTGCTGTGCTCTGGCACTGCCGGTAGCCAAGTTTTAGCTGAGCCACGATGTTTGCTGAGCTGTCCTGCTTATGGAGAGGGGTATGGGATCGTCAGCCCCTTGTTATGTGGCAAATAAGAACTATGGGACTATTAGCCAAAGAATCAACAAGAATTAATAAAATTGCCCCACTGGTCTGCCTGAACGCCAGACACATGTACAGCTGATGTACATTAGGCTCGTCCTTCCCAGTCGTTTCAAACTGCCAGACCCCCTCTTGAGGATGAGAGAGCCCCCCCGTGTGGGAATGGGAGCGCTTCAGAAGAGGGGAAGGCGTTTGCCCAGCACGGCGGCCTTCCCTGTCCCAGCACCGGGTGCTTCCGCGGCCGCTCTTGCCCAGCTCCTGAGATGCCTGCTGTGCCCAAGAGAATATGGGCACATGAATTATGCAGAGAATGTTAACAAAGATAGCTCTAAAAATATCTGAGTGCTTCCATAAGCACCAAACCGAATAGGCTGGGTCTCGAAGCGGTGTAAATCAGAGGTGCTGACATCGCTGTGGTGCTGTTGGACCAGGCGAACTGCGAATGTGGTCCTGAGAGCCGAGGTAGGTGCTGCCTGCTGAGCTTTCGGTGCTGCAAAGAGCAGTGAGGAAACCAGCAGAACCTGCAGCACTACGCTGTGCAGAGCTGTTTCAGAGGAAACTCATGGAATAAAGCATGGGCAAGTTACTGAAGTGAACCCGGTGTGTGTTTTTTACCTCCCTTGGGGTGCAGATATTCTTATGTTGTGCTGAAAGCCCAGCCTGTTTGGTTCTAAAGACACTCGACATACACGGTGTGTGTGTGGAGTTGCCTCAGCGTTCAAAAGGTGAATTTTCTTTGGACTAAAATTTCTCTTTCACCTCCGAGCCCCATCACTGTACGTTAGGAGGAGTGTTGAAAGAGCTCATTAAATGTTTCCTCAGACAAAATCATCAAGTGTTTGAGAACTGAAGTGCTGCAGAAGCCTTGACAGGCCCATGACGTCTGCGAGCGTATTTGAATTAGGAGATGTTGGAGCACGTAACGGGGATTTCAGTCTGCCTTTCAAGAGCAAATATAAATGTGTCTTTTGCACTGAAGATTGCAGGGTGCCTCCATAATTACTGGGAAGATAGAAGCTCCGAATCTTTTCAGAACGCGCCTTCTCCCTAATCTTTCTCCCTCAGTCTCGTTAAATTATACAGTACATTAGCTGTGCAATTCCAGTGTATAATCACGGCACTGACAGCTGCTGGTGCTGATCATAAGGATGCCATCTGCTCAGGTTTGGAGCCGAGGTCCCTGCTCGGATTAGCAGCTGTGTGGGAGGCTCGGGGGAAGCCCCTGCCTCCTTCCAGCTCCAGAGGAGCTGCCAGTGCTGCGAGCGCCGGGGTGGGAGCTCTGGGCTGCAGAGGTAGCCAGGGGGTTGTGGCTCTGGATGCCCGCCTCTCTCCTGCCTCTCCCTCAAGCAGAAGGAAGTGCTGAACCCTTCTCTCAAATGTAAGGTGGGAATAAATATTAACAGGGAGACAGTCATTTGTTGGAGCTGCTTTATCCTACGCCATCTGGTGAATTGCCAGCGAGCACTTCTCTGCTCTCAGTTGAGCAGCGAGCGGTGCCCCATCACACCAAGAACAGCAGTGCAAGTCGTCTGCCTCTAAAACAAGAGGAGCTTTTAAACAGGCTCAAACCCTTTGGCCTCCACTGCCTCCGAACACAAAATTGCCATTTGCCTTCTGGTATGGTGCCAGCTCCACGGCCTTCTGATCTGTTCTCCAAGCACCTCGTGCAGACAGGACAAGAGCTGCTGGTGTTGCTGGCTGTGTAAGAACAGTGTGTGCTTTACCAATGTATTAGCCAAGTACCTCATGTGGAAACCAGAGGGCAACTGCAGTGTTTAGGCCTAAATATACAAGCTCTTTACTGGTTGTTCTGCCATGGCAGAGCCACACAGTTAACGTATTTACTTGTGTCTCTTAGTAGAATCAGTCTCATCAGCTGCATGTGCTTATTTGTTTCCATGGATGTTTTTAGCAGTTTGGATTCTTCTTTCTTTGTTCCAGTCCTGTCCTTACCCTTTTGTCCTCTCCTGCCCCACCATTTACACCCTACAAAACACTTCTTACATCCCAGAAATGAAGCCAGAACTGCATGCACCCTGGCACTTGGTTCTCCCTTCCCTGCCCCATCTCCTGTTTTAGCATTTACAACTATTTCTTGCTGCTAACGAGTTTTTTCCCCAGTGATGCTGGGACCTGAGAGCACCAATTTTACCCCCTGCAAAATAAGAGACCTGTAACCGTGTGTTCTGCACCCCTGGGACCACCAATATTGCATGCGGAGTAAGGTGCTGTTGAGCCTCAGTGGAAACGCACACAGAAAAGCTGATTCCGCAGTGCGCTCGTGCAGCTGTCTTGGAAACCTGAAGAATCAGTTTTATGCCCGCATAACATGGCACAATTACACCTGTTTTATGAAATATGCAGCATCCCTTTGCTTTGTTTAAGAGCCGTTTACCTGGTAGGACACCGGTGTGAATTAAGTTAGCCTTTTGTTTAAAAACCTCTGCAGTTTATATGTAAGCTTTTAAATCTGGTGGTTCTTTAAAAAACTAAAAATCTCAGTTTAGTACTTCTGAAATGTTTCTGGGCATCTCTTTGGGTTTCTGTGTAGTACAGGACTGTACAAAATGATTCAGTCTGAAGGGGTTTCCAAGAAGCCAGTACCGAGTTCAGGTGGTTCCCCTCTCACTTGCCCCAGAGGTGAGACGAGCGCAGCCCCTAAGGGAGTGCTGCCGAGCACTGAGCACCCAAAGCCACGCAGCTCCTGGGAGTGGAGATCCCCCGCAGCTGTGGACTCCTAAGACTCTGGGTTTTGTGATAATACCACTGTTACCTTTGCTAGTAATTATGGAGAGTTATCAAATTGCATGCAGTTACAGAAGAGAACAACTTAGCCCGTATGCTACCGGAAAGTTGTGTGGGTTTCCTCTGCAGCGCTGGGCACGTAGGGCTGTTGCTTCCAAAACCATTTTCAAAAAGCAAAGCTACTGCATGCTCAGAAGGAAAAAGAGTTGTTTTAAAAGTATACTTACTGTGTCTGATGAAATGCTGCTTTCTGTGATGAAAAACCCTGCTGTTACATGACAGACCAGGTGTAAGGCCTTTCCTGGGCGAGATAAAGCCGTGCGGCTTCGGGCTGAAAGGGGTTTTATGGGGGGTTGCTGCTTTATTTTTTTTTCCTGTACTTCTCTGGGTTTGCATTGCTGTGGCTGAACTCGGCACTCAGTTCCCCTATTGTGAGGCTTGCTGTAACCATACATGGTAAGGTATGAAAGCGCTGTCCTTTTTCAGATTAATTGCCGAAACCAGGAAGCTACAACGCTAAGACCAGCCACAGCTGGAGGCACCGAGCTTTCTCGTGCACCAGGACCCTTTACCGCTCATCCCACATCCCCGTGGGTTTGCCTTAGGCTGCTCTCCTGCTCTTTTTGTGCAGCCTCACAGTTTAGAAATCCATTGGGTCCTTTGGGTAAGACTGGAAGAATTGACTTAAAACTGAGTAGAAGTGTTAGGAAATGTTTTAAGGAAGTTCCAAACCAATGCCCTCTGGCAATCTTCCCCTCTGGGGGTCCTGGAGAAGCCGGCAGGAGGGCAGGGCGAGGGCTGGGGGGTGCTGCAGGACGGCAGCGGGGAGCTGGGGCAGCAGGGATCGGGATGTATGGGAGAGGAAAAGCAGATCGGGGCCTCGTGTGAATGTTCGTGTGCTTATGTGCACGGGTGTGTGTGTGCGAGTGGACATCACGTTTTTTTATGGAGGCTATCTGGCTGCTTGTTCTCAAGCTGTATGAGACCTGCAGCAGGGCTGCAATGAGCACGGGTCCCCAGCGAGCTTCAGGGCTTGGCTTGTTCCTTCCTGCAGGGCCACGAGAGCTCACCCCGGGGTTCGGTGGTGTTCCCAAAGGTGCAGGTGACTTGCTGAAAGTATCGGTGATCAGCACAGAAAAAGGTGGAAGCTGCTGGGGCCTGCTGGTGGATGGGTGCTGCGAAGGAGTGCCAAGCTGCACGTGTCACCGTGTCACCCGTGCCGAAGGAAGGGCCCTGCAGGGTGGCTTCCAATGGAGCACTGCTGCAACAGCCTAAGTTCCCCTCAGCTGCAAAACCCAGCAAGGAAGTCAAATGCACAGTCAGTTCTGGGCTTGCTTAGTTCATCAGGAAGCAACAAATGGACGTAGTGATGTGTATCCAGAATAAATAACGAGCATCAGTGAACATTTTTGACCTTTCCCCAGTATTCCTTAGCTTTCACCTGGGAAGACAGAGAGAACTTGGGCAGCAGCGGGAGGTGATTTCTGTGCACCCCAAATCTCTACAGCTGTTCATTAAAGCTGTGTCGGGGTAAGGTGGTCTTTCAGGCTTGCTTTTGGTAAAAAAAATTGGAAGCTGGCATGTTCAGAGAGTTCAAGCCTTCTGAAGTTTACAGATGAATCTTCTCCCAAATTACCTTTTTTTTTTATTTCTGATGCAGAAGAGAGCACACAGAGGTAACTTGGATTGAGATAACTGGGTTAGACATTTACAGCTAAGTAAGATGAAGCCTGCTCACATTTTTAGATTGGAAAGATTTATGACTGTAGTCACTTCTTAATATTTGAGAAATGATGTAGCAAAATCTGAAGAATGGCATTTGAAGTTTGGAAAAAAGCCCCGTGAACAAAAGTTATTTCCAGCTAAAACATGATCTGGTTTCTGGACTTCTCTGTCCTCGTTTGATACTTGGAAAACCAGTCTGGGTATTTCCAAGATGCTTGCTCTGGCTCGAGCAGAAGCCATGCTTTAATGAGAAATTGTACGAGTGACTTTTGGGCCGCCTGATTCAGGAGTCAAGGCAGAAAGCAGGGTAAGCCCTGCTGACTGCACTCCTCAGTCCAAGTCTGGCTGTCTCCTCCTGCCGTCCTTGATTCAGCTGACAGAGCTACGCGGTGCAGCAGTGCTTTGTGTTTAGTGGCCGCACTAAGGAGTTTCGCCACAAAATTAACATAGGCCCTGTGCAAACCACGGGCAAAGCACAGATTCAATTTGTGAAGTTCCTCGGTGACCGAAGCAGGCGGTGGTCGTGCTCCGGCTTGGTGTGCTGACCTCCAGTGCTCCATCTGAACGGAGGGAAGCAGCGCTCCAGGTGTGGCACTGCACCTCGCCTCTGGTGCTGCTTTTGCTCCCGGGGGTCCCTACCAACTAACCCCAAAGCCGGTGTGCGCGGGTTAAGGGAGGTGCTGTGTGGTACCCACTGCTGGCACTTGGGCGTCTGGCAGGCTGCTGTCCTGTGCTGGGCCGTGTGTGTGTGAGCTCTGGCAATGCAAGCCAAACCTTTGGTGTAACGTGAACTGTGATTCTGTGCTAGTCTAAAATAAGCCTTGTTGTGTTAGAGGCACACAGAATATTTTTTTTTGGTTTTGTACTTGAGGAGGTGAGGAGCAATCCTGGTGACCAAAACCCTTCTGTCCTGGTGCTCCCTGGCTGTGCAGACACTGCAGGGCACCCCAAATGGGCTCACCCGCGTGCTGCTGGCAGGCTTCCCCTGGTCTCAAGGAGAATGGGACCAGCTGCAGCCCTGGGTGAGGATCTGCTGCTGGAGCAGCACCTCTGCTGCTCATTGTTAACCTCTGCTGCTCATTGTTAACCTCTGCTGCTCATTGTTAACCTCTGCTGCTCATTGTTAACCTCTGCTGCTCATTGTTATCCTCTGCTGCTCATTGTTAACCTCTGCTGCTCATTTTCAAGCCGTGTGTCTGGCACTGCCCAGTTCCTCCTGGCCATGCGCTGCCCAGGAGCGGGGATGCGGGGTGCTGCCAGCAGGGCGCAGCTCCCGCGAGGGCTCCCAGTGCGGGCGGCAGAAGGATCCGAGGCTGCACGGGGCAGCTGGAATGGACCCTGCTGGCCTAAGAGCCTTTTGTAAGGCCTGTTTCCTAACCAAGTTTTTTAAAAACAAAAACAAACAAAAACAAACACAGAAGAGGCCTTCCCAAGCTTTGCTCGGGGTGCTGTTTTAGTGTTCGATCCCTGACTATAATTTGTGAAGAAAAAGGAAGAGAAACACTATCAGGGTAGGCTTTCTGGAACTGCCAATGCTCAATTTTGAACACGAACAAGTTTCTTGTCAATGCCTTGCATCCCATTTACTTTATTTTAACGTATTAAACCCTTGGGCTAAAGCAAAAATAAACAAAACCTGAGGGCTGATTTCCTGTGATTCTTTTTAAAAATAAGCAGTGCACCTACTTGAAAAAACTGCGGTGACCGTGAGCTAGCGAAGCATCTGCGTTTAAAATAGAACTGTGAGAAGCTGTCAGACCAAGAGGATTAAGATAGATATTCCTGAGGAATTATTTTCTTTGCAAGTGCTAGTGGAAGAAAAAACGTAGGAGAAGGCATGAGTTTACAGCTCTGAAAGAGAAATTGTGCAAACGTTAGCATACAAGCACTGAACTTCTGTAATAAAAAATAAAGAATAATATAAAAATAAAAATATAAGGGGTCTGCAGACCTTACAGCAGTGGCAGGGAAAACAGCTTCTGGCTTTTATTTGTTGTACTGTTCTACAGTGGGTACTCAAATGTTTGTCCTTTGTGCACTCTTTATTGCTGAGGGATTTGTTCCATCTCTTTTTTGTGTCTGTTATGGCCCAGCCATCACGGCTGTGTTTCAGGGCAGAGGGCTGTTAATCCTCCCAAGGGGCTGGACTGACTCTGCTGCGAGCCCGAAGCTTTGAGGAAATTCAAGAGAGCCCGGACGGACTGCACGTGCTGCTGAACAGCAGTTTGGTGCTGCGGTGTTTCATAAACTGCTTGGTGTCCGCAGGAGGCCTGTCACACGGGGGCTGTACACAGCAGGCAGCCTCGCAGGTAGGTGTGCCCCAGGTCCTAGTCACGACATCTAAATAGTGCCCGTAGGCAGGAATAAGGGGCCTGAGTCTGCAACCTGTAAGCTCCCTTGTAGCTCTAACACAACGAGCAGCTCAGGAGTTAAATAGAAAACAAATTTCTTTGAGTTGGTCAGATCTGCTCATTTTGAGCTGATCATCCACGTGGGTTGTTCTCATGTTGGAGAATAAGAAAAAATTAACGGCGGTAAGGCAGAGCCAGTTTAATCAGTTTTGCCATTTTATTTCCAGGACTTTCTGTTGCTTCTAAAGAATCAGTGAGCTGTGAAATGAGAACAGTTGTTTGGATCTTCAGAAAGCACTGCAAAGTTTTATTAGCTTCCCCCTTCCTAATTGAAACGTATTCATAGGGCAGTACGTTGTCATTTTTAATGGCATCATGAAGAGAAGCCGTGGCTCTTGAACAAGGAACAGACACATCTTGAAAATGATGTGAGCGACAACGGGTGAGATGTCCCAAGCGCTGGCACGTCTCAGTCAGATGCAGGCCAAGTTCCAAAACGTGGCTGCTCCTGTTAAATAACAAAATTATCAGTCTGCCATCAGGCTTGCTGGTAACTCAGCGCTTTCAGAGCAGCACTCAGACTTGTCCAGAAATATTTAAGCAGGACTTTTGAACCGTTTGTTCGACATCCCACTCCAGTGTCGTGGCTGTATGCTAGGGCTGAATCAGCCAGCGGAAGGCAGCCGTGCCCTGGTGGGCGCCGTGCGCGGCACTGTGCCTGTTGTAAAGCTGGGGGGACGTCGTTTCTCTTGCAAGTTCTCAAACTCTTCCACTACTGTCTCAAAACTGAAGCCAGAGAAGATGCTTAACTGTTTCCTGAATGGATGCTGACTGATTTCAGAGAGAAAATGCATGGATTTTATTCAGGGAGTAAGTGCATGTGTTCTTTTCTCAGTTTGGATCTTGCACGTATAATCAGTTCTTAATAATATTACTCCAGATAGAGAGCCTTCAATAGCAAGAAACAAAAAAAGCAATCAAAATCTGCAACAACCCCCCCCCCCCCCCAAAAAAAAAAAGAAAAAAAGAAAAAAAGAAAAGTTGGGAAATGAAAGTTATTTCTGAAGGAAAGGCAGGAGGGGCCCCCAAGGGACCTGTCACTGTCACGGTCCCGCTGTACTGTACTGCAGTGACAGTCATGAGCAAATCTGAATAGCATGTTCTCAGCATGGTCCGGACCTGGCGTTGCTTTTGTTGGAGGTGTGTGTCACAGGCACCCAACACATACACACTAGGTGCTGATGGGAGCTGTACGTGAAGACAGACCACAATCTGCCTCCAGGAAAGAAAAGTAGCTGGGAGCACAGGCTCACGAGCTCCCCGTGCTCAGGTTAACTGACACGGCACAAATTCAGGACCTTTCCTGAACTTGGGAACTTCTGGCAGTAACTCTCCAGTGCCATAACGTATGGTGCATAGCGTACAGGTACCGAGTGCTCATGCTGGGAGTTGTCGGCACAGCCAAATCATCAGGGCGGATGCTCCTCCGAGGTTGGAGCTGCAGTAAAATGGGTAACTTGTGATTATTTCTTCTGTTCAGTGGTGGTACTCTGTCTGAAAGAAGGGCTTTGAACTCCTTATCTATAGAATGGCAATGATATATCCGTTCTTGCTGTCCTAAGGCCGAATAGATTAATGAAATGTAATTCCTTAATGGACTAATGGAAGGTACTTGCTATGTTAGCTGCATATAACTCAGTATGTAGTGGCCCAATGAAAGGAAAATTGCTTTTTTCCCTTGTATTTTATAGTGCTTCAAGTGACAAGAACACAAGTGGAAAAGATGAGAAATGTAAAGAACCTTTACCAGAAGATATTTAGACACAACAGTTTGTGGCGTTAAGTTAGCCCACGACAACGCCATTTCTGAGCAGAGCTGCATGGTACTGCATAGCAGAAGAGCTCAGAAGGTGGCGGTTATGACTTCTTTTTCCCCACTATTTGTACTGAAGCAGAGGTCTGGTACTTCTGTACAACACAACCCAGAGAACACCATAGCTATGTGCAGTCCAGCAGGCTCTGGAAATTGCCCATGCAATTTAGAAACAACTGCCCAAAGTTAATCAAATTTAGCGTCATTTGAACGATTTCATTTGCTGCTTAAGTTCTGGACATCACCCAACCTTGTTATAGGGAGTTGTAAAGAATGACTTTTTTCTGGCTGAGGGGCTAACCCCTGTGTTTTGGGGAGCCTAGATATTGATAACTTGTGTACAAGTGTGTGCCATACTTAAATAGCGTACTGTGTTGTTGCCTATCAAATAAGGCTTTGACTCAGTTGATAGGATTCACGTGAGACACTTGTTGAAATCCTTCAGTTTGAAGAGCCTGGCGTTGCATGTCCAAACCCCGAAGCTGTTCCCTTGCTGGAAGCTCAGCTCCCCAGTGTGCTGCCTTGGGCTGCCTGGGGCAAGGTGGGTCCTGCCTCGCTGCTGTGCCCTCGCGTGGACACCACTTACCTGCCTGCCTGCAGTGGGAACAGGAGGTTGAGAGGGGAGGCACTCGCCTTTGGCTGCCTGTGCTCCCCAGACCCAGTCCTGTAAGGGCATCGTGCCCTTGCTGCTGTCAGTTACTGTCCGTCCAGAAAGAAGATGCAAAATACAGCACTGGAAAGGGCAGCGTTGCTTCTTTTTTCCAGAATTAAATTGCTTAAAAGCAGGATTTTTTTTAATATATAAAAAAAAAGTAATATGAAATGCCCTTTGTTTCTACATCACAGCTGTTCTATAGGGAAAATTTCACAATGTTTTCTTTCTTTTGCCAAAGTTCAGATTGACATAAGGAAAGCTTCCTTTCCTTAATATTATTCTTTTGTTGCAGAGGGTTACTGTTACTGTAAGGAAGATTGTCATCTATAAATAATAGCATTGATCTTGTGTTCCCTAAAGCGGTTAAATTTTCTGTTGGAGCACAGTCCCAATATCTCGGCGTTTTATGTGCTCTGCTGTACGCTTTTCATGAAAGTAACACAATTACTTTTAGCTTTTCCTACACCTGGGGAATTTTAATCCATTTCCAAGTACCGCTGCCCCTAGAAGCTAACTGCAGATACACTGCGGGCTTACGGAACTGCTTCTGTGATTACAAAGTCACCGAGTGGCAGCGGCCGTCAGGTTTGCCTGTGCACGGGAGGAGGCGTGCAGGATGCTGGGTGCTGGGTGCCAGCTGAAGGGTGCCTGCGTGGGGTGGCAGCTGAGGGCACGGAGCCGTGCGGGGTCTGGCAGCTGCACTGGCTGAAGCTTGCTGGGCCACGTGTAAATGACAGCCTCAGCTGCTGTGTGTGTGCAGTATGGGAGGGGAGAGCTGGAGGGAGAAGCGGCAGGAATTTAGGGGGCAGAATTGATGGGAAATGGTCTTTTCCAGGCATCAGAAGCCCTAACTTCATACCTGGACAGAACAGAGGCAGAAATTGAGGTTATTTCCCACCTTCCCCAGCTTTTCCTGCTGGTCATACTACTGGGTTGGAAGTCTTTTTATTCTGTAATCTTGGTCTTTATGATTTTAGTACAATTCTATTACTTTCTTTTTTTTTAATTGATAACTAAAGACTGAGCTTATCAAGTCTCAAGGCCCAGACACTGGGCAAGAGGAGCAGTCCTTTGGGGCAGGCAAAGAGGAAAGCTGCCGCGATGCTTGGTCACTTCAGGGCCGTTCCTGCCCCCGCTTGTGCCGCAGGGCTGTTCCTGTTGGAGCAGCATCTTGGCACCGTGGCGTCCTGCTGGCAGGAAGCTCTGGTGCCACAGGGACGTGTTTGCATCTCAGACAAGGGAAAAACGAGCTGATGGAAATGCCTAACACTCTCACACTCTACTACAGAGAGCCCAGCAGAGTTGTGTGTGCATATTTAAGTTTTCCAAAGAGAAAAAAGGAAGAAAAACTAAGCAAAACAAATTATTTGGGGCCTTCAGGACATGTCTTCTATTGGAAATACATAAATAGGTTGTATTTGCACACAAGCAACTGCTGCCTGGAGTTCTTCTCCCCAGAAGGGAGGTTTGAGTACGTACCAGCAGGGGCTTGATTTAGGTTACGCAGGTTCAGTTACAATACGCTGGCATCCCTTTCACCAATAAAAAGGTGCTTCGGTGGGAAAATTACTTCTCCTGTCAACGCTTATATGTAAATGTAGAGAAAATCAATTGAAATTGGATTTAGTTTTTCCAACCATCCTGGTCTGAGTTTGTCACACTTGAAAGGTGTGGATAAAAAGGGTGCTGACAGTGGAAACAGCACTGATGCGTTTTGCAGAGAGAAGGAACTGCTAGGCCTCACTCCGTAATCGTCAGCTTTCCTTCCTTTAACTGTTTGCTTCTGGTGTTGAGCTCCTTGGTTTCTGTTGCTGCTGCTGTCCTTGCAATGTTGCAAGAAGGAAAGGATGATGAACCAGGACAGAAACCTGTGATCATCCACAGAAACTGATGTTTGTGCAGCCTGCTCTCCACAGGAGCTGGCACGAGTACAGGAGAAGGTTCTGCAATACTGGGAGGTTTGCTAGGAGGGAAAGGAACGAGTGCTCCGCCTAGGAGGTATGATTTGGCTTTCTGCTTGATTTTAAAGTGAGGGAATTACTGAATGGTCACAGCCTAAATGTTCTGGCGTGTCTGTTCCTTCAGGAAGGGATGTTCTGCTCTCCAGAGGGCAGCTGGAGGGCTGGGCATGTTCAACAAGCCTCTGAGTAGGATGCCTGACCCCGGGCCCGGTGGGATTTCTTCTCTCTGATCTACCATTCTTAACCATGAATGCAAGTGTGACTACAGTAAGGATATTGCTTCTATTCCGCTAAATCCAGGTAGATTTTTTTCCCTGATCTGAAATGCAGCGAGTGCTGACGCTCACAGTTTGTGGCCTCTTTTATAGATCCATTTGCTCACTACAGCGGCTTGCAGGAGGGAACCTTTGCAGCTGAGCAGAGACCTGTCCAGAGCGAGATGTTTGTTGCGTTAAAAATAAGTACTTGAAGAATTGGATCCCGATAGTCTGTATTTCCTTTTGCTTGCAGGGCAAAGGAGCTGAACACTAAAAATCTACTCTTGGTCTTCTCAGCCTCTTTTGGCTGCTATGGCACTGTAATTAGGGAAGAGTAGGCAGGAATATATGATGAACAGCTTTAGGCCAAAGCTCTGATTTGCTAGAAAATGTTGGAACCAAAACTATAGAACACTTCCCTTGCCTTTGTGCTATAGAATCTGCTGGAATCTCTTATCCATTCCCATGTCCCTAGGGGAACTTTTTTGTTATATAAAGTAGAGACGCCTTCGAGAAGGGACTAGAAACTGGCCATCCCCAGCCTCAAATCACTGATCTGGGCTCAGAATACGGATACTTTCCTCTTTCCTGAGAGAGATTTTTTTTTTTCTCTCTCATGGGTTTGTTTGTGTGTGAAGTAGAAAAGCTCCAGCACGAATGAGAAATTCAGAGGTTCTTTCTGGCATGTTGTAAAAGCGAAGGGAACAGGAGGATGTGTATGGACTTGGGAGGTGAACCTGCAAGGCCTCTGTCCAAAACTTTGCTTTGAATTAAAAATATTCTTTCTTTTATTTGGGCTTGGGAAATAAATCCAAATCAAATATATTATTTCAGCCTGCACACTAAATTATCAAGTGTTTGTACATGGCTAATTATCACTGGAGCCTAACAATGGCTTAGGAAAACACAAGATTTTATGTTAAATTTTTACTGGTCTCATTTTGGGTGGAAACTGAGCTTATAAACTCTAGCCCTTCATTAGTGAGCTTCATTAACAGTGCTATGCACTTTACTGGGAACTTCTGAAACGTTTTACAGGATTCAAAAGCCTCTTGATGAAATGCTATGGCTCGCTACTTCAGGGCACAAACAGTGGCGAGGTTTAATCTTTGTTATCTCCCTTTGTACTTGCTCAGCAGTTCTGCGTTCCCCTTGGATTTCATTGTTCTAAGCGAAATTATTTTATCTCCCTCAGGTTCTTTCAGTCTGCTGCTTTTCTCATTTGATTTCCAAGTGGAAGAGCTTATTTTCAAACAAGGGTAAAAACTGCTGCCTGAGCTGTGCGTGTGACCGGTGCAGAAGCACTGCGGTATGCATGGGGAAAGCGTGTGAAATGGGGGCGCTGCTGGGGTGAGTTTGAGCCGGCCCTCGGACAGAGCTCCCGATGTATGCTTTTGGTGGGTAGGGGTGTCTCTATTGACAGCTGGTTGTCTTTAAGAATTCATCTATAAGGGAGGATGAGTACTACGTGTAAAGCAGAATGTTAGTCTCTCTGGACTTGACCACCTGGAATTTTCACGACTTGACTTCAGTGGCAGCAGGAGTTGTGCTGACAGCCTGCGCAGACCTTCAGCGGGATTATTAGAAACCCGGTGTGATCAGCTAAGGCGGGACTTTGACAAAAAGGAGAATCTGTAGCTGCAATATTTCCTGCAGTGCCTGGTTTGCTGAAAAGTGGCTAAGAGAAACTGGGGGAACCAAGCCAGTGCTCCCATAGATCAGTGTCTGCTGAGTACGGGTAACTTGCTGACGCACAGAGAAGCTCCAAGAGCAGTGAATGGGAGGGGACAGACCAAGTGCGTCTGGTGTACCGTGAGATAATCCGTATATGTGGTTAGAATCTGGCCCCAGTGCCCAGGTTCCCCCTGACAAGATAAAAGAAGGCTGCTGTCTGTTTTTCTGTGGGCGGTAATGAAGTTATAGTATGGAACATCATCATCGGGTATTACTGTATAAATTGTTGGAGGCTAATCAGGCTCATTATGGAAATGAGAGCCAATGATGTACTTATGTTACTTCTCGCACCCTGCCTGTGATGCCGATGCTCTCCAAAAAGCTTACGTATGGATTGACATACGTAAGTATGACACTGCCATGGGAGGTGCAAGAAGTAGCGTGAGCTTCCTGTATGACTGTCCTCTGTCCTTTTTGCCGCATACCAAAGCGCCGCATGTATAAGGTGCCCTTTACATCAAGTGTTTTATGTCTCGCAGTTGAATTTAGATCAGATTTCTGCAGAGGTAGTTATGCCAGGATATCAGCTGCATATGGGAACATCTCCATAGTTTCTTCAGCAAAATATTTTGGAAATAACTACGGACATGCTAGCCAAAACCTCTTCAAAATCTGGGTGTATTGGCAGGTGTCTATCCTTGGGAACAGGCGAGAGACTTTTAGCAGGGATTTTGCAGGGTTTGCAAACTTCTTGTAGGATTTTAGAGCCAAGTGCAAGATGGCAAAATGATCCATAAATGAATACAACTGAAACTTGGATAAAAAGGCAGTTACAATGTGTAGCCATGTCCTGGGCTCGTAATTCAGAGCCCGCAGCACCCATCTGCATGTCGTTCACCTGGTGAGACCTCTTCGATGCCTAAAATAAGAAAATGGCCTGAGTTTCTCATGTGATGCCCCGTGGCTTTCTTTCATGGGCCAAAAAACAAATGTATGCAAACTGTTAGGAAGCCGGACTCTGGCTGTGCTCCTTGGGCTGGTGTTCGGGAGGTGAGATGGCACAAGGACCAGAACCCGATGCACACCAAGGCAGCATCCTGCTGCCCTGACACACTGCCTCGTTGGCCTCCGTTATGTCACCACGAGATGCATCAGAGCCCCTTCCAGTTCCCTCATGTTCTACTTAGAGCGTGGGTGCTGAGAAAATAGCATGTGCCCTCAGCAGGTGCTCTGAAAGAGCAGTGTTTTCTAATTCCTCCCATTTTTCTTTTTGCATGTACAAAGGAAGGCTCCTTTAAAGCGTTGGCAAGCAGAGAGATGTAGTTAACTGCTTCAGCTTGCAGTTCAGCGATGCTAGGCTTACAAGCTCAAAGAGAGGTCTCTGCCAGACATATCTGTGGGGCAAAACAGGTGGTGTGCTTTGCACTAAGCATCCTGGCTTCCTGTAGTCTTCTCTCATGTTTTTTACATTGCAGCCTTCTGGAGATTCACACTGAGCCTTTTGGGCTTGTTTCTAAGATTCAGGTCAGTCTTCTGAGTCCCTCCGGCAGAGCCTTCCCCCACTTCCCATCTCAGGAGTCAAGGTTGCTATTTACTGTCAGCCGGCCGGCTTTTCTGACGTGCTTTATCATCTTCGGGCCGTGCCCATGTGACACTCGTCATGCCTTTGAACTGCTGTCGTTCTGCTGCAGCTCTGAAGAGCGGTCAGTTTTTAGAAAAGGAAGGAGAGGTGGAGGAAGGAGCGATGCTTTTCCTGGAGACAGCAGCCCAAGTGAAAATAGACCAAAGCTTATGGTGCTTTTTGAAATTATCTTGACTGAAAACAGTGCGCGATCTCCAGCACCCACTGCTTCTCACAGCATTTTAGGGGGATGCTGAAAACACCAGGAACAGGCTTGTGAGAGATAGCAAGAACTGGTGATTTGGCACAGAGTTATAAGGCCTAGAGAATTTTGAGAAGCAACACCCTTCGTAGACAAAAGATATCAGCATGTGGAAGATGGTCTTACATTTAGCACAGTAGTTCAACAACAAAATACGTGTGCTCCAGTTGTAAAAGAGGTGATGGCTCCGGGGCAGGCCTGAGATGGCGCTGGTGCGTGCTGTGCCCTCTGAGCCTGCCGGTGGCCTTATGTGAAGGCTTCCAAGTAAACGTGCTGCGATGCCTTTCTCTAACATCAAATGTTTTAAACCCAAAGGGCATTAGGCTGCAGAATCTAAAGCCGAGAGGTGAAGGATGTTCCACACTGGAACAATGTATGTGAGGGTGCTGCTGCAGCCGCCTCCTCTCTCTGATGTCAGCAGGCTTCAAACCAGGGCACGTGGTTGTTGTCTTCTGCTGGCAGCCAGCTCTGGGAGCTTTTTTTTCCTTTCCTTTGTGGCTTGTGGTGTCTGTAATGATAGTCAGATTGTTTTTAAGCATTTATCTATGAGGGTGGCTGAGCACTTGCTGTGCTGAAGTTAGCTGCTCAGACTTGTTGCTAGAGGGGAGCTGGAATGGCCGAAGCAGGTTTTTGATGCTAGTGTTTTTCTGCTATGTCATTCCAATCACTGTCTATTCTACCAAGAAACAAAGAAGACCAACGGAAAAAGAACAACAGGAAAGAAGAAAAATCATGAGAAAAGAGCTTACTTAGAGAGGGAAACGGAGGATGACAAGGAAGATCAGACAGAATGAACAACAGTACTCGTGCTCCCTTTTTCATGCCGGTGACAGCCGTGGAGCACAGCAATCAGGACTCTGTGGGGATGATATCTGGCTAGGAAGATTAGTAACAGGAACCAAAATTTGTCGTAAGACACTGTTGAAAGCCGATGTTTCCATAAGTACGTGTTCGGATCACACCCCTCACTGAGCTTTGCTTATCTCTAAGCCTGTGAACGGCTTTTGGAAATGGATGCTTTTTTGATTTTTATTCCCCAGTATACTGCAAAGAGGTAGATAAGGAGCTGAAAATACTTAAAAACTTCTTTGTCATCCATCACTCCATCTGGTCCGGGGCTTAGCGCACGTACCTGATCCTTCTCTGCTTCTGCTGTGCCACACAGCTAACCCTTCTGGGACGTGGTGGGCCCGTCGTGTTTGGAGTCTGGAATGGGGGCAGCAGTGTGAAATCAGGAATTGTCTTGATTTGTTGAACCTTTTGAATTTGGCTTCTCTCATTAATTGCTTCAATTGCAAAGCACACTGCGCTAAGTAAGCTGGTGGAAAGTCTGTCTGTTACCCGTGTGGCTCTGTAAGGGCAGGATAAGCACAGCTGTCGCCAGGTACCCTTAGCTGAACAAGGGAACCCAGTTTCGAGGATACCCCGTGGTTAACTGGAGATAAAATCTTTGTTTACAGTGAACGGGACCGGTCTCTTGTACAGATGTCTGCCAGTAGCAAATCCTAACTGATATTTGGGTTTACACTCTCTGCTTAAAAGATCTGTTTTATTTTTGAGGAAATAGGAAAGCTGCCTGTTTAAAACCTATTTAGGACAGAAATCCGAGTTTTGTGAGTACTCTGTGTGTTCGTTGCCAAAGTGCGAATTGCAAAATACTGCTTTATGAAAACCCTTTTTTTCCACACTTACTGTTTCAAATTCTTTCCTGAGAAACTGTGACCCCAGTTTTGAATTCCTCCTGTTTTGTTGGCATATTCTTGACTTGCAGGTTGAAATAGGGCCAAAGTAACTTATTCCATGGGGATGGAGCAGGAAATCAATACGTATCTGTATTACACTGATATTTGCTCTCCCTTAAAAACGGGAGAAATATGGAGAAAACAACCAACCAACCAACCAAAAAAAAACAAACAACAGCAACAACAACAACAACAACAAAAACAAACAAAAAACACCGAAATTGTTCTTTGCCCCTTGCCACCTGGGCTGCTAAATGACTCTGTGCCACTAGGATTATAAATTAGTGTCACGGTCACTTGAGTTGGTTATGGGGTCTTTAAAGCTGGTTGGCTCCTATCACCGGGGTGAACGCGTTTGCCTTGATGTCAGGGATTAGCAGCTCTGGTCCTCAGCTGAAAGGGGGGATTTACCAGCGGTGAAGGATTCCAGGTACTTGGTGACAGCGTGCACTGCAGAAGATCAGAGTCCATGGTGCTTGTATTTATTTTATTTTATTTTTAATAAAAGTATTCCTTAATCTTTGAAAACTGATTACATAAAGGATGTTACAGAAGAGAACGTACAAGAGGACGGATTGGTCTGGCTGTAGCTGTATGAGTTCTAGCACAGTACAGATATCTCCTTACTTTCTTTTGTAAATGCATTGACTGGGAGGAAGGGAAGATGGTGTAAATGGTGTATAAATATGATTTGCAGTGAACAGGATTAGTCGGTAGCTGTGACTTTTTGTGCTGTGGATGCTAAGCTATGAGGTTGTGCTGGCAGGGAATATTCCCCAGAAACCCTTATATAACAAAAATTGCATTTGTCCCAGGCTCTCAGATGCTCGAGGAATGCCTAATGAGCTGGAGGTGGTGCAATCCTGCTGAAGGCTGCTCAGTCTTGGCTTGCCTCGATGACCTGGTGCGGTTTAGGCAGTGGGGACGTTAGCACTCGTTGGGGTGGAAGGGGGTATTGTATTCTTCCCGGCCTCCAGCACAGAACGGGCTGCCCACGTGGGCTGCGGTCAGTAAAAGTTTCTCTTCTGGTTTCTTCTGAGACGGTGGCAGTGGTTGGAAAGAGCCTTTAGGATGGAGCAGGATCCGTGAAACAGCTCCACAAAACTGGGAACGTTTTCATGATTGTGTTTTAACCCATTTGTTGTGCACAAGTTACTAGCCTCAGTGCAGGGCAGCTGTACTTCTGAGAGCTGTACGTCTGAAACTCCTTTTTGTGGAAATGCAGCAGATGAGCGGGCATACAATTTTTATTCTCTGCCATTGCTCTCTTCAGAAATGAAGGGAAAAGGGGACATTGCATTAAACTGGTTTTAAAGATCTGTGGTCCTTCAGTGCAAAATGGAGTCTGCGGAGACTTGGCCCATAATTTGTTTTACTATTTAATTATTTATGGTCACTAATTGATGTTAATTTGAAGAAGCTGCCTTCAAATTTCAGCAGTTTTCAGGAAGTGATGCATAGACCTTTTTATTACGAAGATGAATTTGCCTGTCAGTTAAGCTCAAGAAGCTTGCTCGTGGAAGTTGCACGTTTAATATTAATCAGAACTATTGTCTAGTATTGCAGCTACCTTTTCCGTAAGCATGCCGAGAGAGAACTTAGCGTTGTTTCTGTTGGCATTGTTCTCTTCCTTTCCCCTTGCCTCCCCCTCTCTTGCCTTTTTTCTTCCTCTTCTGAAATCAGCAAACATTTCTTCGCACTGCCTGGGGATTGTTTTCTGGTAACACATCCTCTGCAAAGCGCACCGTGCCTCTTTTTAATGGATACCAATGACACAAAATCAGTCCTAGATGTGTAAACACCTGCTGCACTCTGTGGATCTCGCATTAGTTCATTCTGTTTTGTTCTTGGTTTTCACATTACACTACTCACGTTTCCACGTGGGAGACGTTCTTTGTCATATTGGTTTGAGACTGCGCCTCCCTAAGCAGGCTGCTCCGTGTAACATTTGTGTGAAATTCTTATTTCTTTAATCCCCACAATCTGGACTTTTATGTGACAATTTGTGTTCGGTGTAGATATAAGGAAGGAGCCAAGTTATTCTGTGAAAGCACCAGGTCATTTCAGCACAAAGGAGATGCAAAAATTGTTTGCTCTCTCAAATCTTGGGAATCTTGTTACAGCCTCTCTGACAAGGCGTTTCTAACCAAAAACATCTTAAAGAGGAAAAACCTGCACAGTTTCTTGTAGTCAGGATGTTGCTCACTGATCTGGAACTGCAAAATTTACAGCTTTTAACACCTGAAGCTAGGTTAGCCTCTGAACTGAGTGGATAATACTTGCCTGTATATCGGAGTTGTTGAATATTTTGGATTTGCATTTTTAAGCTTGAGCTCTCTGACTTGGTTCACAAATTCAATTGCTGTTATTTTAACTACCTGTGTTACTTGAGAAAGATTTTTCAGTAAAGTAGCCAGCACTTCCAAAATTAGTCTCATCTAATTACATTGGCACTTTATTTCTAAGAACAATTTACCTACTGAGGATCAAAAGGAGCAAAAATAGATCTTACTGCAGCAAGGTGTTTTGGTCGGTACCTATGTATGGGAAAACATGCCTAGCTTTCTTCTGTCCTTTTAAAGCAAGCAGAGAGAAAAGTCAGCAGATGAGTTGGTAGAAAGGCAGCATGATGCTGAGCGATGAACGGGGCTGAGGGAGTTGAGCAGCACACGGAGGGGTCCCAGCTGCAGAGGGTGACGAGGGCCACCTGTGTGTGCCTGCACGCAGCGGCTGAGCTCTCAGCGCGGTGGGGTGTCCATCCTGTTGTCTGTTGTTTTGGAGCTGAACTTGGCTGATTTTGCTTGGTACAAGCAATGCTATTCTTTATGCCAAGAGACGGCTCTCTGCATTTTAGGAACAGTAGTATTTAATGATTGCAGGCCACCCATCTGTGGTCTTCCATTTTACCCAACAAGCTGTATGGTCTGGGCAGCATTAGATTTTACTTCACCTGGCCTTCAGTTTTTAAATTTCACTGACTATTACAAATTCTGGAGATTGCTGAATGGCGATGGGCTGCCCACAAGCAAGGAGCTGTTGCTCCCGGCCTGAGATGCAGTGGGGCAGCTGCAAAACCCGTGTGTCAGCTGCAGCCTGCTTTGCCTCACAACTGGAACAGCACAGCGGCATCACAGAGGTGCTGTGCCCGGTCGGTTAGCTCTGTGGGGCTGCAGGGCTTTTTAGTTAGGAAGGAAGATGATAGCTAACATGGCAGTGCTGCCTGGTTTCTCAGGAAGCAGAGCTCCAACGGCTGTGCCGTGCTTGCAGCTGCTGGCAGGGCAGGGAGAGCAGTGAGCAACACAAAGTCCAAATATCTGCGGTGGCGGCAGTCTGAACGTCTGATGAAAGTGTCGTAGTTTTGTTGGGGATTTGGGTTGAGAAACTCAGTCACCGGTTAAAAGAAGTGAAGCAAATAATGATGAGTCTTTATTAAAGGAAAAAAATCTGGATGTCAGAATTGGTAAAGGATGAGTGTCTTTTCCACGTGCACACAGATAATATTGAGAGGATTATGAGCTTACTCAGGAGTTCCCAGGACTCCTTCAAGCAAGGACTATCCTTCACAAAGATGATAATAATAAAGCTTCATTTATTACCTTTTTTTTTCTAATATTAGTATTCTAGTAAGCACATGGACATCCAAGTATGCAATGTATGATGTAGAGTTATTTTCTTATTCAGGTACATTCAACAGGATCAATTTGAGATCCTGTGTATGTTGGGAAAATTTACTGTCCTAAGCAATATTAAAGCATGTGCTGTTAGAAATGAAAGTTATGAAATAAAACATAAATTTACTATATATCCACCTTCAAACGTTATAAAATAATGAGAACAAGGCTGTTGTTGTCTCCTGGGGTTGTTGTACAGGTGTTGGTAGGAACGAAGGTGACTTGCGCCAGGCTTGACACAGCAGTGTGACCAGCCGAGTGTGCAAGACACAAACGTGTCTTTCAGCTGGGTGTCTTGGCAGGTGATGGAACCAGGAGGAACCCCCACACATGCTTCAAAAGAGGCAAAGCAGTGGTTTTTGGTTTTTTGTTTGTTTTGATTTGATTTGTTTGGTTTTGGTTTTGTGTGTGTGTGTTGTGTTTGGTTGGTTGCCCCCCCACCCAGTTTTCCAGCAGTGAAGGATGTCACAAGGTGATGAGGTCCAGCAGTCCGGCTGGTTAAGTGTTGGAAAAATAAACAGAGAACTGGCAGAATAAATTATCTGAGACCTCAACATAGGAGATAGAAAGGATAATGTAAACGTATTGGGCTGTTCTTACACAGAAGACGTGGCATTAATCTATCAAAATTGTCCAGACAAATTCATCCTCTGTGGTGTGAGAGTTCCAGTGAGATGTCAGAACCACTCTCCTTGTCTTACATTGCAGAATGTGTGCATACCCCTCACCTGACCGGCTAACAAAAACCTCCGTCCTGCTCAGGCCCCATCAAACAGGAACCAGGCCTGCTCTGAAGCCAGGCTTCCTGGTAGCAGAGTTAACCTCTGTAGAAAGGAAAAGGAATATTGTCCTGGCTTTCACCTTCCTTCATGTGCTCGCATCAGAGACTCTTCAGCACCCAGCGCTGCTCTGGGAACCAAGCTGTGCGTGTGTTTTGTCTTTTTTAGGAGCTGAAGGACAAGCCAGCTCCTGGGTCTGTCTGCTGTTGGCTTTCTCCTTAGCATGTCTAGCAACAGCCCCACAGCCCCTCCTTGTAGGAGGAAATTGCTGTTGGTAAAACATGTTGAAACACCGCTGTGAAGATGTACAGCTGCCAGGAGCGTGTGGCCTGCAGCTCCGAGGCCTCCTTGGCAAGTCGGGGCCTGAGGCACAGCCTGGAATGAATACCCGCCATTAGAGGCAGAGCTCAGGAGGCCTTTGGGCAAAATCTGTCTTGCTGTTCTGCACCCATTTCAGCTAGTCTGCCTTAATTGGTGAGAACTGCAGAGATGTGGGCTCCTGCAGGCACAAAACATGAGGCTGGCCTTGCCAGGCCTTTGCATGGGGAGCCTGGTGGACACCAAGCTGTCTGGGACGGGGTGGTGCGAACGGACACCACTTCGGGAGTCAGGCACGGTGACCAAAAATAAAGCCGGGAACAATACATACAGCCTCATCTGAAAAATAGATGAGATTCTTGTGTTTATTCTGTCATAAAAATAAAAAATGCCAGCTTTTGTTTGATCAAAAATCGCACTCTACAGGTACCTGAAAGGAGGCTGTAGCGAGGTGGGGTTGGTCTGTTCTCCCACGTGCCTGGTGACAGGACGAGGGGGAATGGGCTAAAGTTGCGCCAGGGGAGGTTTAGGTTGGATCTTAGGAAGAACTTCTTTACCGAAAGGGTTGTTAGGCACTGGAATAGGCTGCCCAGGGAAGTGGTTGAGTCCCCATCCCTGGAGGTCTTTAAAAGACGTTTAAATGTAGAGCTTAGGGATATAATTTAGTGGAGGACTTGTGAGTGTTAGGTCAGAGGTTGGACTCGATGATCTTGGAGGTCTCTTCCAACCTAGACTATTCTGTGATTCTGTGAAAAATTCTAGAATATTTTTTTGTGTCCTAAATAATAATTTTAAAGCATTTGCCTTTGAATCTTTATTCTATTGGAGTTCAAGAAGTGTTTGGACAATGATCTCAGACACACAGTCTGATATTTTTGGTGGTACTTTGAGGACCCAGGAGCTGGACTCGATGACCCTTGTGGGTCCCTTCCGACTCGGAGATCCAGTGGTTCTGTGACGTGTCTGCATGGTGTTCATCCCAACAACGTGGCTGGATTGCCCAGATGTGCTCCGGCTCCTTTGCACATTTCAAAGAATTGAAAAGGAGGCACCATCTACTGCTCTCATGCTGAGTGACTAAAGCCCAGAATTACTGCTTTCAGGCTTAATACAATTTTTATAACAATTAGTTTTTGTGTATGAATTTTTTATATTTACAAATTGCATTTTATATCGGTGCAAGGAAACAAGCCAAATGTGAAATAAATAGATTAACTCTGCTTCTAAAACAAGTGCTGAAGGTAAAAATTTATTCAAGCACTGAGCTTGTTTTTGCTGATCAGCCTCACACTGAGGGGGAAAAATCAGCAACATGAGGTTTTTTAATTATTTTCTTGTGGGAATGTGCTTGTTCCTCAGCTGTAGGCCCGCTGTCAGTTTGTGGGCACAAACCTCCATTAAAGTGCGTTGCTCTGAAGCTCTGATGTACATAATTGAGCAGCAAGCCTCATAAATATCTTTTAAAATATTTACTCAACTATAATTTAATTTTAATCTTATTGGTGTGGACCATTATGTTTGAGCGTCTTTTAAATCAGTATCTCAGTTCTGTGAAAAGGAAGTGTTCAGGTTTGGGTATTACATCAGTGGTATAATGCAGGCTAAATTAGTTTACATTGCTGTGTTCAGAGGCTTTAAAACACTGTCTCTGCTGAAATATGCATGCAGTAATTGAGATGAATAAAAAAATACTTTAAATAAAAATTAGAGAAGTGAATGGAAGTGTGACTGTACTGCATTGGACTAAATGAATTATTTCAAGAAGTTCAGATGAAATCTTGATATTAAGGAATAGTACTGTGCATGGTAACTGGGGAGTAAAGCTAGGTGTCACCAGAGGGAAAAACTGAAGCCACAAGGAAATGTTGCTGCTTGGATGAAAGAAAGTGCAAATAACCAGGAAACAAGCTTTAAAATGCAAGTGCTTTTTGTCTCGGTCTGAGATTTAGCATTCTTACCCATCTGGAGAGTCTGTTGCCCAGACTCGAAGCTTCTGTTGAAATTCCGCATTCGATGCTATAAATTGACTTCTTACTTAATGTTAAACCAAGGAGCTGTTGAACAGCAGCTATAATTGAAGGTGTAATTTTGTATGCATTAAGAGTTATGTCTAGGAAAGCATGCAAATCTGGAGGATGCTGTAAATGACTTCAGTGGTACTGCTTTATGGAGATGTATTTACCCATTACAATGTGACTACTTTTTACCAGACAGTGAAAGCATTAAAAAAAAAAAACTTGTGTATACTCTTGTGCTTTTCAGAAACTTGGCTTTAGCGTGCATTAAAACACTGAGTAGTAACTGAAAACAGTAAATCTCAAATGATATTTGAAAGGGTCGCCTGTTTTTTTAGTTTATTGCAGAGAAGCGCCAAGCGAGTGCTCAGCTACCGGTCTGTGTTAGTACCCCGAGACATTGTCTGCAAATTTTATCATTGCTTATTTACACTTCTGTCTGCTCATATCTAAGGCGTGTGAAGATAATCTTTCTTTTGCGCTTCAAATATTTTTCTTTTGAAATGTCACCAAACCACATGCCCTTGCATGCGGCAGTATATCTGTATTAATAGCAAACAGATCAGTGCCTTCGAGTAAAACATCAAAAGGGCATTCACTTAATGTATTTAACTTCATTTCTTTGTTTTTGAGCTTTCTAGCTATTTTTATGACATTGCTTCGGCTTCTTCTGTATAACTGCATTTGTTTGCAGCAGAAGACACAAGCACAGCATGCTAGGGGTACCAGCCAGGACGATTACTGGAGGAGATGCTGTTACGTGGGCTTCAGTGACCCGGGGCTAGGTTCCTTGAGGAAGTGGCACAGTCCTTGCTGAGCCTGTCTCCAGTTGTCCTCTGTCTCTGTGCTGTAGTTGCAGGGCCCATGCACAGTGCAGGTTGCTCCGGTAAGGCTGCGTGCACTGTGTTCACTGCCGCCACCGCTGCTGCTGCTGCTCAGGTGCGTGTGTGGTCAGTGCGTGGGGGCAAGTGACTCGTGCCAGGTCGTTTGCTGGGGCCAGCAGTGAGGTGAGCTCATGTCCAGGTGCTTGGTCCCAGCTCTGTTAGGTAGCCCAGCAAAAATCTTCTCCACAGGGTTCTGTGGCCAGGAAGGCCAACAGCATCCCGGCTTGCATAAGAAGCAGTGAGGCCAGCAGGTCCAGGGAAGTGATTGTCCCCCTGTACTTGGCTCTGGTGAGGCCGCACCTCGAATACTGTGTTCAGTTTTGGGCCCCTCACTACAAGAAGGACATGGAGGTGATTGAGCGAGTCCAGAGAAGGGCTACGAAGCTGGTGAAGGGTCTGGAGAACAAGTCTTATGAGGAGCAGCTGAGGGAGCTGGGACTCTTTAGCCTGGAGAAGAGGAGGCTCAGGGGTGACCTTATCGCACTCTACAGGTACCTGAAAGGAGGCTGTAGCGAGGTGGGGTTGGTCTGTTCTCCCACGTGCCTGGTGACAGGACGAGGGGGAATGGGCTTAAGTTGCGCCAGGGGAATTTTAGGTTGGATCTTAGGAAGAACTTCTTTACTGAAAGGGTTGTTAGGCACTGGAATAGGCTGCCCAGGGAAGTGGTGGAGTCCCCATCCCTGGAGGTCTTTAGAAGACGTTTAGATGTAGAGCTTAGGGATATGGTTTAGTGGGGACTGTTAGTGTTAGGTCAGAGGTTGGACTCGGTGATCTTGGACGTCTCTTCCAACCTAGATGGTTCTGTGATTCTGTGATTCTTGCTTCAGTCAGGAAACCAGGGGGACAGTGTGCTCTGCTTAATAACACCCACTGATGGGTAACAGGGTCATCAGTCAAAATGCTGTTTGTGGTGGTTTTATTTCTTTAAACGCGCTCTACATGGAAGACGTGGTTGTACCAGGTTGTACATCCTGTGGGTGGCTTGCAGGTGAGGGAGGAGAAGCAGCGCAGCCCTGCCTTCTCCCTGCCCTCCTGGGAGGTGATGCTGGGGTCTGTCCCCTCCAGACCTGCAGCGACTGCTGCTGAACCTGCTACTGGCTGTGCTCAGGCTGAAATCCCATCTGGAATTTGGGGTTCTTGGGAACGGGATCTGTAAGAAGGGGGGTGCAGAGAAAAATACATGAAAACGCTCCCTTACCTTCAGTTACAGTGGTCTGCCTAAATGCATCTATAGCTCAGAGTGGTGGAAAATGATTTGCAGTCACCACTCATCAGGCTGCTCGGCTGCTTTTTTTGGTGTTTTCCGAAGCCCATAGGAAGGAGGTGGCTAGCAACCCTGCTCCCCTCACTGGTTGACACAAGGAGACCAGGAAGGGAAAGTGGAGAGGAAGCCGAATGTGAGCCCTGCCTCAGGGACTCTCCACCCTGAGTTTTTTTCCCCACCAAGAGGCAGTGCTCCCGGTGAGGTCAGGGAATTGTCCTGGTGCCTCGCACGCCAGCTGGGAAATGGGAATTTACTTTGTCTCTCAGGTACTTGGGTAAAGCTTTTTTATGCCAAGTCTGTGTAGGTAGATGTGAGAGAATAGACCTGTGTGTCAGGCAGCAATAACAGGAATCCTTTAATTAATAAATGAGTAGCTTTTACCTGTCTGAATAACTGTTAGAAAGGAGGAAATGACCAGCTCTAAAACCCCGAGCTGCAGCATGCCAGCAGGACTGCTCAGTCTGTAGCTTTGATGCTGCTCACTTCAAGTCACGCAGTTTTCTGTTATCCTAGGACGGCTGCAATCCAAGCAGCACATTCAGCTGATCCCATCTTGGGATCTCCTGGCTCCAGCAGGGATCCCCAGCCCAGCCGGGTGCTCGCAGGGCAGCCGCAGCAGCGCCAGGCCCTGCAGCTGGCCCCGAGCAGAGCCGGGCTCAGCCTCCCAGGGGGCTCCCTGGGCAGTGGGCATCTGAGTGATGCCTTTCTGAGTCGCTCTGTGCACCTTCCTGCTGCTAGAAGCAGTCTTTTCCTTCATTTTCCTTGCCCCCCGACCCGCTTTATGTGCCATGAGCAGACACCTGAAGCACCTTTATGTCCGGAGCTGGATGGAGGCTGCTGCAGAAGGGACGGCTGCAGCTCCAGCAACCACAGCGAGGCTCAGGCTGTTCCACCAGGGGTGAACGCGTTGAATATGCAGAGCTGCTTGCAGAAGTGTTTGCGGTGAGGAAACATTTCCCGATGGGAGCTACTCTGTTGGAGAGCCGAGCTGCATGCAGACTCCTGGAACACGCTTAGGAACCCGCCAGGCACCCAGCTTGGTGTTAGCGACGTGCCTGTTTCTCCTGGCCCTCGCCAAGGGAGGACACCATTGGGTCACACACATCTGTATTTTATCCGAACATTAGCAAGCAAATGCAGGAGTTGTGAGCTTTGGTCTATTTTTTTTTTTTTTCCATCAATGAATTCTACTGTGTGAAAAGTTTAGCAGGGGAAAAATGGTTAGGTGTTCTTGGGTCACCACAGGCTAGCTGTAGGATCCTTTTTCACCTGATAAAGAGGGCAGCAGCTCCCCTGAACTGTGTTGCTGTGCTTATGTCATTTGCTGGTGAATGATGCGATTCGGCTGAGGCAGGACAGAGGCTGATGCCACCGAGGTGCCGGGTGCCTCGTCCAGATGCACCCTGCGTCTTGCTATGAGAGAGGGAGCTTAAGTTTGCCAAATATTGCTCTGTGCTCGCAGCAGCAGTCTGCCTCTTTCAAATGAAGATTTATGTTTTAGCCCGCGTTAGCTGCTGAGGTTTCTAAAGAACTTGTTACTGAAGGCTGTGGAACTCGGCAAAATTGTCACTTTTCTTTTCCTGGGTTGTATTGACCTGGGTATTTGAAACAAGTACCTTTATCATAAGTTTCCAGTTTGTTCCCTGGAGAAAGAGTGCGGGCTGTAATGCGTTCATGGGGAAGAAACAGCAAACTCTTTTAACCTTCGAGTGGATGCCCTTGACTACTCAGTGCTAATTTTCATTAATATTGATAACTGTAGAGGATGCTCTGTCAATGCTACAACTTCAGAGTGAGATATCACATGTTTTATTAAAGCATTTTCTTTCCCGAATGTTTAGCTACCAGGTCATTCAAGATCCTTTTACTGGTAGAGAGAAATTCTTCTGTGTGTAGATCTGTAATACCATAGTTTTAAAACTCACCTAGTAAAACAATTGTTTTTAATAGTACAAGTCATCTGAAGTATATTTTACAAGTTATGCAAATGTAGATAAACTTTCAGGATTCATGGCTATGCATTGGGCATACCGCGGTAAAACGCTGGAGCTTTCAAGGACAGGTTTGGGGCTGCGGCGTGAAACTTTCCTATTAACACGGATGTGGTGCTACATCTGTTGTGTGCAAATCACGGCAGCGAGTAAGGTACGTCGGGGCAGTGAGTAAGGTACGTCAGGGCAGCGAGTAAGAAGCTGCTCCTCAGAGCTCCTCGTCTGTGCTGAGCCCTGCAGGATGGGGAAGCACTGCGCTGTGCTGCCAGCTTGCTTGGCCTGCCCTGAACACGCTGGGTCTTCCGTTGTGCCTGCAGCAGTTGGAGCAGCCCTGGGGTTTGCATTAGGTAATTAACCTGCTTCTCAGCCGCTGTGTACTGCACGTGTGCTACAGACATGGCTCGTTCATGCGTTTATTGGGGTAGCCCCGTTGTTGGAGACAGTGGCATGCTGGATGTTTACAGTTTTCAGAAAATAAATCTCAGAAGGCAGCAGATGGGATAGTGGAAGCATTATTAGATTTACTACAGGAGCTGGAATGCAGAGAGAATGAATGCCTTCTGTACAGCAGGTTTGTATGATGAGCTCGTGCCCAACTTCTTTGGCTTCAGAGCATCGCCTCTAACCATCTGTAGTTTTGTACAGGCAAACCTTGTAGGAAAACCACTGGCTTCCTGGCTGGGGGGAAAAAACAAACAGGAGAGAGACTATATGCTTATAGAGAGCTACTATACACTTTTCAATACACATCAGTTTACAACATCTTGGAAAACCCAGATAAGTGTATGTTTGAGTAATTTATGGGACTCAAGAATTAGAGGTTTCTATAGCTATGTAGGAGAAAGTTATTTCCAAGAGAGAAATTACATGTTGCATTGTCAAAATGACAGGTTTTGCTGTTGTATCTTACAAAAACTGCTTACCTGTGTGCCAGAAATCAGTGGAGCTGGCACCTCATTAAATATTTCAGTGCTGCCAGAACTGTGCTTTAAATAAGACAGGCTACTACTGAGCATCCTTGAGGATGCTGCTGCTCGAGGAAGGAGCAGCTACCTTGTGCTCAAACACGAGAAATCCCCAGTTGTTGCAGATGGAGATGCCGGGGGCTTATAAGGAGCATTTTGGCTTCCAAGTACCAGTCTTCTACGCTACTCCAAGGGTAGAAGAGAGTATTTTTCCTAGACACTGTCGTTTTTCCTCCAGCAATGGTTGGGTTTTTAGTACTGGGATTCAGCGTGGTCTTCACTAACCCTGGAAGCTGGAGCATCCTGAGGTATTGCTGCAGTCAGGTGTGAGGAAGGCAAGGAAACGTGGGAATAACGAAGAAAGCTGTGCTGGTTCAAAGAGATGCAGTGAATTCACTGCAAGCGTCTTTGGTGTCAACTGAATAGCAGGTGCAAAATTTGTAAGTGGTTAATACTGAGTTTGAAAGCTGGATTTCACTTTGGGCCTTCAGAAGATGTCAGTAGCCTTAGTCGAGCAGTTTTCATGCCTTTTGTTCTCTGGGCAGTATTTATTTCAGTGCAAATTTGAAGAAACTGTGTTATTACAAATAAAATGCGTCATGCTTAAATATTTCAAGCGGAACAATTCTATATGTAGTTTAATTTCATGCACTAATACTTTTCCTTAGCGAAAGTCTTGAGTTTTCAAAACCCTTAAACCTGCAGGACTTTTCACTTTACTGACGTTATGCTAGAGATAATATATGAAAACTAAGCCATTCTTACAAGTAGGGTTCTCAGATTAGATACCCTAATTATGTCCTTTTGCGCCTATTTTAAGTCAAAAGGAATCTGTAGAACATAGAGAAGAAAACAATGCAAACCACCCTTATTTAAATTCTCACATATATATATATATATATAGTGGAACACTGGGCTATTTTCTTTAATGTTTTAGGGTGAGAACAAGATTTGCTCTTCTAACATCACGTTTCCTGGTGAAAACTGGAAGTCAGCTCCTGTGTTCATAGTGGTTTTTTCAATAAGTTATTTAATAGAAGGATTTAAGTAGGGAAAAAAATGATACTGGGCTCTTGGTGTCTCCAGAGTTATTGTTCTATTTTTCAGATATTTTAACAGCTCCATTTCTCGATGCCAAACACTTGAAAAGCATTGAAGGGTCTGTGGAAGTAAATGTGGACAAACTGGGCTTTATGGTCTTGGAGCTTAGAGAATTCCGTTAACAAAAAGCAGGGGATCTTAAGAGTACCTGACGAGCTTCATTTGGGAGCTCTGAACCCAAAGCATCTTGGTACCTTCTGTTTCTAGTCTCCTTCCAAGGTCACTCTTCATCTGGTTCCCCAAGCTGATGCGAGCTCTGCAAGCAGGCAAGAGCACGGGACAAGCGTCCCCTCGGGTCCAGTGACAGGGCTGTAGGACGTCCTGCCATGGTCCTCAGTGCTGCAGCAAAGGATCCCTTGAGCACACAGCACGTTGCCAGTCCGATTACTTGTTTTGTTGCAGGTCTAACTTTCAGTCAGGTCAGCAAGCTGGGGGGTTCGTTGCCTGCCGCCCCTGACCTTTGGGCAAGGCGTGGGCTGGTTGAGGGTCCCTTCGTGACCACCCCTCGAGAGAGCGGCCAAGCCCCGGTAGTTTTGGCCACCGATAACTCCGTGCTTCGTGTGCAGCTGGATAGAAAGGGGCACTGAAGGAGATTGCTTCGTTGGTACTGAGGAAACTTGATACTTCATAATGTTCTGCGGTGTTGCTTGTTTTCTGATGCGTGACGTTTCTTTGAGTCACTGAAGGGCGCCCGTACGGCTGCAGACAGCTTTTTATCTTTGTTAAATCCTGGTTACGCTTTTGTTCCATTTGGGTTCCATTTCTGGATTACATAAGGTCATTTTGGTACAGTAGGAGCTATTAAAAATCTTAATATTGATTGCACGTTGAAGTTAAATTGACTGTAGTTCTGAAAGTATTCCCCGAGCACACGGTGCCACAAATAACCAGGTTCAGCAAATGAGCGTCAGAGTACTTCTTGCTGGGTAAAATGCTTGGAGAAGGATGTAAATTGCTATTGTGTTTAACTCTGTGCAGTCGTGATCTAGGGTTGGGAGATGCTGAAAAAGCCTCCTTTGTAGCTGCTTGATAGCTTAACTTCTGTTGCAAAAATAGGAAATAACACTGGAGAGCGAAATGAGCGTTACCGAGAGAACGCGTGGGGATGGCTGGAATCAGATCTCTTACCTGTTTGTTCAGGTTTTCTGTACACCGCCATTGCATCGGATTACACCCTGCTAGCACCTGTCAGGTTTTCTTTTCCCGTTAGTATCTCCACTGCTGCCTTTCCATCCGCAAACAGGCCCAGCTGGGACAGAAGGGAGCACGGTGGCCGAAGGGGCCAAGTCAGACCAGGATGCCTGCGTGTTCCTGAGACATCGCAGGGGTAAGAGTTCAGAGGTGACTTGGGTTTGCAAAGGCCTTAGCTGTGAGTGAGCTTTAAAAAAGACATCTCGGGATGAAAAACATACTGGTTTGAACAGATGCTTTTCTGCTTTTGTATTTTGAGCGACCTAAGTGGGGGAAGGAAAGATAGCTACGAGGACAGTCAAGGTAAAATTAAATTTTGAAGCAGTCTGTAATGAATTCTTATGGTGGGTATCTTCAAACAGGAGTAGTTTAGAGGAGGTTAGTGAGGATAACAAATAGGAACATCAGCTGGCTGATTCCTTGAAAGTAAAGCAGATTGGAATTACTGCCAAAATAGTACAGGGTGTTGGGCACAGGAGTCTGGCTTCATAAGAGCCCTGGTTCAGCAAATGTACCCTGTCCTGTTCCCCCACCCCTTAGTGTTCCCACATCTCTGCTCTGCCTTCCTCTGGAGTTTTCCTGAGCCCCTTCCCTTTCCTTGTCCTCCCTCCTGAGCTTGGTCTCTCTTCTTCCACCTTCCATTAACCTTCCCAGGCTGTTGGACAGAGTCTTGCCTCTAGGTTTGTTTTCAGCTTTTTTTTTTTTTTTTGCCTGTAGGCTTCATACGTAAATGTGCACACACCCCCACACATCAAAGTACACGAGGTGTCTACCAACAGGCAGGTGTGTATTAGGTGGAACAGGGAGTGCAAGACTTAACAGCTTTCTTCTTCCATCTCTTAAGGTTTAAACGCGAGCTCAGAAGAACACGTGCTCTGTGCTCTGAGGGAAGGAGGCATGGATGTCCTTTCTCTTTCCTGCGTGCGAGTCCCAGGAAAATAGAAAGTTGAGTTGTCCTCTCACTGCTGGGGATCACCTACATCCCAGCTCCCCACAGGCAGTTTCTCTTTTATGCCACTTTCTGTGGTGGCAAGGAAAGGAGAGCAGTACCTAAAAGCAGGCAGAGCACTAGGTACTTGGAAAAACTAACGTCAGTTTGTTGTTGCAAAGACCTGATGTTCGGTGAGGTTTACTAGTCCTCACCAGCAGCCTAAAGCATTCCCCTCTGCCAGCTCCCTGTATTTTGTTAATAGTCCTCAGCAGCTGAGGAATTCCTAATTGTGTTTATAACAGCAGTCCACCTAACCCAATAACCTTCCATACACAACGCTGAGTTCAGCACTGAGAAGTCGCTGTGTCTTTTAGCATTTTTTGACTTCTCAGTGTCAGAGGATGTCGAAGAGGTCTCTTGATTGCCTCCTGCGCCTCCTACTGCCGTTTCCAGACAAGTTTTGGCTCCTAACAAAGGGCTACTAAGAAATAAAAATGATTTTTTTCCCTAGTGAGCTCTAGTTAAGAGGTTCATGTCCGATGGGACCCGTGGCACACTCTGCATTGTGGTCACGATTTAGTATGGGAGCTGCAGATCTCGTCGCTAGCAGTCAGCTGTGTGTTACTCTGGGGCCAGTGGGCATTCAGCTTCTAATTGCGGCATGTTTTGTTGTTCAGCTCAATTGTTTCTGCTGCTTTCAATAACATAAGCCTGCTGAAAGCAAGTTCTATCTTCATTATGCCTAATTAATAGTCGCCTTTTCCAAAGAGTTTCATATGAGGCTTTGCCCAGAGCCACACACTTCAGCACTGTCGAGCTGCAGACCTCGTGGTGAACTCGGCCAAGGGAGCCAGATGTTACCTGGAAGTGGTTCTGCACACTCCAGCACTTTCTGTGCCTTTTATGCTCTTCCAAATGGCCATTGTTCCAGTCATTCTCTTTTCAGACCAGCACAGCTTGTTACGTCTGGTGGCTTGGATCCTGCTGCTCTGGAAATCAGGGAAAGGAGGAGCTGAAAATGGTCTTTCCCAGGTGATGCCTGCACCTACATGCAGGTCCTTGGGAAGCACCAGGACCATGGGGCAGGGCCCCACTTGCAGCTTCGTGGCATCACTGTGTGGCTTCCCTGACGTGCTCTCCACCTCCACCATGAGCAAGAGAGGAGCAGGGCCAGGTCCTGTGCCTTTCAGTGCCTTTGGATTCCTGAAACAAGTGGCTATTTGATTTTCAAGTTCATAGTCTCCAGCTCAAGAGATAACCCATTTTGTAAGATTAATGGCTCTCAGGGAAATGGTACAGGGAGAACGGCAGTTTAAGGCTGGAAGGGGAGCAAATATCAAGCTTTTTTTCTTAGTCTGGGATCTTTTCCAACGGAAAAGTATCTCCTGAGCATTGCTGAAGTGTGCTTCAGACCAATTTCAAACCTCCTTGTGTCATATTAACCATCCCTGACAAATGCATGACCCCGAATGAGAGAAGAGGATATTGCATCTAAGCTTGCAGGTTCCCAAAATTACCGAACTATCCCAAAGGAAACAAAACAATTACTGCCCTTGTTGCTCACTGGGTTGACTCTGGGATGCAGTTCTGGTTTTGGTCCCAACTCCACCACGATTTTGGAGATGCCGTGATCGGGGCTGGGAAGGGCCTTTCAGTTTTGCATCTGTGTACCCAGTGTTGGCAAATGGGAAATCATTTTAGACTGGAATAAACGTATAATTTTTTGGTATTTTACTTGCCAGATATAATGCTGGAGAATTTTCTACATTTGAAGGAAATCTCCCATTGTTTCCGAATGACGAGTTTTACTGTGGACACATGTAGAGTAAATGACAGAAATAAAAGGAAGCATTTGGACGGGGTGGATACCAACCACTGCAGGACAGAACAGCGTTCAGTGAGGGTGCAGAGATCCAAGTGCAGAGGGACGTGTGTTGGAAGACACCCAAACCCTCCTCTTCTACCTTCTAGAAAAGCCGAGAGCCAAAGCCTTCTGGACAGGAAGGTGGGAGGCTGTGTTCCTTGCACATCCTCAGTTACGAAATGCACTTGGGTGGGAAGAAGTCAGCCTCTGCTGGAACAGGGACTGGGGCCCAGGGATCCCCCCGGGCCGTCACTGCCACGCGGCCGGGGGCGATGCACCGCCAGGCAATGGCTGTGTCTCTTGGGGTTGTTCCTGGTGGCCAAGGGGGTGCTTCGGCTGAAACTCCGTGTTCCATTTGACTTCAGTTTGCCAAAGCCAATCACAAATTTCTGTGGTGAAGCTGATAGTTACAGGGAAAAGATTTCTGGGGCGTGACCTAGCTGGCTGGGTTATTACTGCGATAGTGGCACGAAATGAGAGAAGTGTCGTTTCTGTGGTCGTCTCTTTGCTGGGAAACAAGCTTCTTGTCATCTGTAACCATAAGAAAAATGTCTGAATCAGCAAATGGGCAAACTTGGAATCTGTGCATGCCTAAAGTAATTACGTTACAACTTGATAATATGGAAAAATAACTGATATCTACTTTTCAGATGGTGAACAAAACCACCACATGGGTCCCCGTCAGTATATTCTGTCAGGTAAATCTTTGAAGACTGTTTCCCACAGCAGTCAGAACTATGCAGAGCAATTATCCACTCTGTTTCATGCTATAATTTTGTAGTCTGTAGAAATTTGCTTGAATTTGGGCTCTTTTTTGCCTTATTTGCAGTACCCTGTCAGGAAAATGTGTACAACAATGCTGTAAACAGGAGACAAAAAGAAAAGAAAAAAAAAAAAAAAGAGAGAGAGAAAGAAAACACATACCAGCTGGTGCCCGGATTGTGGCCCTTGGCCTAGTACGGCTTTGAAACGCTGCCAGGCTCGTGTAGGAACGCCACGCGGTGGCACGGCTCTGGCACAAGGGCCCCACGCCACACTGCGGCTCTTCCTGGGGCGTAGCAGAGCGTGGCTCCCCGCTGCCATCCCCGGCCTTCCCCCGAGCGTTTCAGCCCCGCTCGCCCTGGGCTCTGGGTGCCCTCAGCCTGGCTGCTCGGCCTGCTCCCTGCTGCGGCACAGAGCCAGCAGCCCCAGCTCCTCTGTCACGAGGCGCGGTGCTGCCAGCGGTGCTGCCTGGTGGCCGGGTCCTGCTGCTTTCAGCTGCTGTCGCCTCTCCCGGTGGGGTCAGATGGGGTCTAAGGAGGGAGAGAAGTTGGCGACTGAAGCCTTCGTTCCTTTGCTCAGCTGTGTGGATTTTCTGATTGATGGTATCGACTGAAGCTTGCCGTTCGTGGAGGGTTAAGAACATGGGATCTCACCTCTGTCTACCTCGTCCTTTCTCTTGACATTAGAAGGTGGCTTTTGTTCTGGGGGTCTCTTCTGCGCTGTCAGAATGAGTTGAAACTTTTGAGCTGGGGTGAGAGAGGTGGGATGAGAAAGGGAAACAAGCCGTAATAAAGTTGGCCAAATAGCACGGTGAAGGCTCGCTTTTCCTTGCAAGCAGCTGTAAGTACAGTTTGCTGCAGATTCAAGTTGGAGGCCTGAGCAGCCACGTTTCTGCCCTCCTCTGGTGCTCTCCCAGGGAAGGCTGTGAACCAGGAGGAAGCAGCAGGGCTCTGCGGGAGCCTCTGCTCCTGCTCAGCTCCACCAGCCTTCCCTGCGGGGTCAGCATCCGCGGCAGGGTCTTGTCTCGCTTAGCCCAGGGCTGTTGGCTGAAGTGGTGCAGCTAACCCCGGGAGGCTGCAGGTCCCAGTAAAGAAACCGAATGTCTCCTGTAGCAGCATTGCTGAGCCTCCAAGTACCGAGCCTGCTTTGGAGGCCGGCGGTGGTGCTTCTGCCCAACCCCTTGGCTACTGAATTTTCCCTGAGCACCAACTTTGATTTCCTCTGACCATGTGTGTTTTTAGCCAGCTCCTCTCACCCACCCAGTAAGAATATGTTTAATAGTAATCGATAGGCTCTAGTAGAGATGGGGTCAGTGGGGTCAATTCCAGAGGGCTTTTTTCCAGGTTCATTGACCCTGTTCCTTAGGAGTCACGCCGTGTCCTAACATGGATACCTGAGAAGTTCCCTCCCTCTTCTCGGGATAATTCCAGCTCCTAAATAAGCAGCCTGATCATTTCAGCCACCAAAGGGCCTCTGTACTGAAATGCAAATAGCTTGACGAATGTTTATACTCCAACTACAAATAAGAAGTACAAACAGGTTGAATATCTCTCTGAAAAGAATATCAGTGTATGTTGTATCATTTTCAGGAATTGGAGCCCTCTAGAGAGGGCTGGAGCTCTGGAGACTGGGACATCCAAGTGTCAGAACATTGTTAGCAACAGTGTGGAAATAATTTCCATGTTCTCAAAATAACTACACCTCTGCACTTCTAATAGGTAGCTCTTAGGAAGTAGCGGTGATTCCCCCACTCCTTACCAAGGGTTAGCTTTGGAGCGGTGCCTTTCAACACATCCTCTACAGAAACTGTGTTTCAGAAGATGTCCTAATGTGAACACAACGGCAAACTGCAGCCCGTAATACAAAGGGTGCCGTGTTACAATGGGTGGATTTTATATTTAATACAGCCGCTGGGGAAATTCTTCCCCTTTTGGGTATTTCTAAAGCTTGTAGTAATGTGTCAGTGCCGAAAGAAATTGGTGATTATTAATCTGCTAAAATAATGTATTCCTTCAGCCACACCGGGGAATTTGAATGTTTAATTTCAATATTTGTTTGGGGAGAACCAGGAGCGGTGCTGAGGCTGCAGCGCTTGGTGCTGGCTGAGGATGCTGCCCCTGCTCCCGGCAGTGGCTGAGGCTCCAGCTGCACAGGCTCGGAGTAACTCAGCCGTGGCTGGATTTTGTCTGCTGCCACGCTTTTTATTTATTTGAATTCATCTGCATTGTGGTTTATCAACAGAGAGGACCAGAACTAAGAAACAGAACCCGAATATCCCTTTGTGCTTTGTCTGTCTCGTCTGTGCTGTTACTTGGATTCGACGTCCGTGTAGGAGCCCCAGCTGGGAGCGGAGCAGAACTGCAGTGGCTGGAGGCTGGGGTGAGAAGAAGCTCTGCTCCTCTCTGCTTGCTCTCCGGCACACGCTAAAACAGCTCTTTGAGAATTGGCTTTGTCAGCAGCTGGCTTTACGAGCAGCTGCACTTTGAGCTAAACCTGGATGGAAAAGTGCAGATTTTCAGAGGCCCAAAGAGTTTTGTGCTTTGTGCCACGACAGTCGGTGCAGCTGCTGGTCAGCAAGCCTTAGGGTGCAGTCACACACCAAATCTTTGTGTGCTGACTGGTGTAATTCCCTTCTCACGTTCCCCAGGAGCGTGGCGGCGGATGCTCGCAGCACAGCCATTGCTCCTTTTCAGGGCGATGCTGGACTCCCGGCTCTGGAGCGAGCTGACTTTGCTGGCCTCGGCTGTTGGACAGATGGCAGCAGGGATTATCCAGCACTGCCGTGCCATTAAGCGTGTGAAACAGCTATGGCACGGGCCCTGCCGTTAGCGTGTGAGCTACGCCTGATGAGAATCGCAGGAGAGCTGATCCCAGCGGTTGGGCTGGCCTGGGCCAGAGGAGGCACCTGGCCTGATGCGTGCAGATCACTTCGTGCTCCTCATGTCCTCCTGTTGTCCAGCGCTTGCCATGGTGGTCTCTGGGCTAAAACTCTCCTTACAACCTTTGGCATCCTGTAGGATGTGAAAGTTGGTTCTGCAGTGAGACAGATACATGTGGTACAGTGTGCCAAGGATGACGGCCAGCAGAAACATCCGCGTGCCGCATATTGCTGGGCTCGGTTCTGCCTCAAATTGTCTACGTGGTGCCCGGAGCAAGAGTGCCCCTGTCCTGTGCAAAGTCAGCCTGACATCGCCAATGCATCCCCTTTTTATTTATTTTTTACATGAATGTCTCCCTCCTTTGTCGGTGTTCTCAGAGCTGTTTTTATGATGGATATTCATGTCATGGAGGATTACAGAGCATAAATTGCCACCCCCCTCTGTCTCTTCTTTCAGTGCTGTGTTTCAGGAGTGCAGAGATCCTCACAACAGCCCACAGCGGCCACATTACAGAGCTGCTTCATCTTCCCTGGGCGCACAGCACGGCGGGAGGAAAGCTTCTGCTCCACCTGTTTCTTCAGAGCGTGCAGGGACCTCAGGGAGGTGTGCGTGCTCCATAGCTGTGCCTGGCGCTACAGCAGCGCCGTGCCGCTTACACTGGCACGGAGATGAAAACCCAGTCGTTGTCCCCACGTGTCGGGGACCTGCTCCTGACCTCATTGGCACAGGCTTTCAGCGGGCAATGTGTGGTGGCCATCCTGATGTAAGCAAGAAGAACATTTTCTTTATGACGCGCCAGACTCTTAAGCAGGGTCATTTAGACACTTGTGTTCGTAGTCGCAATAGCTTTTGGCACAGCACAGTATTTAATGCCTTTTTTAATGTTTTATTGGATGGCAGCATTAGTTTGTGGTGAGGCACCTAGATTGTTGGGGGGAATAGAGCCATAAAAATAAGGAAGCGCTATCATTATGACAGCAGCAGCCGCTGCTGCCAGCCATTATTAGCAAGCTAACTTCATCTCCGAAACAAATTGTACCCTCCTGTGGGCCAGGGCAGTAGATTGTTTTCATTATGTATGCACTATATGCAGCGTAGTAAAAACTGATGGCAGTCACTTTGTTTTATAGCCGCATGGCACGCTACTGGGTAACCTTAAGGAAGAAGCTCAAGTCTTGGCACCGTTCGTGAATTTGTTCAAGTAGAACCGACTGCGCTCTCCCGTGGTGTGCTGCAACGTGTCGTCACCGGCGGGGCGGCGGTTGTGCCCTGCGCAAGGGGTCGGAGCCCCCTTCTCGTCCCCTCCTGCCCCGTTATCCCCAGCCACGGGAACGCAGCCGGGCGTTTGCCGCAGACCTGGGTCTCGCTGCGTGCCGTGCCTGCCCTCGTGACGGGGAGGGCCAGCAAGGCGGCTGCTGTGTTGGAGGGCAGGCTGGGGCTCTTGGACGGGCAGCGTGAGGCTGAGTGGGTACGTGATGGAGGGAGGGAGGGTGAAGTAGGTAAAAGAAATGAGCAGAGTCTGGATAAATTCGTATCTATGTCTTCACTGGATTGCTGCTCCAGTTCATAATTTATCTTTCAGAAATGCTCTAAGTGTTTTGCTGAAAGCCTTGGGCTTCCTTGACTACTTTTCTCAGTTCTCGTTGGAAATAAATGAAGAGGCGAGCTTGCACCTGATCTTTCTCTATCCCACTATGCAAGGTCTTTTTGGTTCTCTCCTTTTACCTTGTAATTTCCAAGTGAAAATCTTCTGAGACTTCACTGAGACTATCCTGGCCTTGCGTTAGCATCCTGGCTCCTGCAGCAGCTGTCGAAGCTTGAACCCAAGTGCCTTTTCCTCCGTAAGTCTCTAGAAAGGATGCCCTCAAGTCACAGGAGCCATGGTCTGCAAGTTAATGACTGGTTCCTTTTCTTTCTGATGCTTGCCAAATGTATGATGACGTGTTACCAGGAAAAGTTAAAGCACGAGGAAGGTGGTTGTTAAAAATTCACATTTAAGCTACAACAAAATTCTCCTTAAGTGCTCTGCTGCCATACAGACCAGTTCCTGGTAACGTGAGATACGAAGAGGGATGGAAAAGCTCAGGTATCCAGCTCAAGCCTTTCCCTGTTTGCACTGACTGACCCTGTCCTGTGTGACCCCAGGGTCACGGTGTCGAGGGGCGTAAAGCTGGGCTGGCTTCCCCGCATCGGGGCAGCTCGCCCCGTGCGAGGTCTGGGTCTCAGTGCTCGCTGTGGAAGGCCGAGTTACCTGAGCACAAAATGTTGGAGCACAAAGGATCACGAACTTGTATGCAGAACGTGGGCCGTGCTTACGTGTTACCTGGCTGTATAGGGGCTTGCCAAAAGGATGCACATCATGCAGGAAAAATCAGCAGAAAATACACATTTGCAGTCTTGAAAATAATGCAGCCCAGTTAATTTAGTCCCAAGCAATCTGTACAGGTACAAGTTGTAAACGGAACTCACCAAATAACAACATGCAAGTACAAAAGAGTAGGAGAGTGCTGGTAGAGAGGAAATCTGGGCACGAGTGTGGCTGTGGCATTTTTCCTCTTCTCTCGCTCCATCGGTGGCTTGGTGTTCAGAAGGCCTGGGTTACCTCTGGGCACAGCACCGGTTCTTCCTCACAAATAATCTTTTTCTGAGACCCTCATACACTTGGCCGTGTCGTGCTGTGCCCTGCTGCATGCGTGCTCGCTTCCCAGGGTGCGGCTTGTGCTCTCAGTGGCTCTGAGCGAGCCTGAGCTTCCACGGGAAGTGCTGAGTACCGAAATAAATAATCGGTGGCATTTATAGCAATCAAAGCGTAATTTCTGCTTGCATTTTCATGATGGAGCATTTCATAAAAATAATTTATTTCCCGCACTTGTGCTCAGAAAAGAGCTCTAGGCTCTGTGGAGTGAGAAATCCTACAGTGTTACGAATTGTGCGAAGTTCATTCCCAGAAATGGTCAGGATGCTTGCGAGTACTTAATGAGTAATTGTGAATTATTACGGGCGCCCCATGTGAATGTTGAGTCTTTTGGTTGTCTGGGGACTCTTTTTGCATCTGTTTTGCTGCTCGCAGTAGTTCACTTTAATGAAGCAAATCCAGCTAACAGTAAACAAATATTTCTTTTCTTTTTTTTTCTTCTTCTTCTTTTTTTTTTTTTTTTTTCCTTAACACTTAAGGTGTTAGGCCAAGCTGCAGCAGCTGTGTTTAGTGCTGCCTTGGTGGGCTAAGACCTAACCACGTTAAGCAGAGCCATGGCAGGCTGACTGCGGATGTATTTCACAGCCCCCAGGTGGCGAGGTTGCTGCCGCGGCTGTGTGCAGTCCCACACCAGGAGCAGGTGAGGCCGTGACACTGGTGCCACCCTTGCTGCTGGCTCCCTGAGAACCTTTTGGTCCTTTGTGTCTTTTTGCTCCATCTGTAAGCAGAGCGAGGGGCTTGCTTTCTTGTGTATGAGTGCAAAGCAGTGCGTAGGATTAGGGGGTTTCCTCTGCTGGAGTTCTCACTCTGATTTACTTGAAGAAGGCTGCAGGCGTGCCACCAGGAGCAAAGCCCCAGGACCGCTTGTGTGTTGACTTTCCCAGGTCCCAGACCTGAGACCAGAGGGCAAAGGGATCCCAGCACTACGCCCTCCGCTGCCGCACAGCTGCAGGCGGGGGCAGCTGGGCAGTAAGGCCCCAGCTGGCCTCAAACAGGCAAGGAACTTGGTGCCTACAGCGAGAGGGTGCCAGGGAAAGGAGGGAGCAGGGGGCTGTGTCTGGGCACCAGCATGCCTGACGCGGAGGCCAGTGCCTGGGGGGCTATGAGCAATAAATACAGGGGGCTATGAGCAATAAATACAGGGGGCTATGAGCAATAAATACAAACAGGCAGCACCTGGACGTGGCGGGGATAGGTGTGGAGTCTGAGGGACAGAGCAAAGGAAATGACCCCATGGCCAGGAAGTGCGTCTTGAGCAAAGCCCGGTGTAAATCTCTGCCAAAATCGCCCCAAGCCTGCAGCCAGGTGAAGTGTTCGGTGCCCCTGCTTGGCCCTTGCTGGGGAGGGGTGGCCAGGAGACCAGCGTGCTGCACTGCAGGGCGTTAGTAACAGCAGTAATCATTAGAGGAATTGTTTCAATAAATTCAAGGTTTGGTTTTTAAGATTTTGAGCTTTGCAATTGAACATATTACTCAGAAAATACCACTGGCCTTGCCTGTGATCTCATTTGCTTGCAGCAAAGTATGAAGCAAACACAAGCAGTTACTTACCTGCGTGGGATTTGCTTAATATCTTTTCCCATTAATTGCTTTTCTTGCCCCCATTCCCTCAATAACCAAAGTCCCATAGGCAGGTACAGCAACCACTTGGGGGTGTTAGTGCTTTATGGCTTTGTCACGAGCAGAAGCGCTGGGGCGGTGTCTGTGGAGTGCCGCCTCTCGAGGTGCACCGCGTGGCCAGGGGAGTTGCTGGCCCGATGCAGACGAGAGCAGCCAGGCGAGCGGAGGTGCACGCGTGTGTCAGAACTGCTGCCCCGGGACATCCCTGCCCTGCTGCCGCACGAGTTGCCTGTCTGCAGATCTCTTGCTTGAGTGTGCACAGTGGTTCTCAGAGCCATTCGGTTAGGCTGTCATTCACCCGGGGGCCGCAAAGTTCCCCAACCCCAGGCAAAGCTTTACCTGAGCTGTTTGAGATCTTTGTGGCCACTGCGTGTGAGCCTCTCAGTCTTTTACAGGCTTATTTGTGTGGAAGCTTTGTGATGAAAGGAAATGCTGCCATTTCTGCCTTACAGATGGAACGTGGGAACGGTCACCCAGGGACTGCGGTACTGAGAAGGTCCCTCAAGGGGCCTCCGTCCTGTCCCCTGAGCCATTCCCCATTCACGTAATTCCTCAGGCTCCAAAGCAGCCCTTTTCCTCCTCTTTGCCTTGGTTTCCTATCCGAGGTCACTCTGTGATGTGCAGTGTCACCAGCGGGTGCGTTTAGTTGCTCTGTTCCTGTGCTTCACATTCTAGAGCAGCTACTCTGCCTCAGAATCGAGGTGCCCTTCACCTTTCTTCTTCACTTTCAAACTAAAATAAAATTAATGCAAGGACGGCTGCTTTAATTTTGGCTCAGGACTGTCAGCATCAGGAAGAACTGGGCATAACGTATGGTAACTAAGCCACTTCTGAAAGCAGTTCAGGCGTCGTTTCCTGGCTGTTCCTGTGTAGATAAAACCTGAGGCTGCGACTTCGGAAAATCCCTGCCTCTTTTCACAGAATCCTTGCAGCTACACCATCTTCTTAATTTCCTTTTAACTGTGTGGTCCCCAGAATGTTTTTCTCAGCCACAAGTGCTGCCTTACTGGGTTAGACCAAAAACCCCTGGAGCTCCGTGCCCCATCTTCGGTGGTGCGGGCACCGCGGTTATTTCCCTACACAACCCCTCGGGCTCTAGAGGGCAGCAGTTCTTCAGCTCACTGGTCTCTAGGGGTGTGAATTAATTCATTGCTTTTGTTCATGATATTTTTTTGTCCTTTTTTTTTTTTTTTTTAAACAAACAAACAAACAAGAGTTTAAGTCTTGTAAGAGCTGTGGGAAGCATTCCCCAGCCCAGCTGCACATTACCCCATGCAACACCTTCCCTGTGCTCGGCTCCACTCTCGGCAGTTTCACCTGATGCCTCCTCCTAGCTGCCAGTGTTACTCTGGGGCTTGCTCGTCCTGAGCACGGCAGGCTCAGACCCATGCTCTGGGCTGCAGCAGGGACCTGCTGCTGCTCTTTGCAAGCTGCTGGATGGATAGGGACAGGAGCTTGCAGCTTCTGCGGGCTTTTGCTGTAGGGCAGAGCGGTGGGAGGATGGCTGCTTCCATGTGGAGAGGGCTTTGGGGAAGCTGGGTCAGTAGACACGTGTGTGACTTTGCTGAAGGAGTTACTAGACTGCGTCCACCACCTCTTTCACCCACAAAAAGATTTGGTGCCATCTGGTTTTGCAGAGACCTATGTAAATGTGTGAGATGCCTGCAGTGCAGGAGCTGCTAGAGAACCAAACCCCTAAATAGCATGTTTTTACACCATATGTGTGACTTCAGGTACACCTCAGCTCCTGCTCCAGAGCTCGCTCTCACACCCGTAATCTCACGTCCCACGTTTTCATTCCCCACGGGCACGTTCCTGGGTGCTCCCTGCGGGTGTTGTGCTGGCACCCCTACAGCCCGGTGGCGCTGGCGGTGCTGGTGTGCTGCCGGGGAGCCCCGTGTCCACACAGCTGTGCCGTGAATGGGTTCAGTTGTTACTGCTCTCATCTGTTCTTTGCAAAGCAGAAGCTGAAGTTGTACTGATGCAGTTTGAGCCATGTATAAGTCTTGGGCTTGAACCCTGCAGCCCAGCTGTGCTGGGGAGCTCAGCTACGGGTGCTGACCCCTGCCGCTGCCCTCGTAACACCTCCGTACAGCTGTCCGCAGCGCTTCTGGCTCTTTTCTTTCTCGGAACGGGCAGCGGCAGTACCTGGGGCACGGTAGCTGAATGCTCAGAGCCAGTGGGCTGAAAGCCAGCTTCACATCTCCTCCGTTTCGCACCTTTTCAGCAAATCCTGCCCGGGCTGAGCCGCGCTCACCCTGCAGAGGTTCGGGGAGGGAGCAGGTGCTGCTTGCTGGGTCCGTAAGGCAGCTGAGGGTGCTCTCTGCTGTCTGCATGCTGTAAAGCACGCTGTCCTCATGGAAACAAGAGGGGCCAGGAGAGCCCCCCCTGTGCAGCTGGGGGGCCCTAGGAGAGGAGAGGAGATGCTTCGGCAGCCCTGGGCCTGCTCCCTGGGGCCCAGCCCAAACGGCAGGCTCGGGGTTCCCCGGGCCGGTGATGGCAGCTGTGCTCGTGTTCTGCCTCCTAGGAACAAGCTGTTGGGGTCACATCACTCACGTTTTTGGAATGATGTGGAGTGTGGGGAAAGGTTAATAAGGCTGAATGTTACTTAGAAATTATTTATGTAGAATATAAACTATAGATGGATATAAAGAAGGACACAAGCCTGAGTATATATTGCATTACAGAGACGCTTGGAAGCGCGTAATTCAGTGCGCTTACTTCCACTGCATTCCTGGTGCTCCTTAGGGAATCCGAGCCTCTTTCCTTAGGCAGTCTGAGCCTTGCTCCCGCTGCTTTGAGCCCCAGCAGGGCTGCAGGGCTGGGCACGGCTCGCACCGCACCCCTGGGGCCTGGCAGCCCCCCAGTGCCAGCCCGGCCGGGGGCATCGCCCCGGGGAAGCGGCCGAGCCCTTGGCCCGGGCGAGGAGGAGGCGGGGACCAGAGGCTGGGCCGGGGGCAGCGCTGGCGGCAGCAGGCCAGGCGGGCACTTCGTGGTTTCCTACAGCAGAGGGTAGTGTTAGCTCTGCCTCTGCTGCTGGAAACCCGCATCGGTTCAGAAGGATCAGCGTGCCTCTGGTCCTGGTGTTCCCGGCTGCCAGGAGCTTTTACAATTTGTCGCAGGTGTACGTACGCGTCTTTGCCACTTTACTGACAGTATTTTTTTCCACGAAACAAATGTAATCCATTAGCGCTCTAACTCTGTACCGCAGTGCAAATATTTAGCCTGCAAGGCTTATCAGGCTGCTGGCTGCCTGGCAGCTTTCTTGTGCCGCCTGTAGCAGCCTCCTTACTTGCGTTTTGTCTTTGTTCTGGGTAAAACTGTCACACCTCGTGCAGAAATACGTATCCTCTGATGATTCCACCTCCCAGATGTATGAGATCAGTTATGCAAGATCCATAAGGCAAAATCTAATTAATGACAACCACATAATTACTGTTCCCATAGCTCTTGCCACTGGCAGGCCCATCTGGGATTTCCCCCCGTCCCGCACGTCCCCGTCCTGCAGTGCTGCACTGGGGTGCCACAGGTGGTCAGAAGCAGTGCGAAAGCTGGCAGTCTGCATCAGTTCTTGCTCTTTGGAGACATGGCAATTGCTCCCAGCCAGCTGGAGGCTCAGATCTTCAAGCAGCACCTGTGCTGCATCCCTGGGGCACCCTGTGCGCCTGCCATGCTCAGAAAGGTATTGGCAAAGAAGAAATTGCAAAATCGTAAGCTTTTTTTTTTTTTTTTTTTTTTTTTTTTTTTTTTCTTTCTCCAGTAGTGTAAAAGCAGTGTCCAACTCGATGTTTCACCTAGAGATGAGGTATTTGCTCTTGCATACTGAGATTTGCTAGAGAGCAGGAATAAAACCCACTGGCGCAGCTGAATTTTTAAACTTTGAGATGTTTCCTCCTTGCTAGAGAGATGCCTGGGCTCTGGGTGTGTGGCGTCACGTCAGCCCCTGCAGGGAGCTGAGGTGCTGCTGGGGTGCTGTGCTGCTGTGTTGCGGGGCTGTGCCACGACCTGCGCCTGCTGAGCGGGGTGCATGGGCTGCGCTGCACTGCTCTGTTTCCACGTGGCCGTAAGGATGCTTCCCTGCTAAAATACCATTGCTGTTTCTGGCACCCGTTTCTTTCCTGGCTTTTGCCTTAGAACCCAGTGTTTCTCTTCCCCAGCCCCCCTATTTTTTTTTTTTTTTTAAATATATAAATATATATATACATTTTCAACTGCTGTTTGCTCCTGTCAGGCTCCTCATCTGGTTTGCCTTCTGCTGGCCAACGCTGCTGGCTGCATGGCGAGCTGCAGGCCACGTGCTGGCCCTGGGGTACACGGCTGATCTCCCAGGTAGGCTGTAGGAACGTGGTGTTCAGCGCTGCCAGGAACCACATTTTTCATGCACCTTTGACTTCCACCTACGCTCCCTTGTACATTCCTACAGGGACTGGTACCGGCCCTTCTGAAGCTGTAAGCGTATTCCTGCAGCTGTTCGTTTAGGGGAGAAAGGAAGGAAAAAAGGAAAAAAGAAAAAAAAAAAAAAAAAAAAAAAAGAAAAAAAAATCTGAAAAGCCTACTTACCAGAAAACTGATTCTACCATTTCCCTCAAGGTAAGCCTTTCCATACAGAAACAGCCTGGTCTTGAATGCTGGGCGAGGAATGCTCAGTGCTGAACAAGGAACAGGTTTAGGGCCTGACTGCTTCCCTTCCCCTGAAGGGCTGGAGCAGCCGGACTGTACGTCGCTTTCTGCTGCGGCAATGTGCTCTTCTTGCGGTGAGTGCAGCACCTTTGTCACGTTGCTTATCTTTTTAATTCTCTGGAGAAAACTTCAAGATCTCTGCATTTATTAGTTTAGCTTCAGTGCTGTCGGTATGTACTGCCTGCTTTTGTAGAATCATTCAGGTTGGAAAAGACCTCCTATATCATCCCGTCCAACCTTACCCTAGTACTGATCCACCACCAAACCATGCTACTGAGCTCTGCATCACCACATTTCTCAAAGACCTCCAGGGACGGTGACCCAACCCTTCCCTTGTGGCCTCTTCCAATGCCGCACAACTGTCCAGTAAAGAAATTTCTCCTAATATCCAATTTCCTGGTATCTTTTGCTGAACTTCCTTGTAGATACTTCTATACTTGGAAATGCGAAGGTGCCCTGAACATGAAAATCGGGGCTGGACGCTGCACATGTGGGCACAGGAGTCAAAGCCTCTCTTCTTAAGAAAGAGTTGTTCTTGTAACGGAGAAGGAAAAAGGATCATTTCCCAAAATACTGTAGTCTGAAATCAGCCCGGAGTTCCACATGAATTATTGCGAGCAAGAAAGATGAAGTATTTAACAGCATTTGCCACGGAAGATTAAAACTATGGGATTTGATGTGACGAGTAAATTACGGTGCTGAAAATAAATCCTGGGCTGAATTCCGTGACTCTGGTATTTCCAACTGACTGTGTTCAAATATGAGTTGTGGTATATAAAGCCCGATGACCTTCTGAGTGGTAAAGGCTGTACATCATCAGTTGTCACTGAATTTACCAGTCAATTAGCATATAACAGCTCTGCCAGGTTAAAATGAACACGTGTACTTTTGTATGTATTTATGTCTGAAAACAAACGTTACTTGTTTTCTGTATTAAAATGTTTTCAATGGTGCATTCAGAGAAAAAAAACACCTTCCTGGCAGGAACTTGATCCTGCAGTGCCTGTTGCTGCCGTAGAGCCGTTTTCCCAAGCGTGCCGGCTGTTTTCCTGCAGAGCAGCGCTGTGCCGGGCGCGTTGCTGGCGCTGTGCATGGAGGGGAAGGCAGCCGGGGCTGTGCCGTGGGAGCGTCCCTCGGGTGTGCGGGTGGAGGAGGTGTCCAGGAGCCGTGTGAGGCCGCTGAGACATCGGCCACGGGGCTCTGCTGGCTGTTTGAGGTTGTGTGACGGGGTGGGGAGGCTGAGCAGGGACAGTCACATCTCTGTAGGCTTGCAGGGAATTCAGCGAGGGCGTCTCTCCTTGTAGGTGTCAGAGCCGTGATCTCCATAGGCCCTGTCCCTGTGGCAAGTTCTCGTACGTAAAATGTGCCTTTTTCTTTGGGAGGATACTTCCGTTGTTGGGTTTAAAATGGGGAAACCCATATGGCTGTGCTTGTTTGCCGTCCAAACTGCGGCTTGGTCAGGACTTTTAAATATTACCCTGTTAGCTTTAGGGACTGCAGCCGTTGTGCTGTGGCTCAGAGTAACACCCCTTCTGAGGTATGGGTACGTCTGCGTTTCTGGATTCTCAAGCAGACTGCCCAGTCACAGGCTTTGCAAAAGAGAAGTCCGCTTCCAGCTTCACACTGCAAGCTGCGCGCGGTCAGCCCTCTGCAAGGCTGGGCCGTGGGCCTGGAGCAGGGTGTGAGGCTGGGCCCATCCAGTACCTGGGCCATCGCCCTGCCTGAGCATCACTTCTGGGAAAGAGTGTCAGCAAGGGAGAGCCGGGCAGCTTGGCTTCCAAAAACAAACCGTTTTGAGTCATCTGAACAGAGAAGCACAATTCCTCAATTCAAACGTTATCCTGGTCCGTGCCGCTTGCCAGTGATGGAGCTGTGTCGTCCGAAGTCCTGCTTTCTGCTTTTCTGTTTTCCCTCCTGCTCTTTCAGCTGCCGGTTTCTTTGAGGCTTGATGCAAGACTCCAGACTAGTTCATAGGAGGTATTTTGTTCAGGGTATGTCTCCATGAAGCTGTGAAGAAGCACCCGCCTCCAGGACAGGTGGAGGTGCCAGTCGGCCGTCCCCTCTCCTGCTGGCAGCAGTGGGGCCGGGCCACGCTCCCAGGCGGCACAGCCGGCGGGCGGCTGGGCCCCCGCAGCTCTCCGGGCCCCTAGGCTGTGAAAGCTGCTGCACAGAGCCTTCGGCAGGGCTTGGTTCTGCGGCTTTGAACTTTATTGGTTGTTTCCGTTCCCTTGACAAGTGCCATAAAAATGCCTGCTCCATTGGCAGCAGTGTATGTGGCCTGGTTTGCTGGGGTTTCTTTTGCTGCTTTCTAAACAGCAGCTGAGAGTTGGACATCTCTGGTCACGTAAATAATACTTGTCTGTACCTGTCATGCTGTCATCCATAGATCTAAAGCAAATCCAACAGCCAGCCCTGCGGGTGTCACCTTGCCCGGGGGCAGGTGAGGTGGCCCCGTGTCAGCCCCCAGCCATCAACCCTCCCAGCTGTCAGAAATGCAGGGGCACACGGCTGGCACTGACTCCGTGGTCCGTGAGTTTCACAGCACCTGCAGACACTGACCTGCCTCCCTTCAGGGCTTTCAGCAGCGTTCTTTTTTTTATCTATTTTTTTTTTCTTCCTGTGACTTTGTCATGTATTCCACATTGTTTTGAGGACTGAGTAATTGTTTTCTGTCTCACAATGTCTGTTCAGTGAATCAAGCCCAAAGCTAGGCATGCTTTTAATCTTAATATTGCCAGTAATTACACCAAACTGCACGTCTTTCTTTTTCCTCTGCAGCTTGTATTGAATTCAGTCTTTCAGTGGGAGCTGTGCTTTCCTTAAATTTTCGGTTTCACCAGGTCATGGGCTTTTTCATTCAGACATCCACACCAGTTTCAAGTTGAACATTTGCAGGAGCATTGATAGGGAATTCCAAGAGCGTTGTCAGACAGAGTTGTGTTTGTATCATCCTCTGCTGAGAGCACCCAGGCATGGCGGGGGCAGTCCCCCTGCCTGCAGCCCGGGCTGCCCAGCCAGAGCTCTCGGTGCCCTACGAGGCTTTCTCCTCTCCTTGTGCTGCTCCTGGGCTCCATTTTGCTTGGTAGTTATTTTTGTAGTTCTGGTACAACGTCTTGGAAATGCTGGAGATTATTCAGAGCTGTGCTGTTCCTGTCTTTTGCGCAGTTTCTTTTACATTTCTCTTGTTGTTTGATCTGTGAAATCATTTCTGAATTCTTACCCTTATGACCTGCTGTTTGTCAGTTTTCTCGTAAATCCAGGTCTTTGGTCTAGTTGTACCTTGCTTTCGTTGTAACACTTTCGCACAACGTGATTTTCCGAAGGCAGACACAGCCTGGCCTATAGGTCTGTATTTGTCAGCAGCCTCTTCTGTGAGCGCAGCCGCTGTCTTATAAGAAAAGCTGCCCAAGTACCCCGGTTCTGTCTGGCTCATTAATTTCAGAGCAGTCCAAAATGCTCCAGCAGGCTCTCTCTGCTTCTGCAGGCGTCTTTAATATCTGTCTGTCTCCTAACAGGTGCATTTCAGATCGGTGATATTCTTCAGACTTGCAAGCTGCAGGTTAATAGCTTGCCCTCTCATCCTGGTTTACTTCAGAGATATTTAGGAGATCAATGTCTTCGGGGCTTCAGGGCAACTTTAAGACAGAAATCTGTCTTCTGTGTGTCTCCACTGTGCTGGAGTCCAGCTCCTTGGTGCGGACACCAAGGCTGTGCGTAAATGTTCCAGGGTCTTCACGTTTCCCCAGTGAGCATCACCTAGGTTGTTCCACCTCCTGTCTCTGTTCTTTCTGCCTGGTGGCAACTTCCCCAGCGACAGCTTTGGGAAACTCCCTCAGCCATGCAGAGCAGGTGCCAGAAGTGTCTTTGGCCAGAAGGATGGAGGTGTTGATGTGGGTTTTAAGCCTGTGAAGTGCTTGAGGGGTTTGGAAGGCGCCGAGGACCGACTGCACTCCGGAGGAGCGCTGCAGTACCTTGCAAGAGCTTGTCCTGCAAGCTCCTCTCCCAGACGTGTCCGTGGTGGTCACTCGGGCTGTCCGTGGGCTTTCTGTTGCTGTGTGGGGTTTCTCACCGGGTCTGTCTCCGGTGCCCCGTCCCAACCAAATCAGCACGGAGAAGGTTCGTTGGCTGCCTCGTGTGCTCCTTTGTTCTGGGAGGCGATGGTTTGTGGAGGGCCTCGTCTCCACGTACCCGGAGCGTGTTCCAGCTGAGGGTGTAACTGAGGCAGGCGATGCCTCGGTGCCTGATGCCCATGCTCCTGGGGTCTTGTGGCCTTTTAGCTGGATCCAGCGATCGCAAGCATCTCGGTCACACGTAATTCAGCTATTTATATGCCAAGAGAGCCGTGCATGAGGTGGATGCTACAAAAGGAAAAGAACCCAAGGAGCTGTTTCTGGGCTGTTTCCTTAGTGGAAGGGTGGTAACTCCTTCTAAAAGAAGGGAGTTTTCACCTGCCACAAAGCTCGTCAATTATTTTTCAGGTGAAGCCGGAAGGCTGGAGAATAAAAAATGTGATGAAGGACTACAGCCTGGTGGGGCGGTAGTTCCTGCAGGCTGGAAGTGCTGACGGATGTTCGCTGCGTGCCAGGGAAGCATTATTTTCTTCAGAATGCGCCTTAGAAAAGAAAATCACGTCTGTTTTCTGCCGAGACGAAATGCTTTTCCTGGCTCTTTATGCATGTATGTGTGCATCGGGAGGAATTGAATTCCTGGTGTCTGGAGGCACGGGCTGCCTTCCTCGCTCCTGGAGCTTCTGTTCTGCTCCTCCAGCCCCTGGCACCCCGTTGGATCCCGCTCCTTGCCCTGCTCTGGGACATCCCCGTGGTGCCCAGGCTGGGGCTCACTGCCCATGCCCAGCCCGAAGCAGCTCCAGGCTCCTCTCCCAGCTGGCAGAGCGCGGTCCCAGCCGTCCTGACGGATAATTGCGTTCTGAGCAGCCCAGTAACTGTGCAGCAGCACAGCGGGAGCTGTCTTCTCTGTGTTGTTTTACTGCTGTTTGGATTCCTTTAACATTAGGGCTCGCTTTGAGGTTTGTTTTCATTCAGCAAGCGGTGCAGGTGGCAGATGTGACTTGAGAAATGAAGAACTTCCCCTGGCTGCCCGCTGTCGATCGCGGTTAACCCAGCACAACTGGAGAGGGCTCGGGCAGCTCTGCGGCCAGCTGGGCATTGCTGCCTCTGTGTTCGGGGGTACCGGCTGTGTCGGCTGACTTCATTTTACCTGCGAGTTTGTGGCGTGCTTGTAGGGAACAAGGGGAGGAACCAGCCCCAGCAGCCCCGTGGGGGCAGCGAGCACAGCGCCAAGGTGGCAAGGCCGAGGAGGTGAGACCCAGCGGTGGGGGGCTGCTCCTGGGCCGCCTGCAGCCAGCCTCCGGCTGCTCTGCAACGGGAAAACGGGACAAGGCCCCGCTCCCCGGGCAGGCACCGGGCTGTCTGCGTCGCTCTGAGGGCGTCTGTGCCCTTGAGGGTTTTGATAGCTGAAGTCGATCTTCACGGCCGTGTATGAAACTGTCCCTCTCCTGTAGTTGTCTTACCAGCCGTTCTTTAGATGACACCAGAGGATGCTGTTCTTCGTTTTGTCTGCAGAAGGACACGGATGCTTTAGGTTTGCTGTTCTAATTGTAAGCAGGGCTATGTGAGTGTCTGGTTTTGAAACAGATCTGATGCAAAGCCTGCGAGTGTTTCCATGCTAATTGTTGGAATAACATGTCCGATATCATTCTAATATTGGAATAATCAAGTCCTCCTCACTGTGTTGTGTTACAAACTTGGGAGCGGGGTTGTGTTTAATGCATTTTTTCTTTGCCACAATTCACTGTGTGCCCAGTGGGTAGGCTTCAAGCAGTGAATTACTTTTTGGACTTCAGAAAATAAAGCTGGAACACAGAGCCACTACTGAAACACCTCAGTGTGAAATAAAACCACATCTTTCTGGTTTTAATATGTTTTAATAATGCAGAAGAATATTTTAGAATTCAGAAGTGTTTCTGAATGGACACAGGTGAGGTTTCACTTTGTTACAGTAAAGGTGGTATGGAAAACATTCTGGCTTTAAAAAATATTTCCTTCTGTTTGTTCTCCTTTTCTGACTTAAATGCTTTAGAAGTAACAAAAAGACACTGATCTATTTTGATGTAGTCCAAGTCCGTATATTTCAGCTAAGTATTCTGGCAATTTTTGTCTGTCCATGGTGACAGCACAGATGAGACATTTCCCATTTCCTGGACCCCCTAGCCTGAGCGTTTCAGCAACGTGCAAGAGCTGAGGTGTCCCTCCTCCTGTAGCGGATGGCAGCGGGGAGGGTGTCAGGTCTGTGGTCGATGCCTTTCTGATACGGCGATTATAGCTACAGCCTTGAAACACCCAAAGTGAAGCACTGGCAATGACTTCAGATCCCCCCTTTGTGCTTCCTGCTTTGTCTCCTGCTTCTTGAATGTGCTGTGGATGACATCCCCGGACCTGAGCTCTGACGAGGCCGGTGTTAGCAGGAAGCTCGGCCACGGCCCTGAGCAGCGGTGCTGGCACCGAGGGGCCCCTCCGACCCCAGCCCCACGCTCAGCCCTCTGCTTGTGTTCAGTGAGGGCCAGATCCAGCTGTAGTTAAAGTAAACAGAGGTCCCTCTGACTTCATGGGAAGTTGCATGAAGTAACTGTGGCTGCTCCTTTCCCTGCTCCTGATATGTAGAAAGTCCAGGATGATCACTACCCAGCTCCCCCGTGGCCTCTGCTGAATGCCAAGCAGCACACATAAACGTGCGGTACAGGATAGAAATAAGGAGATGTTCCCAGCTTAAAGATGAAAGGGAAAATATAAGACTGCAAGAAACCTCCAAGTGGATGGCTTTGAACCAAATTCCTCGCTTTAATTCTTGACCATTTTCAGGAGGCTTGCATAAATAGCTATTTTTCCCCCTGACATAGATTTTCCTGCAGAGTTTTCTGCAGAAAAATTATGGAGCTCTGACTTTTTGACAGTTCAATCTTCTGCCCTATTTTACCTTTATGTGCTCTCCCAGTTTAGCTGTTATTCACCTCTGCCAAGAGCATTTTAAAGGCTTAATATAAATCTCGGTACTTGCCATTTAATGCGTGAAATGTATGCCTGATTTTCCTGCAGAATGTCCCAAAGACACATGCCCAGGTGATTTTTCCCTTCCAGTTGTAGTTTGATCTGAACGCAGAATATTCATTGGCGATGGCAGCCTGCTGGATTTCCATGGAAATGGCTCCTGCTGGGGGAAGCAGCAGACTCAGAGTTACAGGTAAGCAGCGAGCCAGAGCCCGTTTGCGCCTCTTTGTTACGCTGCCTAAGCTGGTGTATCGAGGCAGAACCACGTTTCCTGGAACAGAAGAACAGCTGAGCCTGTCAGCCGCCTGTAGTCATTGCTCCGAGCAGCACCAGGCTGATGCCAAACTGCCAGCGGTGTCCGGGCCTCGTAAGGGACTTGCCAAAACCCGTTCTGCTTGGGAGCGCTTGGAGAGCTCGCCCAGCCATCTGGTGGGGAAGGAGACGTAAACACAGGAATTAATTAACTGTAACTAGTCCCTGCTGAGCTCCAGCAAGAGGAGATTGTTTACTGAGGGTTGGTAACGCGGGTGAAAACTACCTGGTTGCAGGCTTGTAATGCCTCTAACCAAGCACGGGGCTGCGAGGCCGCCGCATAGCAGGTGTAAGGGCTTGCCCAGTGCTGCTGGAGGGACGCAGCCTTCCCCGTCCTGTCTCAGGAGTGGCTGGATGCTTTGTCTGAGGGGTTGCCAAAAAAATACTCTGTGGGAAAACAGGTGTCTGGCGTGGTGACCTGCACCTCAGATTGTATAGTGTTTTGAGTTCTCTAGTGGCAGCATTGAAAATCCTTCTCCTGCCTGTTATTGCAGGCTCAGAAGGCAGGATGGAGTAACCCAGCCTGCTTGAACGCCCCTTTGCTCCAGCTTAGCTCCTATAAAATAAAAAGGGAACCATCAGAGGTAGATATTTATTGTTCAGTCGTGTCTAATGGCAGACCCACACCCCTGTTTTGTCCCCATGAGGAACGGGACCTCTCTCTCTGGAGGTGCCCGGTGGAACCGCCAGCCGCGGGGATGCCGCCCTGCGCTGGTTTCCTCTGCTGCGAAATGCGGGGAGAGCTCGCGTCGTGGCAGGAGTGTGTGCATGTTTGGGGCTGTGCGGTCACACAGAGCAGGGACAGCAACAGAAAGGAGTCTGATCAATGCTGAAGACACTGCTGGGGAGTCTTCTGGGTCATTTTTTTTCCTTTTTTGTAGCCCACGATGGGCTATTGCTAGCCCGCGGCACTATTCACAAGTATTCATTATGGTGGTATGTCAGCTACCTCAGCTCCAAAACATTCCTAAATACATAGCTTGATTTTTCCTTCGGGTTTTGTTATATTTATCTTTTTAAAAAGGTGATTTGAAGGTTCAAATTAAAATCCAAGTGCATACGTATGTAGGCAGAAATTGAAATCTTCAGATTCAAGACCATTTCTGTGTATCTTATAGCTGCGTTTTTCTGACTGTCATAATATCCCTGTCTTGAAGGACTGATAATTGCTTTGAATTGTTGTTATGAATTATACTGAAATGCTTTGCTGCATCTATACTGGTCCTGGCCAAAGTGTTGTACCGAGGTACTTTTAAATTTGCTTTTGTAGCTGGCAAAATGTAGAGGAAAGCTCATGTTTAAAAAAAGAGAGAGAGAGAGAAATTCTGAAAAAAAAAGTTGAACTTCATGAATTGAAGATAAACTAATATTTTGTTTTGGCTGGGGACAGAGCCTAGAGGAGGATTTTTCAGTTGAAGTATCTTTTAGGAAATGATGGAAAATCAAGCAAGCGTTCAATTGCTACGCAACCTACCCTTGCCTTCCTTTAGGGGAAAAAACAAAACACAGAAGTATTGAAATGGAAGTATTTCTGCTTAACGAGTGAAATTAGACCCTGGGTCGCAGCAGTACCCGTGAGACCTGCCCTGTGCCCCTTGCAGATGCTAAGCCTCAGTCCTGCAGGTCCCTGCAGCGGATCCCGTGCTGGTACCCGTGGGTCGTGGGCAGGTGCCGTGGCCGTGTGCCGAAGGCAGAGCCAGGCCGATTGCTTCGTGCTCTTAACTCACGTCGTGAGTCTGGTTCGGCCTACCGGGACATTGCCCGGGCTGGGCAGCGTCCGGTCAGCGACGTGTTACCGCTTGAATTCCCTGTGCATCATCGCACAGCGGCTGCTCCGTCCTTCCTGGGCTGAAGGCTTGGAGCTGCTCACGCACGGGCTGCCTGGCGGCTGTCCCTGAACGCGTCCGCTGGGGCTCCTCGGGGAGGGCTCGGGGCTCCCCGCTCAGCAGGGGCTGGCAGGGGTGTCCCAGCGGGGGCTGACTGCACCACGGGGGGCTGCAGCACGGACGGGCAGAGCGGTAGGGTCAGAGGAATGGGGGCGGTGGAGGCATGGCTGGTGAGGATCCTGTGAGCGAGGAACCAAACATCCCTGTACCAGCAGAAGTGCTGCTGAAAAGCGTGACTTGTGTGGCTGCGGGCTCTCCGTGCAGCACCTGGAGGCGCGGTTTGAGAAGCAGAGCGTGTTCCAGCAGCAGTTTACAGCGTGCATTTGAGCACAATTATGGCAGCTGCCCGCCGAGCGCACGTAGCTCTGACTAGCAGCACTATTTACTGTGCGCTAATTTATTTTAGCCTCCTGAGAGCAGCACACCAAACCTGGAGGGCCACGGGGATTTTTCAAAGAACAGGATTGTTAAAGGACCGGGAGAAGCGGCTTATGCAGACGTGGGGGATAAGCCTTCAGAGGGTTTGAAGCAAATCAAATAATATATTTTTGAGAATTGCCAGAATGAAATAACGGGCATGGGCCGGTGAATCTGCTGGGGGAGGCACGGTAACACGGGCTGCTTGTACTTCTGTTCACAGAGCTAAGAAAAAGAGCCGTGCAAAAGTAGAAATTGAAGGGATACAGGCTGATCCTCTGCCTCATGCCAGCAGGCTGCTCCCCAAGCAGACTTCCCTTTGGAGCGGCGTTCTGCCACCTACAGCTCTTTGGTTATTCTTGCTTTCTATGGGCTTTCACAGCCTAAACTTTTCTGCACTGGAAGCAAATTTCCCCAGGGCTCCCATTCTGCCTTGCAGTGTTCATTGTGTGGGAGTTAGACCCGTTAGAGCAATTTGAAGTATAATCTGCTATTAGCAGTATTTGGGGCTTAAGTGACAAACGGGTAATTATAAATAATAACTCTTTGAGGCCTGGATGGAACCGGGGAGATCGCAGTGAAGTGCCTGGGCTTGGTGACTGCTTCCCTGGGCTGGGGTCCTGGAAGCAGCCGTGCTGGACCCGGCGTCCCACGTCTGTGCTTGTGCACAGCAAGGCACACGGTGTTGTGCTGGAGGAGCTGCTGCTGCCGAAATCCCCATGAATTCAGATTAAGGTGGAGGCACGTTCTCCCAGTGAAAGGCATTTATTTATATAAAGGTGTAGTGGGTTTACATGGCAAGGTTTTGGTAGGAGGGGGGCCATAGGGGTGGCTTCTGTGAGAAGGATCTAGAAGCTGCCCCATGTTTGGTAAGGGCCCCACTGCTGACCAGAGCTGAGCCAATAAGCGATGTTGTTTTGCGCCTCTGTGAGAGCAGATTTAAGACAGGGAAAAAAATGCTGCGCCACTCAGCAGCTGGGAGGGTGAGAGGACTGAGGAACAGCCTTGCAGGCGCCAAGGTCAGTGAAGAAGGAGGGGGAGAGGTGCTCCAGGCGCCGGAGCAGAAGTCCCCTGAGGCCTGTGGTGAGGACCATGGTGAAGCAGGATGTCCCCCTGCAGCCCATGGAGTACCACGGTGGAGCAGGGTTCCACGCTGCAGCCCGTGGAGGAGACCACGGTGGAGCAGGTGGACCTGCACCAACGGAGACTGCGGCCTGTGGAAGACCCCTGCCGGAGCAGATTCCGGGCCGGACCTGCAGCCCGTGGAGAGGAGACCACGCAGGAGCAGGTGACCCGGCAGGAGCTGCTGCCCGTGGGGGACCCAGGTTGGAGCAGTTTGCTCCCGAGGGGTGGACCCCGTGGTACGGACCCATATCTGGAGCAGTTCTTGAAGAGCTGCTGCCTGTGGACAGCCCACGCTGGATCAGGTCGGCAAGGACTGCATCCCGTGGGTGGGACCCCACAGCACAGGGGACGAGAGTGACCGAGAAGGAGCGGCAGAGAAGAAGTGCTGTAGACTGACCATGACCCCCATTCCCCCGTTCCCCTGCGCCGCTCGGGGGGAGGAGGTGGAAGAGGGTGGATGGGGGAAAGGTGCTTTTGGTTTCTTTCCTTTGTTTCTCACTTCTCTAGCTTGTTAGTAATAGGTAATAAATCTTACTTTCTCTCTATGCTGAGTTTGTTTTGCCCGTCACGATAATTATTGCACAATCTCCTAGTCCTTATCTCAACCCTTGAGCCCCTTTCATCGTATTTTCTCCTCGCTCCTCTTTGAGGAGGGGGAGTGAGAGAGCGGTTGTGGTGGAACTCGGCTGCCCACCCGAGTAAAACCATCACAAAAGGGCAAGCACAGGTGTGTTCTCACAAATGTAATGCCATGTGTAAGAGAACAGCTCTTCTGTCCGCTTATAATCACACTTTAGGATCAACCTGTTTGCCTGACTGGAAGCTCGTGTATGCAAAAGGAATGGCTTTTGTGTTTGAATCCTCATCTTGGTGTCTTCCTATCAGATTTGGTATTGCATTTGAAACCAGTTCTATATGATTAGAATCTCGAAATGTATTTTTCTACAGCTGGAGGTTTGCTGGCTGTCTGGGTGTGTAGGGTACTGAAATTGTTGCTGACACCTGCGCTGTTCTGGACGCATATCCACCGCTGGGGAGCTGAACACAGGCTGTCGATGAAGGTGCTGGTGCTCAGCTGATCCTGCTGTAGATGAGGGAAAGGCAGCAGGAAAAAAATTGGTGAGATATAAGGAGACAGAGCTGAGCAGTGACCTAGCCACCTTCTGTCTCCACGAGTCTCATTTATATTTTGACAGCACACTTCTCTTCCAGGCACGTCTGACTGAGCTCCAGCCCGGAGGCAGGTCTGTGTCAGCGTCCCCGGGGAGGATGGAAGGAGAAGGGATCGGTGCGAGATCTGCTTTCAGTCACGTTCACCTGGGCAGAACTCTGCCTTTCGGAGCTCCCAGCACAGGAGCAGCCCCCAGGGTGCGCAGCTCTCAGGCATGCCCACGTCCCTTCCCTCTGGTCGTGGGGGTCCCTCCATTGCCACCCGCTTGTCCCTAAGGTGGATTGCTGGGCGAGTCGGGTTCCTTGGCTCTCGTCCTTCCCGGGAACCTGCTTGCAGCAGGACCTGGAGGCGGGGACCGGAGCTGCTGCCATCGAGCCCAAGGACAGTGGGGCTCCAAGCCTTTGAGAAATGCCTATTTTTGGAGAGCTGGAAACGAGCAAAGTCCCCGAGGTATCTATGGAAGGGCCATTGGCATTTGTTCCAAGGTGCAGAGGCACTTCCATTCGTGTTGCCCCGAACGGGTCGGTAGTTATGGAGATGATGGCAGCCCCCCGTGGCTTTGGGGCGATGAGCGGTGCTGCGAGGCCCGGGGCTGGCTCCTGCTCTGCCCTGCAGCAGCACTCGGCTGCTTTTCCCGGTACTTTCTGGCTTCTCGTGCAGCACGTCTGGGCCTCCAGGTTCTTGCTGCGCCACTTTCAGCTCTGCCAATTCACAGCTGCCGGGAAGCTTCTGCACCACCATCCCTTGTGATTCCCCCCCCTTGTACACCACCCCCCTTCTAAATCACCACCCCTTTTCCTCCCAGGAGCTGGAATGTTAAAAAGGCTTAGTTGGAAATTTGCAAATTCATGCAAAAGGCTCCCAAAATTTTGTTGATAATTTTGGGTTTGGGTTCTGTGGGAAGCAGAAGATGGGTGTATCAGTGGTCTCGTAGAATGAGGAACTGGAGAGCATTTGTAGTTTCACCACTGGTTTCTGCTAATTTTCCTTTGGTCTGGGGAGTGCAGTCTGACCCCAGGTGTCTGAAAGCCATGGGAAAAACTAGAGCTAACAGCAAATTGTTATTCATTAATTACTGTTATTCAATTGCACATATAATATCTGAATGCCTGTGCATATATTTAAAAGAGCATTGCTGTCTCTGAGGAGAAGGATTAAATTCTCTTGTTCTTGAGTTAAGAACTAATTGCTTCTGCAGAATTAAATCTGGGGTCGTTGCTTTGCAAGTGCAGCATTTCCTTGCATGTAAGAAAGCTTTGGATTTGCATAGAGCTTAAGGGATATGTGTATGCTATATATGGGGGTGTGTGTGTGTGCATAAAGTCTTTCCCACTCCCGGCAAATAGAGAATACCCAAAAATTTGGGGCTGGTGGGATTTTACAATGTTCTGCTCAGAAAGAAACGGATAATAAATGAGATAAGTATCTCGGAGAGGTCACCCGTCTAGGTGAAAATCTAGACGAGCTCCTTTGATGTCAGTGGATTTCCAAGAGTATCGACAGGATTGGGATATGGCGTCAGCTCCTTAGCCACATTTTCCAAGTGGTCTCAATGTAGGAAATGAATTTTAGCACCCAGTTCAAGTACGGTGGTCCTAATTCAGGATAGGATGCTTTTTAATGTGGTACACTTGGTAAGGTCCCCGTGGTTTTATTTAGCTGTATGATTAAATATTTATTCCTGATTTATCTGGAGTTGCCTGGGGATAAATCATTTTTCTTTGTGTGTCAGTTTCTGGGGATGTGACAGTGTAACTTACATGCGCACGCCGTGCTTGTGTGCTCTGGTCCGTGGAAGGACATTACTTGCCCAGCTTTTATGTGCAGATTAGTTTGGGGGATATGGCCTGGAAGCTTAAAATGCAGAGATGGACTGGTTGAAATTGAAGATCATCATCCCAAAGGAATAACAGGTACAAACCAGGTTGTCTCGTTCTATCTTTCTGGAGGATTTGAGCGAGCGTGCTGCCGGGTGTTTGCAGCACTCCGGAGCCTGCCTTGTGCTCCCCGGGCCTGCGGTGGGCCTGGGGTCGTGCTGAGCCTGCTCGGCTCCGTCCCTCTTCCAAACGAGGTCAGGGTCTGGATCGCTGCCTGCTCCTGAGAGTCCCGGGGCTGCCAGATCTACTGCAAATGCTTAAACAGCATCTCGTGAGGCTTGCAGAAAGCCAGCTGGAGGGGGTGACGGATGCTAGCCTTTTATCTTGGGATCTCATGAGAGCACGGCAGGAAAGGAGGCATGGGACGCCCTGCACCAAAACGACTCGCAAGCGAGATCAAAGCTGCCAGGCAGGGACGTGTCCTCCTACAGAACGGCGGTTTCTGAGGTGCAGCGCGGGGGAATTGCGCTGCCGGTCGCATCGCCACGAGACGCAGCAGGAGGGGGAAGCGCTAACGCTGCTCTCCCTGCACGGGCGCAGAAATTGCTGGCAGGTCCAAGGCCGCAGAATTGGTTCCGCTTACATGTAGCGTTCTGGGGGCCATGGCCAAGCGTTCAGCGGGACTAAACCAAGTGGTGCAGCTCCAGTCTCACCGCATGAGCCTTTCATCACAGCACCTTTAGCCTTATTCCGGGGGAAGGCTGCTTTGAGCAGGGGGCATCATCACGTGGCAGGCAGAGCATGCGGTGCTCCAGCGCCTGTCGTCGCTTCTTCCTCTGAGGATGCAGAAAGCTTTGATGTTTGAGCATCTCTTCTAGATTTTTGCAATACCTTTTTTTTTTTACTTTATTTTTCAGAAAGTGTAGGAAACATTATGCTTTCAGTTATTTATCTGTGTAATTTTGTGAAGAAATTGCAAATATAATTGAATTTTTTTTGGGAACCCATGAATTCGAATGAGGCAGCAATAAAGGGAACAGGGTGATTAAGGAATTGTGATTCATTTGTTGTACATCATTACAGCTAAAGCTTTGTTGCTGGATTCCTTGCAGATGGAGTCACTGAACTATGATTATATTTCAGAAAATGAAAGGGGACAAAAATAAAAAGGCAATAAAACAAATTAGTAGATGTCTTGAGGGACGTGATTATTACTGACTGACTATGTTTTATATCACAAATGTTCCAAAACTCCAGCGCTTTAAATTATCCACCCATGAAGGCAAAACTCTTATTGGTATCAAAATCTTCATTTCGCTCTTGTTGCATTCTCTTTGAAGTTCCAAATTGGCAAGAAAAAAGTCAAGTTGTCTTTTAGTAGTGTTTTAAAATGAAAGTCGAGTAGAACTGTGGAAATTCCTTGAATCTCTTAGAAACATCTTTAAGAAAAAAGAAAAAAATAAAGCATCACCTGGGCATTTACAACTTATTTATCTTAATATGGCTTATTCAGTAAAATGGCTGATGTGCTGTCTGATACGCTTGTTAGGGTATCGTGCTGCATTTTGTCGTCGGGTTGGAAGCTGACCGGAGAGCTCGGCGGCTCGCTGCACCCCCGCCAGGGGAAGCCCTCCCAGCGCCGCGCTCCCCACGTAGGGTGCGACGGCACCGCTGCCACTGCTGAGGCTGTGCTGGGGCCGCAGAGCCGCTCACGAGGGAGGAACTGTGCGGTACCGTGGGGATCCTCGCACAGCGATGGGACCTGGAGGCATCTGGCTGGGAGTGACTTGTGGCTGGCTGCTGCCAGCTGGAGCTCGGCCTTGCTTTGTGTGCGTGATTTACCCTTTGCTCAGTGATGGAACCAAACGTTCCCATTGCCCAGTAAGTGCTAAAACCTCGTGTTTGTATCACTAAGATGTGTAAAACAGCTGCCTGCTGTATTCCCATCAGCAGCCTGCCTTGCCTGAGGTGGGCTCGCAGGCAGCCCCCAGCCCAGAGGTGAGCCCCAGCCCGTTCCCCGCAGGCAGGCCGTGACGGTCGCCGGGCACGAGCCCTGCACAGATCCACGGTGCTCAGCAGTAACGGCACCGCTGTGTGCTCGGGGGGCTGATCCTGGAGAGGTTGGATCTTAAGGTTTTTATTCGTCTATAATATTTTACAGCCATTAATCTGTCTATATAATGTTATATAGATACACACAGCGAGGTTTTAGTGCTTTCTCCTTCTTGTAGTCTCTCTCCTGCATGCGTTTTGCTGAAGGGCATTGCTACGTGCTTATGCAAGGTTGGCCTCTCTTCATTTCCTCGTGAGGGATTTGAAGGCAAGGTTGCCTCTTGCAGTGACAAGGCTGGAAACCCATTCCTGAGGCCTGTTCGTTTCCCTTGGGCAGTTCACAGAGGAGGAGGACGTGACGGGGGCTCGCTGGCCTCCAACACTGCTCAGAGCCCTCTGCAGTGGGTGCAGCGCTGCCACCCCGGGACAAGGGCTGCCTTCCTGCAGCACCAGCACCTGGCTGGGGACCGGCCACCAGCTGGACTGCAGGAGGACAGGCTCTTGCCCCCACACTGCTGAAGCCCCGGGGTTCATTCGGAGATGTTTTGTGGTGTGTATCAGCTCCCTGCGAGCCCTGTAGGTGGCCAGGGTGAGCCAGAGCCCTGCTGCAAGAGCAGCATCCTCCTGCTCGGCCATGGCAGGGCTGGGCTCTGCTGGGTGGCAGGAGAGGAGCTTCCTCCTCTGCTCACCGTGGCCAGAGCAGGCCTGTAAAGAGGGAAGGATGCTGAGCGAGGGGGGGAAACACGCAAACCAGAGCTGATAGCTTGCCAGTGGTAAGCCTGAGGTTTTGCTGGCAAAACGAAAACGATGTCAGCTGGGACGGGGGCGATGTCTCACAGCACAGTAGGGCCGGGGCTGGTGCGCAGCGCTGGGCGCCTTCCCCGCCTGGCCTTGGGAAGCAGGGCAGGAGCTGGACGAGGCCCAGGGGAGCAAGGACACCGTCTGGTGTTCAGAGCCAAGTTAAGCCTCACAGTTGCACGCAGTAGCTGTACCCAGGGCTTTGCAGCTTCGTGTGGGCGCGGTGCTGGGAAGGGTCTGCTTGGCTCATTTGGCCATCGGGGGTCCTGTCCCAGGGGAGCAGCAGCGCCGCGAGCTGCAGGGGCTTTCTGCCTGCAGAATTGCTGCTTGTTGGTAGCGCAGGGCAGGAATGCTGCTGCTCTCCTCAGCTCTCCCCTCAAACGCGTTTTTCAAAGCTAATGGTCCTTCACAAAGAAACTCTGTGTTCTCTGACAAAACCCTGACACAACTGAGTTTTGACCTTTTTTGTTGGTGGTGGTGCTGGTTTCCTCTTCTCTAGCTGCTTTTCCTTTGCTTGCTTGCTTTTTGCCGCAGTAGAAGAAAGAGAGAGACAGAACAATAATAATAAAAACCAGACACAAATAATTGAGGGCTACAGAAGGTGCCCAGTTGTTAGGTGCTTTTGCTTTTGAAACACAAAGGTTGTTTTAATGGTCTTCGTGGCAAGCCTTTATTGTTTTGTCGCCTGTTCTGGCACCGCAGGGCAGGGCTCTGCGTGGTGCGGTGCTGCCTCCCCGCAGCCCTCGTGGCCGGGCAGCACTTCCCAGCCCCATGGCTGCCGTACGGCCCCGCCGCTGGCTGGGCCGGGCAGGCTGCAGCTAAGCAGGTAGTTTGACTTGCTGTCAGCTCTGCCGTTTATTATCTGGGGTAAAATTATTCCTTACATAGCTGCTTGCTCCGAGAAAGACGTCTCTGACAAGGTACCGGGGCTTTGGGAGGCTGTAAAAGTGGCACAAAAGCGTCGTGTCCTGACCAAAGGGTTCTCAGGCAAGGATTGTGGGAGGTCATAGCTGTGGTTAGTAAATCACGCGTAAGGCTGTGTGTCTGGGTGTACACACGTGCACAGCGTTCACATACACACCCAAAAATGACACTGCCCCAGACACGGCCGCAGCCCCACGGCAGCTGTGGTGGCCAAGGCCTGGCTGCCACCCGCTGCCTTGCCAGGGCCGAGCTGTGACGGTGACATCAGCCGTGGCCACCACATGGCAGGGAGCAGGGAAGCTCCAAAACACGTGCGCTAAGGAAGCCTGAGGTGGTACTTAGCAGTCCCTGGTGGGATGACCTAAAGCAGCTGCCTGCAGAGGAAGGAAAAAATAAATAAATAAAATAAATTAATTATATAACTAACAAAGAAGAGTTGAACACTTCTGTGTTGCAGCTTCTCCTTGGTGAAGGAGCTCTCCACCTAGGGATCTGCTGTCCTGCCTGTGTGTTGTGCCTTGCACCCGCCGGGATTTAGTGGTTCCTGGGGCCACAAGAGTGTGGCAGCAGCAAACTCTCATCCTTTCTCCTACAGAAGCCAGCCCCTTCTGTCTCAGACAGAAAGAAGTGTAGCCAGGTTGGCAAAGCTGTACGCAGGCTGTCCTTCCTTCCCGACCCCTCTAATGCACGCCGAAGCGCGATACTTCTCTGTAACTGCATCTTGCGTAACTAGCCGTGCTGGCCGTCCTGCAATTATCCAGTCCCTTTGAAACTCAGCATCTCCGGGCCTGGTTTCAATAGCCATAATAATGGATCTGATAATCCTCTGGAGAAGAGCAAGGTTAGGAGATGAATGCAGAGTTTGGTGGTGAACAATTTTAGTTCTCAGTAAGTTATATAGATAAGGGCGTAGAAATAAAAACCCTGCTCAGCTGTCTTGATTGTTTGAAGTGTAGGTTATTTCTTGAGTCCCCGTTCAGTCCTGCCCTTTCTACGGTGATAGCACTGATGGAACTTGTTACCTTCCCAAATGAAGGGCCTGCTTGTCGTACGGCGTTGTTGCTGAGGCCGAGATGGGAAAGCCCCCGCTCCCCAGAACACCTGCCTCATGTGCAAAGTGTGCGCTGTGGTGCTCGGGCAGCACACGGGGCAGGTGAAGGCAGCGATGCCGTGGAAATCAGTTTCAGGAAGCAGAGCAAGCTGTGACCGCCCGTCAGGTATTCAGATTCAGGGCTCTGGTGGACAATCGTCAGCGGCGATGAATAGAGAAATGGGAAGAAGGCGCTGGCGATGGTTCTGCTTGTCGCAGGTCCGTGGTTGAGGCACGGAGGAAGCCTGGCCGGGCTTGTAACCTCTTGGGCTGGCAGTGGGAAACAGAAAGGGAGCTCTTCAGGCATTCTGCCCTACCAGTGCCTGGCCAAGTGGAAAACAGTTTTTCGGCATTTGCGTTTTGCCCCTGACAGCGTGGTGTTGGTTATCTTCTGCACTGGGGTTCCTGCAGGCTGAGGACAGACTTCAGGGCACGTATACACGGGGTGCTGCCCTTGTCCCCTTGCAGAGGCAGGCGCTCCCGGCTTGTATGCTGTGTTCTCGTGCACCTGTGCTGGGTTCAGCTCTGAGCTAACACATCGTGAGCCCGCACAGAGGGAAGCCGCAGCCGTCCCCACCTGCAGCATCCCGGGGCACCGTGCGTGCTGCCACTCGTCTTTTTTCCATTTCTGAGTCATTGTGGGGAGATATGCCCCATTGTGCCACCCTAAAACATCAATAAAAGCAAGGAGGTGCGCGAATGTGCGAGCAGCACGGGGATGCCAGGGTAGCCTGGTTACGGCGGCTGAACAGTGAGAGCTGACGTCCGCGAGGAGCTGGGAGGCAGCCCCGCGGCGGGGACAGATGGGACACGAGGCTGCTGGCGGGGCTGGCACGGCTGCGCCGATGTGCCCGTGCTGGCAGGTGGCAGCTGTCAGCACTCTCCTTCTGGTTTGGCCGAGCACAGCGCTAGCAAGAGGCTGCGACAGCCAAACGTCCCCGTGCTGCTCCTCATGGATCTGGGAGGCGGGGAGCGGGACGAGTGGCGTGGGGAAGGCTGGCGGGAGGCAGGGGCTGCCATTGAACCGCGAGCAAACGTCAGGGGAACGGAGCTCGAGGGCAAGGGGTGGGGGAAGGAAAGGCAGATTGTATCCGTGCCTGCTGCCAACGAGCTCGAGATGCACTGTGCTCAGTGATCGAGGCCTCCGTGTACGAAGCCAGCGGGGCAGGAAGCCGCTCAGCAGCACGCCTGGTGCTGAGTGACGAGTGCTGCTGGGAGGTGCTGGGGCCGTGGCGGCTGAGCTGGGTTTTCTGCTCCAGAGATCTACGGAGCAGAATAACATTTCTCCAGCTTGCTTTAAAGGCGTTGGACCTGCTGTCTTCCCCCAGCGTGCTAGGGGCTTGCTGAAGCATCTGCTCAGGTGCACTCTCTGCTGAGAGCGGAGTAAAGTTCGGAAGGGTTCACGCAGGCCTTCCCCAGCCTCAGCCATTGCCCCTGCTTGTCCCACGCCAGCGCAGCCTGGCCTGGCGGGTCAGGGCGCTGTGTGGTTCTTAGTGCTGCAGGACAGCCACGCACGGCGGGGGCAGGAGCTCACGTTGGGTGGAGCCGTGTTTCTGCACCTGCCGCAGTTCACTCGGCTGCACTGGCATGGGGGATGGCTGTGTTCGCTGCTCGCCTGCTGGGTTCCCTTTAAAGGGAGAGGTTGCATTCCTCTTGCAGTCACGTTTTCTCACGTAGACCAGGCCTGAATAATCTGTCTTTTGGGATAGAAAATGGTATCGGTATAACAAGAATATTTAGAGGCCAATCTATCTTGTTTCAAAGCCGATATGAAAAGCGAGCTATGATTTCGCAAATGCTATGTTCGGTTTTACATCATACATCCCAGTTTGTTGAGTCTTGCCCCATCTCTGGTGCTTTAATCTCTCTCCTAGCCCCTTCCCCCATCTTTGCTTCACACCTGGGCAATGCAGCAATGCCCAGTGTGTGGGGCACTATCTGTCAGGGACACGTCTGAGGGGAAAAACAATTTCCATGTCCCGGTGTGGTCCCAGGTCTATCCGCTGCTCCCTGCCGGTGCTCTGCATGAAGCGAGTCGTGCTCACGGCCTGAGGGATGGAGTGGGGGGGACAATAATAGGTGTCAGGAGCAGTGAGTATCAAAACACAGCCAAAAACTGGAAAGTAGCGCAGGTTTCCTTTAATGAGGACACGGAGAGCCTGGTTCCTGTGCCAAACCAGCAGTTCTCAGTGGAAATGGGAAGCTGCCCCCACAATGGTAATTTTTCTTTCCGTGGCTTCTTAAGCCATTGGGAGTTGATTTGAGAATCAACCTAAACTTCAAAACAGAGCTCAGATGAAGCTGCTGTACTGAGCTGACTGGTTTCCCTGCACATTTCTTATGGCTTAGATTTTAAAAAAGAAAAGCTCGTGTCTCACAGGCTCTCTTGAAACTTGGCAGTTTGTGTGCTGTGGGAATCGTTTCCGAAGGCTGGCTGAATAAGCTGGTGAATACAAGTTTCTTCTATAGAAGTCAGCGGATCTTTACTTTCATTTGGACAACTACAAGCAGGTTTGGGAAGGTGCATGGATAACTTCTGGCGGGGCAGAAACAGCACCAGGATGCTGGCTGTGCCCTGTCAGTAAGTGTGCTCTGCCCCGTGCCAGGCGTGCGGCAGTACCCAGGTGCGGCAGTACCCAGGTGCGGCAGTACCCACGTGCAGGCTGGGCTCCCAGCGCAGGGACTTGTGGCAGGAACGGCTTCTGGACCGTGTCACGCACACAGCGTCCCGTCGTGGCTTAGGGCAGGGAAAGGTCCTGGCTCAGCCTCCACAGGCTCACAGCACTGCCTCACACCTCGTGCAGTTCGGGCCTCATACTATCTCTGCTTAAACTCCTGGGGTGCCCTGACCTCCTGGGCACGGTCCTTGCTGCAGAGCAGAGCCTGGCGAGGGAGAGCGTTAATGGATGGCCGCAGTGACGCTGAGGCCTTTCCTTGGCTTAGTACCGTGGTCCGGCATGGTGGGAACACCTGTGTGGTTGTTATGGGGGAAAAGCGAAATACGTGTTGTGATATCCAGGCCTACAGGAGGGCTTTTAGCCCCGTATCAGAATGGCTCCTGTCCCACTGCCTTTTGCCTGTTAGGCCAGTTCTGGGGGGCTCGGCGTGGTGTGAACAGATGCTGCGGGCTGGTCAGGGGAAGGTGAGATTTGGCTGCAGGTGTGCTGATGTGGAGGGGTTTTGTGTGGTGGCCAAACCCATCTTCAGTCCCTGTGCAGCGAGTGAAGTCAGCCTGTAAGCTCCCCCCTGCACTCTGCCCCTTGTTCACACAGTTTTCTTTTCATTCTGTACGTAAAACAAGGAAAAAATGTGGTTCTAAGAGGTGGCTGCATTTCTGCAACAGGCTATTTTTCTATTTTACTCTTTATTTTAGTATTCATCCATTAAACGTCTCATAACTGAAAAAGTTATAGGTAGACAGAGTGGATCATGCTTTCCTGAGGACTCCGCATGTTAACGGGTTTGCTGTGCATCAGAAGTTGTACCCAGTTCCTGTTCCTTTGAAATGCTTTGCACATACGATAGCGGGGCTGCTTGTGTTGGGACGAGCTGCAGGGATGCTCCAGCCTCTGTACGAACTCTGTACAAATGGGGGAATGTTCTGGAATGTTTTTCCTGACTTTGTACGGTCACTTTGGTTCTCCAGTGGGTTACATAAACCTGAGCTCTTATCACCGCGGCCCTCTGCTCCCGGCTCCAACCGAACTTGGGACTGGTTTCTCAGAAGGAACTTGTGAGAGGGACGCAGTAATTGAGGTCAGAGGAACTGCACAGTTGATGAATCGCATGCTAGGAACGGCGTAAAGTGGTCAGCATCCAGCTGGAGATGAGTTTTTATTGCAAGCCTTTGTTGCTGAATAATTAACTGCGCGCTCGCCTCTGATGGCCGGTACTGCAGAGCGGCAGCTCCTGCCTTCACAATGGGCTTCCGCAGTTTTTCCCTCTAAAAGCAAGATTGTGATGAGCTGCTTTTATGTCTCCTGAAGCCTTTTTTCCCGTTCTGTGGCAGCTAGCGAGCTTGGGGGAGGGCTGCGTTTTGATTAAAACCTCGGCGCTTGCACATTGCAGGAGGAGACGTGGCCTCCTGCGAGCCGGTGCCGCTAACGAGCTGAGCGGTGCTGCTGGCGGAGGAGAAGCCCCGGGATTCCTCATCTTCGTCTTGTGCTTCTGTGAGGGAGAGAGCCTGACGGTGTGTAGGTAAGGCGAGACTCTTCTGTCCCTCTGGGTGCAGCCGGGCTGCTCTGGGGACATGAGAAGACACCTGCGTGTGTCCCAGGAGAAGCTTTGAGCAGCCACAGCCCAAGCTTTCCCTTTCAGCTCATCCTCACGTGCACACTGGGAGACCTGGAGATTTATCCGTCGTACAGTTTGGTGTGTGATGTGACTCAAAACCAGAGAAAATCTGTTGCAGGAGCCTGCAGTGCTCAAAATGTTTCATTTTTCATTTGCCAGCAGTCACGGGTGGGTTTGCTGCTCTGATGGAACAAGTGTGTGTTGTTGCTGCGTGCTCTCCGGGTTTGTGCGCAGGCCTGCTCGGTGTCCGGTCAGCCCGGCCTTTCCTTTACCCACTCACTGGTTTCTTCCCAGTCTTGCCTCTTGGTTTTTGTAGATTTTCGCAGTGATAAGATGACAAGTGTTCAGGTCACGTAGGGGTTCATATTCTGATGTTACGTTTCACTGAGGTTTTTTACGGTCGGTAGGCAGGCGGTGTGGCAGGTTTACCTGTAAGGAAGTCTTCATCCGAGAAAAGTGCTCCTAAAAGTTTCCTCTTGAATGGAAGGGCTGGGCAACTGCTAATGAGAAATCATCATTAGAAACTAAGGAAAGAAACAAGCCGGTAAAGCGCATGCAGCGATAACTGAGCCAAGCTATGCCATGCGATGCCATGCCGATGAGCTGGCGATAGCTTGGTACTCGCGATGAGGGTACAAGTACAGAACGGGAGGCTCAGGACAGATCTTTCCTACAGCGACAGATTAAATTGTCCTACAAAATCCCCCAAGGGAATTTTCCTGCTCGTTAATTCGTGTGGCAGCAATCACAGGTGAATTCGGAAGAGGAGCTCGTGCAGCAGGGGCAGGGAGCGAGGTGTGCTTCGCGGAGCTGCGGGGCCATGCGCAGCGCCTCGTGGCATCGCTGCTCAAAGGGGGCCACGGGTGGGAACCTGCAGGCGGCACGTGGGTCAGGTCACGGATCTGGTTGTAGCACAGCACAGCTACTGTACTCTGTGCCTTCCCGCTGCTCGTTTGATACAAATGAGGCACTTGATCTGCACAGGCACGGCACTGCTCAGGACAGTTAATTCTTTTGATTTAAGGCATGCTTTCTCTTTGCTTACCATTCCAGAACATATCTGCGTTGTTCTATCAGCATCCCCGGGGTGGTTACCCCCGTTCTGCCTGGGTGACAGCCCCAGCCGTGCCACCAGGCATCTCCCGCTGGGAGCTCTCCGCTCAGGTCTCTCCATAACCGCCCCCAGGTCGCCAGCTGATGGCAGGAACTCGAGGATCATCCTTAACTTCCAGGGCCCAGACTCCAGGCGTCTATGCCCAGAGCTGGTCTCTGAAGGCCAGGCAGGACTCTGTCAGTGTTCCATGTTGCTTCTTAGCCACGGCAGCTGAGCCAGCAGGCAGGACTGCTACTTGCTCTGCTCGGGAGCTCTTCGGGGCTGCTGTGTGATAAAGCGTACTTGGCTTCCTACCCGCAACGCAGGACCAGAATATTTGTGTTTGAAATATGGATCCTGCTGCCAGTAATGGCACCGCTCTGAATTTCTAAAAGCTGCTGGTGTGGGAAGGCAGTAGGATTTTTAATAGTTTCCACTGCGTACAGAAAGATGTTTCGATCTCAGTGACTTGTTAGGGGCCATACAAACGAGCTGTTGCCTGCGAGCTCTCACCGTTTCCTAACGGCACGAATCGGCTGTGTGCCGTTTGCTCCAGACGTAACTGTCTGGCCGTGCGGAGAGGACACCGAGCTGCCTGCGGGACCAGCCCCGTCTCCCTGCCCCGGCACGGCCCAGTGCTGCAGTGGGACGCTGCAGCTTCTGCCCTCCCCTCGCTGGCCCGGGTTTAATAGTGCCTGGCTGCTGGCTCCCAGCACTGCTTGGGTTTCGTGGGGAGGCCGAGGAAGAGGGGAAAAATCAGGCCGCCGATCAAACTGAGTGAATTGCAACCAACACAGGAGTGCAGGCGCGTGAAACAAGTGGCAGATCTGGCTGCCTCGCTGCGCAGAGCGGACCCAGCTTCATGCCGACACCGTCTGCACGCTTCTTGAGCTGCTGCTTCGTTAGTCGCTGCCGGGCACCGGACCAGAGGGGGTTTCTCTCCCTTGGGTGTGCTCCAAGACAAAAATAACAAAGGTCTCTGCTTCTGAGCTCCGGAGGCGTGCAAGCAGGGAACACTGCTCTCACCTTTTCATAAAACTTAACAGCAGGCAAGCGCAAAACCGGGGGCTGATAGGAGCATCATCGTGTCTGGGAAGACAGTTTTTAGTGTCAAAAACTTGCGGTGAAGACCAGAAGTGTGTTGGTCAATGAGGGCATCTCCCACCTGCCTGCCCCATGCTGGGAGCAGCTCAGGGCCGGAGCTGCCTGTGTCTGGGTGCCGGGCCATAGCAAAGAAGCGCTGGGATGAGATTTATGGTCGGGGAAAGGAATAAATCCACATTCCCTGCCACTGCGATGTGATGAAAATAATCCCTGCTGGCAGCAAACGCGGAGGTGGGTGTGAGCCTGTGCTGCTCAGAGAGAGGCAGGTGCTCAGAGGCCGAGCCCAGCGGCGTGAGGCGGATCCCTGGGGCACCCAGAGCAGAGGCGCAGCCCCTCCGTGGGACCGGGGGCAGGAGCCCTGCTGCCACCCCAACCACCCCGCGGTGCCACGCTCCTGCTGGAGTCTGTTCCGGGTGTGAACTGGAGCTGCCCAAACATATTTAACCTGCTCTTAAATCATCTTCAGGGCGGCCGGTCCTCAGCTTGCAGCTGCCTGCCTCACAGCCACGTCTGTCGCCCGCCCGTCAGCCCCAGTGCTGGAGCTGTGCCGCGGGGCTGACGGCTCCGCGTGCAAATCCTCCTCGCGTCAAGCACGGCGGGAGGTTTGCCTCTTTTAGGAGAAGAGGAAATGATATGCAGGGTTGTGACTGATCACTCACTTCTTTCTTTCTTTTTCTTTTCTTTTTTTTTTTTAAGCTGTCAAGTGCTGTGAAGTAAAGCAAGGACAGAGTTAATAACGTTGGTGCAATTTTAGTTTGCTGCCTTATACGTCTGCCTTATGACAGCTTCAGTTACGTGATCGCACCCTATTTTTTCCACAGGGCACCATCCAGTGAATGGCAGCTGGAGCTCGTTCAATATTTCTTTGTGCTCATCTCTCAGCCCCTGCCTCCCCCCAGCTGGTTCCTGGGCTCCTCGGGGGCTCGCTGTGCGCCCGGGAGGCTGCCTCGTGCCGCAGTGCCCAGGAGCTGTGCGGAAGGGCCTGGCACGTCCCAGGAATGGCAGGGGGTTCTCCATCAGCGAGCTGTGCTAAATAATCAATAACACTGCGTGGATATTTGGGAATAGAAAGAGCTCAGCTGACAGCAATGTGCGTTGGTGCACTAACTTAGTTTCGTTGCAAAATCCATTGTTTACATAGGTGGTAATAGAAAATGTTATTTAACGGCTAGCATTGAGTACGTCACTTCCAAGTTTAGGTGCAATTAACTCGGACAACTTACTTTTGGCCTCACTTACTTTTGGCCTCACTCATGGAACCCAAAATTCCTTATCCTGTGCGAAGCCAGCGCTCAGCTCTGCCCCGCGGCCTTGCCTGGGCTGTGTGGGGCTGAGCCTCCTGCCCTGGGGGCCGGGAGCTGGGCAGCTCCCCGTGGCCGGCCGGGGACCCAGCTCAGCCCCTGCAGATTCAGCCAGGATGGCAAGGCTGCAGGGCTCGGCAGCGGGAAGGTGTGAGCTCTCCTCTGCACCAAAGGGAACGTGCTTGTTGTTTTTTACCGACCTTGGCTCTATTCCCAATAGCCGCAGTTAGATAAGTTGAATTACCTGGCCCGTCCATCACTTGTCACCCTCCTGTACGATTCCCCTCCTGTAGCACTTACCCAAGTGCAGCTCTGAACTGGAGTTCTCCTGTTTCCCAGGAGGTGCTGACAGAGGCACCTACCTCTGTGCTTCTGCGTGCGCCCTCTCAGCCCCACTTCTTCCTTAAAATCCCCCCAAAGGGGCAGAATTTGGCAAACTGTGTTACAAAGCGAGCATGCCCTACGTGGGGAGCAGGGCAGGACTTGCTCCTTTGCTTTTAGAAGAGGGTTCGCTGAGTGCATTGGCAAGGTCTTGGCAGAGGGAGGCCAACAGCCTCGCTTGCCCAGCCTGCGTGGGGCTGGCCCACGGCAGGGGTGTCCCAGCGAGCGGTCCCTGGCCACGTGCCCTGCACGGCCACAGCTCCGGCACGGGCTGCTCTGCTTTCCAGAGCCAGGGCGCAGACAGGGTCCTGAGGGGACCCCCGGTCAGTCCCCTCTGCAGCACCGCGACAGCTCCGCTCCGGCTGGGAGCAGCGGGCGTTGGCAGCCATGGAGACTACTAGAGATGTGCCCCTGCCTTTAGGAAAAAATAAATCAGCATTTTCTCCTCAGAGCATCTGGATAGTTTTCAGCTTTCAAACGTGATAGGTAGATCTAAAAAAAGTTGCAGAAATATTTTCACATCAGGCACCTGACGTGCCTAATTCCTCTGTGCAGGAAGGACTAATGGCTTGAAAACAATCGCTGTCTATTTAATACCTGCACTGGTAAATTTGCACTTCTGCAATCATAACACTTCACCAAACCGTACAAATTTTAATTATGATGTAAAGGAAGAATAAAATCAGTTTGTTTGTTTTTCCCTTTAAATTAAGATTATGACCCCTCCCTTGCTCCAGCCACTGACAAACCACCCCCGTGTCCTACAGCTTTTCAACAGGTGAGAAATCAGTCATCAGAAAAACATAAAAGCTTTTGGATATTCAACATCCTCTTTAAATGCACCGGAAATAATTTAGGGCTGGGGAGAGCCAAAGCCCACCTTCCAGGGGTTAGTTTTGCTGCGCCGAGCTGCCAGTTGTTACTCATAACCGGCTAAATATTTCTCCAAGGTGCTCCTGGTGTTGGAGGTCCCTTCCATAGGTGATGCTATCGCAGTGCTTCTGGAAGCACGTGGCAAACCACAGAGAAGTGGAGGCAGCGTCTGCCTGAGGCTGCCTGGGAAGCCCGGGGCGATGGATGGGCACTGCTGCACCGCAACCCTGCTGCAGCAGGCAGATGGAGGAGGGCCTTTGGGCTGTTTTTCCCTTCCCGATTAAACGTGGGTATTGGAAACAAAACCGAGGCTGCAGAGAAGGGAGCGGTCTGACTGCAGCAGGCATGGGGCCGTCCTGCCAGCGGGGCTCCGGCTCAAGGAGGGCTGGAGGTTGTGTGGGAGAGCGGCTGGGGGTTCCTGCAACAACCAAATCTACTGGGTGGAAGCAATTCCCTGCTTCTCTTATCTCTTAATTCCTGTCTCTCCTCTCACTTGCTTTTCCCTTTCTCCTTTACTCCTTTTTCCCAGGAGGCCTTTCAAGACCTCCTGCATCTGAGCCGTAGCCACGAGGAGCGAGGTTTCACGGCGCGGGCGAGTCCGTCCTGCAGCGGGCAGGAGGGTTTGCAGCCCCAGGGCACACAGCCTGTCCTCTCCTGGCCGCAGGGCAGGAAGAAAGGAGGAAATCAGCTCTGCGAGGCAGGAGCGTAAAACCTCAGCTGCAGACCTTAAAAAACAAACGACAGAAAACGTTGATAAGAAATATATCTTAGGTTGTGTTTTTGTTTTTTCCATTAACTGTTGTTTTAAGTATGATGGCTAGGGAAGGAAAGAGAATGAGCTGGCCCCGTTGTATAATTAGTCCAAATTAATTAGGAACATAAGCGATGGGAGGCAAGAAGCAGCGCTGACTGGCTCTGCTCTGCAGAGAAGGGCAACGGCAGCCAAGCACGGTGCTCAGCAGCTCCCAGGCAAGTCACATGCATCTCGGGGGGTGTGTTTCCATGGAAATTTTTTTTATTTCTGGGGAGACTGAAAGTCTGTGTAAGAAATGGGAAAAGTCATCCGAAAACTACCATTTGAGAACGCTGCTTTGGAATAATAATGTAAATACCCCAGAGCCACGGAGAGCCTGCTTCGGCGTGGGAGCCCAGCGCCATCTCCGAGCACATCCGAGGAGTTTAATTAGAGGAGGGAGAGACCAGAGAGAACGGGACGAGCCCGGCTCCCCCCGCTGCCTGCCTGGAACATGAAACAGCTCTTTGAGGTTGATTCACGTGCCTCGAGCCTGGCTTAGGGAGAAGAGTTTTCCCATGCTAATATTTTGATTTTCAACCACGTAATGGTTTGGGGAAAGAAATACTGATAATTTTCCAAGCCTCTGCCTCGCGCAGGATTTCAGCGCTGAGGTGTGTGCTTTGGAAAGGCACCTGTGTGCAGCACGCTCCCGCTTCCCCACGCTTTCTGAAGCTTTTGTGGTGCACTTCTTCAGTGGCTGTTGGGTTTTATACGAGCCTTGGGTTCGATACTTTTATCCCTGGAGCAGTGTAAAAACAGCGATGGCTTGTAAACAACTTGAGAGCGCCAGCCTCTTTCTGCTTCAGATTAAAAACTGCTAAAACACACAGACGCAGAAGACGCTCCATCTGTGCAACTGAAAATCAGCATTTTAATTGATGTTTGAGAAACCCCAGGCTGAGGCTGCAGAGCAGGGAAGCCAAGGGGAGAGGCGCGTTGGAAGGCTGTAGGAGCTGACCGCCGGTTGCAGGGTCCCTGCAGGCGCCTGGGGCTTTGGACGCACTGGGGCTGTAAGAGCTGCAGCGGGGAGCTCGGCCCCCAGCTCGGGGCCACACGTGGGGCTCTGCTGTGATGGATTCCTTAAAGTCTTCAGACAATGCTTTTGGTGTGCAGATTAGTTTATCAACTGACGTCGATCCCATGATTTAGTCCAGCAGGGGATTCCTGCAAGGTTATCTGCATGTGGTGCTGATACTGGGGAAGGGAAGGAAGCCCGGGAGTTGAGGAGATCCTCACCTCAGAGACCGGGCAGGGGTCGTGGGGTCGCTCACCCCCTGACTGGGCGAAGAACCCAGTCCTCCCCTGGCTGGAGAAGGACCCGGGAAGCTCCCACTGCCTTTCTGGGGTCCTCTGCAGGTGCAGGGACTCGTGGCGGGTTCCTGCAGGCCTCTCCCGCAGCCCCGGCTCACCAGCAGCTCCCTGCCCTGCTGTGCAAAGAGCAGAGACGGAGCGTGCAGGAGAGATGCGTGAGGAAAATAAGGGTAGCGGATACCGATCAAAGTGAGGAAGAGAATATGTCAAGGTACAAAACGCTTTCTTGCTCCAGAATGAATTGAGGGACAGGTTGGTTTTGTGCAAAGAAAGAAGGAGATGTAAATCTAGCCCTGGGAGAAGTCCGTGCTGAGATGTCTGCAGCGAAGGCAATGGCAAGAGAGGGGAAGGGAAGATCACCGCAGGTGTGGAGAAAGAGATCTGGGGGAGAAATTCAGATGGGGAACACCAGAGAGAGTTAACTGAGGATGAATCAGAAATTCAAAAGACTGTAGAAGAAAGGGAGAAGGAAAAGAGCAAAATGGACCTGAGTGAGGTCCTGCAAGCTGCACTGCAAGGACGTGGGTGTCAAGTAGTGTGCGTGTGTAAGGGCACCGCGTTACTGGATTCTTTTGTTGGTTCTTGTTAAGGTGGGTAGGAATTCAGCTGAACGAGAAAAGGTTGTGAGTCTGTTTGGGGATGGGGAGAAAGCTGCTGTAAAGAAAGGATGAGTTGCTACACGGCTTCCTTGTGGTTCGGATGCCCCAGTGTGCGTCTCCAGCCCCAGAGCGGTCGCATCTGGCCTGTAGGGAGAGCTGATTTGCCGGAAGGTAACTCGTGTCCTGTGACATTGGCAGAAAGGCCCTGCATGACTTGGGAGTGAAATAGGTATGGGATGTTTGGAGCCTTACAACAGAAGTTAAAGCTCACAGTACACTAAAAAATGGTTAATTTATTGGGAATAAAAATATAAATTTAAGTGGGTTTAGAAAAAGACCTGTGAACCGTTGGTATTCTGCATCCAGTTTGAACATCGTAAAGAACCTCACGGAGCTCTTCTCCTGAAGCTGGATTCAGAAAAATCGCCACTTGGCCCAGAGGGCATTTTTCATTCTTGATTTAAATTAACTTAAATTTTTCAGCAGGGTTTTCAAATGATTCTTTTGGGACAAAAATTCTCTCCGCTTCACTTCTGTGTTTCTGTGGTCACACCGAGCTTCTCACGGGCAGCTGAGCGTCCTGCCAGTGTCCGAGCTGGTTGTTAGAGGTGGGGAGCTGCTTACTGAGGGATTCCTGCCTGAAGTTTGCTTCCTTCCATCCAGGAGAGCATCTCGGCTGGCCTGTGGGGGACATGGCTGCCTACGCGGGAGCAGAGGCGCAGCCGAGGGGCAGCACCAGGGCCGTGCTGTCACGTTGCGGGCGCTTGAACACCGAGTGTGTTGGGTTCTGCAGCCTCCTGGTCTTCACGCATATCTGAGCAGCGGAACATGAGGCTTGCCTGGCAGGCATTGCTCAAGCTGTCTCTACCCAAACGCTGTACTTCAAAGAGAAGCCTTCTCACGCAGTCATTTCCCCTAATCTTTTCAGTGCTGCAAGGCAATGTATGTCAGGAGATTTCCTTGTATTAATCTAAATAGAATTCTTAATTATTGAGACAAGCAAGTCAAGTCAAAATAAATTTAATGGCTCATATTTAATATCCTTGTTAGACTCATTATGAATCAGGCAGAAATGATAAAAAAAAAAAAAAAAAAAAAAAGAGATTTCAACTAAGCATATGTCAGTAGTAAATAATAGAAGCCTGGATTGCGCCCAAGTCAGGGCCCAAAGTGAGCAATGTGGGCTGAAGCCTCCCTGCGCTCTGACGCTGGTGAGGCTGCGCTCGCACCGCCGCAGGATGCATGCTGCTGTGCTCAGCTCAGACCGGCTCCAGGGGAAGGCCAGGTGAGATCAGGACTCGGTGGTGTACCTACGTGCTGCTCCCCTTCTGATACCGACTGGTGATCAGTACCCGCCGCCTCTGGGGTCTTCCCGGAGTGCTGCCTGGCAGGCCAGGTAGAGCAGGATGGGCTTTTAAGCACTGAAGAAAAAGCTGGTAGTTGTAAATAAACTTCTTAAGGGCTTGTTGCACAGTGGGGCAGTGCAGGAGGTGAGGGAGTTGCAGTCAGTGCCCCGAGCCAACCTGTGTGGCACAAGGGGGTTCCTTCGCAGTGCCGTTGGGCTGGGAGCCTTGCCCAAGGGCTCGTTTGGTGTTTCCACCTCGTGGACTGGGACTCCCCGCGTTTTGGGAAAGTCCTGTAAATGTTCAGTGGTGTTGAAGAAGTGTGGATACCCGGTCACGAGGAGCCAGCAGGAGCTCCTTGAGCCTCCCCATGCTGCACTGCCCAGAAACCAGTCACGGCGTCACAGGGGGCCCGGGGCCAGCTGTGAGCAGAGCGGCGGGGCTGCCCGCACACACGCTCACTTGCCTGCCTCTCACTGCTTCGTTGGACGTGGTCAGTCCGGCAAGGCTGACTGATTGCCATCGAAGTGGTGGAGCTGGATTGCACTGCGTTTTTAAAATATTTCTTCTCTTCAGGTATCTGCTTTAACAGCTCCCCCGTGCTCTATTTTGAGTACGTCTCTATAAATGGTCCTGACCAATTTACTTTCACTTAATTATTGCTGTAATTGCTTCAGCGGATTAAGAGAACGCGGCTCGTGATATATTTAGATTTTAATAACTCATTTGATATTTTCTCATTGAGTTTTCCATTATGAAAAACAAGCCCCGGTTGGCGTGACTAGAACTACCCCCGTGAGGACCGACGGCTGGCAGAAGGATGCTGAAGGCGCTGCCTGGGGCTGGGGAAGGTTTCTGGCGGGGAGTCGCCAGAATCGGTTGCAGACGTGCGGGTTCACCACTGACGGGAAGTTGTGTCAGGCGGGACGTTATTGTCACTTGCAGATGCTATTAAACCGGAAGCCATTGCAACACCAATGAAGAGAGAAAGTTAAAAGGTATTGACGATCGTTACTCAAATGAGCAGAGCACGTGCTAAGAGGTGATTAATTTTAGAAAAAGCAAAGAGCAAGGGAGCGCTTCTGCAGGAAGCCTGCCACACTGGTGCTGACAGGGAGGAGAAGGCCTGGGGGCAGCCATGCTGCCGGTGGGTGTCTCGCTGCAGAGCAAATCCTCTCTGTCTGCATTTGTGGCCGTGGAGGAGCCGTTGTCACGCTGCAAGACGCCTGTCTGCGCGGGGCGTTGCTCCCCCTACAGAAGGCCTTGGCCTGTCCCAGCACGGCGAGGGCGGGCGCTCGCTTGGGTTTGTGGCGTTTCCCCTCTCTGAACCCGCACCAATACGTGGCTCAGCAGAAGGGTGTGGGGTTCTGGCTTTGGGGTCTATGGCAAAGGTCTCCCTCGCCACCACAGCTGAGTGGCAAATTCAGGCTAAGCGGATGTTCTCTGGACACGCAGCTGCAGCAGGGCCGTGATGCGGCCGAGGACTGCAGGCCTGCAGTGGGTACTGCCCACGAGTCGCAGGGGGTGTTGCTTACAGGTGCTGTGCTCAGCACGGCCCTGTTCTTGGTCCTTGAACTGTTAAGTGGTTTTTCTTATCTCCAGTTCTTCCTTTCCCCATCATCACGATAACAAGTTTCCTTTTGCTCAACCTGGAGTTAATACTGGAGCATGTGTTACGCGTGCTGCCAGTAATCGTTACGGGATAGCCGTGCGTATCGAGGCATCGATTCGCTTCATTAACACAAAGATCAACAGCACTGCGGACACCTATCGCGGCCCCACTAGGACCTGGTATAAGCAGCAAGTTAAAAGAAAATCTCTTTTAAAAGAATATGGCAATACTGTAATTATCAATTGTGAAACTTTGTGTTTCACGCACAGGTATAAATGTTTAAGTTTTGTCGTTGTTTTTATCATTCGGACTTTGTTAGTCACCCGTTGTATAAAGCCAACGGGCTTTCTACAAAGAACCTGGGTTATCCCGTGTGACTCTCGGGCACTGCAAGGCAGTGCTTACACTCTGAAAGTTCATGCAAAAATCAGGAAAAAAATGAAAAACTGTATTTTCATGGCAATTGGATGATTAAATCCAACATGACTTTGACCTTTCTCTGCTTCCTTCATGTGCTACCCATGCAGTTTGTATTCTGGTTACCGAAGTTTGGAGATGGATTCAGTGGAAATAAAGTAAATACCCAGTGGCGGTTAGGCACGTCCCAGTCCTTGTGCCCCGTGGCGTACTTGGCAGAGGGTGAAATCTCCGTGCGTTCACAGCAGCACGAGGTGACCTGCCCACATCCCGACGTGACCGCGTCTGGCGCTGGCTGCAGGTGCTGGGCACTGCCGAGCTGCTCTCTTTATTTGCCTTTTGCTTCGGTGGCTGCTGGTGATTAAACTTCTCATCAACCACAGCGTTCCTGGAAGATTTTAATTACATTTGCTCTTTCTAGGCTGTTTTGATATCAAATGAACTTCTAGAAAGCCACAATCGTCTTCCATGGAACTAAAACCAAATTGACATTTTGCCGTGCAGTCTGGAGCTGACATTTCCCCCTGCAGAGGAGCAGCTCCACCAAAGCAGGGCTCGGAGCCTCCCGAGCGTGGGCAGCGGTGCTGCGGGAGGCTGGAGGTGCTGCTGCCCCGCTGCTGCCCTCCTGAAGCATTGTGCAAAGCGCTGGGCGGCTCGCCTGAAGATCCCTGTCATGAGGGATGGTTAAGCAGAGATGAATTTGCACGCACGGTACGGGGAGTGAATAGCCTGGGTTTTCCTGCGGAGCTTTCACACTGGGTTATTGTACCTAACCCAGGTGCCTGCGATGCTGAAGTTGGTGGTATTGTGCTGCTGGTTCTTGCGTGTTTTGATCTTCTATTGAATGTTATTTGAGAAAAATCTTCCCGATTCTGTACTGTCCTGACCCTTGGCACTGTTCCTGGAGGAGAGTACAAACTGTGCGCAGCACTGCTGCACCTCGCAGCAGCGTGGCCTCAAGTCCCAAAATAAAAGAAGCCAACCGAGCAAGGCTGTGTGTTAATAGGATGTTAGCAGCAGCACACCAAAGGAGCTGGGCTGGAGTCTTTTGTAGTGTAGTTCCCAAACTGTGTTTATTTGCACACAGACCTGGCTCGGAAGAGCCCTGGAGCAGGGGTGTAAGAGCAGAGTGCTTCACCAGAGTGCTGCCCCTCTGGGTTCTCGTTCTCTGCTCAAGCCAGTCGTATTGTCCAAGGGCTGTAACACAAATACATGGCCAGATTTGGAGCGCCCACCTTTCCTGGCTACCAGAATTGTGGATTTCGGGGTTCCTCTGCCCTTTGAGACCAGATAGGTTGTAGAGGGTGGTGGCGTCAGTCAGACCTCGTTGGTTTTGCAGTTTGTTTCCCCCTTCTATTTCACAAGCCCTGAAAACTGTCTGTCAGCAACACAGTTGTTCAGGGAGAAGAACCTTGCTGTAGGTCTGAGTGTCTGTTGGAAGGATAACTCAGCCCCAGCTGGGTGCACTCACAGCCCGCCTCGCTGCTGAGCTGGGTAGCATGCCAGAGCTGCGCTGCCCCACTGGCGGGCGTTTTTAATCCTCTGCTTCTGCAAAGTCTTAAATAAATATTGGTCTTCTTTATGTGAAGGTCTTAACGTTAGTTTTTAAAGTTTTCAGTTGGATTTTAGTACGAAGTCCCCCGGCGAATGGTGGCTTGGTGGCATGTCAGCTCGAAATACAGGACGAGGAGGCTGCCGCGCACGAGGCGTCTGATCCTGCAGGCACAGGACCAGGTGGCTGGGGAGGTCCTGGCCTCCCGCCCGCCTGCCAGCAGCGTGCCAGCAGCACCAGGGTTTGTCTGCGCCGGCCGCGGGCAGCAGCCTCCTCCTGCCTCCCTTCCCTTCCATGGCCCCGGGCTGCCGGAGCGCAGGGACCGTGCGTAAACGGCCCCATGAAAGCAGTGAGATGAAGTGACTTCGGGACGGGTGACCCAAGGTTGATTCGTTTTTGCAGACGTGGCAGGCTTTGTGTGCGGTGAGGAGTGCGAGGTCCTGTCTGCCAGCTGCTTGTTGGTGCTGTCGGCCTGGGCTGGGCAAGTGCTGGGAGAGGTAACCCCACTGCTGCATTCAGGCAAGCTGGAGGTAACACGGGTGGCAGGAGTGCTCCTGCCCTCCTTGGTACGTTCGTTCCAGCATCCCCACGCCTACAACAGCTGTCAGCTCATGATCATCAATTTGGATATTTTGCAATTAAATCGCTAATAAGCTTTAATACTACAGGAAATAAAAGTGCTGTTGGTCTGCTTTACTGGTTTGCTCCGTAGCTCATCGGTGGTGGGATAAATGCGGGCTGCAGCACTTAACTAGATTGGAGGAAAATGGCATTAGTGGCAAAATCATAAAAGGGAAGTGTTAATTGCAGGGAATAATTGCAGTACATCTGAAGTTGCTTTTTATCTTCCTCAAAGTAGAGATGGAGCCGTGATACAAGATCTAGTTAAAGTCTTTCCACCTCCTGAGGGAAACAATTAGAAAAATATTACAACAAAAATAGCTCTTCAAGTCCTTTGGCGTCACCACCATTAAATACAAAATGACAGTAAAGATTTGATTATGGGTGCAGTCGGGAGGGAAACCGTGGCCAGTTCCGGCATCGCTGCCGGTCGAGGCGTACCCGCTGGGACGCGACCTGCCGCGGGGTGCCGGCCTTGGCTGGAGGGGTCTGGCCTGGCTGGAGGGAGGAGATCCTCGCAAGACTTCAGCCTTCTCTTAGGCAGCCAGGAAAAATGTTTTTTTTGTTGTTTGTTTGTTTGTTTGTTTTTCCTGCATGAGGAGCCTCCCACAGTGGGGAGGACAGAGCAGGGCCCGTTGAAATCCTCTGTTCATGCGGTCAGACCAGGCGGTCTCCTACAGGGCTCTGTGGGGCCGTGTCCAGCTGTTCTGGCTCACGCGGTGGGCTTGGTGCGAATGAGAGCAGCTGCCATCGGACCACAGGTGAGGGATTCCCCTTCTCTAAAGGGAAAAGCAGCTGGAGCACCTGACCTCTCAGCGCGGTTTTCAAGGCCAGAACATCTCCCTGGGAGAAGTCCCACTCCTCTACCCAAAAAGAAGGGGTTTGCTCATCTCCTTTCCTGAAGCACGTCCGTGTAAATTGTCCTGCGGGCTGTGTTTTCATTGCAGAGTTAACCTGAGCCATCCCCACTTGTATTAATTAGTACGGAATTAATTTAGCTTGTGTGTGAGTTGCTACACCACAAACTAATGTTTGAGTCACGCTGTGTAAATACATCAGCAGCTGGTGAGTTGTGTTAACTTGAGCGCCTGGTTGTAATCCCTGGCAGGCTAATAAAGCTCTGCTTCAGGCATGGAAATTAAAGGGGATTTTAGGTGTCCTCTGGAATAGAATTTGAAGTAGAGGTAATGGCGTTTGATGGCTGGAATTCAAAAAGAAGTCCCGGGACACCTCGGTGCTCAGGATGCCCAGGTGAGGCGTGCGGGAGCTCAGGGCTGCCAAGGGGCCCAGGGGAGCAGAGCCCATCAGGTGCTGGGGAAAACATTCTCAAATACTTGCTCTCTCACATCAGCTGGATCCAGATACACACATCTCACTTCAGTAAAGACATCAGTTCAAAAATAACAGAGTGTTCTAAGAGGCATTTTCTTAACATCCATTAGGTCTAAAATGAAGTTGCCATCTCTTTTGTATCTATACGAATAGCTGAAAAATGCTTTTGTTTATTTTTACCCCAACAGTTCTTTAGTTTGTCTGTTTTAGAGGTACTTGTCAGCAAATCCTTATTCTCTTGGCTGCAGAAGCACTGGTCAAGAACTCTCTTTGAAAGTACCAGGCCGATGGAATTGCAATTCCCATGGCAAGGATAAATGCCATTCAGTACAGAATCTGTTCGGGTTTCTACCCAGAATTGCTCCGTACCTTTGAGTTATAGGTAACCATGCATTTAAAAGGAGAACTCACTAATCTCCGTGGTTTTTTTGAACCATCGTGAAGATTCAGACTCCAGCAACAGCTTCACAGAGGTTCGGGTGAGTGGAGGCATCAGATGTAACGACAAAAGAAGGATCGGAGGACCAAAGAACAAAGCTGAGCACAATGTAGGAAAACAGTGCAAAGGAAAGCTGGGCTAAGAAAAGATTGCAGATGAAGCTAAATAACTTGCAATTTTTCAGGTACAAAAGGAACAAGAGGTCACTAAAAAATTCAGCAGGGCTTCAAGAAGCAATTCATTGACACAAGCAGCAGCCGCTTCTAAGGATTTGATGAATTCTCAGCCTTGGTGCTCACCTGGCAAGGTGAAGGACAGAAGCCAGCAAGATAGAAACCTTCCAGGAGGAGGGGAGAAAATACTTGAGGACATGAAGCTCACCCAGGATGAGCCAGGAAGTGAGGAGCCCTTGATTCCTGCCAGAGCCAGGATAACAGCATCCGGAAGAGACAGCTGCATCCCCAGCACCTCCAACTTCACGTCAAGTGGTGCTTCATCAACCTCGAGTGGGCCAAAGGATCAAATCATTTCATATAATTAAAAAAAAAAAAAAAAAAAAAAAAAAAAAAAAAGGTGTTTTTAATACTTCTCTGCTGGATTTTGTTTCAGTCAGTGTAAGCACTGTCTTACACTCCACAACAAACAGCATGCCAGCTCTTTGTGTAAAGTAGTTTTCTCATCTGCAGTTAAAGGCTGCCCTCACTGCCCCTGAATTTCAGTAACTGGATCCAAAGGAGAGGTTTTCTGCCCATCTCTAAGGCAGCAAGCCCCTTTTCAGGTGACTGCATGGCGTGGCTCAGCACATCTTACACGTGACGTCCCTGCCTGGAAGCTATTGCTGTTGGCTTGGGTTTACTGATGGCATAATTTCAAACGCTTGTGCTGCTGGTGACGCCTCTTGATTTTGTCTGGACCAGCCGTGTTCACCTGTAAATACTTATGCTATGCTAATCCACACCTTGTTAATATATTTAGTGTCAATTAGCATAAGCAAGGTAGCTGAATGCCACAATTTAAATGCCAGGCGCAGCTATTTTGCCTGTGACAGGAAGGTAGGAAAAATAATTTTCACAAATATTTGTAATCAAGAAACACTGGAGAAATTGCTTCTGAATGGCTATACAACAAGCAGAACGTGGGGCCCAGCGTTTCAGATGGATGGCACATCGCTCCTCTAACTAGCGTGGGGCTGCAGACGGGAAGGTTTGCGTGTTTGCCAGCATGAAAAGAAATGAAGTTATGAGGAATGCTTTTCATTACTCATTTTTATTTTGTCCTTGCGCAATAAAATGCATCACGTTGTAGCTTTTAAGCTCCATGCTGCGGAGCTGCTGTGCAAAGTGGAGATGAGCAGAAAAGTCCCTTTGGGCTCGGCTCTTATCTCCAGCTGAGGATGCCAGCACCAGCCCGGGGTCCGGGAGGACTTTGGGGGAGCTCTGTTTTGATAGAAGCACCCAAGTGCCCAAATAGCATGCAGGAGGACTTGAAATCAGCACCGTGGGCAGGAGCACAGGCTGGCTCCTGTGGCCCTGGGCAGAGCTGAGCAGGAGGTGGCACAGGAGGGAAAGGGACACAGGGTGCTGCTGATGGTCTCATAAGGGGAAGCAGCTCAGTGCTGAGCAGCTGTGGTTAGGATCTACACATTGTCCTGTTCCTGATGTGGAGAAAGGTTAAACTTCACTCACCTTCTCTGCGCAGACAGCTCCTTCGGGTGTTTGGGGCCAGGAACTGACTGTGCCTCCGGCACTGTGGATGTGCAGCCATGGAAATGGACCCGTGCCTTCGGGATCTGGTGACAGGAGACTTGTGCAGGTACCCTGGTAGCTGGGGTCTGCCTGCAGCCGTGCCTGTACTTGCGTTTTTCTACGTCCAGTTTCTAGAACAGTGGTTACCCGTCTGTGTCTATCAGGTATTTGGCAAAGTGTAACCTAAATTTCAGTTTGGGATCCAAGTCTGTATGTTCACACACAGCAAGGAGATCTAAGAGCTTGTTTTGTTGCCCACAAATGCACGTTTTGAGTGTAGCATTTGTTCAAATTTCAGTGGTTTATGAAAACCTCATTGCGAATTTCCCCAAAACGTGTTCTGGTAGAAAACGGCCAGTCCTGGTGCACCAGAGATCTTTTTTTTTTTTTTTTTTTCCTTCTTCCCTTCCCATGTCATTAGAAATAATTCCTGGTTATTACATGACATTTCTTTGTTTAGATTGTCAGCCCCGTACTGGAAGGACGGGAAAGGTCAGCGCATCCTGGTAGGTGTTTTATTGTAAGTGGCCGGGTAAGCCTCAGATTTATGTTCCTGGAGCGCTCTGATATCCTGAGCAGGAACAAAGAATGACTTTATCTGAGTCGTTTGGGCTGCTGGATCTTGCAGCAGTGAAGCCAGGGACTCCTCTAACATCAGAAGCAGCAGAACTATATTCCTTTTTTTTTTTTTTTTTTCTCTAAGTGCTGTTAGGTGAATTTAGATTTTTTTTTGATCTTTACATGTGGAAGGCAGGCAAGCGTTAGACTTTGACATCTGGACTCATCAAAGAGAAGACAGTGTCTATTTCAGTTTTTTAAACGGTCCTGTAGTCTGGAAGTCGACAGGAGGATGGTATCCTCACCCACAACACCGTGCCGTGCTGGGCCGGGTTTGCATACCGCGCCTGAAGGCAATGGTGTCCACCTCTCTGCCTCTCCCCCTGCCCAAGGCGATGGTCACTGTCATGGTCACTGTCGGGGTGCTGTGCTCTGGGGGCTCCCCTGAGGATGAAGTGTGCAAGGATTAGGAGGCAGTGGTTGGGGTCTTGGCTCCCCTGGGGACCCCGCAGGGGTCAGATTGTCCGTGTCTGGGGGCTGCTTTATGCCAGGTGCTTTTTACCCTAGATGACTGAAATCTTGATGACAATCTTCACAGCTGAAAAAGAGGATTGCTGAAGATTTGTTCCCTATCAGTTGGATATTAATTTTTTTTTTTGCTGTCACTCTCTTGGCAAGAATCTAATCAGAAACAAAGAATAAGTCTTCTGCAGAAGCCATGCTGAGGGGACCTGGAAAGAAAACCAAGGGCTGCCTGGAATTTAGTGACCTGCATCTGACGAGAAATCCTTCATCAGCTTCAGCAGCAAGTTGCCAAGGCCATGGCTGGCCAGGTTTGCTATCCACGCTCCCACCCCGCACAGATGGGCAGCAGGCGTTTTGCTGAAAAGGGGATCTGGAGGAAAGTTCCTCACTTATCCCTTGTCCAGCACAGAAACCAAGCACGGGCTTATTTGTAAGAACACAAATCAGGTCAGATGACAAAAGGCTGTTACTGTATTTGCTGCTCTGGTGCTTGGTTTGCTTAAAGATGAGTACCCGCTCCTGGGGTGTGCAGGCTGTGACCCCTTGTGTAAGGAGCCCCCTAACAAATAGCCTGACTTGTGTGCAAATTGCACTCCTCCAGGCTGGGAGAACCTCATGGGCTGCTCTGAGCTGCAGAAGCATGCTCCGGACACTGTCAGGTGGAGAAAAATAGCAAAAATAACCTTCCAGTTTCCGTCACATGTGAAACCCACTGGCAAAATAAAAAATAAAATCCCCTCTGGCCTGAAGCTGAATTTGGGTCCGTTGGCTTTAGGTGGGGTTATCGCGGGCACCAGTGGGCTGCCAACAGTGGGACTCGGTGCTGTGCCCACCCTGCTGCTGGCACCTCTTGAACTGGAATAGTTTTAATTACTTAATGAGACCGGAGAGCATCTTGATTGCTGTATTGGACAGAATTTGAATGCAGCTATCGCTGATGGTGTGATTTGGGAAGCACTTCATCTTTCGAGATGCAAGTTGTTATAGATTTGTAATAACAATAACTCAGTCCAGCAGCCAGCACTACAGGACCGGCGTGTCCCTTTATTGGAAGCATTCTTCATCTGCTGCAGCCTTAGTTCTCTTGCTTAAATGAAGTCCTGATGGAGTTTTAGACGGCAATACACCTCGGTTCTGTGTGGAGAAACTGCCGTTACTCCCCCAAAGCAGGGGAGAACTGCAAAATGCCGAGACCTCCAAACTTGTGATAGTTGGAGTACCTTAGCTGTATATTTTTCACATCGTAATTTTGCATTGTAGTTCCACGTGATGATGCACCAGCGTGCACATGAAAACCAGCTGCGTTTCCAAAGGCTGTTTCCCAGACAGGCTGTGCTTTCCCTTTGGCAGAGGAAGGTCGGCTGTTCCCTTACGGTGTGCCCCCCGTGCTGCTGGCTGTGGGAGCATGAAGTAGGGAGCATGACGTTGTGTTCCACAGGAGTGAGCCTGAGCCCTTCCCCGGGCAGCTGTTGTCCCTGCTCCTGCAGTGGCAGCGGGTGGCCTGGGCAGCGTCGGAGGTCAGCCAGCGTCCCCGGTCCTCAGGGAGCGCTGCGAACGCTGCTGTTGCTGAGACCGCAGGGTTTGGCTTCCGTCGTGATTTCAGGATTTCATCAATCCTGGACACGTTTATTATAAGTGAAAAATATCAGTGATTTAAACTATTTGGGAACTACATGAAATAACCATTTTTTCCCTCTGAACTCCACTGTTCGAACCCTGTTTTGCCCCTGGGCCCCGTGGCAAGGAGGTGTCAGTCTAAAGACCCCCCGCTATTACACTGCATGCTCAGTCACCCCCAGTCCTGCTTTATTTACATTTACTTGTAAATTTTACATTTACTTGTGTATGTAAGCTGGAGTCTGATCCTTCTGGTGCAATTTAGGCTTCATTTTAATTTGGTAAATGACTTCAGTGTATTAACTGCTGGCAGTAATCACTGTGCATGTCACAGACCTTGAGGTTTCCATAGGGACGATGTGATTCCCCATGATTGCTTGCATAGATGCTGGTAAACCACTGCCCTGCTCGCATCTGAAATTCGTTACTAACCTTGCTTTGCTGGGGGTTTGCTGGAGCTGTAGCAGGGTGTAGGACACAATCTGCCGTTAGCTGCCTATTAGGCAGATGCCAGATCCCAGCTTCAAAACCCGTTTATGCCCAGTGCACATCAGAGCCTGCTCCATCTCGCACAAAACTCGTGCAGTTCAATACGTGTTAGCAGTGAATCAAAATATTCCCATGCGATCTGCTAGACTGACGCTCGTGTACTGAGGGGCTTCTTTATATCAAAAAGAAACTCGTTTTCCTGCAAGCAGCTTGTACAGGTGGAGGGAGCACCAGAAGATGTGCACTTAGAGGATGGAAAAGGAACCGAGGCATAAACCTGGCTGTTCGTTGCACCAGGATGCTCTGAGTTTGGGAGGTGTTGCTGCTCACCTTATCTTAATGAAATTTGCCATGCTAATCTCCATTTTAATGGATTGCTTTATCCGGCTGCAAACAGCAAACACTTCACGGGGATAGTCCTATTGTTTTTTTTCTAGCAGGGAAGATTGCAACATAGAACGTGAAAATCCTGAATCTCCATTAAGGAAGCCGTGCTTCTGAAATCATGAAACGATGCAGCAAACGTTGTGTGTCCTTTTGGTTAAAGCATGTTGTTAACGATAAGAAAAGGACAAGTTGTGACTTTAGGTGAGCCCCCGTGCCCGCTGTGCACCCCTGCCCGTTGGGCGCGAGGCGGTGCGGGTGCACAAAGCGACGGCCGCCTTGTTGAGCTGGTTCTCCACTGACGTGATTTAACTCGACACGAGCTGAACTTACCTGGGGGTGTCTGATGGCTGCCCTTGCTCTCTTTTACAGGACTCTGTGGTGAGAAGTGAAATGTGAAACAGAAATAGATGGTTAGCTATCCCCATTAGTTCCACGGTGCTATGTGCATCTGTTCAGTGACCTGAATTACATGTGGGTAGTTTGGCACGTTTCCTTGAAGTGCTCTAAAGCAAATGGAAAGGAGAGATTCGAGATCATCTGAATGTTTGCTCTTCCCTCTTCTCCTCCCTAAAGCAAACTCGTTGACTGTAGAATTGTTTGGAGTCAATTTATCAGTCATCCGTGGAAATACAGAATAATTAAAATTTGCTTTTTCTCTTTCAACAAGGCCTCTTGGACCATTATCCCGAGAAAGAAACGAAACTGGCTGTTAACCCAGATTGACATTTATTGTTCACATTCTTTATACCGTTTTGACATATTCTCTTTAATGCTCCTGGGAACAAAACAGCCTTGAGTTCCCGTCTGTCACTCAGTCTGCCTATTTTGTACGTTCACATAGCGCGGGGACGATGCTGGGCGCGCGAGTGAGGGAGCACAGACGTGCCCAGCGCCAGTGTTGTCTGTCCCAGCTGCTGGAGAGGTGTCCTTGTCACCACGTACATGGCTGGGACATGGTTCCCCTTTGGTCGCAGCGCATGTGTCTGTGAACAACATTCCCAGAGGCTGCCAATGTGATCAAAGTGCTTCTGTGTTGAGGGAAAAAGGCTGTGTGAGCTCTGCTTCTGCGCGTGCACCTGGCACCGGGTGCTGGCCGCTCGGTGCTGCAGTTTCTAGCAGCAGCAGTGTTTGGTCAGTCACTGCCGCCAGTGCCACGCGGGGACGGTGACACGATGCTGCCCGGTGGCTGCGTTGTCGTGGGCCCCTCACGTCGGCCCGTCTCGATCGGCCTCGGAGGGACGCGGCGGGCTGCAGCTCCAGCACTGCGCCCCCACCTCCCTCCTGCAGAGGGAAAAACTGGGGGGGTTCTGTCACTGCCAACCACCAAAATCCCCTTCAGAAGCCCTCGCTGTCCTTGTGAGAGGTGCCGTGACACGGCAGGCTTACATCAGCGCCCTGCTCTTCTTGGTGGCCCCCAGGCCTTCCTCCCACAGACGGCGCTGCAGTTTCTCCTGTGCGGATTTCAGAATGTTGAAAGGCTTCACTTGGCACGCTGTTCAAGCAGATTTCATGGGGTAACGGATGGTTTTCATTACCGAGATGTGAGCTGCTTCATCCTCAGGCGCTACGGTAAGGGCAGCGTGCAACAGCAGGCCGCGGTTCGGCCCCAAAGCGCCTCAGTGGGCACTCGGCTGCACAGCCGTGTGCCGGGGCTGGCCCCGGGCCTTCCTCCCGTCCCAGTGGGTGCTTCTGTGAAATCCTCCCAGCGGCTGAGGTCTGGTGGCCACCCCGCAGGGCTCGGCACCACCGCCTGCTGGCAGGGCCCTGCCCTCGCTCCCCCCTGCCCCCCAGCTTTCCGCTCCTTCGCGTTGGTTCATGGTGTACCGGGGAGGTTCTCTCCCCGTTTACGGAAGAAATAATCTAGCCAGAGGTACCAAACGGTACCACCGTTTTATTACTAAACCCGAGACGCGCCAGCAGACAATAATGGAGTTTTATTTCCAGCCCTCCTGTGCTGCCTCACCTAGGCAGAGCAGCACCTCCATCCTTCTGTTCCGCTGCTCGGGAGCACACACACGGGCCTGTTTGTGCTTCTGCAGCCCCCGGCTCGCCGGGTGCTCCCCAGGAAGGGACCGAGGCAGAGCAGGGCCGCCTGCCCGCTGCGTTTCGGGAAGGGCTTGGCTGCGTGCTCCGAGCAGCGGGGTGCAAAATGCCAGCCCCGCTCTCCGCTTTCCTTCTCAGGGCGCTAACGAAGAGGAGCATTTTTTTTTTTTTTTTTAAATTTGGTTTTGCATAGCTTTATTTGCTCTCGTCTGGAAAGCAGGTGGCTTTCTAACACTTCAGTTACTACTGTCGGTGCCGTATTTACATGGAAATCTAGATGATCCCCAAGCTTCGAGCCTCACCTATTCCATCTGATTTCTCGGCATTATTATTCACTGGCTTTTACGTCGTAAAAAATACATTTCCATCAAAATGAAAGGGAGGACCTCTACCTTTTGAGATCTGGCAAAACTAACTAGCAGGAGAATTTGCTTTGGGCCTGTGGAGGTGCAGTAATGAATCTTTTAATAGCTGTGCTGCTGCCTTGTCCTTACAGAGAGCAAAACGAGTTCTTTGAAAACATCCTCGTTTATTATAATGGCTCATGAGTGGAGGAGAAGAGGGTGAATTTAGGCTCATCTTGCATTGCTGCTGGTCTGGGAGAGACATTTAAACAAAAAATAAAAAATAGGTTTGGGGGGGGGAAGCCAACAACATGCGTGGTGAATTCCTACTGAAAATCTAGAGTAGGAAGACCCAGTACATCCTTACACTGACAAAAGGCAAGCAAAGGATCCCCAGAGGTCTCCAAATACATTTTACAAGTATAAACCAGCAAACAATGACCCCATCTTGATCTGCCCGTGATTGAGCTGTTTCCCAGGGGCAGAGCAGCTCATCCCACCCTGCTCCCAGGTTCCCCTCTCGGTCTTTGTGATGGCTGGGCTCGGTGGAGGAACGTCTCTTAGCTCTCTTCCTGCTTCAAGCTGGAACAACTTCAGGCAGCTAGTGATACGTATTTCTCATTAACACACACTTTATATGTTCTGGTTAGTGGAATTGAAGCCTTAGCAGTCTAATCAAGTATTTTTTAATAATCGCAGAGACAAAGATAAGACCACCACCGCAGCGGATGTGGTACACCCCCCTTCTCCTGCCCCTCCAAGCCCTGAGGCATCCCTCGGGGGCTGCGTTACAGGGGCTGTCAGCATCCCACGCTCTGTGCACGTGGTCCCGATGGTGGTGGTTTCTTCCTCCTCTCCAGGGTCCAGTGAAGTTCAGAGAGATGCTCAGCATTTGCACCTCCAGGCCGTGTCTGAATTGCCCTGGGTTCTGGTCTGGGGAGCCCTGGGCTTGGGGTCAGGCGGCGCGCTTGGCAGAGGATGTGCTGGCACAGAAAGCCGAGGGCAGCAACTGGTTAAAAATTTGCTAAGCAACAGAAACTCTCATTTCATCCTCTTAGGAAAGGAGCATTTTTCCTCTTGCTTTTGATTTTTTTTTCCTCCCAGATAGCCAGTTCTCCACGTCTCGTGTTTTAAAAATCAGAGAGGGCTGGAGGAGAGGGCAAAAGCCCCCGGGCAGCTCTCTGCAAGGGGGCTGCCAGACGGCTGCCCGGCCGATCGATGCTCGATTCCCATCTCCTGTTCCCCCCCTGCTGCCCAGCCCTGTGGAGGAGCCCACAGGAGCGCCTGTGCTGCTGGGGACCCGTGCCTGGAGGAGGTTTTGGGCCAGAGGGTGACTGGGCTGGTGTCGGGGGCTCCAAACCGCGAACATCTGACCAAGCCCAGCTCAGTGGGCCCCACCAAAGCAGGAGTCCTGGCGTTGCTGTACCAGAGCTCGTGCGGCAGCCCAGCTCCCTGGCTGCTCCTCGCGTGTTCTCTGCTGCTCGCCCCAAGGGCTCCGGCTGTGGATAGGCTAAAGCCAAACGGAGCTGCCCAGGAGGGCAGAAAATGCCCTCTGCTTCAGCTGAAGTGCTCCTCATGGGTTAGATGTTAAACATTTCCCTGTTCTAGTCACTGGGATAGGAAAGGAGAAATTCCTGAAGCTGTATAGAGAAAGCAACTCTGGTCAGCGCTGCTTAGTTCTCATACCTAAAATACCCAAAAGGGAAAAGCAATTAGGAATGTCCATATTTCTTAGGCTTTTTAAACGTACTTAAAGCAGTCCACTCCAAGCGAAGAGCTGCAGAATGAAGGACAAGGGCTTGCCCTAAACAGGCACTTTGCTGATTTTGGGTTGCTGTTAGACAAATGCACAGTGCTGTCCTTTGGGACACCAAAAGGAAAAAAAGAAAAAAAAAAAAAAAAAAAAAAAAAAAAAAAAAGAAAAGAAAACCATCAGAACGCATTTCACTGATGACAGGAGGTTTAAAACCTGGGTATTTCAGAGAAGGCAGTTGATAAGCCAAAGAATGTGGCCCTGGTACCGTGCTTAGAGAAGGCGGTTCATCCTGGTCCAAATTTCTGCCTGGTGGAAGAACCTCACCCTCTCCATCTTCATTCCCACTCATACCGCAGAAACAGCAGTGATGCACAGCGAGGGCAGATCTTCCACAAGCCCAGCTCCGTCCTGCCCCAGGTCCTGCGGGGCCGAGCAGTGCTGTGCCGCTCCCTGCGGGAGATGCTGCGCGTACCTGGATGGGAGCTGCTGAATGGCACCGTGGGGTAGGCAGCAGTGGCACAGTGATGGAGTGGGGTTTAATTGCTGGCAGCCAATGTGATAATTAGCAGCGTCCCGCGGGACGCGTCAGCCCTGCAGCCTCAGTTTGGGTTTGGCACGCTGCGTGTGGCCTCGTCCTCGGCTGGCCCAGCGCCTGTCCACAGGGGTTGGACCCCAGCGCTCTGGGAAATGCTCCTGGGGAGCTGTGGGGTTTAGGCAGAGGCAAGGCACAGGTCAGTGTGCATCCAGCTGTGCAGGCAGGTGCTGGAGGCCTGCGGGCCTGCGGGCAGATTGGGCCAGGAGGGAGCAGGCTCGGAGCAGCATGTTAGCAGCGTGTTATCTCCTTCCCCCCAAGCTGCTTCTGATCCTACAACAGCAGCTCTTGTGACGCTGGCGGAGCAACCTGCACAGCCAGAACCGGGCATTTCACCACCCCAGGCGGAGCTCGGTTGTCCTCTGACCTGCAGGGGAAACACCGTGGAAGACAGTCGGCTCCCGGGTAGGGCTGGCCAGCAGCATTTACTGCATCTCAAGCACGTGTTATCTCCTAGGCTGATAAATCTGGATGGTCACCTTTGGAGAAGAAAATTCCTGCTCGCTGTGTCACAGACACCGATTCATTAGTGTTTATGATGCTTCTGTTTCCCAGGGATCCTGATTTTTGGCTGTGTGAGAGAAAACAGCAGCTTGTGAACTCGTGGTCTGGGACTCCACTCGCTTGCCCAGACACAGATACGGTCTCCCGCTTGTCCTCGTTCCTGCATATTTTAGTCATACAACCAGAAATGCATGTAGTGGTTTATTCCCATGATTTCATAGGGATCTGTCAATATTGGTTCTAGCCAAGATAAATCTTTTTTTTATTATTTTTTCTTTCAAGTGTCAAAGAAAAGCGAATATCCATACATGCTCTCCGCCTCCGTATACCGTGCTGCTTCAAGTAACCAACAGCACAGCATCAGGGCTGCAGTTTTATCTTCCAAAATTACTTTTTCCTAGGTGTCTCACCATATGAGCAGCCAGATCTGTCGCTCCCAGTCCAAGCTCCCTCTGCATAGCTGGGATCCAGTGGGATCCAACTCCCAAAGCTGCTTTCCAGGTGGTTTTTCTGCATTATCTCCTGGTAACTCGAGTGGCAGCCATGCCTGGGGTTCCCTCGTGTCGGCTGCCTCCGGTCAGCCTCCAGCCTTTTCTGCCTGCAGGAACCCCAAGAACGGAGGTTTTCCGCGTGTCCTGCAGCCCATCGAATAGTTCAGTGCGTAAACACAAACCATGAATGAACGAGGCGATGTGTGCGTGTAGACAAAAAGCAGCCTAGTCCCACGGAGGCGCTGGGCGCCCTGGGGAGGTGACGGCAGCCCGGGCCCCACAGCCCAAGGGGCCAGGGAAGGCGCCCAGCCTGGGGGAGCCCTCGGGGGGACACGGCCCCATCCAGGCCACCCTGCCCCACGGTGACCAAGGCGCTTTGCTGCACAGCTGCTGGGTTTCGGTTCGGGACTTGGGCATCCAAGAGAGATGGATCCTCAGAAGAAGTCTGAATGCTGTATTTGAGCTGTAAAACAAGGAAGCAACATGCATCTTGTGCAGTGCTGTAGTCTTTTGCAAGTGGAAACTGCTTGAAAGCTATTTGCTGGGATGCACAAGGGAGGTACATGCACCTGTGCATGCCAGGAGAGCGGTGCTGGCCGTGTGAGAGCAGGAGGCAGCGCAAGGCTTCGCTCCGGGGAGAGTGGAGCTTTGCAGCTTCTGGGTTTGGGGCTCCGGAGGATGCATTTGATAAAATTGTCCTCTAAAGTTAGAGGAAACCTGTTGAGAGAGGTGCTTCGGTCTCTGGTGTGGGAACGAGGTTCTTCAGACAAATACAGTGTTTGCACAGATGCTGCCTTAATCGAACTCACCGTGAGGGAGCAACGAGCAAATTAATTCTGGTTCTGACAGCTGCCTCGCTGCCTTTAACTCCTTCCCTACCCGAGCCCCTCCTGTCCCCACCTCCCGAGAAAACAGAAGTGCATAACAGGTATGCTCAAATACCGACCAAATAAAACCCAGGGAACTGTCCAGCCTCCTCTGAGCCACCAGCTGTTTGCAGGGTTTTGTTTCATCAGTTCTCTGCTTTAACATCCCTGAAAGGGACGTGTCCGTACTTCGCAGGGAAATAAGTTATTGGCAGCATCGTGCGTGCCTCTGGCGTGCGAGAAAGTGTGCGAAGCGAAGGGATCGTGGAGGAAGGCTCTGTCCGTTTTCCCACGTAGCTCTTTATTTTTTTAATCCTCGACTCTAGCTCTGGAGACCATCGTTAGAGATCGCCGGCTCCTACCTTTCTGTCAGACTCTTAATTAGCAGAGCACGCAGCCAGGCAGCTGGGGCTTTGACGGCTGGCTCGCCGGCGCTTCCCGCGCGGAAGGGTCCCATTCATTCAGAACTGGTGCTGAGCCCAAAGCCCGGGCTCCCCCCGCGCCCCTCACCATGTCTCCAGGACTCCGCTTCAGCATTCGCTGGAAGAGATGCATTGACGCTCTCCCCGTAGACCTCCAGGCTGCTGGTTGGAGCCATAAGGGAACGGGAGGAAGAATTAGCCTGTGTGTTTGTGTGGCTGTGCTCCAGTAAATATTTTGATGCATCTGCTGCCAGCTCTGGTCTGAGGGAATCTACCTAGCATTTAAATTTTGATGGGGAGCTGTTTTGAATAATAACAGTGCAGCCGGCTGTGAGTCAGTGCATGTGTGTTGACTTAAAAAAAAAAAAAAAAGCCCTCAAAGCTTAACGCTTGCTGAACGCCGAGCTGCAGTGCTTTGCTTTTTCCCTCCTCCTTTCTTCTTTTCTGTCTTCTCTTGACTTCCTCTGTTTTGTTTTGTTCTGGTGGGCATTTCACGTAGGTTTTGTTCGCTGGCAGTGGGAGGGGGGGGAGTGAGAAGAATCGGAAAAACCCCAAAACCCCAGCCAAAATAAATCCTCCCCCAAAACTCACAAGTAGCTCTTGCCATGGGTGCAGTAATGGGTACGTTCTCCTCTCTACAAACGAAACAAAGAAGACCATCAAAAGGTAAGATCTCCTGTTTTGCTTTTCACGTCTCTTCTGTGTATTTGCTGGGAGAAAAATGTATATTGGGAAGGGAGGAGAAAATGAACATGTGCCACTTGCGAGTAGCCCAGCAGTGTTTATGCGAGGTGTAATTTGCAGAGGAGAGGCGAGTGGGATGTGAGGTGGTGGAGGAAACGAGTGGGTGTGGGGGTACTGCTGTGGAGGGGCTTTGGGGGTGAAAACCGTCTGAAATCTTGTGATCCTTCACCCAGGCATGTACGAGGAGGAGAAACTCAGTGGCTCCATATGCAGAGCACTGGCAGAAGGGACCTGTTTATTCCCAAATCCCGTGCTTTGTAAAGCCTCTGAGGAGGGAATAACGTGTAGCTACACGGCAAATCCTTCCCGCTACCTTGTGGTTTCTTTCTGCGAAAGTATTGTTAGAGGCAACGTTGTGTATTCAGTAATCCAGCACCAAGTGTGCGGTGCTAATGATGTGTGTTCTATGAAGATTGTCAAGAGGAAAAAAATATTAGGATATGTTCAGAAGGAAGGGAGGAGGAGAAGCTCATGAAAAGCATGAGAAAGCAAGCAGCAATCGCAGGGCTTTTAATCCTTAAATCCATAAATGCTGGCTGCAAAACGCTGATTTTTCAGGAGGTCTGGTTTGTGTGGTATTTGCTTGAGCACCGCTCCGTTTCCTTCAGGGTTAATTCAGAAATTCCAGGGTGCTGCTGAGCAGAAAGTTGAAAGCACTGCTGGGGGCTCGTCTGTACAATGCACAATGAGTATTGTTTAGAAAGCGACAGAAAGGCAGACCCTGGAACTTTGGCAAGTCTTTCTGCTATTTGGAAATGTTGCCTGCCAGAGCGTCTGCATTTACCGGTCTGCCAGGGCTTTTAGGGTAGGTCTCTATTTCTACCGGGTCCGTTGCCCAGCTGTACGTACGCTTTTGAACTGAAAGTTGGTATGGATTTTCTATCAATTTAAAAGAAAAAAAGTCTGAGGAAACCTCAGACATCGAGTAATTGCTGTAAGGAGAAACGGAGAAGGGCTGTGCAGGGGGTTTGATCGCCTGAGTTTGTGAGGAATTGTACAATTCCGCGTTCCTGGAGCGAGGCAGGCGGCTGAGCTGGTGGGGTACAATTTACAGCAGTGCGTGTGTGCCTGCTTTACAGTTCCTCTTCTTGTGCTATTTATAATGCAGCCACAATCGTACAGCTGCCTGTTTGGTGCTGTCCATGCTACAGGCCATGCAGGATGGTTGTCTGTGCACCACATCGCACGTGTTGCCGCCGGGGTCGCGCTGAGGCACGGGGTGGCTGGGCTCAATGCCGTGGGCACGTCGGCCGCCGGGACACCACGGAGCATCCCATGGCCTCTGCAGGCTGTCTGGTTTATGCTAAGCGTAGCTCATTTTTGGCTGAATGTATCTGTTCTCTACTATGTTGTCATGAGGTTGGCTCTACTCTCTAGTGGATGGAGGAAATTGCTTATTGCTGGAGTTTGTGAGCAGTAAAAACCCAGCACCTGGTCACACATTTCACCATTTACAGGGGGGTTCAGTCTTGCTGATGCCTGCTGGCAGCGGTTGTTGAGCTATATTTATCAAAACCCGTGTTCCAGGAGTTATCTCCTCCTGGCTCTGATGTGGTATCTGTGCGTTGTTGCTGATTAGTAGGACACTTGGTTGGAGTGAGAAAGTTGGAAGAAATTCCTTTGATTTTCCAGGATACTTTCAAAGCCAGTAGAGAACTTCACACCTTTTAGTCACTATTCGCCTGGCCGACAGGAGCTTTACAGAGCAGCACTGCTGGGTTCAGCCGACTTCAGCCAGCTGCAGATGTTCCTCTAGACACGGCTCCCAGAGGAGGTCCCAGCTCTTCGGGCAGGAGAGGCCGAGGCATGTGTGCCTGGGCTGCCGGGCATATTTTCTGCTGGATGTGAGCACTTCAGCTTCTCAACAACCAAACAGCGCTGGGTTTGGCTGCAGTTCTCTGCCTGTAAGCTCAACAGAAGAATTCTATCACCACTGCCCCGCTGGTTTCACTTTAGATATAGTCTGATGGATTCCGCAGTGTTGCCCACCCGCCCCTCCTCTTGTGAAGGTTCCCTTCAAGAAAACCAGCCCCTTCCCCTGTTTGGGTTGGTGGAAGTGGTTACAATATGATCAGGGTGAGTTTATGCACGGGCTTTTCCAGAGACTCTTGTTTTCTGCAGACCACGTAGACTCAGAATGCATCAGGTTGCAGACCTCTGGAGGTCTGCAGACGACTTCTTTCAACCCCTGACCGTCCCAGTGACCCCGGCTGGCCCATGCTCCTGTGTCCCCGTGTCCTTGTGCTGGGCTGGCCGTGACACCCGGGATGTGCTATCCCAAGCGTAAGCAGCAGGGCAGGCTTGCTCGTGCCGCCCGCACTGCGCCCTGCCTTCTCTGCCATGGTGCCCACGTGTAACCGCTCCCTTGGGTATCGCTGCGTCTGTCATCTGGTAGGGGAAGGGTTTGCTAGCTGTTCCACTGTTCGATTCCCTGTTCTCTAGTGTTTGGTTTTAGTATGTTTACCCGCATGTTTACTTGAATATTTCAGGATTTATCTAGGAACTAAATGCTGCTGCAAAAATGAGAGCCTGAAGAAATCATTGAAAAACGTAGAAAACGGGGCTAGATGCACACCTCTGCAAATACCCTGTAATCCTGGTAAGCGTGTGCTCTTCTACATAGCTTGAAGACCGTTTGTGTGGCCTTGTCTAGATAAGCAGCTCACACGTGTCTTAGGCTGTTTTGGTGCAATACACTAAAAGCAAAACACATACGTGTGTCCTGGGTTAAGGACAGGTGTAAGAAGCAGGTAACGTCCAAAGCCCGGAGCTTTCCAGGAAGGGCTGATGTCCATGGGCTGCTGGCAAGGGGGGCTGAGGTGCTTTCTGCTGAGCCCATCAAATTTTGGCACAGGAGAATGCTTCACTTGAGCTGCTGCCCCTTGCACTTTGGGGCTGTGGCTGTGGGACTGGTGGCTGGTTTGGTCATTGCAGCTGGGAGCAGCAAGGGTGTTCATAGCACAGTTCAAAAGTACCAGATTTATTCCTGACCTTAATGGAAATGGGGACTCTGAATCAGTAAAGGTGGTGGAAACTGCCTTCAGGTCAAGAGCAGGGGTCCTTCAAGCGTAAGACCTTTTATCCCGGAGTGGACAGTGCTGCTTGTAGAGGAGCTCGTGCCTTTGGCTTGAACGTGAGAAATTAATCCAATATAACGGGGTGTTTTGTCTAGATAGGCAAGTGTCCCATGTGGCCTTTCCTGTGGGAAAAAGCTTTCTGCTTCCAGGACTTGCGTTCCTATCAGCAGAGCTGCAGAAGCTTTCCCTGGTTGCTGGAGTGTCTCTGGATTGTCTATGAGATTTGTGTCGTTTGCTTCGGTAGTGGCTCGCAGCACTTCCATGGATTTGTACAGTTCCTTAGAAGTTATTTCCTCTGATCTCCAAAATTGATGGCATTTTAATTTCATTCACTGTTGGGTTTCTTCTTGTCTGACTTTTCCAGCTTTTTGAGTTGGCCTAATAAAAGGTAATACCTCTTTCTTGCTTCTCTCGTATCATTGGATTGATGAAGCATCGCAGCCTTCGTGGGGCCCAGTGGGGCCAGGCTGAGGTCCTGGGGGACAAGTTGGCCGTGAGCCACCAACATGTCCTCCCCACGCTGGCATTGCTGCCACCTTCCAAACCCCAAGGTGGAAGGTTTGGGGATGCTGGAGGTGGTTAAAGCCACTGAGCTCCGTGTGCACCGAACCCTGGCGATGCCCGGAGAACTGCCCGGCTCGCTCCCAGTACGTTGGCAGTTAGCACTAGATACAAGATTAAGATGGACTTGAGAATTTCAAGTTGCTTGTATATCCTCCAGCAAACATAAGTAATAAAACAGTAAATGAGTTAGGGGAAAAAAACACACCACCAAACCAACAAGCAATGCTAAAAGGCAGCGGGCCAGCACAGCAGATAATGCACCGCACAAATGCATCCTCTGTTTTCAGCTAGCTGCCGAAATAGAGGTTTCTCCTGTGTTTGTACAGTCTGCAGCCAGTCATAACCAAATTGGTGCCTAGAATCAGCCCTTTCCATATTTGTCATGGAAACGTTCGGATTAGCAGATTGTTCGAGCAGGGTGAATTTCTTGTTTTGACTGCCTGCCGTACTCCCGGTGCGCGGCGGGGATGTTTGCACTTCCACTTGTGGGCAAATTCAATTCCGATGGAAGAGACCAGTCGAAGAGTAAGGGATTAGCTGTGTTTGCTCTTTCTTTTCTCCCTCCCATCCCCTCCCCAAAGTGAAATATAACTCAGATATTTCCCAGTACCTGAATCTTGTTGGCCGTAGGCTGCAGGCCCCAGCTCTCACCCTGGCCACACCAGCAGAAAGCTCCGGTGTTGCTGAATGCAAGTAACCGTGTTTTGATCCAACACCAAGCTATCAAGAGGGGATAGCTATGGCTGAGTTTTGCAAGAGCTAACAGCATGAATTCACTTCCTTAAGCTGGCAGTTGAATAGACGTGCCATTTTTCTGGTGACCAATTTGGAATTAGTTCAGAAGTGCAGGTTGATTTGATACGGCTCACTGTCCAAAGGCATCCGATTCAGTGTCTCACCAGGCATATTTTTCTGCACCTTATTTACCAGGAAACCATTAAGCGTTGCTCAGCAAGTCAGTTCAGAATATCTGAGTTCAGGGCTAGGGTTCCTGCCCACGGGGTGCTGTTTCAGGTCCCCGCATTAGAGCAACCTGGTTCCTTGCCAGAGGGAGAGCAGCGGGCTCAGTGGTGCTGCGGGGACTTGGTCCTGTGCAGCCCCACACCTGCAGCTGCCAGGTGGAGTGATGGGTCCGGGTGGGGAGCTGCCCTGACGCTTACTTTGCCTGGTGTGTACCATTACCAAGTACGTTTTGGTAAGCTGTTTGCAGCAGCTTTATCCTCAGTGGGCCTTTGAAATTTGTCCGGGAGCAGCAACAGACCTGCCTGTATCCCTCGGAAGTGTGTTCAGGTTGGGCAGAAAGAAAAGCTTTGGAAGCTGCCTTTCTTGTGCTTCTGCTTCTCCAAGAAACTCGACAGCCTGCTGCTGCTGGGGTTGAAGGTGTGTGACCCAAAGACCTGGACTGTAGCCACAGGTCCTGGGTGATTTATTATCGGGGAAAGGTCTCCGTTTCCCTCCCATTTACCTCCTCGAGCAGGGGCAGCTCCTTTGTGTGCTCGGCAGCCCTGTGCTGCGGTACTGGAGGGAACGGAAGAGCTGCCTGGTTTCGCTTCTCTTGGCTGTGCCCCAGGGCCACTGAGCTGTGCTGACACAGCACTGTCTCACCGGTCCTTTCTGGTCGTCCCCTGCTGCAGCCCGGCAGGCCAGGAATGCAGTCATCGTGCTGAAAGCTGAGGGTTCGGTAGCAGCAGCTTTTTCCAGCGAATTATCTTTGTAACGAGTGCTTAAAGCAGCACTCAGTAACAAAACTGTGATGTAAGCACTCGGAAGCGATTTGGGAAAATCCTGATGGTCAGTATGCGCTCATCTGAGTACCCTGCTTTCTGGGAGCGGCGGGGCCCCAGCCGAGGATGGGCGCGCGGACCTGCGGCTGCTTCTTGGCTCTGCTCCCCCCGCGTGCAGCCCCCGTTTCTTCAGCTCTGCTTCAGTGGCTTGCTCTAAGGCCTTCTCTCGCCTTGTTTCCTGTTTGCTTCCCTATAAACTCAGCTCCTGGCAGCCAGGAACAGTGATCCCAAATAGCTGGTGGTAAGGGCGGACGGCCCTGATTGCATTAAGTTACACTCTGCGTGTCCCTGATTGCTTCCCACAGGCGTCCAGCGCCTGCCTGCAGTGCCCTAGTGTGCCCAGCTCGGGGGTGCGGTGTAAGGAACAGCGGACGGAGGGAAGCACGTGCTGTAGTGCGTTGTGCAGTGTGGTGTGCTACACGCGTGTGCTCCCTGCCTTTGGGCACGGTTACTTTGGGCCACTCAAACGCAGTGCAGCCACGCAGGGCCTTGAAATCCCACTGCAAAAGAGCTGATTGGAGACAGCGGCTTTGCGTGGCGGCAGGCTGCAGCACTTGGAAGTTTTCTGGTTTCTTAGTAATCCAACAGAGTAAAATAGGCAATATTTTCCAACCTCAGATGTGCCGCCTTGGTGATCTTTATCCAACATTTATCCTCACCAGTTCTTCCAGTGTGAATTGCTGCGTGTCTCTGCGACAGCTGGAACGGGCAGTGAGAAGCACTTTGATCTGAGTGAAATGTTTAACTATGTAGATGTGAAAGCTTGGGACTTAACACTGAGCACAGCTTTGGCCAAGTCTCAGCCTCACAGTGGCTGATGTCGGCACAGTTCTGAACGGGAGTCGGACAGGGTTCTGCAAATTCTTTGAGGAAGAACTTATAAAATGCAGATCTAGGTCAACCGAAGCAAGTTATAAAGTCAAGCTAACGTCGGTCAAACGAGGAGAAAAAAGAAAAACGCTGCATTTCCCCACCTACTAACCCAGCATTCTTCCCCACTCACAATGTTTATTTTGATAGTTAAGCTTTGGTGCAAACCTTGAAGATTTACAATAGTTTTCAGCAATGAAGTGAAATATTTTTTGAACTGAAATATTTCAGCTATCAAGATTTATACGCATTGTGGTCCCACCCCACGACTCTCGGAACACTTAGCTGCCTTGCAGCGCCTGGTGCTGTTAGAGCGGCACAACCACTCATGTGCTTCCCTCATCGCGCCGGGAGAGCCCTGGGTGCTTGTGTGCCCCGGGTGCTTGTGTGCCGTGATTCCTATGAAAAAGCATTATGCAGAGAACGTGAAGGGACGGTGATGCAGAAAGCTCGGGTGCCTGCTTGTTTGCCGTCCTCAGCTTGGCTCCGCATCCAGGCTCACCCTGTCCGAGGCGGAGCAGAAGGGAGCTGGGAGCTGGTGCAGCCGGCCCGTGGCGCGATGGGGCGTTGGGGCAGATGTGAGGGGGGTGACAGAGCTGTCCCCTACCGAGGGGCAGATCCTGCATAGCTCTGCTGCAGCTGTTTGCATTTCCTCAGTGCAAACATTGCTTTCTTGACATGCTCAACACCCGCCACCCTTCGCACACACCAGCGTTTGCTTTTCTCTTGCTCCAGGAAAGCTGTCCTCCCCCCGAGCTTGTTCTTTGGGCAGGGAATGTGCAGCTGCCCCGAATTGCCGTAGCCGGGCAGGGCTGTGGTCTGTAGGAGGCAGAACGGAGGCACAGCACCTCTTCTGTGGTGGCTGAGAGCAGCTCACGGAGAGCGCAGTGTGGTGGTGCCCCGCAGCCTGCCAGGGAACCCCAGAGACGCCGTCAGGATGCGGCCGCACGCTTCTCGGTGGAAGCAGCGAGTGTCGCCTCCGAGCGGGGGCATGGCACTAAGGGAACGAGGCCAGTGCTGAGCGCCGGGCTCCTAGAGCTCCAAGCCCCATTCGTCTGCCTGCCAATTTTCAGAGCAGGAAGACGTGGATGAAATAAGCCATGTTCACCAAATTTAGCCGGTTAGATGAGGTGCCGTTTCAGAAGCTGAACTTGAACGCTTTGCACCTCACCTGTCTCCAGTATGGGGCCAGGCTCCCTGGTACCGGCTCTGCACAGCCCCAAGGGTTTGGGACCATCAGCTGAGCCCTGGCACAGCCCCTGCTGCGGCTTGCTCACCGTGGGACTCGTGCCGTTAGCTTCCTAGCTGCAAAACTTCGGGAGCTGACAAAGCATCCACGGGAAAGGGAGATTGTTCCTCTGGGAAACTACTTCTCATGCAGGTGAAGCTCTGGACGCAGCAGGGAGCAGCAGCCCCATGTGCCGTCTTCATCTTCTCGGTTCAGGGCCCTCACCCGGTGTCATCTGAACAGCACGTGGAAAGAAAACAAATGAAGCAGGAAACTTTTGTCAGCGCAGGAAGGATTCTGCCTGCTAATCCCAGTTAAGGCCCAAGTGTGTCGGCGCGCTCCTTCACGTGCTTCTGTGGGAGAGCCGGTTGTGAGCCCAGGCTGCGGTACGGGTGCCAGGGACTGGAAGCGTCCCCTTGGGAGGACCGGAGTCCCTGTAACGCGGCGCTCATTCCTGTCTGGTATTTTACACGTCAGCTGACAGAGGGCCTGGTTCGCAGCTCTGTGCGTACAGAACGAGCCAGACTGCAGGCACCCAGACTGATAGCTGCGCTGGGGCAGGAGGAAAATCCCCCCTTGGGGCGTGTATCTTGCCAGACAGACAGAGGCACCGGGATACAGCCCTGATCCCATGTGCGCCGTTCCTCTCCACGGGGCCAGCAGGTGGGTCTGTGCACAGCAGGCTTGGGGCCGGCTTGGAAGGCTGCTCCTCCATCCAGGTGCCTTTCCTTTCCACGGCTTCAAAGCCTCCCCGGGCGCTGCTCCAGCAGGGTGCTGAGCCATCTGGAACCCGGCGGTGCAGGAGGGAGGAAGCTGCAGCGAGCAGCTGCCCCATCACCGGTAACAGCCCCAGCAGGGAGCGCTGCCCTACACAGGGCTCGGCACAGCCTGCAGGAAACAAACCGTCCTGATCCGGTGTTCCTGGGCGATGCCATCAGCTGTAGCACTTCACATAGCTGCCTTGGCCTTGTTTTCACCAGCCAGGGGATCGCTGGATGCTGCTGCCCTCGGGGCCCCGCTGTCAGGCCCTCCAAGATCATCTCCTGCCCCAGCTGCGTCCCTCACCGCCGGGCTGCTGCTTTCGCCTCCCGTGCTGCTTGGCCTCCAGCGGTGCCGGAGCCGAGCGGCGCAGGTGCAGCTCTGCGTGTGTCTGCTCTGATGTGGGCACCTGTGGCTGCCCAGGGACGGGTTCCCGCTTGGAGACCGGCGCCATACAGCGCTGGTGTGGTTTATGGTCAGGCCCTGTGTTTTCAGTTAAGGTGCTTGAATTATACGTGTAAAGGTAACTAAAAATATAAGCGGTTATAAGATTTTTTTGCATATCTGCTAATATTTTCCACCAGCAAAAACATTTCAAGCTCTCCTGAATTTCTGAAGGAACGAACAAAGCAGCCAGAGGGCCTTCCATCACCTTCCCGTGTTGCTGTGAAGAGACGCCTCTCTGAGCACGCACAAGTTGTGCCCATTTCCTTAATGGCTGCGTTTCTCTCTGATTAGCGGGATGTAAAGCAATCTGTTTAAGCAGCTCCGTTTCCCTATAAATCAGGCCCCTGGGGAAGGCCGGGCTGGGCAGGAGAAGCGCCGCAGCCTGGGCTGGGTGGGGAAGGTGCCCCTGCCATGCTGCAGCGCGCCGGTGGCCGTCCTCAGCAGCGTGCTGTCCTGTGTGCAACAGCTCACACCCGTACAGTTCCGCTGTCTTAATCGCTCGTCATCGCCTGCTGGGATCTAGCTTTTCTGTGTTTTGTTGAATGTTAAAGGTCCAAATCCAGATGAGGTTGAGGGGCCGGGAGGTCCAAGCCCTCCATGACAATCCCTGCTGGGGTGCCATATCACAGTGGCTGTCCAACAACAGAGCCGACCTGGGTCCCGCGGGCTTGCTGGGACCGGGCTGTTTGGCTCGGGGTGCCGTGGCTGCTGCCAGGGGGGAGGCTGTCGCCAAGCAGCATTGTTGAGGCGTTCACCTGCAGCAGTTTGTGATGCGGGGCTCAGGGCGGGCAGGGAGAGGTTTGCTTCCCATCCCGGGGTGGGAGGTCTGGCTCTTCCCAGCAGCTCCGGAGAGTTGATTTCTCCGGCACCCGTTGGGTTTAGGGAGTCTTTTACTGCCTACATGGACAGCAGAGAATGAAGCAGTTTTATCCTCTGTGGTTAAAGGAGGTCAGGGCAGGGCCACTCTTGCAATACTGGTAGGTTAAACAACGTGGCAGTGAAACAGATGAGCCGTCTCCATCCCTACAAGACAGATGTGGAAGGGGCCTCTGCAGATCTCTACCGAGTCAGGAGGAATGAGGGAGACATCCTGAAGGAGAGATGAGGCATTTCCGCGGCGCAGTGAGTAGCTGCAGAAGGGGCCTGCTGTGGGGATGGGGAGGGAAGGCTGGGAAGCTGCAGGGCTGGGCCACGTGTGCATGGAGGTCAGCATCGCCCCCCCGAGATCTGCTTGTTACCATGAAATACTCTGCGGAGTCAACGGGACTGAGCTGAAACTGCTGCAGTAACTGCAGTGCCTTAGCAGCTCCGTGCACTCCGGTACGTCTCCTTAGTCCCACCCGGGGCAGCGCACCTAAGTCGAGGTGAAGTTGCCTCGAGCTAAGCGACAGGGAGAACTGATGCCAGCTTTTCTGTTCTCATTTTTCCTTCTCCCCTGATTCTCCAATTTTCAGTAAATATGCGTTGGGTTTTAACCCGTTGGCTGCTGCGGAAGGTGGTGCGAAGGAACCGCAGGGAGAAGGGAATGGCTCGGGGGGGGAAGCGGATGTGCTGGTGTCTGTGCTGCGAACGGCGGCAGGGAGCGGCCTAACTAATTCTGGCAAAGTGAATGTTACGGCGGTTTCCAGGTCTGGTGCCCAGAGAATAACGCATTTGTTAACCGAATATTTATTGGACTAGTAAGAGAGCCTCAAGTCGATTTGCATTTTATGGTTCACATAAATGCGGGGAAGCTGCCAAAATCGTCTCTTCCCCTCCTCTGTTTCCACTGCAGGCGTTCCAGAGAAGGCAGCAAAATGTTTTATCCTTGCTGTTTGGTTTTTAGTTTCATGCATATGCATTTCTGGGACAGGCTCTGGAGCACGCAGCAGATGCACATGCTTGGAGTCTCTGCAGGCCTTGGTAGCTTTGAAGCAGAGAACCTAAAGCATACGATACTTGCGGAATTAAAGGGAATTTAGTGCAACAACAGCAGAGGTTTCCAGTCCCTGTAAATAAGTTCAGTCTCGAGATCAGCGATGAGCTCCCGCTGCCCGGCTGCTTCCATCTTAGTTACAGAGATGTGTATTGGCGGAGATAGGAGAGAAGGTGTTACAGAATGAAAATGCTCAGAAATGAGGGAAATGGCTTGTGTTGCTGCTTGCTGTTGCTGCTCAGCGTAACGCAGCTGGCAGTTGACGTGGCAGGATGGCGCTGGCGTGCTGACACGAGGCGTATCGCTGTGAGCAGTGCTGGGTGCTCAACCTGCTGACACACGGCGGGGCCGGGGAGCGCTGCAAATGGGCGGGGAGCCTTTGTTTTTGCACCGCTCTCATTAGGCATTAGCCTTTACACCTCCATGTAACAGAAATGCAGATCTGTGAAATCCAGCCCCCAAAATCTCCTTGCTTCCAGCTGGAGCGTATGTAGGATTCTCAAATCGAGCATCTCAAGCTGGCACGCATCTTGTTTTCCCTAAGCCTCGGCTTCTAGACTTCAACGAGTAGATGCAGGATGTGAGCCTGCCTTTCACAGGGCCTCCCTCGTGCCGGGGGGAAGCTCGAAGGCACGAGGAGATGGCCCAGGAGCTTCAGGTCTGGTGGAGCCGGGGTCAGTCCGGGAAGTTTGGGCACGTCCCTGCGCGGCGGCAGCTCTCTCCAGTGAGTCTCCCATTTCCATGTAGCCTGCAGTTCCGCACCTTGGTGTTGCAGGCAGGCAGAGCAACAATTAACGTGCAGGTTAATTCACCGATTTTCAGGCTCTTGCTCCCCTCGGTGGCAATAACCTACCTGAAGGAGCGGAAGTGAGGCAGTCTGCAGCTTCCTGCATGCTGCTGAGGGTGGGGGGATTTGCCTGCCCCAGTTCCCCGGGGGTGTTGCAGGAGCACTGCTGGAAAGCACAGAAGAGAACATAAAGCAGCCAACGGTGTGGTCCCTGCTGGCGGGGGAGAAATATATTTGGGTTGAGAGCAGCCTCCACGAGACCCGGGGCTCCTTCAAAGCCAGACAGGGCGTCCTCCTCCTGGGTGAGGGTGGCAGGCAGAAGTAGGGCAGGGTTTTGTCCTTTTTGAACTATTAATACAGATAGAAAAATGTATCAAAAGAGATGAAACTTAAAAAAAAAATAAAAATAAAAAAAAGGCAATTTTTGGTAGTATCTCTTTGTTATTACCGCTAAGATTGTGTTTGGTGTAGAACACCAAGTGGGCTTTGCTGTGGTCCTTCCCTGGCAGAAAGGACGGCAAAAAGCAGGATCCAAATTCACTCTCCTATTGATTCCTCTAAGTCTTTTTCTGTAATTAAACAATATTTTTTTTCCTTCCGAATGTCCTTTTCCAAAGGAGGATTTTCATTTCCGAAGCCCGAAGGCCAAGTGCTGCTGCCTGTGGGAGCTCCCATGTGCGGGCTGGCAAATGGCCCAGCAGCAGCCCTGTGCCGGGCTCCATCTGACGGAGCCGTTCCCTCCCTCGCCAGGCAGAAGTCATCACATCAGCTATTTTAAAAGAGCATCTGCATGAACAGCGTCCGTATGATTTACGGGGTGATTTAAATACCCGTGGCTGCGGCTCTCTGAGGATTTCTGTCCGTAGCGGCTCGCGTTGTCTGCTGTAACCTGATCTGTACTTGTTGGCTTCACCGAACGATCCGCAGAACTTAGCATATTTTCAGTAATTAATTGCAAATATTAGCTCCCTTGTCAGCGGCAACAGTTTGCATTATTTTATTGTAGGGAAGTGGGAGGGAGCCGGTGTTTTGGCAAGTGCCGAGCAAACAGTGCGCGGTTCCGAGCCAAGGGCTGCCTTGCAGCCTCCACGCGGGAGGTGCTCGGCCGAGGTGCACCTCCCGCACACCCCAGGACCCTGGGAAGCCTGCGGCCGCCAGCTGCCCCGTTTCCCAAAGCACCTGGCAGCTGGTTTGTCTTCCGCGGGTGGGTTGGTGGTGGGTTCCTACATCATCCGGCACAGGCTTAGCCATTAGTCTGGGCAAGCTGCGGTAACGAACAGAGCTGCCTCTAAGCAGACGCTAGCTCAGCTCTCCTAACCAGAAACAGCTGAGGGCCCCGTGACCAGCGTGGTGCAGGGAGAGCCTCCTGAGCGGCAGGACGCACCGGCACAAGTCTTCCCTTGCTCCTGGCCGAACAGGGCACACTGCTCAGCTGGCCCGCAGCCTGCACTGCCGAGCAGCGACCACCGGCACTCCAAGGGCCTCGGGGCGCTGCCGCGGCCAGCTCGGGTGGCTGCGGGTGGCAAGGTCAGCGCACACATCTCAGGACGCTGTTGGTGTGCTTCTCGGGAGCTGCACACGTTCTTCCTTACGGAGGAAGGTTGCTGAAGTAAGGCTATACATTTATAAAGGCAAAAGTAATTTGTGGTTGTTGTTTTAAAAACAAAACTCTATTGATTTCAAAGATCTTGCCTGCTTGTAATGCAGCCACTATGAATAGGTGACAGCTTTGGGATCTCTGTCCCAGTTTGTAGCTGCTTTTTTTCTTTTTTAATCAAGCCCGGCAGGACTATGAGTGATTGCTGTGGAGAAATATCTGTAGGTAGCTACCTTCACGAGTACACGTCCTGTCTCTGTGAGTTGCACTTCTTCATTTCATCCTGTGGAAAAGCAGATTGGATTTTGCCTGGACTCACGCCATTAAGCCTCTGGGCGTCGAAGGTTCGGTTTATGGAGCTCCCCAAAAGAAGTCCCGAGCCTGGTCCCGTGTCTCGCTTACCAGGATGGGCTGTCCTGACTTTGGGGGCTTGAGGGACACGGTAAGGCAGGAGGAAGGGGCTGGCAGAAGGTCAGGGAGCTGCAGCCCTGCCTGCCCTCGGGGTAGCTCGGTGGTGGCTGGGACACGGGGCAAGAGACGGGGACCTGAGCGAGAAGGTGGGGAAAATCCCTTGTGAGAGGGGGAACTGCATCTCTGAACACAAGGGTGCACGCTGCTATCAGGATCCCAGGCGTTTGGTTTTTACGTGTGGTGTTAGTCTCTAGCTGGGACAGCCAGGTTTGCCTTACCAGGGTTTGCAGGCATTTATAAGCTAAAATACAACCTAACGGGCTAGTGCTGTACAGAGCCAGCTTAGTGTTTGTGTATGGATACACGCAAAATGGCTCTACGGGAGATGCAAGGCTCTTTTTAAATAATAATAATAATTTCTGTTTTGTTGTTGTTGGTTGTTTCTTTTTTCCATTCTCAGGTAAGGGCAGAGCTGTTGGGTATCAGTCTGTAAAAGGAAATGTGGACAGAAAAGGAAGGAAGACGGGAGGGAGGCAGATAGCATTCTCAAGGTGCCGCAGGGTCCTGGTGGGTGTCTGGGCTTGGAAACCTCCTGCGTGTGCTGGGGCAGCGAGCTGTGCAGGGCAGCCTGGGCGGGCAGGATCAGGCCCTCGCACTGCCCTAAGGCTGCTCGGGCGGGTTGGTTCGGCTGGGGACAGCAGTGACCCCTCCGACAGGTACTGGCTTATTCTCGCCGCTCGCTTTGTGTTATTCCTAGCGCCTTGTCTCAGGCACCAGAAGCGAGGAGCTCTCTGGAAAGGCGGTGTCTGGTGTAGCCTGGGCTATTGTATTACCCTGGATAAAGCAAGGGTTGGGTCGCAGAGACCTTGAGGTCTGTAATTGTCCGAGAGGGACAGGTGGGGACAGCAAGCGGCAGCGGCAGCTGGGCACGGACGGCGCTGGTTTGCCGTGCGCGGGCAGGGGTGGGGTGTTTGAGCGTCTCACAGCTTTGGTACAGGACTGCTGAGCTTGGATCTGCAGGAGGCATCTCTGGAGGCCTTTAACAAAGCTCTGAAGTTCTTTCTGCTCTTCCACCTTCAAAACTTCTGCATTTTGAATAAAGAAAGGGCCCCGGTGAAGAAGTTACTCCTGACACAGGTTCTGCCAGCGCTGTTCCGCTGCCAAACCTCTGGGCCGGTCTCCAGGCATTCCGGCACTGATTATTTTAATTGCTTCTTGATTTAAACATCCTGCTCTTTTCTAAACCTTTCTTTTTCATTTTCTACTTTTTTCCTGCCATATGATTCCCCTTCATTTCTCCCCGGCTGTGTTCCCGATCGCTTCTTCCTCTGGATGTTTTTACCTCCTCCCACCTCTCCTGCAGGAGGTAGCTGGTGACACCTTCCCCTTGCCGCGGCTCTGCAGCAGCTCAGGACAGCAGGCATTTCTTTCAGAGGTGAGGGTCTAGAGGAAAAACCATGGATGAGAGCTGTGAAAGGAAGAGTAAGCCCCCAAACCCTCTCCGCAGCCACCATCACCCTCCTGGCTTTGCTGTGTGTGTTTTGCCCAAAGCAGCGATTGTCAAAAGATCACAGAATCACAGAATTTCTACGTTGGAAGAGACCTCAAGATCATCGAGTCCAACCTCTGACCTAACACCAACAGTCCCCACTAAACCATATCCCTAAGCTCTACATCTAAATGTCCTTTAAAGACCTCCAGGGATGGTGACTCCACCACTTCCCTGGGCAGCCCATTCCAGTGCCTAACAACCCTTTCAGTAAAGAAGTTCTTCCTAATATCCAACCTAAACCTCCCCTGGCGCAACTTTAGCCCATTCCCCCTCGTCCTGTCACCAGGCACCTGGGAGAACAGACCAACCCCACCTCGCTACAGCCTCCTTTCAGGTACTTGTAGAGTGCGATAAGGTCGCCCCTGAGCCTCCTCTTCTCCAGGCTAAATAGTCCCAGCTCCCTCAGCCGCTCCTCATAAGACTTGTTCTCCAGACCCTTCACCAGCTTCGTAGCCCTTCTCTGGACTCGCTCAAGCACCTCCATGTCCTTCTTGTAGTGAGGGGCCCAAAACTGAGCACAGTACTCGAGGTGCGGCCTCACCAGAGCCGAGTACAGGGGGACAATCACTTCCCTGGACCTGCTGACCACGCTGCTGGCTCATAGTCAGCCAACTGTCAACCAAAACTCCCAGGTCCTTCTCTGCCTGGCAGCTCTCCAACCACTCATCTCCCAGCCTGTAGCTCTGCTTGGGGTTATCGCGCCCCAGGTGGAGGACCCGGCACTTGGCCTTGTAGAACTTCATGCAGATGTTGCAAAATCTTTTTTTTTAATTATATTTTTTTATTATTTTTTTCCCATGGTTGCCCTTGTGGTTCCCTCTGTGTGCTGCTATTGAGTAGCCTGGGTGCTCATGGCATGAAACCTGGCCTGTGCCTACAAATGGCTGCGCTGACTGCGGTCACCTTCCGCACCAAGCTCCCGTTGCTGCTGCCTGCCTTTGTCCTCGCTTCCCTCCTCACCCTGCCCTGCACAACGTTCAGGCGGCTCCTGCCCTCACCTTTGTGCAGATGTGGCTTCTTCCTCGCTGCAGGGGCTGTGCATTTTGTTGGGATTTTAAATATCTAATAACACAAAAGCAGTAACGAAGTGGAGACCAATTCCTTCTGCACCCTCAGTGATAACCCATTGACCAGCATTATCTGCTGGCCTTTGGTCACTTCAACCTCCCAGAGGGCCTCGCGTGGCTGGAATCTGGGAGCTCTGTGTCTCTGGGCTGGGTTTTATCCCCAGCCAGCTGTCCCCAACATCCCTTTCTGCCCCAGCGTGGAGCCTTGGGGAGGAGCTCGGTGTTCCTCCTTCGGATAGGATTGGACAAATTAATTCTCCATGTCTAAAATATGCTCGTGGCACTGTCATTCCCCATACCAGTGATTAATTCCTTAATTTTACAGTTTCTTAGATGCCTAACACGGCATTCTGAGTGTGAGAGACTTCTCCTTGTGCCTTGTCTTACTGAGCTGCCTTACGATGGTCAGGCCCTGAGCTGTCTGTGCTGCTCGCGGCCAGCTCGTGTGACGCGGGGACACTGAGTGACAGCTGCCGAGAGCTGCACGGGCACGGCGTGGCACTGCGTGCCTTACTGCTCTCCAACGCCAGCTGCTGCTTCAGGAGAGCATTTTCCACGGTAGGATGAAACTGTGAGGTGTCTGCACGGGGTTTCTTCAATCCAAGATGACTTCTAGGTGAAGAAGTCCCCAAATCACAAATAGCTGGTGCCTGGGAGGGCACATCTCTGTGTTTCCCTTGGTCTTGTGCTCTTTGCAGAGCATTCCCTATCTTCATTTTGGTCTGATCTATTATTTATATAAGGCTTTGCCTCCACTCCCAAACACTCCCATCGTAAACACTGGGCACAGCAGCTCAGAGGAGACTCCTCACTGACATTTTGTCAGTGACAGCACGAGCTGGTGGAAAAAGAGATGCATTCAGGTCATTTCCTGACCCACTGGTGCAAAGCAGAGCTTTGAGGCTTTGTCAGGTCCAGCCCGAAAGGAGTCCTCCCAAAGCCAGTTAAGTCTTCACCTGCCGAGCTCCCACAGCCTGAGCTGCAGGGCACCGCTTCTGAGACAGGGCACAGAGAACCTGAGCGGAGCAGGGCAGGGGTGGCGGTAGGAGATTTGGGAGGGCAGGGGGCTGCGGAACCACAGAACCTGGCTGCTGTGGTCCTGGGTGAGCAGGGGAGATGCTGGCCGTGCCCCTGAGCAGCTTTCAGTCTGCCTGCTTTTAGTCCTGGATCTTAGCAGCAGCAGTGTGCTCCCAGAGAGACGCCCGCACCCCGGGCAGGTGAGAGGCGTGAGGTGGTGAGCCTGCTGGGCTGCCTCTTCCTCCAGCTCCGTTAGAGGGAAGCACGATGTGTCAAAATTTGTTTTTTGCTTTATTGATACATGTTTCTTACCCAGATTCGGAGAAAGCATGAAATCCATTTTTTTTTCAAACGCAGCAAGTGTGCTGCTCTCCCCCTGATGTGGAGCTTTGATCTGCAGCCTGGGAGAGCCTGATGGGCTGTGGTGTGCTCGGGACGAGAACTGCTCAGCTCTGGGAGATGAGGCAGAAGATGCAGAAGCCAATAAGTAGCCTCCTCCTTGGCTGGGCTCGTGGCACAGGCTGGTGGGCACCGGGGGCTCGTGCTGCCAAAACACAGCGGGTGCTCATGGATGCTGCATCCACTGCATGCAAACCCAGCTTTTAGTTAAAAGAATCACGGCTTGCACAGTGGGGCAGAGATGCTGTAAGGCATGCTGATCTGCTGGACGTGAGCTTCCTAAAAGAATCACTGATTTGTGCTGCAGAAGCCTCCCTGCCCTTAGCACTGCGCGCCCCTGGGGGTGCCATGACAACACGGCGCTCTCGGTGCTCACCGGGACTTCGGACGAGTGTATGATTGCTGTGGCTGTATGTTAAATGCAGGAGCAAAGCAAAGAAGTGGAAAAATATAGAGGGTGTGCTGGGAGGCCGGGAATAGTGTTCCTGCTGCCCAAGTTCAGAGGAGCTGCCTACTGTGGGTCTGGGAAACATGCCTAGGGGACGGTTCCCAGGTCTTCACGGCCTGTCTGCACAGAAGCAGACCCAGATGTGTTGCTAGTGGGGAATATGCACTCTAATAATCTGCAAAATCTGGTTTGAAAAAAAAAAAAAAAAAAAAAAAAAAAAAAAGAGAAATGCTTTGTGACACATTGGAAGGGAGCACGTCACCCAGCTGGGCAGGTTCCCCCAGGCAGCGCAGCCCTCCTGTCCCTCAGCCCGTTGCCTGTGTTGATAGCGGCCGCTGCTAGTCCAGTGTCACCTACCAGTCAATTACAGCAGTAGTGTAAAAGCTTCGTCTGTGTTAAAAATGTGGGCAACACTCCTTAGTTTCTCTGTGGCATAATCTCTTCTCAGCCCCTTAGAAGCGAGCCCCCCATTCCCGACTTCCTTCATTGCAGCGAGCACACCCGTGAGCGAGGCTGTGGAGGTGCACCAGGTGGAAGCTTCTGGTATGTGCGAGGTGCTGCCTCTGGCTTCAGGTTTTGTTGTTTCCCTGGAGCAGGTGAGCACCAACCTGCATACCCAGGCGGGGTGGGAGAGGGATGCCGTCTGCGTGTCGGACACGCATCCTGTACTGCGCACCTTGTTGGACGAGGTGCCACGTTTCTGTCTCCCAGCTTCGCTCTCACTGTCTGCAGTGCCTAGTCTCAGCGGGTTCAAGGCTGTGCCGTCGTGTTTTATGCGATGTCAGGACGTTATTCTGAGAGCTTTCTTCTGTTGGGCCATGAGGAATCAGCATGTGTCTGAGAACGGGGTTTCTTGTTCTCCTTTGAGGCTTAACCGGACCAGTTCCAGAGACTGCTGCTGATTCCTGTAGATCAGCAAACCCCCTGTGGCGGGTCTGTTACCTGTGCAGGACGTTGTGCTGTGCTGGGAGGTGAATAGCTTGGAGATAAAACTCCCTGGTACGTTTAATGTGTCTGCCCGCAGCTCGGGGCATCTCTAGCATGGTCTCCATTGGGGATGGTCAGTGCAAAAACACCACAGAAAGACATTTTCAGTAAGTGTGAACAGGTAATTCGTGTGTGTGCCTTCCTGTGCCGCCCATCCCTGCGGCACTGTGTGTGCTACAGCCCTGAGTACACCAACCCTGAGAGCCCTGTGGCCAAGGCTGCCATCCCACTGGCCATGGATGTGCAGGGAAAATACCCTTGGCCTCATTTTTCAGGTTATTCCCAGTTTTGTAGGTGCTTTAGAGGATCAAAGCACAGTTTGCATCGACTTCTGCTGAAGCTGCCGAGTGCTCGGCATTTTACAAATCAAGTCCCAGCCTCTCATGCTGAGCACAGAATGATGAACATGCAATTAGTGAGTGTCTCTGCAATTAGTGCTTCAACAGCCCTGTAGCAGAGGGTAACCTGCTCCAGGAGAATAACGTGGCCTGCATTTTGAGACCGTTTATCTCCCTTCCTCCCACCTTCAGCCCTGTACTGGTAGAGCCGGCAAGATTTCCCCAAGGTTTTCCCAAAAGAGATAAAGGGAAGGGACAAAACCAGGGTCCTGCTTAAGAATAATGTGTGATTACACCCGGAGGCATACGTGGATTTAAATAGTGTTGCACAGATACCTTCTTCCGGCATCTTTGGGGCTCATGATGAAATAAGCTTGGAATAATAGTTTTTTGTCATAAAAAATAATAATAATAATAATAAAAAAAAATCATGGGTGGGCCATGCCAGCAGAAGAAACAGGGCACCCCTCTCTCTGGCTGTGTGTGTTGTGAAGAAACGGCCGGGATGCGGGGCAGGGTGGCAGACCTGGAGCCGGCCTGGTCCTGGCGAGGCCTGGGGGAAGGCCGCCAGACCTGCCCTGCAGGGCCTCAGCCGCGTGCTGCAAGGTGTCGGCAGCGGGCCCCCACGGGCCACGGCTGCGCTGTTAGCGCTGCTGGCTGGCGCACTGGGTCAGATTCCTGTCAGCTTTCCGTAAGCGAAGAACAAATGGAAACGTTTTTGAATTTTCTTTGCTCTGTGAAGCACGCGTTGGCTTGATGGGCTCGTAAAGATGGAATTCAGAGCAATGCAGTGGTGGTAATCGTGCCTCTGTCCTGGGCTGGAGCCCATTTAACGGGCTTTAACGGGCTGCTTGGGCTGTGGAAAGCCTTTGAAATGAAACAGGAGGCTGTGCTAACGCAAGGTTAACTGTTCACAGACCCGACAAATGAGCAAAGGAATGCAACAGAAAATAGAATTTGGTCCCTCACAATTCTGCTGAAAGTCATCTGGCTCCGTTTACTTTATTTGCTCAATCAAATTTATTTTAATCATATTCCAGGCAGTCTGTTTCCCACTCCTGCGTGTTGGTTTTTGATTCATTATTAAATGGTGCTACTACATATTTATTCAAGGGACTGGATCCAAGCCACTGCAGCCCAAGTGGGTCCTTCTGTCGGCGGGTATGGATCGGCCTTCCCTGCCCCCTAGGACAGCTTGCCTTCAAGGCAGCCCGAGTCCTTAAACAGAATTTTGAAAGATTTTGAATTTAAATATATATATATATATATATTTAGGTCTGTTTTTAAGGCTGGGATTGTGTGTTTCACTCTCTAAAACTTATAGAACAACAGCATGTTAACCAGCTCTGGATTCAGCCCCAGCAGTGCTCCTCCACATGCTGCATGGATCGGCGGCTATGTGGGGCCAGGACCGAGCACATCTCCCAAAATAAATACCTGTCCTGCTGCACCGTGACGTGACAGGGACGTGTGGGCTCAGAGCTGTGCTCTAACACTAGCATCGAATGACAGACTTGTTCACAGAACAGGCCTAAAGATTAGGTCTTGAGTGGGAGACTTGCAATCTGCTTTTTAATTTCTTTTTTACCGTATTCAAGTTTTTCCATGCTTCATCTTAAATAATATTGCTTTCAACATAGAGGCGATACAACGAGGTTCGCCCTAGCTACCGCTTTAGGAGGAATTGTAATTATATTTAAATACCCAGGGCTAACAAATAGCTCGATTAGCATCAGCAGAGACCGCTTGCTGCTGATAGTTTGTTTGCGAGGTTATAAATAGTGCCGCCAGCGCTCCAACACGGGCTGGGCAGATATTTGATCTTTAACATTGACTGAGCTTGCAGGCCAGGAGAAGAATGATTTCCATCCAGGACTGACTGCGGAGCTCAGAATAACAATGCAGCCAGCAGCAGCACAAGTGCCTAACGCAGCGCGCTGCTGGGAGCTGCAGGCGCAGGGCCGCTGGTTGGGGCCAGGCTGCTGCTGGAGCTGGGGCCTCGTTTCACGATGGCTCCTGTGTGTGTGTCACTGTCCCCACGCTGGTGGCTCTGCGCTCCAGGATGTGTGGCTGTAACGTTCTCGTGTGCCACCCTTCTCACACCCAACTCACATGTGTAGGCTTTGGGGGAACATACTTCATACGCTGTATGCTTGGGTCACTTCAGGTTCTGGGTGCGTGCATGCATTAGGTATTGAGGTCTCTTCTAGCGCCAAGCAGAGGGGCCGCGTGCTCGCGGGGCTGGGGCCGGCCGTGGCTCTGTTGAGGACACCGCTGTGTCACTCCCAGCTCTTCCAAGTGCCGCCTCTGGCAGGCATCGTGTGTAAGACAGCAGAGGAAGAAGTATTCTGCTAAGAAAGAGGCAAACGAAGTACAGAGTCCTTTCTCTTGTCTCCTGACCCGCTCTTCCCCTTGCCCTCTGCTCGTGGCTGGCACCCTGCTCTGCCTCCCTCTGCGGCACAGTCAGGCAGGGCCCGGCTGAACTTGGCCTGCTCCTGGCCGCAGCCCAGCACCGCGTGGAGACCTTTCGCTTGAGCTGTTTTTGATTTCCGAGAGCTAGTCACATGCTTGATATGAAATCCTGATGCTATGCTTGTACATTGGCTGCTTGGGCAGAATTTTCTGAAGTTATCAAGTATTACTTTTACTTGTTATTATTTTACACTTCATCTTAGAGGGAAGAAACCTTATCCCACCCTGTATTAATTAAACCAGAAAACTATTATCACCTATTTCCTCCTTCCCACTCAGCCAGATATCCAGAAGACCCTGGGGATGAGGCCCTCGTGCATTTCCCGTGGCCTCCTCCCCCGGGGGATGCTGCTCTGGTGTTTTGGGCCTCGTGCCTTTGCCTGGGGGCTGCTTCTCCCCTCCCTGGGCTGACACCCGCCTGCAGACAGGAGCTGCTGATGCCCGAGGTGCTCCAGAGCATCCTTCTAAAAATGTGTCTTCTAGCACGTGCCAGCAAGAAATCTGAGAATTAAAAATCTACCGTGACTAGCGTTTTGGGAGGAACGCAATATATAACGACAGTATGTTGGCAATTTTTCAGAAGGCTGCTGTCTTGCAGAGTTACTAATTAACTATGGGGTTTTGTGTTGGCACTGCGGAGGGGGCGCCTCGTAAAGAAATATGTAACCGAAGCCAAGGGCTGGCTGCCTCAGAAATTCACTGTCAGTCACTGTTACTGCACAGTGCCAAGCCCGTGTGCTGCCACGCACTCAAATAGCGTTTGGAGACGCCAATTGTAGCATCGGTGAAGGAAAGCATGTGGAAAGTCTCCATCTTCGTTAACTCGTGAGGCTGTCTGGGAGACCTCCCAGGCAACGTTTGAGTCTTGATCAAATGCAACTGCGTTTTCTGTCTCGTACGTGTAACGCATTCGTCAGAAGGTGACGGGGGTTCCTACACAGCGTTATGAGGCAGCACGTGCGCCCAGCCCCTCACTCACAGCGTTAGATACTCCAGCGATGGCCTTGGTGATGGCTTTGGCATCCTCTCCGTACCGTTTGGAGTATGTTTTCAGATGCCGGGCTTTGTTGTTCTGGCAATAGGAACAACCAGACATTTCCAGAAGAGTTGTTGCACTTCCTTTCTTTATATGATTCGAGCTTTCAGTCTGACCGGTAAAATATATTTAATATCTCGAGTTCTTTTACATTTCAACTTTACACTTGGGTGAGAAAATAAAAAGCGATGACATAACACTGTGAATTGAAGATACTCGTAATTTTAAATGAGGCTACATTGCCCAGGGTTTGGACTCAGTGTTTTTGAACAACAGATCAACCATTTTATACCTGCTGCTACAAAAGCATGGTTATCATCAAAGCACCCAGTACTTCAGAGCTATTGGTTCCAACGATCCTGCGATACAGGTTATTTCTGGCAAATCTGTGTACTTGCTAAGGTCGTGTGAACAGCTGCCATTTTAACTGTTACTTTTCCTTTATTTTCAAGTAGTCTAAAGACAGCTTAAACATTTAACCACTGAAAGAACTACATACAGAACTTTATTCCCATTTTTGCTCTGTTGGCTGTGATTGCAGGGTTACTGAAGTGAGAGCGGAGTCAGGGTGTGACTGTCATTGGACATGGACAGAAGGTTGTGCAGTTAAAACCTTGATCAGTTTTTAGGCTAAGCAGTGAATTTGGGGGTTGTCACCTAGCAAGAATGAAAGTTTGGGTCTTATAATGGTAAGAAGTGGTGAAATTTCAATTCTAGGTGTTTCTGTTCTGTAGGTATTTATGATACAAATGGAATTGGTTAATGGGAAATATTCCAACAGAGCTTACTAAAAGTTAATGTGAGATCTAAAAAGGCTTCACTCGGTTGTGCAGCCTATTGCGGTAATAGTCGTGGGCAGTCAGCACTCTGTATGGCTTTGCTGGCGGCTCTGTGGCTCTGTTCACCTTGCTTCTTTCTTGCAGCCGCTTGTTCCCTACCCCACACGCTTCCCCAGCCGGCCAGGCGCCAGCACAGCATGGATGGCAGCGCCCTGCTCCGAGTGCCCTCGGCCCCGGGGTGCCACCAGCTGGGTCTGCTCTGATCAGCCCTGTGGCTCTGCAGTATGATGTTCGCCTTCGTCTTTACTTCTGTTAGTTGTAGTGTTTTGCCTCAACAGACGTAGTCTGGGGTGCTAAAGGGAGCAGGTTTCAGAAGAGTTTGCCCGGGTTGTTTGCAGGCGTCTGCGCTGGCCGGGGTGACGCTGGGCAGGAGGAGGAGGAGGAGGAGGAGGGCAGGCAGCTGCAGGGGGCACCGCACCGAAACCAGGCAGCAAAGCACTTGGTGCTCCTGCTTGCTTCACTGCAGGATTTCTCCCCACTGTAATACAGTGACTTGGCTCACAGCTGGGTGAAAAATACAGGAGCAGAAATGGGAGTTCCTACCACGGCTTTCTCTTAGGAGACAATTACCTCCCGATGGCCTGAGCGTTTTGTACAAGGATTTGTGATTCAGCCCATATCCCCATCCCCTCTGGTACACGGCAGACCTCCTCCTCTCCTCGCTGCCTGCACTGCTCGCTACTCCTGCAGAACCTCATCTCCAGGACGAGAGGCACCCCGGGGCTGGCACCTTGCAGACAGGTGGTTGGACGTGCTCAGTTGCTGAACTTAGACCAAGCGATGCCAGGACAGACATGGTTGGTGGTGGCTCCAGCCCTGCCAGATTGTCTTTGGGCAGGGTTTGGAGCAGGCAGGTAAGGTCCTGTGGCAGAGCTGCCAGCTTGGTGCTGCTGGCCCGGCTCGGTCCCCACGTCCTACAGTGTACGGTCATTGCCATGGCAATGCTACAAGTGTACTCCTGCCAGCTTGCTTTCCCCTCTTTGTATTTTTCTCAAGAAAAATAAAAGCTGAGACGTGCTTTAGAGCAGTTTGGCTGCTTGTGGAATCTGTGATCGTAGTTTGCAGGTCCCCAGGGAGTTGTCCTTTTGTCTGCTCCCGGCTGCCTCTGCTCCCGAGTGGAGGCCCGCGATGCCTGAAGTGTTTGAGCAGTTTCAGTGCCTTTTATCTCCTTTAAACACCTAACCTGGTCTGGCTTCTCTTAAAATCCGAGCAGGTGCCTGTCTGCATTTTCAGGTACATAAATACATTTAAAAATTGGTTCACTCCTTTGTTTCCTTCCCTGTAAAATAGAATGGGGTGGTTCAGAAAGAAAGGATAATTCCTAATAGTGAGCACAGGAGAGGCACGAGGACTATTTGGAGATAAAAAAAGGATCATGTATATGAAATCGTGGTGAAGCCTTTCACCCAAATAAGATGTTCAGCACTGACTGCTCCAGGCATCTTTCCATTGCCTGCGACTCCATTACCGGTGCGGTCTGTGACTCCTGCTTGGGGAAACATAACGGATGCTAAAGGAAACCTTTTTGGCAGGTCAGTGCTGTTGCACCAGCAGTATAACGACTGATGGATGGGCAGGCTCGCGATCAGATCCCGGAGGCTCTCGTATAATCTCAGCTCTGGTATAATTCATGGCTTTTCCTGCGGCAGCATCAAAGCTTAATATTTGGAGAACTATTTCCCAACAGTTCCCTGAAGCTGTTCAGTCACTCTTTTACTCTAATAAAAACAGCAAACCAGGTCTTTCCCTCCAGCTGTGTTACCCTCGTGCCTCCCTGCAGCTTTGTCGTTTCAGAACTCATCCATCCAAAGTCACCATATGCTCTCATAACTATAAATAAGGCTGTTGACACCGGAAAACTTTCCAAAGACTTCACTTTAAAGAAGAAGAAAGAAAAAAGCTGTAAAGTAGTATTGCTTCTGACTTTGAGGTTTGTACTTTGTATATGAACAAAAACCTGCAGGGTTTTTTGATATCTTTGGGTTTAGTTTGAAATTATGATAAGCAGCCTTGCACTGCCTAGCTTTAAGGTATGTGCATAGCACCTCCACATTTCTTTGTGTACAGCAAGGTAACCCTTCCTTCACAGGTCTCAGAGCACTTTCCCAGAAACTACACTGAATTCCGGAGCACGCAGTGCTATCACAAACGATTTTGCCCTATCTGTGTTGCACAGCATTTTTGGAAAAAACAGACCCCATCTATATTTTTGAGGCATCCTATGCTGCTAATCTAAAGGATTTAAAATGTTTGTTTTAGAGTAACTGTGTACTGAAGCACCCGGCAGCCGATGGCAATTTAAAAGAAAGGGTCATTTCACGGGGAGGTTCTGAACAAAAACCTGCGTCAAGAGTTGCAGGTGCTTGACCTTTGCAGAGTGCTTCGTGAATGTGGCAGGCACCAGGGACGTCCTGCCTCCCCCGCCAGCTCTGACTGCCGGCTTCGTTGTGCTGGGGCCTTAACCCGATGTGCCCGGCTGCTTCTCGGCCCTGTCTTGACTTGTGATTCCCAGCTTCTGGGCAGGGATTTGCCCGGCCCTTCCTTCTCCCTGTTGAGATGCGACGTGCTGGGTCTGCTCTGGGACGTGTTTGCCGTTGCTGGTAAAGGTGCCACAACCTGGCACTGCCGTGCTCCTGTCCCTGAGTGGGCGCTGTGCTTTGCAAGTGAGCTACAGGTGAAAGCCTGCCTTGTGTTGCTCCTCACACTGAAATCTCTGTTCTGAAACACCTTCCTCCGTCAGGGGCCGTGCTGGGGGAAGGCTGGGCAGTAATGAAACAGCATCATAACAACTGTGTCACCAAGGAGAATCGGGTCACTCCTGAATGTCCCTTTTTGTATGCTGTCAGTCACTGAACTGCCCAGGGAATGATGGAGCGAGCTTGTAATCAGTGCAGAACAGACGCGAGTCGTGTTTAATCCCATTTGACTTGTCATTTTAATGACTCGGGTTTGGGGTGAGCTGTTGCACAAGGCTCCCAGAGATGCTGCTGCTGCTTTCACATTCCTGTAGTTTCACGTGGCGTGTGATTGATAAACAAGCTGTAGTCTGCAGGGCTGACTCGCTGTGAATTCCTTAGTTATTCCTCCCGTGCCTGAGTTACCACTCACCTCGCTGCAGAACTCGGAAGCAATAACAAAATTTAGAAAATGAATTGAAGGGACCTTACCTGAATCAGATTCGGATCAAATCAAGGTTCCCACTCATTTAAATGGGCTCTGCATCCGCATTCCTTCAAAGCAAAAAAAAAAAAAAAAAAAAAAAAACGTTGCTTTTGTTTGTAGTAAATTGGTTTCCATCCCTTTTAAAGCCTCTTTTTATCAGCTGGGGGTCACACATCGGAGCGGAGCACTGCGCACGAGTGACCTGTTCCAGGTGCTGCGGGTGCCCGGTGCCAGCAGCACAGAGTGGAAGTCCCCGAGCCCTGCCCAGCCCCACTCCGTCGGGCACAGGGCTCGTCCCTCTCGTGTACATGATGAGCCTTTCGTTGTTTAGATGCCGGCACACCTGGGAATCTGTCTTCCTTAAAAAATAGCAAATCCCGCTGCAGTTGGCTGCACCCACCCCGTTTCTGCCTTTCATATCGAGTGTCTTTTACTGTAGACTTCAGCACTTTCTGATCTCCTGACTATATTTGAACATGGCTTTGGATACGAATTGCCCTTCTAGTTCAAACCCATCCTGCCTGTAGCATCTGGTAGGTATTATCCACCCAGACTTGTATTGCAACGTTAGGTGCTAATTTCAGACAAGTGTCTGTCACTTGAGCATAAAGTGTGCAGCTGCAGCAGCCCCCAGATGATTATTACCTCTGAGTGGCAGCCATTTGGTTCCTTCCTTTTTTTTATCCTGTAGTATTTGTGTGAGTTCCCACACTGAGATTCACATCCCCGCTCCCAGCCACCTGAAGGGGAGGTGTTGAGATCAGCGTTTACTGCAGGGCCCCGTCGCAGTCCAAGGGGGCGATGCGTGTCTCCAGAGGACAGTCTGTCACAGAGCGCCAGGGCACGTTGCTCATGGCTCTTCACTCACTGTTCTTTAGATGCGATGCCTAAAGTTTTGATGGGCAGAACAAGAAAAAGCGAATCCCAAAGCAAACATACAAGTGATGGAGGATGTTCGTGGCCGCAGCCCGTGCTGCGGGTGGTTAGGAGGCATTGAGGTGGGACTCCCTGTACCCAAAGGGAGCTGCTACGCCTCGCACTGAGATGCGACCAGTGCTTTTATTTTCCCATTTCTAAGCAGCAGCGACCGTTATGCTGCAGAACCCTTCTTTCGCAGCCAGTACAGAAGCGATCTATTTTAGAGCTCCTGAGGACATATTGATTCAAATCGAGAGAATTTCTCTTTGTCATCAGAAAGGTGAGGTGGGCTCCTGGTTAGGAACCGCGGCAGCTCCAGGGCTGCGTGCCGGGCTGGCAGGCGGCTCTCTTACGTCTGTGCAGGAAAATTAGCTCCTTCTGCAGGCAGTTTAGTCTCAATTATTTGTTCAACCGGTGATTGCTTGCTGACTCATTCAAAATTTGGCATTATTCAGCTGTGTGGTGTGCTCAGGTTGTAGCTCAAGCCACCGACTTCATTAGCAAAGCAAAATGAGCTGCAGACAGTTATGAAGGTATGTAAGCTCCGAAAGGCTTTGGAAAAAAAAAATATATTTTTTTTCCTGTTTATCTTTAAAAAATAATCATAAAAAAATCAGTTGTGTGCAATTTTAGTAAAATGTGTTTTTTCTTTCACTTGCAGTAAACGCTTCCAGTAGTTCAATATAGTTGCTGCTCAGTACCATGCTTACCAGTCAGCGCCATGTTATTCTGCAGCCATCTAGACCACTGGTTCTCTTGCACGCATTCCTTTATTTATGAACCATTTACCAAGGTGGGAAGAGGTTTCCGAGTGAGACATGCAGCACAGAGGCGCTTCACAAACACCCGCCTCTGAGCAGAGCCACGGCAGGTACCTGAGATGTCGGGCTCAGGGAACGGATTTGTCTTGCAGCCGGTGTGTAAGTGCTCAAACTGATCTCAGTTCTCAAAACTGAAGAAAGCACGTTTTACTTGATCGGAACTTTAAGAAACGCCCGGTTTTAGTGACAATGACGCATTTGTCCCAGGGATCCTGGAACTCCTTTTTTTGGAATTTGGCTCTGGGGACATTCCCTGGGTGAGGTCGGTTTTACCCCTGTGATCAGTGCATTCCTGCAAGCAAATCCCCTGCAGGTCCGTGACCCGCAAACCCCGTAATGCCGTCAGCTGAACGCACTGCAGTGGTGAAGGTCTTTAAAGGCAAAGACCAAAGCATTCCCACCATCGCTGCAGCTGGCTGTCCCCCGAGATTCCTGCGTGTGCCTCAGGAGGAGCAAGTGACAAGCCATGGCACGCGTGGTAAGAAGGGGGAACGTAATGCATATCCGCGTCTCTGCCTAAGGAAACGGCGTTTCCAAATGCCAGCTTCTAGTTTACTAGAAGCTAGATTTTATTTTTACTGTATTTTGTTTTTCTGAATGATTTACCTTGATTTCCACTGCGCACTCCTGTCGACTCGTGCTGCGGGCCGCACCACGGTGCTGGTAGCCAGCTGTGGTGCTGCGTTCATGCTCCGAGTCTCCTTGACAAGCAGCACAGGACAAGGGGCAGAAACAAGCACTGCACGAGCAGCGGCTGCAGCACGGCCTCCTGCTCCCCGCTTTTGCTTTCAGCCCAGCTCTGCCATTTGCCTTCAGTGCCCATGCCCTGCTGGGGCCCTGCTGCCCTGCGAGCACACCCAGGCTGGGCCTGCCCTGTGCTGTCACTGCTTTGCTGAACTCCGCATCTCATCTGTGGGACTTGTGCATGCAGAGGATGATGCTGCTGCTTCTCTCAGGCTGAGAGAATTACTCTAAATTACTCTTCCTCGTAATTTAGGAGCTCAGGAACTGGCAAAATGGGTGTAGGTGCAGCCTAGCCGGGGCAAAGGCTGGACCTTGGGAAACAGCTGATGCTTCCCTTTGGTTTGGAAAAAAGTTTTTCTAACCTTGCAACTCACTTTTGGTAAATAAACTTAGATTTCTTGAAAGCATCTAAGCATCTCTTACAGCAAGACCCGCATACAAATGCAGGAAGCAACATTTCAGGTAGCCAGCTTTTAAGCTGAATACAGAAGTGCCAAGTGTTTCTGGTCAGATGGGGATTTCCCTGCTGCTACTTCATTTTGTCAGAGACACTTGAGTGTGGATTCATACTGGTGTAAACCTGTACACTGTGGTGAACCATGCTGATAACTGATCTTTCCTATTTGGATGTACCTGTCAGGGAAATACATTGAGACTTGGAGTTTTTCTGTTGTATGTACGGCCCAAGACAAGGCTGTAGCAGGGAGCAGGCTGGCTGCGTTGTGTGCTTGCTTTTGCTTTCATTGAAAAAACTCAAGAAGAGGGCTCGCTCATCTGAGCAACGTCCTGCACCTTCCTCTCTGAGAGCAGTGCTGGGCACAGTAGGCATTCCTTCCATCTGTGGGAGTGTGCCACAGCTTTTTTTTCCTGATGGCACTGAATTGATTTTTCAATTGCGAGGGAGATGTGAGCGGTTTTATTCCACGAGTGATGGTTGCTACCATCATGGAAGGAGGAGATGTGAGAGGAAGGCTCCTGCAGGTGGGCACCTCCGGAGGTGACGGGCAGCCGGGCGATGCTGTGGGCAGGAGGTCCTGGTCCTGGCACCAGGGAGCTGTTGTGGGGCCGTGCTCACCCCCTGTGCCGCCGCTCCATGGCTCGTCCTGGCCCCACTGCATGCTCCGGAGCACCTCGTGTCCCCAAAGCCAGGAGTCCAGAGGAAATCAGGGAGAGTGCAGCCCCCCAGGCAGCCTGAGGTGTTGTCAAACTGAACTTGTGCTGAAGAAGACCTAACCACAAAGAGGGGTTGCTGCCATCGGCACGACGGAGGCATGTGCCCAGCCGGGACACGTGTGCTGCCACTTGTTTGCCCACCGAGTCAACTGCTTTCCCTGAGAGCGGCCTTAACACCGCAGCGAGGTGGAGTGTTTCCCGTGTCACTGCGACCTTTATCCAAAGGTGTCACAGAGATGAAGTTTTGCCTGCAAAGAGGTCACTTTTCAATTTCTTCTGCCCGCTTCGAGCCTTCCCTTCCCGTGCGTGCTGCCAGCATCCCGCGGCACTGCTGCTGTGCTCTGACAGCGCCGCACGTTTGGAGAGGAGCAGGTAAGGTGGCAGAAAGCTTCAAAAGATTTATGCTTTGCTGCCAGGCTTCCCAAGCTTCCCAGGGTTTGGGGGCACTTCACCAACTGTGCTGCCTCTCCCCAGGGGGTCTCGGTGGCATTGCAGACCCCGTGGTGCAGCTCCCCCCAGCACCAAGCCCGGCCGACCTGGACCTGGCTTGGGACAGCTTTCATGCTGGACACGTACTGAATGCTTTCCGTCATCCCTTGTGCTGGAATGATGTGGAGTTTGAAAGTCGATATTGAGCCCAGGATTCAAAACAGAGAGAAACTTCCTAAAAGTTGAGCGTGTGCTCTCTTGCACCCTCGTGCTCTCTGTTCCACTGCTTTCCTTTGTCTACTCTCCTTCCTTCCTCTTCCTCTTGCTGTTGGTCAGAGACCGCTTCCATCCTCCTCACCCGTAGTTAGGCGTAGAAGTGGCTGTCCAGCCGGTGGCTGGTGCTCTACAAACGCGTTGTGTTTTTCTGAAGTCATTTTGGAATCCTGGGCAGCAAAATGAATTTTTCTACCTGGAATGTTTGGAGAAAAATTGATCAAAAAGATGGAGAAGCATCCCTGTTTGAGGAGTGGTGGTTTCTGTATGCAGTCCCAACGGCAGCACATGTTCCTTGAACCTAATCACATTTGCAGATGTTACCTGGATACGAGCTGTTGTTTCCTGACCTGCAGCAGAGTTTGTGGTAATGTCACTGTGCATGCTTCGTGCGTGAATTAAATGTCCGCAGCTTTACAGAGAGCCCTTTGAGTATGATTTGGTGCCATTTCTTGTACATTTTCAGGCTTTTCAAAGAGCTCCAGGCATGGCCACGTTTGCCTCGGGTCGGGTTTTCTGTCTCCCCCAGCTGCTGCCAGCTGTGCCAAGGAGCCGCCTCCTCCGTTTGTTGGGTCACTTGTCAGCCCTCAGACCTCCGCGTTCATTCAGATGCCTGCCCTCCATCACGTACTCCTGATGAGTGATGATTTTCTTCCCAATTACCTGGTATTTCCAGCCAGTTCCTTTCATATTAGAACAAAATCTGGAATAGGGGTACCCCAGTAGCATCAGTTCTCAAAATAGGAAACACTCCTGCACACTCCAAGCATTTCTTTCGGGTGTAGATTTTAGGTGAAGGAATGGGCTATGTGGTTCCTTGTTACCGGTGCAGCCCAGTTAACTGCCTTATTAAGAAATTATAGAAAGGTTCAAGAATGACATTCATCTTCTTGGGGTTGCTTCCCTGCCCTTCACTCCGATGTTTGCTGTGTAGGTAAGTGGCACCCTCTCTGAAGGCTTGTTCAGCTCACCTTCCCTTGTCCTCCTTCCCCAACAGCTGCGTGCTTTTATTAATTTTTGGTTGTCTCATGTTAGCCAGGAATCATGCTATTGCTTTTGATTAAGAATTGCACTTTCCCGTTTATTTTCATGCAGTTCTTCTAAAGATTATGAAGAGGTTTTGCAGTAGCCATTCATTCTTCCTAACCCATCCCCTGTACTTTACTGCGTGATTGCAGGGAGATGAATGCGCTTCGGTTCAGTGCTGATGCCATCTTTTCTGTTTGCTGTGCTGAAACGCAGCTGATGTGTCAGATAATGCCACTGGTTCCGGCACTTTCGTTCTGGTTTGGCAGGGAATTGCTGCATAACCCTAATTGCTTACGCTGTTTTTAAGACTGGAAAGTAAGTTGCATTAATCACTTTTTGCAAATAGGCTCAAAGTTATAAACCATTGATCAATAAAGGTGAGCGGGAAGACCGGGGCCTTCAGGGAAAAAGTAATACATTCACTACTGTGAACAAATTCAATCCCAGGAATGAATCAATGTCATAACTTGCCGGGGATGTATTACACGCTGTCCCACGTAATCTACTGCAGAGCGGCCTGGTATTTCTTCCACATGCTGTCTGAAGAATGATTGTCCGTCCTCACGTGGGTTGCTGTTTGATAATTCCTGCAGAAGAGAGCGCGGAGCCATAAGGAGCGGGTGCGACGCTGCCCTTCCTGGGGTGGGGGTGTCTTGTTCAAGCCCCCAGCCCGCCTGCGGCTCCTCTCCACATGCCCACCCGCCCCAGAGAGGCTCCAGATCGTGGTACCAGTGAGAGCCCCGAGCCACGACAGCAGGAGAAGTGCCTTGTGTGTCGCAGGAAGGAGCGCGTTGCTACCCGTATATGTGGCAGTATGGCCATGAGGTAGGAAGCAAAGGCGCTGTGCTGGGGACTGCCTGCTAGGATGTGCTCAACGTCCTTGTACCTTTTCTTCCTCTTCCCTGCTTAAGACTCGTAAGTCCTTTATTTATTTATTTATTTATTTTGAAACCCTGGCACAGGCTGCATTTTGGTCCATGCTGTCTCAGTTAATCTGCCAATCCCTTATTCTGGAAACTCACCCTGCAGGATTTACGGGTCTTTTTGGGTGCCGATGATCTATGAAGTCAAAGAACAAACCTGAACCAGAAGATTGATGGATTATGTTCTGAGCCTGCCATTACATTATGGAGCGTCTTCATGAGCCTCAGCTCCATAGTGTCTTGTTTTCTGCCCTAATGATAGGAAAGTCATCAAAAGTGTGCTGGAGAATACCTCTGTGGGAAGGCTGGAGATTGTTCTCAAGGGCAGTGTAGGCACTGCGTACTGCTGAATGCAATCAAGTTTAAAAAACAAAGCAAAGAGCAAACAAAAGAAACAGAAACCTCTTTCACATCTGACATAAAAAGCGCAAAACCAGGCGGCTTGTACAAAACTTGGTGTGTAGTCCGACCTACCGTGTGTTTTTGTTGTTCCTTGGGTCCTGTGTCTTCAGGGAAATGTAACTCAAGTTAGCCTGAGAGTGTCATTAGAGAAGCAAGCATGGATATTTGGCATGGTTGAGAGGTTAAAATAAGTTTTCTCTTATCACCTGTAATAAACTATTCCCAAATAACTTCCAAACTGATTAAAAAAGATGTGACCATCCTACCTCTGGTTTTGCTCAGACAAGCTCCACGGGCTTCTGTTTCTGTGTTTCTCTGGTGGAAGTGTCACCTCACTGCCACTGGTCCCCCCTCACCATCTCGTACCCGTGGATACATCCAGACTCGTGATGAGAAGGGATTACAACGCTTCAAAACATGATGGCGCTGGGAGATGTGCTGAAAGGTGTGCAGTGGGGGGCTGTGGAACGAGTACTGAAAAAGGAAGGAAAAAATCATCCCACAAACACTCAGTGCTGCTGGTGGTAAACAGATTAATACATTCATTAAGCTGAAAAGCCAAACAGTGAAAAAGTGAGTGAAAAAAATATATTCTTTAATGTGCATAATGAAAGTAATAGTCAGGAAACATTAAACTCCATCAGCAAAGAGCTGAGTGTCTTCTGTGCTAGCTTCTCATTATGGATGTTTTGCTTTCAGCCAGAACGCAAATAAAAGGCTAACCACGAACTAAGATGTGACAAAACAGTGCAGAACTTTGGGGCATTTACACAAGCCGGGCTTTGTTTCATGGTGGACAGACCATGTGGTCGGGCTCTGGCTCATGGTGGTGTTTCCTACTTCATCGTTGCACGTGGTGGGATCGCCCTGGGGAGGCGGGGCGGTTGGGGCTTTGATTTTCCTGGGTTTCCTATCCCTCGCCCCAGCTCTGCCGGCACCGAGGAGCCCCGCGTGGTCTGCCAGCAGCAGTGCCTTGGCACGGGGTGCTCTGACTGCAGCTGATGGAGGATTCCTCGCAGAGTCTTCAAGCATTTTCTTCACGTTTCAATTCTCCTTGATATAATAGCAACATTATTTAGCTGCCATTTGCTGTCCTCGGCTTTATAAGGTACTGCTATCTTATTAGGTCAGGGAATTCAATAAGGAATAGAAAGATTAAATTAGATAAAATGAAGAGTATGCATCGTAGGAAGGAAGGTTTAACTGGGAGGAGATGTCAGAACATACAGAACAGTTTAATGCTTAGAAATATGTGGGGAAAGGCAAAACTGATTGGAAACCCAAAACAGGATTGACTCCAGTGACAGCAGGGATGCAGCGGGGCAGCTCCTGCAGCACACGGTGACACCTGGGGCGTCCCGATGCTGTCATCCAGCTGGGTCCCACCAGGCCAGGCTGGGGCAGGGATGTCCCAGGCACACCTGTGGCTCCCTGCAAAGCTCCGTGAAGGCAGTAGTTGTGCCACCGCCTCACCGCCGGGCTGTTCTCGTTGTGCCCCGCTGTGACACCTGGGCCACCAAGCGGCTCCGGGGGAGAACGAGGCCTCAGGGAAGCAGCAGGTCATGGTGTAAGTGTGACAACCCCTCAATCTGTTCATCTGCTGATTGTTGTGCTAATACAACCCAAAAAAGGCAAAATATACATCAGAAGGGAGCGATGGTTGCTCTCCCTCTCTCCTTTGGGTCTGTACCATGACCAGGGACCACCGAAACTCCCGTCCCGCATTGGGTAGCTGCTCCTGGAGCACTCAGAGCCCCGCACCTGTTCCTTGGGCTCTGTTGAGCATCTACCAGCAATCTGAGGGCAGCTCGCCTTGCACGCCGTCGGGGTGGCTGTTGTTACGCTGGCTGTGCACTGCAGTTGGGGTTTCAAAATTCAGAGCAGGGGCTGAGGAGGGAAGAAGGGGTTTTAATCCCTCCTGCTAGTACGCGTTCCCTGAATGGCCACACCGAAGGGATGAATTTAAGCTTCTGACAGGGTCTTCACTGAAATATTAATAGCAAAGATTGCTGCAGCTGATAGCAAATTAGATAAGGCAGCCCCCCCCAAGCTTACTGCCTGCCGCTGAATTAGGTTCGGCTTTAGTATTTCACTTGATTGAAGAGAGGTGCTTGAGGTCTGTGTAGTGCCCAGCAGTCTGAGCTTTCTCCAAGAAACAGAAAAACTCGGCTTGGGCTGCGGTTGGGCCATTGGCATGCGTGTCAGCTGGGGAAGAATCGATAGTCGTGCCGGGGAGCAGCGGGGTCGGGAGTTAGCACCACTGGGAACTGGGGAGAGGCGGCAGCTCCTTGGGGCGAGGGCCCATGGAGGCCAGACAGAAGGCACTCAGCAGCAGCCACGGCAGCCAGGTAGCAATAGGATTTCTTCGTAAATGGCAGAGTTGACAAAAAACCTCTAACGAGCACTTCAGAACACTTAATGAGGAGGCACAGCCACGTAAGCAGCTTCAGGAGTTCCCTCCGGCTGCGCTGTACAGGATCGGGCCAAGCCGCCCTGGGCAGGGCAGGGACCCCACAAAGGCATCGGGAGCTGCGGGGAACCTCGAGCCAAACGTCACGCTCAGCAGCGATCGGTGTGAGTGAATTTATGGAAACCCTGCTCGCTGTCCGTACAGGCCATTAGCTGCTCATTGCCCCGTGTGTAAGTGATGGTGCTGCAGAGGGAGAGCCTCGCGGGAAGGATGCGAAGCGGTTTGGAGCAGACGGGTCCGCTGCCGGGCTGCGGCACCGAGGCAGGACCCGAGCAGCGGGGCGTTTATTTTCCTGGTGGTTAAAAGCCACGGCAGCGCTTTAGGTGCTTGTGTGCCTGATTTGCTTCTGGACCCATGCTGTGTGGTGCTGTGGGTGTACCCCAGGTGTAAGGATGAGCAGGATTCGGTCATTCTGACAGGACTCGAGAGTGGTTCCAGTGCTGCTCTGCTGGAGAAGCTCAGCTGTCTTGTCTTGACTGGCACTGGTGACAGGTGTATCCCGACATCCCGCTTGTAGCGTACCCATTAATTTGATGAAAATTTCATTTTGAAGCTTGTTCTCATAACCTGACCTGGGCTAATTAACTGACAGCAGCCTCACGCACTGCGGACAGCCTGGTTAGGGAGGCCCTGCCGCAGGAAGAGGCGAGCGCCGCGGGTCTGAGTCCTTGGGGGCTGCTCGTGGGTTTGGTTTTGTTGAGACATTGACTGCAGGCAGGAAAAAGTTAAAACCTCTGTCTCTCTCTGCTTTTGTTTTTTTTTTTTTTTTTTTTTTTTTTTTTGCTGATGCTTCACTTTATACAAAGGATTTAAATAATTGATCATTGTCTTAATGTAAAAAAGTCAGCATTATTTTGCCAGGAAAAGGCAGCACGTGGTCCTGGACCAAAAGAGCAGAGAACGCCACTTTGTGCATCGCATGTACATGATTTATGTGGGGGGGCCACCCGCAGACGCCGGCTGCCTCCTTACTTGGTGCACACAGTTGCACAGAAGGGCTCAGGTAAAACCAGGTATTGCTTTTGTGCTTTCCTGTAGAAAATATTCTCACATTTGAGCTTTGAGAAGTACAGATGTTAGGGGGAAAAAACATGTCCTTTGAATTATTATTGTTTTGGGAGAGATTTTATTGTTGCCCTCAGTCCACACCTGGTGGCTGCACATAGCTCTGGTTCACCACGAGCTCGCGTAGCATGGGAGGCAGTCGGCAGGAGGCACACGGTGACTGCCGCGGCACGTGGGACACCGGCTGTCCGGCACGGCACGTGCAGCAGCGGCATCGTCGGTGGGTTTGCACAGCCCTCGTTGGACTGGTAACGTAGTGCAGCCAGCGGGGTCAGAAAGTAGGGACTGGTGTCTTTGGCTGAAACCCGAAAGGAACCTGATCGAGGGTTCAGGCTTTGGGTGCTTGGAGAACAGGGGGCATTCTGTTCATTGTGTTACCTAATTTATTCTGTGGTTTTTTCTTTTCCTGTCAATTGTTGAAGGGTTAATTTGCACCTACATTTTCCCTGTTTGCCCATTTCCTTAAATGCAGAAAGAACTGCAAAGACTTCTCTAGGGGAAAAGTCCATCTAGCGAGGGCTGATGGATCCTTCTGTCCCTGTTGCTAAATGCTGGGCGCTTTTGAACAGCTGACACGATTCTGCCTTGAGCTGGTGACAGCTGCAGACACCGTGGGTTTCCTGACACCCACTGAACCAGAAGGGTGGCGTAGCCAGGCTCAGTTTGATGCTGCCAACCCAGTCGATACCCAGGGGACACGATGATCCATTGCGCGCTGCTCAGGTTGCTCACATACTGAGTGAGGCACGGCAGTCCCGCTGCCCACCCACCCGCCCTGCCAGACCGTGGCGATGCCGAGGGTCGGGCTGGAGGCAGGGGATGTCCCGCGGGGTCCTGCCCTCCCAGCGCTGAAGCTGGCATCAAACGCAGCCCGTAGCTGCCACGTCCATAAGCGTGCCCCAGCAGGGCACCAGTTCGGGGAGACTCTCAGCCAATAAGTGCCCAAATATTGCTAAGCACGATGCAAATTTAAATCGTGCGTCCTCTATCAGCACGGGTCCTTCTGCCAAGCTTTCTGGCGTTTAGCACCTGGCACCTGTGAACGGGCTGGCTGGGGAGATGAGCCCGTCTCTGCCGAACACGGGCAGTGGCTCCTGTTTGACTGCCGGCCAGCCTGTCTCAGTCCCATGTGGGAGAACTTGTGCAAGAGTTGAAATCCGAATTAAAAAAAAAATGCATGTAAATGCTGTGCTAATATATTTTCCTTGAGAAAAAATCTTTTTATCCATTTTTGTTCTCCTTACTGGGTGCTCTTCTGTTGCACGCTTTGCCCAGGCTGAGGGTCAGCGGCTGGCTGCCCCTTGATGCGCTGCAGAACAACGCGTGAACGTCCTGTCAGGGACTCCCCGGCCTCACGGTGTTTTGGTGCTTTTTCAGAATCATTGCAGCTTCTCCCTAACTGCACTGGATCCATATGATCAGGTCTCATTGATTTCAGTGCCACATGCACGAGTGCACCTGTGCAGTGAGTCAGAAACCAGGGGCTTTGGCTGCTGAGGGAGGGGAGGTGCCCTCCGCTCCCTGACGGCTTGATTTGCTTCTGCAGCTCATTCTTCCAAATGAGGGGGAAAGAAAGATCCTGCTCGTTACGGGAGCATACGCAGTGCTGTAACTAAACATCCTGTTCCAGACAGGACGTGTCAGCTACGGCGTAAGCCCCGGAGGTTTGCTATTCTGGCAAAATGAGCACCTGCCTTTGCCACACTCCATAAAGCGCCTGCTCTGTGGGTTGCTCTGCAGGAGCTGAGAGGAGAGGGATTTCTCAGCCTCATTTGTTTCACAGTCTCCAGGTGCATGAAAAGCTTGATTACGAAACATCGGGAAAATACGGCTTGTGAAATGAGTTTGTGCGTGGAAAACACCTAATTCCACCTCCCGGCTGGGAGCTGGGTTTCCCAGAGGACAGCAGGTAATCTCACTCCATCCATCTCAGACCTTTCGGACAAACGGGGACGCCCTCAGTGAGCAGTGCCACCTTTCCTGGAGCCCAGGTCAGCCCCCACCGCGCCTCCCCTTCGTTCAGGAGCAGCTTTCCTTACACCGAGCGGACTGCCTTCGGGGCACAGGTGGTTTCCCTCGCGTTGCTGCTCGTTCAGCACCTCACCGCAGCAATAACCACGCCGGCTTTCTGGCTTTTAAGAAATTCATGGTTTTGTTTGTCATGCTGTGTTCATCGCTAGCAAACAAGATTTTAGTATCAACTCCTCCAGATGGTCTGTCTGAATTGTGGTGGCTGCCTCCTGTCGCCAGGGGTTGTGCTGCTCGTTCCTTGAAATCCTTCACCTCTGGCTGCTTTCTGGGACCTCTGGCCTCAGTGCTATTTCCAGGAGGGCACCAGAGGGTGTCCCCAGGCTGGTGCTGACAGCAGGCGGTTACACATCTCTGGTTTCTGACGTCCCCGCACCACTGGGCACCGAGGGCAAGGCACCCAACACCGTACCCGTGACCTGTGGCCACGGTCATGCAAACGGAAGGCAGCAGCTTCGTTAGCAAGACCCACAACGTTGGAATATTTGTGAAGTTTTTTTCAATGTAGGTAGAGACATACATTCCAAGCCTTTCAAGTAAATAATAAGATGTAGGTCATGACGGAGGGTTCACACAGACACTGCTGGCACTGAGATCGTGGTAAGAGCGTTGGTGCTTCGTGAGACCAAGGCACACCAAAGGAAAGAAGAGGTGGGCGTGCTACGGGCAGAGGTTCGTAAATATTCATGTGGTTCACGTGAGGCATTTACAGCCCCTGCCATGTTTGCAGAGCGGGGCCCTGCATCTGGAGGTTAGGTGAGTGCAGGAAGCCGCGATGCAGGCCAGGAGGGGACGCGAAGGCGCGGAGCTGGGCACGCCGGCCTCGTGCTGGGTCACTGCGAGCAGCTCAGGAGGGAGACCTGAGGCTCGAGTAAACAGTCAAGCCGAATTGAGATTTTGCCTTTTATTTGCACTTACTCATTCCTTCCCTAATAGAATAACTAAAGCAACCTGTACCTGAAATATTAAACCCTAAAGATTTGCTGCCACAGTAAATATTACACTTGAATTGATTAGGTGCACTTCAGAAATCAAGCCACATTCTTAATAGAGGAGCAGTGCATATTTTCAATGTTTATCATACTGTATTAGGTGGTTAATTAAAAAGAGGTTCCCGGAGGATTAGCCAACTTCGTGTTGATGGCAGAAGCAGATCTGTTAGCAATTTTTGGCAGGTAATTATAATGTGGAACTGGATGGCTTGAGCTGAATATTTTATGACAGCAGCGCTAGTTGGAATGAAGGAAAATATAATCACTCTTTTTGCTCGGGGAAAAGCTAATCAAACAAGTACACACACCTGTTTGCTCCTGCAGGTCTGCTGGCTCGCTGAGCGGGGCAGGAACGAGTGTTGGTGACAGCCCAGCCCCGGGCTGAGCTCCCCAGCAGGGCACAGCTGGAAAAGAAGTCTGGGCCTCCGGCGGTGCGCAGCCTGGCTCGAGGCGTGCTTCTCAAGGGCTTGTTGAGGTCAGGGTTGTTTAACCCAAGGCAGCCACCACCCACTGCTCCGTTTGACAACCCCAAGGCTGAGCAAACCTATCCGTGGCCCAAGTTTGTTGTGAGAGGGGAAAAACAATGCGAATAGCAGTCTCTGCCCACCAAGCTGTTCCTGCACCAGGGTTTCCATGGCAGATCTTTGGGACAGGCTGGTGCATGCCTATGCTGCCGCATCCCTTTGCTGCTGCTCGTCTTGCTGGAAAAGCTGCAAATGAAGGGGCTGTAGTGGGTCAGAGCATTGGCCCCGTAAGGCCCGCAGCAGTCCTAGCCGGTGGCCAACGCCTGAGGTCTCATAGGAGAGCAGAAGGAGCCCGCTCTGGCGGTGCTGCTGGGAATTTTCACAGAATCACAGAATCGTCTAGGTTGGAAGAGACCTCCAAGATCACCGAGTCCAACCTCTGACCTAACACTAACAAATCTTCCACTAAACCATATTCCTAAGCTCTACATCTAAACCATATCCGTTAGCTCTACATCTACATCTATTTTCTGCATGCCATCGGTCTTCCAGCACAATATTGGCTCTGGTGACTCTCGTAGGAACGACTTCTGCAAGGCGCTCCTGAATGGAGCAGGGACTTGGCGCGCCTCGAATCGCTCAGCTCGTGGAAATGAGGGAGAGGGGAGAAGGGAGGGAGAAGCGGCCCCCTTGCTGGCAGCTGTTAGCCTTGCCCTCTGTATCCCCTCGCAGTGCTTCCTTTTGGTGGAGGTCGGTGTTGGCTGGGTGCTGGCTGTCCCCGTGTCACCAGGCGGGTGCCACCTGTAAGTGCTGACAGGAGCGCGCAGAGACGCCCCGAAACAACGGGCTCAGCGTTTTACAGGCGCTGGGTTGAATGAGCTGATATAAGAAGGAGAAAACAGATGGGAGCAAGCATTTATGAAGCAGCTGCCTGTTAACCAATAATTTGGTACATTTCCTTCAGTTCTTTTCATTAAGCCACAATATGTGGATGTCTCATTTTCCGTGAGATGCATTGAATGTTCAAAAGGCTCGGCTATAATTACGCACATGCTGAAAGAGCAGAGACACGCACTGTGTCGAGAATAGTTCCCTCTCTTTGTGCTGGGGAGTACAACACCCAGCTACAGCCTCCTCCTCCTAAACTCATCTCTTCTTGCTGAATTCTTTCCCGCAATTAACAGGGTAATGAGGTGAAGTGATGATTTGCAGCAAATATTGGTTAAATCTGACAGCTCCGTAGGGAAGGTTTGGTTACAGGTCCTGGAGCCGTTGGTGGCAGCTCAGTGGGGTATCCCTGAACTTATCCATGTTTATGGAACAAAACCTGCTTCATTGTCTGTAACCTGTTGTGGGAGAGAGTTGGGGCTTTCTCTCTGGTAACAGATACGGTCAGGTTTTGTTTGTGCTACGAATCTGAGACCCCTCGAGCCTGCAGTTTAAAGAAAATAGGAGTGATTTTTTGTAAAGAAAATGAAAACTAACGCTGATTTTCATGCATTGTGGCAGAGCTGGTTAACAGCATTATGTTAATGGCTCTGACTCTGCCTCACCAAGGTTCCTGCTGTGGGGTTAGAGGGGAGAGCTGGGCGGTGCGGGGCCCTGCAGCGGGACGGGCAGTGCTCACCCAGCTCCAGGAGCTGGGAGGGAGATGCTCTGGTGCTCCCCGCTCTTGTTCCTGCTCCTCCAGACCCATCCTTGGGCTCCTTGACTCCCAGGCAGCAGGAGGGAGCGTCCTTCCCAGGCTTGTGGCTCACGGGCGCAGTTCCCTTGGTGCCCGTCCCTGCGGAGCCTGGTGCTGAGCGGGCAGAGGCAGCGGTTCTGAGTTGGAAGGGGAAGAAATCGTAAGGGACTGCAGGCAGACGGGGCTTTTGCATGATGAGAGGTGCAACCCCAGCTTTCCCAATGCGGAGCAAGGTGCTCTGTTAGTGCCTGGGGGTTCTGTGTGTGAGTTAAGGCCCTGGTTCCCAGGTCTGTGGCACGAACCTCGCCCCGTCTTTAACTTGGGGCTGGAGGAAAACCAGGGCTCCGGCACACGGCGTGGGTGCCACCTGCTGCGGTGACCTGCCAGGCAGCCCGGCTTCTCAGAAGCTCTGCGATCAGCTCTGAAGGAAGGTTTCCATTTTTGTAACCTGTGCCCACCTCTCTCCCAGCAAAATTCGCAGTGCTTCGTCCCTCCTGGGGCTTTTGAGTCCAGGGGAGACATTCCCGAGGGCAGGAGGCTGTCAGAGCTTCCTTATGCGCGGTGCCGTCCTGCGGAGCTGTGACAGCTTCTGCCACTGGAGCGTCTTCCTGGGGGGACACTGGGGACCTCTGTAACCCCCTAGCCCTGTCAGCTCAGAGGCTGATTTCCATTATTTTTGAAAGCTGTACAGGTGTTAATGCCAGATAATAGTAACGTTCTTGTGAGCGTCAGATGCTGCCACGTGCAGATGTGGGAGCACAGCTGTGCAGGGTCAGGTCTTGTGCGGCCATCTCAACGGGCAGGCCGCTTCGTCTTCTGGTGTAGCCTCAGACCTGGATGGCTGATGCCTCAGATTAATCATTAGCTTCTTATCATCCTTGGCCATTAATCTTACTCATTTTGAGAGATCATTAGGGAGTTGGAGACTACCTGAGGATGCTGCTGCCTTTTGTGGCAGCTGAGTCCCGTGGGTACGTAGCACACGTGGAACCCAGGGGGCCTCCAGCTCACGGGCAGTCCTGCTTCCCCATAACCCACGCAGGCAGCTTTTACTGCCCGGGGTGCCCTCAGTCCCCAGACCCGCCTGTTTCAGCTCTGCTGTCGGTGTGTGCAGCCCCTGGTTTTGCTGCCAGCCCCTCCTGAGTCGGGAGCTGCTGCCTCGGCGCGGCACCAGGGCCAAGGGAGGGTTGGGCACGGGACCGGCTGCGGCTCCCCGGGAGCATGACTGGTGCTCAGCAGGCTGAAAGGGAAAGAGGGGCTTTGAGCCGAGCTGCTCATGCCAGCTTTGTTATCTCCTGAATTTATTAAGGCCGCAGAGCAGCTCAGGGTGCTTTAAAAATTTCTGTGGGATTTACTGAAAACCAAAGCCCAAGCAGAGATGAGTGTTATTTACCTCCAGTGCTTCTTAGAATTGTTGGTCTGGAGCTTAAGCAGCAGCAATTTCCCCTCCTCCTCTGGGTAATGGTTCTCTGCGTTAAAGCCGAGGCCGGCTGCGTGTCTGCATGTCCCTGCAGACATCAGGCTGGGCGGGTGAGCGGGTACAGAGCTGGTACAGAGGCTGCTGGGGAGGTGTGCACAGAGCCCCCAGAAGGCTTCTTTCTGGGACAAGTCAGGACCATCTTCCCTTCTCGTTGGCCAGCTGCAAGGTGTGAAGGCTGGAAGGACGGACGTTTCCCAGGTGGGATGCGCAGTCCGAGACCTGGGGCTCTCTGAGCCTCCTCCCAGCAGTTTCCCATCCCCAGCGTGCCGGGGGAAGGCGACGCCTGAGAGCTGCTGCTGGAGGGCGTCTGCAGCATGCCAGTAGGAAAATGGAGTAAAAATCAGTTCTTCTCCTTTTTCTTGAATATCATCCATGCATCTAAGGGGGCGTAGGCAGTGTGCCAAATCATGTCCACCACTCGCAGCCTCATCCTTCCCACTGCACTTGGAGATGTCTGAGGCAGTGACATGGGGCACACAGAGATGGGCCTTTCTGTCCCCTCCTGCGTGCTGCTCTCTAGTCTCGTGCTACCAGGAAGTTACCGGTTGTGCAGAATCCAGATCAACTAATGGATAACTGGATTAACAGAGATAGCATACTGTGCAATCAATATTTTTTCTTCCCATTTCTGGGGATGAAAATAAGTGAAATCGAACCACGGGCAAGGTACTGTAGCTACAGCACTGATGCTGGACTTATCGAGGTAACTTAAACGTTTCCTACTCTAATTACAAGGGTAATGATTATTTCTCATTGTTGGCACCAGGTGGCTTTATGTATGCATCGGACAGGCTCTGTACAATTCATTTCAGTCATCATACTCCTTAAAGTTAGAAGGAAGAAGTCATTAGTGATATCTGAGGATAACAGAAAGTTCAAGATACTTATGGTCAACCTTTGAATGGCTTTAAGTACAGCTAGCAGGACTTGGGCATCGATGCCTTCAGCGCAACATGTGGGCTTCCTACATCTGACGCTTGGGTGCCTACCGGGCTGGAGTTTCTGTTTAACTGTTAATTAAAACATTCTGTTAAACTACTGAAATCATAATAGATATTCTGCAGTTGGTGTAACTGATTGTCACGTTTATCTAGCTGAAATTGTGGCTTTATGAGAGTAAAAACGTGTTACCAGCTTTATGTTACGCCTCTGCACCACAGCCTTCCTGCCGGATACCTACAGTTATTATCGAAGCCTGTCAGATGTACGCGTTGCCGTAACCAAAGGTGAATGGCTTTTAGAAACTAAGATGAATGCATTCAGTACTGGGACTGATTTGTAGCTTAATTTTTGTTAATATACACGCTAATGTTAAAGTAAACAGACTCTAAAGAATTGCAAAGAGAAAAGAAACAGAGCTTGCTTATCAGGCTTTGTTAGCCCTGAGTTAATTAGACCTGAAGTAGTCCTGAATAGATAGACACAGGAAAAATGGGAGGGCTGGGCTTTTCTCTTGGGCTCCGAACAGGAATTTCAAATGCTGTGCAAAGGCATTCAGTCAAAAAGACAGGAGATTTCCAATAGCCAGTGGTAATTCAGTGCCAGGGCTGTCCGTAACAGCAGAATCATAATAAAGAAAGTAGCCAGCAATAAACTATCTCTGTAGTGGCGTTTTGTTGGTGTGGAACACAATATAAAACGGCTGTCCATAAATAAGGCATCGACGTGGCCACACTAGAAGGCAGTTTGGGGAAATGGGAGTCTCAAAGTGCCGTTAGGAGCAAACCTCCTCCTGCAAAAAGAAATAGGAGCGCTAAAAGGGGCAAGAGAATTAGTGCGAAGAAAATTATCTTGACCAAAAGAAAAGGAAGGTATTACTAACAGGAGCGGGGCTGCATTTTTGATGAAGTTGATTCCCAGGTGTGGCAAACCCCTGCCTTGCAGCTGGTGTGTCCCACCAAGGCGGGGGGCGAGGCGGGTGCTGCACGCCCCCACCCCGGGCAGCACGGCGCTCCTGCTGGAGGTGCCAGGCACGGAGCGGGGGTGTTTCCTGCAGGCAGTGCGACCGAGAACGGGGCTGGCCCACCTCCTTTTAAATACTTTTCTCCACCAAGATTTTAGAGAGAGGAACACAAATTACTGTGCAAAACCCAGGAAGGCGCCCTGCAGGCAGGGAAATTTGTGGCTCCCGCCGTGTTAGCTCTTTCTGTGCTACACTGAGCACAGATTTGAAACGTGCTGTGGTAATTTTCATAGAAAGCCAGCTAAGAGCAAGAGCTAGCAGTCACGGTATCAAGGGCTTACATACCGTATTGACCCGAACCTGCCCCAGAATGAACCCCCCCAGCTTGGCTGACACGCAGGGCCTGCCGTTGCTCTTGCTGTAGCACTCAGGGCTGCGTGCTGTGTTGTTCCGCAGGGCTCCGTTTCCCTTCAAACTCTGGAGATGTAAAGCAGCAAATGCTCTCCCCAGCAGACCCCCGTGTTTGCTGCTCTCCCCCTGCCTACTTGGGGGGACGGAGACTGCAGGAGAGTTGAGAGTATTCGTGCGGGGACTGGAGGTGAGCTTGTAGCAGAGACAAAATGACCACGGATAGCTTTCCATTTGGGGTATTTTCATCAGAAAGCCAGGACGAAGAAAGGTAGTGGTGCGTTTGCATGGCTTACGTAAGTCTTCCAGGCATTTCTGCTCAGTAATCAACTGTAATCATTAAGATTACAGCTTAATTATCCACTTGGGCACAGGTACAAAATAATAATCCTGCCTCGCTTGTCAAAACCAGGCTGATGGCTGATGGCAGTTGTGGGATTCTGCCTGCCCCAGCCACGACTTTCATTAACTCTGTCAGTGTGACAACTGCCAGCTCCCGCTATTGACGGAAACTCCATGGTGGATTTGCTAAATTTCTGGCTGGAGCTGCAGGAGCTGCTGGATGTGCTGCTACTCAGCTGCGTTGTGGTGCAAGGATATTTTAACAAGGTGCAAAAGGAACCCCAGGAGCTGTGCTAACTGCCAAATGATCCCTACCATAAAGGCTCTTCCGTAATTTCTTAATCCTATACAAAACATAGAAAGCAGTCATCGAGTTCCTGAAAGGAACAGAGTGTGCATGGAGTTCACATCCCCAGCGAGGCATGGTTCAGCGCTCGTCATGATACGATCATTTGTCAGTGACAATACTGGAGGCAATTTTTAAATCCAGCACCTCTGCCGTGTCTCAGATGAGCATCACGCGTTGCTTGGACAACTGTCAGCTGCTCGGTACCGAGTCATTTGTTACATCTCTTTATAATTCCTAGTTCAGCCCTTTCTCTAACAAGTCTAGCTCACTTCTTTAATCATGATGCAATCTTCACGTCGGCCCTCAGCCAGTAGTGCAGGCATCTGTACCTCCTGGTAATGTGACAGGAATTGCATTTGCATAGCTCTGAAGATTGAGAAGATTAGATGTCTTAATTACATTCAATATTTTCATTATTCTTGTACTCCTAGTGATGGGCAGGAAAGCCAGCTCATCTTCTCAGATAATATCCTACCTCGGCATTTGTTACCGTGTTTTGCTGCAAGGCTTCAGGCCCGGTTGTGACTGCCAGTGTCAGAGAGGGAAGTCAGGAAAGGGGTTGGTACCGCATCCACGGCCCTACGGGAATGTGTGAACGGGCTGGCTGCAGACCTCGGCATGTTTCGGGGAGCTCACCTCTCTCCTCACCCCTCTCTTCATTTCTCAAGGCGAGGAGGCATACAGGAGGACGTAGGGTCAGGCGAAGGCATCGGAGGGTATCAGAGCAGCACAAGCTGCTGGCAATGCTCATCCCTCTGCCGGTCCCCCTCCAGGGTGAGGCTGCAGCACTGCCCTCCCCTGCAGCGCCAGCCACACATGGGCAGGAGTTTGGAAAGCCCAGGGCAGGGCTGCGCCTCGAGGGGAGCTCAAGGAGCGCGCAATTTTGGCCAGCAGTCATCCTCGTGCATCTCTGACTAATGAAAATGAAAATTAGCGATTGGACGCGCTACATTTACTCCCAGAAATGACTGTGCAATATTAACAAATGCTAACAAATATTAGCAAGTACTGTGCGTGTGATCGCTATTGTGGTCGCTCGTCTGCCAGCCATGGCTGGCTCCCTGGGGAGAGGTTTGGGAATGCCAAACATCGATCTCAAATCTCTCCTTACTCCCTTGGTGGCTGCGGCGTTTTTACATCTCTTTTCAACACCTAACTCTTTTTTTAGCCTGCTTTTGTAGCTTTGAAAGACACCTTGTTGGGCGTGCGAAGCCTGACTCTTCACGTTCTACCTTTTTAGGAACTTCTTGGCCGGTGGTGTAGTAATGCGGAGAGGTTTTTGTTCATAGCCTTTGGAATTACGTGTACGAGGCTGAGGGCTCATTTCGAATAAATGCAGATTGCAAATGGAGCAGTGCCACTGGGAGTCTCCTGGGCAAACACATGGCTGTGGACAATGAGTCTCTGCTCTCCCTCAAGACAAATAAAGCAGATTTCCGCTAGGTTTTGGTCCTTAAGGCTCAGTGTTGGTACAGAGGATACCAGTATGATATGGGCAGGCTCACAGTGAATAGAACAAAAAGAATCTCTGGGAAAAGGATTTTTACTTTTTTTTTTTTTTTTCTGAAATAATTTTTTTTTCTGAAAGAATGAACTCATTATCCTTGAAATAATTATTTTGATAGACTCCCCGTGGTCTACTGGAGATGTGTGTGGGTTTGCATTCGTGCAGCTGAATCAGGTGGATATCCATCAGCCCTGGTTAAACATGTCATCTGCAGTTGCCTTTCCAGCTGCCAAAGCCCATCAACATTTAATGTGGCTGATTATTAAGGAGCTTTTGATGTGTTCATGCTTCTCCGGGGCTGAGCAATGAAATGCCCGTAATACTCAGCATAGCAGTCTGACATTTAAATGTCAGTTAAAAGCCTTTCTGAGCTGGTACCATCTCCAGGGGGACGTGCGCTTTATTATTGGGATGGCCTCGCAAATACTTGGATAATGTGACTGCGATTTCAGGTCTTTGCCACAGTTTTGCTCTACAAAGAGAGGATTTAAAACTAATTATTCCCAGGACCTGCATAACTTAGGGAGTCGGTAATGAGTGGTACAGCAGCCGCTGTGTGCAGGGGGTCTGTGGGGACAGGCACGGGAAGCTCTGAGCGAGAACCACGATGTTCGTATGAAATACGCCCAGGAATGCTTGTAAAAATGGCAAACATTGAAGTTGCTATTGCATGAAAACCTTCTTGGCACATCCTCCTTGAAAACAGTAAATGACCACAGCAAGGTCAGCCTCCAGACCTGCCCCAGGTCCCTGCACGTGAGCCTGCACTCGAAGGGGGCTTCCAGCAGGACCTGAGCATCCTCAGCCCCCGCTGTCATTCTGGGTGCTGCGCCCTGCCCCGCAGCAGCGCTCCTTAGTCCTCTTCTTCTCATTGTGCAATAAGCCAGCCCTGGTCCCACTGCAGGGAAACAGCAATAGAGCCGAGAGCAAAATGTGCCCTTCCTGCCTTTCAGCAGCATTCTCTTTAATTTTTAATGATTTCAAATTACCCTATTCATGAGGCTTCGGAATAATCCATAATGTATGCACGTTTGGTGGGGGACAAGTGATGTCATCTGTCTTTTTCAAGCCTGAGATTATCATGTTAACTGTGGTGCTGACAGTTTGAAATCCTTTATAAATGAATTAAATTGCTTTGTAATATCTAAAAAGCATCGTCTGCACTTGATCACAACTGTTCCTTTTTGAGGTAATAAATAAAGTAATAAAAGCATTTTTCATTTAATTGTTTGAGGCTTGGAATCAGATTTGGGAAGAAAAAAATGAATATAAGTATGAACTCGTGTTTCTAACAGCTGTTTTATCTCAGGAGGATTACTGGCTCCCTTTCATTAAGAGGGCAGTTGTGCTGTACTGAGAAGCCTGAACCAAGATTCAAGCAAGAAAAGGGAAATCATGGAAATTAACCCATCCTTCTTCCTAAAATGACTCTGATTGAAAACAAAACTGGGTCGGCCTGATCAGTCGTACACACTGAGCCACTGCACCGTGCTGGCACCAGTGCTGCCGGGCTGCTTTGGATGCATGGTGAGGGTACAGGCAGTCGTCCCCGAAAGGGACCTGCAAAGAACAGAGGTGCCTTAAAAGCCAGTTCCTTACTTTCAGTCTGTCCATCCAGAAATGCATGTGAGCAGTGACTGGGAACTCTCCTCACCCCAAGTCAGAAATACCTGTACAGAATACCTATGTATTTGTGTGTTCCAGGGCCAGACAGTGTCTGTTCTTGTTCAAAAAGTTTCTGTAGGGAAACCTGGGCATGCCATTGGCACATGAGGGCACGTTAGTGGCATTGATGCGCCAGTGACTGACGAGTGTCAAATGCCCCGTTCGTGTTTGCAGCACGAGCAGACTGCACCAAACTCTCTGCTTATGTAGTCTCTCAGATCCATTGCAAAGAAATAAAGGTAATTAGGAGATAATTAGGAGATAATTAGGATCCACATTCGTTCACCTACAAAAATGATGCTTTATTTTCTAGAGCTTCTCAGATTGATCACAGAAGGTAAAGGGGATCTCTCCTTCCATTCCCAAATCTGTCCCTATATATGTGACAGAATTAATCCAACATTAAGCTAAGACATACCGCATAACGCTGCCCTGAGAGGTAAGGTGTTGGCACGGAGGCAGGTGGGAAGGAGCGGGAGGCAGGAAGGTTGGGAGAGATCTGAATGTTTGAGCCCAAATCTGGAAAGGAAAAGCTTGAGTCTCTCTGTTTTAATTATTTCTTATTTATTCACCTGAGCAGTCATTTTTAACACTAGGGCAGCTGCTGTTGGATGTGATCAGCATTCACCCTGCTCTCGCTGGCAGAGCAGGTGGGTGAGCTGCACACCGTTCTTCTCCCTCGTTCTGTTTTGCATAAGCACTATTAAAATATAACTATTCACTCTGGTGCCATCTATGCTAAACAGAAATGCAAATCACTGTCCTAAAGGCAATTCAAAGGATTACTGAGCGCTGTATACTTTTTAATCATCATCTTGTTACTCTTATTACCACTAGCAACATCTGCGTGTTCTTTTCATCTGGCGATACCCGGTGCTGTGCGGGGCAGGGGCAGGGCGCCGCGTGTAGAAGGGCAGGAATGCCTGCACGGAAAGAGAGTAATGAGGTTTTAGTCTTTGAATTAATTTTGTATTGGGATGAACTTGAGACCTCTTAAAATTCATCTAGAGGTGTTTACAAGATGCAGAGCAGGCCTGTGGGCAGAGCAACTGGGTGCGGAGCTGGCTAAGCCTGATTCAGCCCCGTGTTTGCACCCTGGGGACCCCAGGTCCCGTGGAGGGCCCGGGCCCCTGTCGAGCCGCGAGCGGTAGCTCACAGGGGTGCAGCTCAGGAGCAGAGCTGGTAATGCAGACCCGGGAGTTAACTCATCTGTATTCCAGTTTACAGGAGTAAAGCAGGGAGCAAGGAAGCATTTTGCCACCACTCCCCACAGGATTGCAGAAGCTCAAAGAGACGTGCAGCATTTGCACCTCTGGGCCATGTCTGAATTACGTGTGGTTCTGAACCCGCCCCTCCTCAGGGAATAGCATCTTCTTCATATATCTCTACTGAAGGTTGAGGTTTGATCCCTTCCACCTGATTCAAAACCAGTCAAAACACCAGGTGCTTCAAAGTCGATGCTGTCCAGCCCAAGACCTGTGCCTGTCTCCCTGTGGCTGGCACCCGTTGCCCACAGGTGCCAAGCGAAGTCCTCTGCTCAACTGCTTCCAGTTCCGCTCTGAAACGTAGGTGAGTTTTTAATTGCCATGTTCTTTGTTAGTTGATTATATTCCTGGTTCCTTGTTCTGTTCGATAATAATTTGCAAAGGCTAGAGTTAGCTGTATTAATTCATCATGCATAATTAATCTTGCATAAATTAGCAGTGTAAAAGTTCTGTGCTGTGACTGGACCCGTCAGCCAGGCTCGGTTCTGCCTGGAAAAGAGGCAGCCCCGAGCACGTCTCCGTCCCACCTCCTTTGGGCACCTATTTCAGTGCGGGATGAATCACATGCGTTCCTTCTCCTTGGAGGAGAAAGAGCCTGGATGACTCACAGACACCAGCAAAGTGTTTTTAAATGTTAGATGTCCCGGTTAAGCTCACCTCCCCAAGCTCCTTCCGAAAACGCAGAAGAAAATAGACATTTTTAGAGACAAGCCCAGTGGGCTTATTTTGGAGGCCTCATACCCAGATGACTGGCCCTGTGGAGACACGTGAGCTTTCCATGGGAAGAGCCCAGAGGGAGTGGAGCTCGTTGCAGATGCCTGTGTTAGGGCTTTGCTGTGCTGCGTGCGGTGTCAGGCTGGGGCTGTGCCCCACAGCGTTAGCTACGAGCCCAGGGGAACAGCTGCCATGCCTGCAGCTCTAACAGATGCTGCGAAGCACGACCCCAGAAGCTGAACCATAAAATCCTGTCCTAGTCCTTAGGAAGGCTCCCGAGTTCCTGCTGGGCTGCATAGGGTGGGCAGAAAGACTTGTGTGGTACTGCAGTATGGGGTTTTCATTTTCTTCACTCTCATCCTGTAAACTCTTCTTGAGGAGGGAGCAGAAACCTTTTTATTATTACTATTGTTGCCTAGGAATTACATTAATAAAGGAAATGCATGACTGTGGTTGCCACACTGGTACCGCTGATGGGTGTGGGTGTTGAAGCCCTGTTCCAGCAGAGCACTCAGCTGTGCTTCGTGCCCTCGGGCTGCAGGTCCAGGACATGGGGTGGCTCCTTGTGGTGGCTCCTTGGCCAGTTTGGTGCTGGACAGCAGATAGCTGCCTGCCAAAAGATTGCTCTTAACGTGGGTCAAGGTTGTGTTTTCATTGTGTTAGATGGCACGGATATCTTAAACTCCTGGAAGGCCCAAAATCACCGAAACGCATCAGTTATTGCATACGTCCCTTTAGGTTTGGGTATATTCTGCTAAGCCTGCATGCTCTTTGATTTCTGCTCTATTACCTCTCATTACGATAAATTTCTCTCCCTTATAAATATAGTTAAGATAGTTGCTCCTTTTACAGCCTACACTTACCTTAAAGCTTTTAGCTGAGGGCTCTGGAGAAGCATCTCACCATCACCTCAGCCATGGCAGTGTCGTGCAGCCCTGCTGCTGTGCCCAGGCCTGAGTAAGGATCTGCTGAGGGCTCATCGGCTCCCTGAGAAGGATTCAGCTCCTTCCCAGGCCTGAAATAATGTTCAGCTCAGATGAAACAGCATACTTGCAAACTGCTATGTGGCTTGATGAGTGAGCTGCTATTTGCTATGGCAGGCTGCACGCTGTGTGCTTGGCTGCTTTGCGCTCGTCGTTGCTGTTTGTGTTTGGCTGTGGAACAGTCGGCCTTCCGCATGGGCAGCTCCCTGCGGTCAGTGTCTGGAAGGGGGGTGTTGGAAGTGAGTTAACATATAACAAAGGAATTTAAGAAACAGAAGAAATGATTTGCACTTCACTGTGAAGATGGTCCCCTTTCTATGCAAACAGCAGCACCGAGATGCTGCCAAATACAGGCATATCTGGGAGAGCTGGCTGAGCATTTCCCGTGTAAGCTATTTTCTTAAGAGAAAATGCAGCTCTCAGAAAAAATATTTTTGAGAATTTCATTTTTACTATTATATATTTTACCATCATTTTGACCTAAATCTTTTGCCAAGATGGCTCAAAGCATTTTGTAGCACGTTGGTGTTAGCTGGGTCTGCCCGTACTGCTGTGCACCGAGGCGTAGCTCAGGACGCCCCGTGTTTAGTGGCCTGAAGGATGGCACCATCCTTGTCTGCAGGTTTCTTGCTGGCCAGAGCCTGTCACTGCTGACAGAGGGCACACGGCAGGGCCAGGGCCCAGGCAGCCCCAGGAGGACAGGAGCAGCAGGGCCCTGGGGCTTTGAGTGCTGTCCCTGAGCACGGAGCCAGCGTGGCCAGGGAGGTGCACTGTAGGATGGGTGGAAAATCAACAGGATTGGGCTCAAAGCCAAACTCATCGGATATTTAAACTCTACCAATGAGTCAAGTTACTAATATTTTCTTTTGCTGGAAGCAGTACGTTTGGAGGATTTACTCACCGCAGCACTAAATCTGTTGCAGCAGATTAGCAGCATCGTTACAAGGGAAAGCAGGCTTGGGAAGGGATGGCTGGCAGAGGGGGGAAGGCTGCCATGAAAGCAATCCACAGAACCTCAGGAGAATGAAGTTAAATCATTTCAGCCTGAAAAAAAAAAAAAAAAAAAAAAAAAAAATCAATTCCCAAGTTGTTTTGCTTATTTTATCCTAGTTGCTGTACGTTTGCTTCTTCATTGCAAGTCAGGATATGCTGCCTGTAATCTATCTGTCAAACCCGTCGCGCTGATTTACACCCCTGCTGCTCACGTCCAGTTTATCTCCCTTGCGAGCGAGGCAGCAGTTTTCTTCCGATGTTGTGACTTTTTTATTATTGGAATTTATCTTGGGCGGTGACTACAGCACGGCGTGCTCACCTCTTTTGGGGAAGGAAAAGCTTGTCGGGTCCAGAGGTGCCCTCTGCCCTGGGAGCATGGGGCACATGCAGAGCGCAGCTATTGACTCTGTGCCTGCCACACCAGCTCTGCTCCCACTACGTTAATAGTTTAAGGAGGCAAACAGGAAGAAGAAAGCATTTTTCTTATCATGACAGATCAATTTAGGATGTTGTTTCCAACTTTGTAATGCTGTAGATGCCATTTCTAACGAAAATGTTTTAATCTCTGTGGCAGCCTAAATGCACCTGATAGACTATATGCTGTCTCTGGCTTGCGTAGATAAAATAATTTTACTGTTAACATCAATAATTCTCTCTGTTTCCACTAAAAGCTCTTCAGCATTATTCATGGGAATTGAAATATAGATCCAGAGGCAGCGCAAGGCGCTGTGAATGGGAACAGCCGTGGCTCCCTCCTGGCTCTGCAGGGACAGGTTTCTGAATCCAGGGGAGCAAAGGGATGCCCACAGGCAGGGTGAGAAGACGGGGGCACAAGTTACTCCCGTGCCCAGCTCCATGCCAAAGTCACCATTTGAGGAGGCAGTTGAGTGTTGGCAGGGATGGAAAAGACACAGCTTAGGGAAAATGTGCCCCATTATGCTCTGAAGGGCTCCCGGCACTTCAAAATGCTGCCAAGTGACTCAGGCATTGCTATTTTTTGGTTATTTCGCCATCTGAAAAGCACAGAGCAATTGGAGAGGTTTCTAAGGTAAAAGGATGCCACCTGCATTTCACTGAAAATAGGGAGATTTAGTCGAGGCTGAAAATGTACTTGGTAGAGGCAGGAAAGTGACCCCTGGAAGGGAAGGAGAGGAAAGAGCCCTGCCCCAGCCACACACCTGTGTCAGGACATGGCTACCCGGCCCTGTCTTCAGGCAGCCACATCCTGTCACGGACCTGCCCGAGCTTCTTTGCAGAGGGGCACAAAGGATGCAGGAGGCTGTGTCCTCCTGAAGGCTCGTTGACACGTGGGGTACGGCACTGTGCTCAGGCGGGTCCCCAGCCTTCCGTGCCGTGTGTCCCTATAGACCTGGAGAAAAGCCCCTACGGAACAGGAGGTTAAGAGTGATGCTTTTTACCTGTCTGCCTTTTGGGAAATTCTTGTTCTGATTTCTCCTCTTTTTTCCCCTTTTTTCAGTGTGTCAGTGCACATTCCTACATGAGTCTTTGTGCTTGCATGGAGAGGGCTGCATATCACACATAGGGCTCTGCTGTTTCAAAAACCAATTACAAGAGATAAAAAACTAAAGTACAAAAAGGGAAGACCTAAATGAAAACTGCAAAATGAATCAGGAGGGGGAAAACTGGGTAAAAAGAGAAACATATCCGAGCTAATTATTGGAGAGCCTCTGGTTTTGAAAAAGGACATATTTGATGGGGGAAAAATATGTGTTGTTTGATGTTGTTTGATGCAGTGCAATCCCAACATGCTAATTAGCATGCAGCAATAGGACAGTGCTCCTCATAGCTTACCTCCACCTCTAATTTCCTAATTTCTCTGTCAAGCTGTTTTGTGTAAATTAGTCTGTTTAGTTCAAGAGTTTGTGCCTCGTCATTATTGTCTGTGGTGCCTTATTAGACCGTCTGTCTGTAATGATCACTTCACAACTAATAATATCTTCCGTTTGGGATCTGTTCCTATTCCCTGATCTGAAGCAATGATCATTTGCTGTGCATAAGGAAATTTGCTATCCATTTCACTTATGCTGGCTGATTTCTTTCTATGCATAATAAGAGTTTTAGCACAGCCCATTTCTCTCCAAACAGCTTGACTTATTACAGAGATGCTTTGGAAGCCATGAACTTGGGTTTTAATTGGGCATGAGATGGAAGCATATGGGAGAGCACCTTCCTCGGGAGCTCAGCCCTGCGCTGGCTGGCGATGAGGGACCAACAAAACCGTAGGACATCATCTCTGCAAAGGGGTATTTTAAATATTATGTGCTTTTAGCTCCTGCTGTTGAACAGTTAGCTGCTAATGCAAATCCTGTCATGGCTGGGAGCTGGGGCACGTAGGATGAGGGTGTCCGTGCCCCCTGGCCCCACACCGTGCAAGGGGCTCCAATGGTCTCGAGCTGCTGCTGGGATCGCCACCTGGCTCAGCACCTGGGGAGAACGAGTCTTTGCTGGGAGATATACGTTCAGAAGGGATTTTTCACGCTGAACAGACCTCTGCACACCACAGCCTGTGGATCCCAGGTGAATCAGTTTGTGCTGGTGAGAGGACAGCAGGCGCCACAGACAGCGCCCATGTTGGCGTGTGGGCCCGTCTGACACGGCCTGCACGGCTGCCCCTCAGTGCAGGCCTGCTGCTGCCTGGATGCTTTCCCTCAAAAGTCAGATCTGATGAGAGAAACCCATGTGCTGGCACACCGCAATGACAGCCATAGCTCCTCTCCCTCATCGAACTGCCTCCTGCCGTTGTCTGTCGATGTCAAATCCCCTACCTCCGGCCTGCACCACCAGCACCGGGCTCGCTGCTCCGGCCCTGGGCAGCGCCTGCCCTCGCACCAGGCCCACGGCTCCCACCAACCCTGCATGCTGTAGGGCAAATGCGTTTGTAATCAGGCTGCTGCTGCGTCGTCTGCACGTCACAAACACCTTTTAAAAGTGAAAGCAGTAACACCAAAATCTGAGCAAGTTGCCAAAGAACTCACCGGTTTTTCACAGGAATATATGTTTCTTTGAGATATTTCAGCTCCTGTTAAGTGAAACACCATCTTCCCTTCCCTTCCTTGCCTGCTGCTATTCCTTTCCAAGAATGAGCCCATAATTCACTTATTGAATAATAACTGTCACGTTTCCTGAGAGCACCAACCTTATTTATGGCTTTACCCCCGGGCAAGAGGAAGCGAGGAGCTGCTGACAAAGACCCAGCTAGCTATTTATGTCGAATTTCATTTTAGGGAAGGAGCATCTTGACCTGCTTTCATGGTCTCTGAAGTGGTGCCAGCAGCGTAGGATATAGGGACTGAGGTCCTCAGGGAACTTCCATCATGCCAAGTGGAGCTGGAGTGTCAGCTCCTGCCTTTACCAAGACAAGGTGATCGGTGCGCTCCAGCACTTGAATTTAAGGATCCAGGCCGTACTGGTGTGGGGAATGGCACTTAGCTGACGAGGGGCTTGTGCAGGGGTCCTGCAGATGGAGGATGTCCTCAGATCTCCATCACGCGCTTAGAGATTTGGGCATGGCACCCTCTGCTTCACTGGCAAAGTGACTGGGGGTCATATCATCTCTTGTATGTTTAGAGACTTACACTAAACATTGTAGATCTAAAGTGAGTTTAAATGTTTTAGTGGCTAATTAGCCACTAAACTAACTAAACTGACAGGGAGGAGCTGCAAGCGTTTTGGGCTAGTGGAAACGTCTGCAAGAAGTAACCTGTCCGAGTCAGACTCTCTCACTTCCTGAATAAACTCAGGAATTTATGGATGTGTTTGCCATTCACAGGCATTTGGAAGTGGCTCAAGGGCTTGATCTACCCTTGTGCTTAACGTTTTGCTGGTTTATCGTTAAGCATTGTGCGAGCCTGATCTCCCTGTCAGGGATAAGAGAGGGCATGGAAGGGGTAAAGCAACGGGGGAAGCATATGGGCTGCAATTTAGCACAAAGCCCAAAGGGGCCTCGGAGCCCCACTTTATCTCTCTTTATCTCTCTGGGCAAGGACAGATCTTTGACACCTCAATCTTCCCATCAGCAGTGGGGCTCGGCTGTCCCCAGGGAGAGGCGCAGCAGCTGAAGGCAGCGCTCACAGCTGGGCACATGTAGCCTCGAGTCTGGTGTCCAGCTCTGTGCCCAGGGAGCCCCAGCAGTTCATTTATGTCCACGCTGCACCAAAAATCAATGTTATCGTAAAGACCCCATCTACTTTACAGGGCTTTAATAACTTACTTGGTATGTGGCTATCAAAGCCTGTAGAACTCTTCCTTTGGGGATGCCATAAGTAAGCATAACGATAATGAGAAATACCTGATGTGAAAAGCCAGGACAAGTGCACTGCAGTCTGTGCTGAGGACTGCAGTGAGATGAAAATGTTCTGGAGAAAGAGCTTGCCTGCAAGAATAGTGGCAGGCGACCATTACTGTAGCTCACGGTGATTTGTCCATAGCCAATACATTTATTAAAAGCAATTCATCACTGACTGCTCTTGCTTAACGATGCCGTGGAGCAAAGAGATCCCTGTTGCCAGAAAGTGACTGGAGAGATGGCTCCAATTCCTGTGTCCCTTGGTGAAAACATGACCAGTTAAGCAAAGCGTCTGTGAGGGACTTTAACAGCATTAATACTCAAATATTTGGATGAACAAGAACATATCTGTTTGCTTCTGCTTCTCCAGCATGGTGTGCTCAGTGGAGACACTGAAGTTGGTGAACCTGTAGCAGAGCTATAGGAGTTGGATGGTCCACGACTGCCATTTCCCACTGATGTTGTGCAAAATGTATGTAATTCTATTTCTTTCCCCAAGTGCTCTGAAACTGCGTGCTCTGTGTTTCAGAGTGGGACTCATCGTGGGAATTCGTTTTCTTGTCCAAGCCTATGACTCCGTACTGCCACAACCACTTTGCAGCTGATGTAAAATGTTTTTCATGATTTAAGCCCAGAAATCTTTGTGAGCTGAGCTGGAGATGCCTCCCTGAGATGTTTAACTTGATGAAGCATTTCTGAGAACTGGGAAAAGAAGCTGGACGAGAGTGTACAACGTGTCCCTGGGGTTGGCCTTGATGCTCACACAGAGCAATACAAACTCAGGTATAGGATAGCACATTAAAACAGCTCCCCACAAACCAATTTTATAACAACGACATGTAAACCACAGCACGGCAGCAATAAGGCAATTAGCAGTACACTGAGTTACACAGGGAGGCTGAGATCGCTCCTGGTGCTGTTGCTTTGGAAGAGGAATGAACGGCCTGCCGAGCACGCAGGGAGCCGGGCGCTGCGAGCAAAAGCTCTGCTGCCTGCGGGAGCCTCCTTGGCCATGGCACCAGCCCCAGACCAGCACTGTGCTGTGCTCCAAGCGCCTAGGGGCCGGTGCTGTGGCTCTGGGAGCAGGGTGCTGGGGTTTGTGCTGTGCTGCACCTTACCCGGCTGCCAGAGGCTCAGGGCGGATCTCCTCGCTATCAGTACCGCAGTGTCTTGCTCCTTGCTATCACCTCTGCTTGAACACAGCAAAGGGGCACTGGGAGCCTGTGACTGCAGGTGCTAGGGACTGGCCCTCATCAGGCTTAGATTTACTGCTGTCACTTTGGTCCTGCTTACTGGGAAGTGAGTGTGTAGGTGTGGTAAAAGCTGTGAGAGCAGGCAAGCAAAGTCTGCAGCTTCTGGGTGGGTTTGGTGATAGCAGCTAACCTGACAGTGGTGACAGAAGGTGAACCAGAGTGAGTAGCCAGGAGGCTGGGCCAATGCATGGGCAGTGGGGCCATGGCACAACCCTTTTCCCAGCAGCCAGCCCTGCTCCTCCAGCAGCTGGCAGGGTGACGGTGTGGGAGTGACAGCGCTGCCTGCTGAGCTGCCCGTGAGCAGAGAGACCTGGGCAGTGCTGGCGCTTCTGCAGAAATGTGGGTGCCTTTTTACCAGAGGAGGCTGCAGGGATCAGCAGTCCTGCCTGGAGACAAAGCCAGGCTCTGGAGAAGTGGTGATGTGCGTTTCTCATCCCTGTCGTCTTTCCTTGGAGAAAATAGGAGCAAGGGGAAGTGGCTTTGTCTTCGCTGGAAGCTGATGTAGATGAAAAACCAGGCTCTTCTGCTCCCTAACCATGTTAGCTCTGATAGCCTGAACACTTCCAGTGAAAAACACTCAGGAGAAAAAAAAAAAAAAAAAAAAAAAAGCATAGACATTTATTATCCTTTTTTAGAATAATTTTACTTTAAAATGAAGGTTGTCAAACAATACTGAAAGTGAAGATAACATAAAAGAGAAGACTTTGCACCTTGGCAGGCTCTTTTGTCTTCGAAAGATCTTTCAGGGGTAGCGGTGTAATATCCAAAGGACTCGGCTACACACAACAAGATTAGTTTCTCTCATCTGAAGACAAATGAGATATGTGAGAGCAAATGCAGAGAAGCATCTTCCTCCTCCTGCCTCTTCCTTGAAAACAGAAAACCTGCTTCCAGAGCTGGCTGATTGACTGTATTAGACAGCAGCGCAATTCAGATGAAAGATTATCTGACATTTTAAATATCTGTAAGTTTAATGTAACAGGTAAAGACTGTCTCGCAGGGATATTATATCTATGGAGTCACAGTTTTACGAGGTGATTATAACGCAAGCAATTGACTGCCATGTGGAGTATGTGCTAAATGATATCTTGAATAATGATGGTTCACTTGGCAGCCTGACAGGTCTCTGATCCATTTATAACGGCACAGAAACGGGGATGCGCGAGCAGCTGCCAGGTGGCACTGCCAATGCACTGGGAGAAAGTGGCGAAACTCAGCACCAACACCAAGTCACCGTGCAGCATTTGGTGGCCCGCAGGTGTACGAGGCTGTGAACGGTGGTCACAAACCTGGATTTCTGCTCTGGGCTTCCCAACGTGATGCAGTGCCCGTCCTGCGAGGGGCTGGAGCCCCCGGGAGCCATGCGGAAAACTTGCTTGTAATGCTTCCTGCAAGGAACCAGCTCGGAGTTGGGCCCAGGTTCTGCTATCTGAGCTTGAAGCCATTTCTCTGTGGCTTTAGGGCTCTGATCCGTCTGCAATGCCTGCATGGAAGCCATGCTGCACAATTTGGACACTGGGGGAAAAAATAGTCTGATAAATTGTCTGTAACCTGATATAACTGTGTCGCTGCTCCCTGCCTGACATCCCGTTAGATGTGAGAATCCGAAAGCTAATGCATGGCACAGATCTTGAAAGCAAGCCTTGAGTGCTGCCCAGATGAAGTGGTGGGGGCACCACTAGCACCCAGCTACGCCTGGCTTCGGAGAGCCCCCTCCTCTCGCAGCAGGCCCATGACCTGCGCTCTGCCACTTACAGGTTGCTGCTCCAGCCTGCGGAACTCGGCGTCGACGCTTCTCCCGTAATCAGGGGCTCTGCTGAAAACAATGCCCCGATGCAGATAAAAGCCTGACGAATTACAGCTCCTCAAGTCTTGAGAACAGGCAAATGTTATGCAAAGAAAAAGAGCAAGAGACCATTTCGGAGCCTTTTATGGTGATTCATCTGGGAAATTATCTGGGAGCAGATAATTTAATGCTAATGGCTTTTTTTTTTTTTTTTTTTGTCCAGCATCATTGTGAGATGATATTCCAGCATCCTCTCTCCATACCAAATGGGCTGGTTTCTGCTTTGAAATTCATCAGCTGTGCAGCCAGTGAGGGGTGGGAGCACCGAGTCCCCAAGACCAGGGCATATTTTCCTTAGGACTGCAGCACCTCCTGCGGACTGGAGGCTTTGCTGAATGCATCAGGTATCTTCTGCAGAGCACCAGCATAGTCCAGGGCCTGACATCTCGGTTGGTGCCGGCTGGGTCGCTGCAGGAGTTAAGGACCCGAGCACCAGGCAGGCGTGCGAGACCCCAGCAAAGGCACTGCGTGCTGAACAGGGGAGAGTGCGTGACTGGGGAGGCAGAGGACAGGCAGAGCAGGGGAACTGTTTGTTGAGTCCTCTACTGAAAATACTGGAATTTTTCATCTATCTTGTAAACAGTGTTCAGTTTTCAAGCCGCTGTGATAAATCGGCTGTAGCTGTGTTAGGATGTGGTGGCAGTAACAGCATGGGCAGCCAGACTCAGCCCTCTCCCTGCGCCGCCCTTCTCCAGGACCGTGCCCTCCCCATCGGTCTCTGCGCTCTGTTTTCTCTCCTTTCTTCCCCTCAACACCTCCATTTTGCGAGGAGGGCTTACACAACCAGAGCACCCGAGCAGCCAGGCCTGCTCCCAGAGACACAGGAGAGCTTCCGCCAAGAGGCTTGGCAAGGAACAGTTTTCCATCCAGGTATGGGATGTGTTTTTGTTCCCCTCAAAGTTTTCAAAAATCTTCTGGGAGGAAATTAGAAGCCAACCTCCGTATTTGTTGTTGCAGAAGCGCAGCTGGGAAGACTTGGCAAGTTTCCCTGTCAGGTGTCTGGCAAAGCGCTACACAGCAGTCGGTCCCCTGCAGTGACCCTGGGCTGGGCTGTGTTTTTTGACGTTGACCCCAGTTTTTGCTGGGCCATCGTCTTCAGCATGCCCTTCTTCCCTCCCTTGCCTCCTTCACTTTACCGTTCCCCAGGGCTGCTGAAGAGCTCATGATTTCTGACGTTCCTCCTTGCAAAGAAGCACCCTTTGGTCGGGGGAGTTCAAACTGAATGTTTCCCAGTGTTTTCCAGCACTGGCTCCGCTACCCACTCCCGCTCCCTGCAGCCCTGCTGTTTTTTCAGGCAATAATTGAACCCGATGGTATTCCGAGTATGGCGCGTAACAGAAAATAGACTGAAACAAATTAGAAGAAAATGCATTTGCAATCAAAATGACCCCAAGGCGTAACACATGCTCTTTCCCCCATGATGAATGGTGATTCAGGCACACCGCCGAGATGTGGAGACCACGCTGGCAAACCGCTTCCTTCAGGTGTGACAGCGATGCTAAATCACTGCTGCTGCTTTGTGCCGGCTGGTCAGAAAAGCCTCCAGTGGGAGAGCTGTAGCTGAAGAATAGAGGGAACGTTCGAGCCAGCTAAATACACATTCTGTAAGATCATAACTTCTTTCTGCATGCACAAGGAAAAGGAAAATAGCTACAACTAATTTCATTTCAATTTTACATACCCCTTGATGCACCTGTAGAACTTCCCACTTAGTGATATCTTAGGTGTGAAAACCTCTTGGTAGAGAGCTTTGTGAGTTTGAAACTCCATGTGTGTTTTCAACATAATATTTTGTGGTTTAGAAAACCTTTGAAACTCTTTTTTTCCACTATCCTTATTCTCTTGTGGTACAAAGCAGAAGCTGACATGATTATTTCATAGTAGAAAAGTAAATTCTTTGATAATGAAATTCAGGGAAATACCTTTTTCTTTTTCCTTTATTTTTTAACTAACTGTTTAAACATTAGCTAGAGAACAAGAGGGAGATGGGAAAATACACGAGAGCTGTTGTTTAATCAAGACTCCACTACCTGACCAGTCTTCAAAACCGCAGTAATCAATTCCATGGCAAAGCCTTTTGGTTTCTGCTACAGTCCTGGGAACCTTAACTATAAATAAAATATAAAAGTGCAGATGTCAGAGCTTGCAGATTAATTAGCAGGATAAAAGGCTGGTTACAGATTTGATGCTGATCCTGCGATTTTTCTGTGGATGGTTTTGCAAGCCTCAGTGATAACTTAAAACCAGGGTTCCTGATATTTTGGATGGCCTCAAAGGCATTGGCTTGAAATGTGCTTTAGAAAGGACAGCGTCCTATGAATGCTTAAACAAGGACGGAGGATTTATGTGCTGCTCAGAGAGCATCTCGGCCTCCTGTACCACGCTGGCCTGCAGCAGGGCAGGCAGGGAACGGTCCCTGGCAGGTGGAGTGCTTGAAGCTGTGGGGAGCGGTGTGGCAGAGCTTCAGGTTTCCTGGCACGCGGCGTTTCTGTGTAACGTCCCAGTGCTGGTGGGTGCGCGGCTGGTTCTGCTCTGGGGACAGGTGAGCCCTGTGGGAAGGGGCTCTGCCAGTGGCCAGGGTCCGTTTTGCTAAATCTTTACTCCTGTAAAGCTCAACATCTAGAGATGAAGTGTAAGAATAATAAAACACAAACATTACAGGCAGCGCTAGGCAGAACAGCACTGCACCGTCCCAAACTGCTGCTGGGCAGTCCCAAAGGAAACGATGGGAACCAGGCTCGATTCATCTTGCTGTGGAGCATTCCCCATCCATCTGCTCTGCGTCTCATCTCGTTTCGGTGTGGCTGGGGACTCCTGCTCAGGTTAACAACGTTGAGTGCTGTGCCTCCTACAGCAGGGTGCTGAGCTGCCTGGGGGTGCGGACGGACATGTACGGCCTGCAGGAACCTGCTCCTCTGGGCATTGTCTGTGGCTCGTGTTGTAAGCAGTAGCGTGTTAGTGGAATTTGGCAAAAATTAAGAAATTAGGCAGTACGTCCTGGCTTCGTGTATACAAAATGCCATGATAGTTCTTGTCCATTTATTTTGATTTGAAAGCAAATTTCAGTGAGTCACTCACCTGCCAGTACGTGGTACGGGATTTGCTGAAGGTGCCCGTTAGCATCGCTCGGGTCTGGGTGCCTGGCGTGGTTACAACCAGCCCGTTGTCCTCACACCGCCATGCCCTGACTCGTGGGAACTCCTCAGAGGAAATCCAGCAGCATTTTTTTGTAAAAGTGCATAAAGCAAAACATGAGATGGAATTTCCCTCTTCCCTGGCACTGTATAGCTGCCTGCTCATCTTGCTGGGGCTGAAGCGATGTGTGTTTACCTATGGCCCAAGCACCAAACCTTCCTTCTGCCACCGACAGGGCACCCCCCCACTTAACCGCAGTGCAGCAGGGGCTGCAGATGCAAAAAAGGTGAGTGGTGCAGGTCAGCACACACAGTGGTTTCCCCAGGCAGTCCTTTCTGGGGGCTACCAGGATCTGTAGCGAGATTCCTGTGACATTTGCACTGAGCAGGGCTGCAGTGTGACGCTCGCTCTTGGCCGACTGGACGCAGCTTACCAGCAGTAAGGAGCAGTCGGTGTTTGTGCTCCAAATAGCTGACTCAGCAACCTCCAGCCCTCGCTTACCCTCGGTTTTATTGGCAAAGTGCTCTTCCTTCAGCATCGTGAGATGCACTTGAGCTGTTATAGCTGCATAAAAAGCGTGACTTATGTTCCCTCTTCCACGACGGTTCTTCTAGCAGGGACGCTGGTTTCAAGCTGATCTTCCCTCGCCTGCAGACAAGTCCTGCTCAGCAGCACCTGAGTGGTGCCAAGTTGAGCACCCAGAAGATGGTGATGCCAGGATGAAAGTTTCCCATACACAATTAACTTGCTGTCTTGGTCACACATCCCGGAAAGGCAGCTCTAGTGGGGAGCAATGCGTCAGGGCGCCGAGGGAGAGCAAAGCCCAGGCTGAGCGGCCAAGCAACCAGATTGCCCAAATGTTTTGATAAAAGAAAAAGCAGGAGATTTTCTTTATCTCCACCTACAAAGCCAACTGACTTGCTGGGGCTGGATTTCCAAAATAATAATAATAATAATAATAATAATAATAATAATAATAATAATAATCCAATTATAAAAAGCTTTAGCCTAAACCAGTGAGCGGAGGAGCTGGGCAGCGTCAGGCAGCAGTGCTGGCAGACGGCTCCTGGCCCCATCTACGTTTCATAAATAAGCTCATTACAAAGACGTACTCCATAATGTAGTGGAGTGTCTGTGTGATTTAGGCCCCAATTTGTATTTGCATGACATATGTCCTCTTGCATCTACTCTTCTTTTACTTCCTGGCTCTGTAGTCAATTCTGGGGATGTTATCTGAGGTTTGTTTGGCAAATAGAGGAGCTATTACCAGGTAGCGCTCATCACAGGGACTGTTCAAAATTGCTTTTCCAGTAGCAAAACATTAGATAATAAAATGACAGTACACAACCCATTTTAAGAATAGACTTCCTTGTTTTCTCTGCCATAGTAGCTACAATTGATTTATTTCACAAAGTTCATCATGTTTTAAAGGATGGGACCATCAATCACGTACCTCGGGCTGTCTCATAAGCAGAATTCAGTTGTGACAATCTGAATGAATACGAACGGGTTGCCAAAGTATCCATCCCTGCGCGGGCTTTCACAAAAGCTGAAGTAAGAATATTGTTCATTCGATCTGGGAGGGGACTGAGATCTCTGAAGGTGTGTTGTCTAGAAGAAAGCAGCAGAGAAATTAAGGCCTATCCATCAAATCCAGCCTCAGAATGTTAATTGATAGTTGCCAGGCATCAGATGAATGTAATAATCTGTCAGCCAACCATAAAAGCAAACCATTGGAAACTGGTACCAGATGTCTATTGAAGTCCATCAGGGACTGAACATGAGAAGAATGCAAAGGCAATGCCTCCTCCCTCCTTATTTTCTTTCCTTCCCCCCAAAAGGTCTCTGTTTATTTTTCCTATGCAGAGTGAATGGCTGTTAACTTCTTTCTTTGCAGCACTCCAACTTGTTAACTCCCATTCAAAAAAAAAAAAAAAAATCACAACGGAAAGAAAAAGCAAAAAGAATGAAAACAAAAACCCGCGGAAAGCCTTGTTTTCATTTCACAGACAAGGTGGTAACTCGGATATTTGCATTTAGACGAATACGAAAGGAGTATTGGAAGAGGAACAGATTTCATTTTTGTTTGTCTTCTCAGCTTTGTGCACATCCGTTCAACACGAGAAAGACTATGACAGAAACGTTCTCCTGCAACCTGGCGTGGTCCAGGAACCGAAGTGCAGGACCGCTGGGGTGGTGGGGCTGCGGCGGGCGGAGGAGCTGATCCCTCTGAGCCGGCCACGTCGCCTTCCCCCTTCTGAGCTTTGTCTCACCCTGTAAAAGGGGGGTGAGCAGAGCTAAAGCTTGGCACCTTGTGTATCACAGCTGAGGGAGTTGCTCTCAAACATCCAGTGATTAAATTGCAGCCAAGCCTCCCTTGGGCTGGCTCCTTCTCCCCTGGGTACCGCCTTCTGCCTCAGCCAGGCCGATGTAAGGGGCACGTTCCCGAAGTTCACCATGGAGCCGTGATGTGGTGGCATTATGAACACGTACGAGTAGCAGGGAGGGACTGCAGGAGCTCAGCTGCCAGCACAGCCTGCTCTGAACAGGGGGCAGAGTGCTCAGGTACAGACAGGACAAATGAGAAAAACTTTTGATGTATCTGATCAGGAATCTGCAATAGGGCAGATTTTTCCCTATCTTTTTGCCAGATTTACACAGTCATTTAGAAACAATCTAATTGAAAAATCTCTTTAGGTCAGGATAATATTTGACAGTAGAAAACAGAGGAAGCATTGGTAAACACACAGGATTTTTGTGTCTTGCGCTAGCAAAAATTGATTTGTTTGTCTTTGGAGCAGGAGATATTAATATTGGCCAACTTCAATCATATTTCTTTGAGAAAGGCATCCGAAAGATGCTCCATCAGCTGTTTGTTGGTCCTCACCTACAGTGCTGCGTGTCAAGAGCCACCCACCAAGCGGGGCATGTGAGCACGGCAGCTCCTGCAGGTCCAGCACCTCCTGCAGGTCTGGGCTCATGCACCAGCGCACAGGATGCTTACCTTCCCTGTTGACGGTGGACTTTTCTGTGCTTTCTGATGGCTGCCACAATTAATGTATTGTGTGTAATGTAAATCAGTGGCAAGTTAGGATGTTGGGCTTGGTGCAGGACACCACAGATGCTCTGAATTCAGTACCCAGAGGATGACAGAATCAGGCTCCTCCTGAATCATTGACGTAGCCAGACCCAGCTCTACTTGCGGGATTGTATGAGATCTCTCAGTTGTTTGCTGCCATTTCTTTTACTTAAACAGTTTGATAGAGATGAGAGTCATCTCCTTCTGCGTGGGTGTTATGGATACACAGGCACCGGGAGCAGCTTATACCTTTCGTTTCCATCCTGGCAGGCATATACGCCCCTGGGCAGAGTTTTATGTGAAACACAAAGGCAAGAATTTACATGGAAATTTACATAACCTCCTAAATAATTTTACTCAAAATGCAAAGTTTTTATCCAGATTTGACTTTTCAGAGCGCAAAAAATAAAAATAAGAGCAAACATTTAGCACTAAATAAATGAGATGCACAGAGAACTAACTGAGTTTCATCTGCCAGAATTACTCAGCAGTAACATTTCTTTAACAATAAGTGCTCATCAATAGCTTTACAAATTAAAGTGGTCTAGCAACTTTCCAGTGACTCCAGACAACTGCCAAGCAGCAAGGAGAGCAACGAGACAATGCTGAAGCAAGATCTTGTTAGGCATTGGGTCTCTTTTCTGGATGCCTTGATGATCTTGGCTGATGCTGATGGTCAGGTCGCTCCATCATCAGCTTCCTGTGGCACCTGGCTCCCGTGGGGGCTTTTGTGTCCTTACTGAGGATGAAATCCTGCTCACAGGTATTTCAGTCCCGGCATCGCCCTTAAAATATGTTTCATTTCTTCTGATGATAACTTCACGTCAGTGGGGCACTCCAGCAGTAAAAGAGGCTGTGAACTGAGAAGTATCAAACTACAAATGTAATGTTTTGCCCACCAACAGTTTCTTGAGAAAAGCCCATTTGTGCAGGATTTGATGGTTGTTTATGTCACGAGCTCCACCACCTCGAGCCATCCTGCCTGAAAGACTGGTGGAGCAAACCCAGCGTTACTGAATACCGAGCTACAACTGGGTTCCACAACATACAGATTCAGAGCACCCTTAGGTGTAGGACATTTAAAAATAACATCCTTTTTCAAAGATGTACCAGGAAAACATCCAGGCAGCAACTTGTTGTAGCCTTAATGGCATTTATATATCAATGTTCCTTGGCATTAATATAATGGGCCAAGTATAGAAAATGGCTGGGGACATCAAGAAGAATATGGCTTCATGAAAACAACATTTGGAGCTAATTACAAGACCTACGGGTTAGAACAACACTAAGCTGCCAAAAATCCCTGGATAGTTACTTATTCATACTGAAATGAAATCCAGCAATTGAGTGGGGAAATGTGGCCGTAATAGAAATCATGCCTGGAATATTCATAGAGAAGTTTATCAAAGAGACTTCTGTGGAAAACACAGTATTAACATTTATAGGCCTTGAACATGTCCTTTAGGACACACTCCTAATTTCACTTTGAGCTACATCCTCTTTATGCAGCATTAAGTTTAACTCAGCAGAACAAGTTTATTAAAAAAAAAAAAAAAAAAAAAGTACTTAAATGGAAACATATGTAATGAAACCTCAGCCAAGAGAAGGACAGATACCTGCTGTCCTGTTAACCATGTGTGGGACGTGTTAGAGGTGTTTATATTCAGTTGTGTGTGCAGCTAGGGTTAATCTTTGCTATTCCTGCTGCCACACCACAAAAATAAATAAATAAATAAATAAATAAAATAAAAATCCTTCAATGAGAAAATAGAGAACTTTGCCATTGTGCAAAGATTTAAGCATCGTACCTCTTCAAACAGTAATGTATTATGTAGCCCTTTGAAGACTTGTACAAAACTGAGCTACTCCAAGAGACTATGTGTAGGGTTTTCCATTCTGTTGTGTTCTTGTAGGACTTCTTTTTTTTATATTGAAGATTCTGGCCTTGAGTCACCCTGGTGTTGATGGAACTGCAGGATTGAGAGCAATGGAATTTGTTCCTAATTCTCTTTGCAAAAGAGCAGAGGAGCAGGTTGTAGCTTTTGCTGGGCATTGTGTTTGTGTCCTGCAGCTGCAGTCATGGTGGGAAGTTTTATTAGCCTGAAAGAAAGGCGGTGTATGAGATTGCTCTGAAGCAAACCTGCCGTTTTAAGTCCTGCTTAGCCAGGAGTTACAGCTATGATGGAGCTTGGTGCTTCCAAGGAGCACAAGAGCAGTTGCAGGAGCTCAGCATCTGCTGTGCTTGGGGCATGCCGCGCGGTCGAGCTGCCCTGCAGCTGGGTCAGGCACAGGCATGGCTTGGTGGTGTTGATTGTGCTCAGGGGAAAGGAAATCCAAAGCAGTAATTGTACTCACCTTTCAAAAGGCCTGCTTCAGCATGACTAAAAAGCTGGTTTTTTTACCCAGTAAATATGAGAGAAAGATGTGAGTGATAATTGGGAATTAATTAGAAGTAGTTTAGAAGATGCTCTAATATGGCACCATCCCCACAACAACGAATAAGGCTGCTCTCATTATAAATAACAATAACAACTGGGTTTAGAAAGGAAATTAAAACATCTCTGAAAAATAATTAAAACAATTTGTTCCATGAGCAGAAGAACTAGAAAGACCGCAATCCTGCACATTTGCATCCTGTGTCCCCTTGCCATCCTCTCACTTCTCCGCAGCCCACACGATGGTAAATCCTGTCCCATCCTGAGGTCACGCTGTTTCTCCTTTGCTGAGGTCTCCCAGAGCGGGTAGGACCTGATTGCCAAGTGCTTCACCATTGCTGGGGTGCAGCAGGTCTGCTCCAGGCTGTTGGCAATTTTCCAAAAACTTTGAGGAAATTAATTGAAAGCCTCTATCTCCTGGCAAAATGATTGACATTGGCCAAATTAAAACTCAGGAGGGACAGAAGAAGCATCAGGACTGATGGATGTGTGAAGGGGAAGACCATGAGAATGCGAATCTCATTTGTAGACTTTTTTTCTAAGAAAAAACAGGAAATGAAGAAATGGGAACTTGAGCCTGGTGGCTACAGAGCCCCCTGCAGCACCTCCTCATCTAGCACTGCCAAAAGCAGGTATTGAACTGAAGAGATGGAGACTAACATGTTCATAGCAGAAAGTTCAGGTGATTATAAATTCATACCCAAGTACTTTTTTTTTTTTTTTTTTTTTTTATATATAGTGGTCTGAAAGCTTTCAGTTTGGCTAAAAGGTTTGGGAATTGCATCTGCTAAAGAGCTCAGATGGTTTATGGGGCTGTAGCACAGGCTGTTTTCCCCCTTCATTTTACTAAATACCCATAAATTGAGAGCCCCATGCAATTTTGACTGTGCTTAGTGTTGTTTCAGGTTGTACATCTCAAGTTCTGCTGTAGAGAACTGGAAATAGTTGGCTATTTGATAGCATGAGGTTTTGCTAGCACACTGAGCAGTTGGAAAATGTTTCTGAACATTTTTTTTCCTTCTAGAAAATCTTGGTTTTGTATAGAAAGCAAAACAAAGAGGAATCCCCACCTTCTCATCTGAAAATGGGGGATCTCATGTTTTGCTATAAAGAGTTATAGAAGATGGAGACACTCCATAGAAATTTCCTTTTCATTCACAAAAGTGTTTTTCTGACAAGTTAAAAACCACTTTCAGTCACACTGTAATGCATTGTGAGTGTAGGCGGTGCAACCCCCGGGTATCTCTATACTGAACTTGGGAAAAGGCTTCAAGTGTAAATCTTTCCTGTCAGCATCCACAGGGCTTTGGTTCTCCTTCACAACCCTAGCAGTGCTTTCAGCATCGCTGTGGTCAGGCCTTGTTAGTGTTGGGACACACAACATGTCCTTCTTGATAATGTTCATCCATCCCTTTGATTCTTTCCTCCATTTCCCCTTCTGTCTCTCAAAATCAACAGCGCAAAGAGCAGTCACAGGGGCTGTATGTCGATGTTTTTATGGCAGACTTGTGTCTTTAAAGGATATATGAAAAAGGGTTGTGTCACCCCCTAAACAGCAAATTCAATGGGCGGTAGAGACTGAGAGTGGCCCAGAAGGGTTACAGTGGCAGGCTGTGGCAGGGGTCCCTTGTATTCAGGCAGCGCTCGGCCTGGAAGCGCAGGAGGATGCATCCTTCTCTGCCCTGCATCGAGGGCACTGTCGGGCTCGGGTACTGCCACGCACCCCGCTGCTGAACTTTGTTAACGAGTCAGCACACTGTCTGAGGCATGCAGACTTCCTCAACACCTCAGCCCCTTTTCCTATGGCTTAAGCAAAAGCCCTTTTTCTTCCTGAGCCAGGGAAGCCGCAGGAGAGCGCAGAGACCCGATGGGGCCAGCAGATCTCCTGGGAGCAGCTGCCGAGGCTCAGGCAGTGCCCACAGCAAGGGCACCAGCCCGCCCTGACAGAGGGCAGCCCTGCGGTCGGCCGGTTGTTCAGTCAGTGACACGCGGCCGATGGCTGTCGCTCCACCACTTCAAATGGCAGCTGGCATCTGCCACCCGGCCGCAAGCTCTGTCCTCCACGTCCCCAGGCACCGACACCTGATGATGTGGACTAAAGGCCCTCTATGCTGGAGGTGTTGCCAAGGGCAGGTCAGCCTACCCCCAGGTCACACAGCACAGAAGGGTTGTTGCCATCCATGCCTCCCTCCTGAGGGAGCAGCAGGCCCCATACACCGACCAGGCCCACCTCGCGGGGAAGCCCGCTGCCTTACCGGGAGCCAGGTGAAAGACGTTACAAGGAAACTTCCTAGCCTGGTACAGCCCCCAGGTGATTATCCATTAGTGGTTTTGCACGTGGGCAGTGATGAAGTTGTGAGAAGTCCAAGGCTGATCAAAAGAGGCTTCAGAGCCCTGGGACTATAGGCTAAAGGTTCGGGAGCACAGGCAGCGTTTTCCTCTATCCTTCCAGCTGCAGGGGATGGTATTGGAAGAAGCAGGCAGATCCAGCTGGCTCTGAGGTTGGTGTCACCAGCATAATTTTGAGTTTTGAGGTCAAGGGTGGTCTACACAGCACTGGGCCTGACGGGATGCGCCTTTCTCAGAGACTTTTGCTCACAAGTTAGCAGGGCCGACTGAAAGCACTTTAAATTTGATTTGAAGAGGGTAAGGGAGAAAATCAGGCTCGCTGGTGATCAGCTGTGTAACAGCACAGCAAAGGTGGAGTTCCTGCTCTGAGTGAACCCAAGTGGCTGCCCCCTGCTTTGCTTGGAGCCTCCTACCTCTTTGCCAACCTGGTAATTGTGGAAGGGGAGGGAAAGTGAGTCCAGCCACTGAAACGCTTCCTTTTGCTGTACGTACACCTGGCCGACTGAAATCCAAAGAAAAACTTGACTTCTGTTCTGTTCAAAAATCTACAGAATGAATTATTCATTGTGATTACTTCTTTTTAAAGTACGGATTTTAACATCCTGGGCAATCTTAACACTGAATTGTAAAAGAGTAGTCTCTACTGTCATTATCTGAGATGATCTGAGAGGGCAAGATTTGATAAGAGTGGAGTCCTATGTGTTGCTTTTTTTTTTTTTTTTTTAAGTCTGGCCAGTGTAACCAGCAAATAAGGCAAAGTCTGCTCAAACACGTCAAATCCCTTTGCTGTTTTAGGCTAATTATTTCAGTTAATCTAAGAAATTATACCTCCTTTTCTTACAAATCTTGTCACCTTAACTACTGCTAACAGGTCATTATTTTTCACCTTCAGGAAAAGCCACTTAAAGCACATCTTCTTTCAGTAAAATTATTTTTCTGTATAGGGAAAGCCCTTTCTCTATAGAGAAAGCCTCTTCTGTAATGATTTGGTAATAGAGAAGTTTAATTTTAATGTTTCATGCTGCTTTGGATTATTTAATCCTCACTTAACCCCGGTAAACCTTAATTTGTACTGCTGCTTATTGGACTATATTAAAAGGAAGGGTTTAAAATCTGTATTTATATAATTACCTGTATTTCTTGTATATGTTTTATCTTGTCTGTCTGGTTTAAAGGCATCATAGGGGCTGCTCATATTGTCTGAAGTCATTGATGTGGTCCTTGGGGCAAGTCCCTGCAGTTTTTTTTCCTTTGTGCCTTTTTGAATATTCTTCATTTCAGTCTCTCACTAAGGAAAAAAAAAAAAAAAAAAAAAAAAAAAAAAAAAAA
>CM021777.1:5642851-5675759 GCA_011076525.1 Nettapus auritus
AAAAAAAAAAAAAAAAAAAAAAAAAAAAAAAGAAAGGAAAAATGCTGAAGCTTCTATCCTCCCACCTGGCAGGTCTGGATTTGAATTAAATGGGAAAGCCAAGTATTTGTGATGGAACAGGACAGTTACATGCCAAATGATTACAGTGAAATGAAGCTGCTTCAATTACTCATTTCAAATTTAGCCTCTTCTTTTTGGTTTCTGTGCTATTTTGTGAATCAGTTCCAATTTTGGTGAACTTGGTTGTTTGTTGCTACGTGTTCATAAGAAAGAAATTCTTAGTCTGTGCATGTTCTTTAGACTATTTGCTGCAGTGATGGGTCATCTAACCTGGTGATGTCTGTGCTCAGTGCATGGGTCTCTGAAATCTTTAACTACAGAAGTGGAGAAGTGAATACAAAGCAGTTTTCAGTGAGAAGGTTGGGGAGGGATATTCATTTATTTGTGATTTCAGTGCAAGGCTGAAATTCATGCGTGTTCTTCCAAATACGCTTCAGGCTGCTTAACCTGTGACTAAGAGTCCTGTGAGTAAGAACACTTCTGTATTGATTTAGCAACCAATTATTACATTATTTCATCGTTGTCACAGTAATTACAAAGGATTTCTTGAAGTCTGAAATCTTGAGCTTCTACCTTGGAAACACAGTCAGAAGCTTTCACACTTCAGTTTGGCCTTTCTCTCCCCATGATAATACCCCCCTGTGCATTTCTCTCCCTTTCAAAACCTTACAAGCAGTGGGATTTCACCAGCTCCCTGTGATGCCATGTCCCTAGTAGCTCTCAGCAGTCAAGTATTTGCAGTATTATTCTCCTGTTCTTACTCAAAATCCAACATTTCTCAGTCCTTGGTCTTCAGACTTTCAGTTGTTGTATTTGCTACCAGTGAAATCTTCTGTTGGTGCTGAAAGACAGGATTTTTCAAAGGGAATGAGGTGCTTGTATAGCTTTAATGTTAGGCAACTTGGCATGTCATTCCACTGAGTACTGAGGACAGAAAATTCAAGCCTCTGTATGCGGGGCTTCTGGTGATTCCTGACCTGTTGCTGTGTGAAGAGAGTGGGCCCATTGTCTGCAGGTGTGTCCCCGCCTGATACCAGGTTTCTTGTAAGTTTGGCTGGGGAAACTGAGGCTCTAAATATCCTACCTAAGGTAAGATATTGATGAGGCTGTCTTAAACGTTGCATTGCAGATAGGCTGGAATTAACATGCATAAGAATGTGCCTGGATAGGCCAAGACTGAGAGTCCTGTAAAAAGATGCACTAGAGTCTCCTTGCCCTAACAAGTCTTGTTTGGAGCTGCAAGGTGTGCACCGCAGGTGACGCTCTCCGGGATGAACATCAGTAACCGTGATGTTCACAAAGCTGGACTGGAGAAACAGCCCTTCTGCTTTCGCATGGTCTCTGTACACCTGAGATCATTTGAAGCACAGGTGATTGTATAAAGCCCTACCTTTTTGCATCTCAGATGAAGTCTTCCTGTATTTGGTCATTCATTAACAGTACAGCAATTTCAGGATTGATGTTTGGTTTTACAGTTGCCAGCAGAATTCAGATGGATCATCCTGGCATATGTGAAGTGCTGCTACTTCGGTATCTAGCTCCTCACTTGCATCCGGCCGGACTCCTGCTGGCTGCCCAGCCAGCTGCAACTCCTTGCCCAGATGAAGGAGATACGGGAGTACGCAGCTGGTGCCTAGCACTGGAATTTGCAGAGATACGGCTGTTTCCTAGGTTTTCTCCTGCTCCACAGCCCTGGAGAGCCAAACACAGCTTAGCTTGCAGTCCCTGTGCTGCCTGTGGCACAGACGGGTGGCGTTTGGGAGAGCACAGAGTGCTCAGCGCCTCCTGTTGCTGTTTCTCACACTGAATTCTGCTTTAAAACTTGGCAAGGTATTTCTGGTCTAGCACTGTGTGAGCACAGGCAGCTGGTCCCCACTCCACATTAACAGTGCAGGGAACAGCTCCACCAAAGCAGATGGGGGAAAAATGTCCTGACCACCGTGTTGTGAGAAAGCAGGCAGCCCACAGCGAGCTATGGGGGGGCTAAATTCAACCCCCTGAGTCTGTGATGGCCCAGTGGAGAGATGGAAAACTGAGAAAACAGTCCTTGAAGGGCACTCGCAGGGTAGCAGCTTGTTTTGTTGTGCTGCCGCTCTCCTGCAGCAAGGTCGGGTGTTGTAGGAGCCTCCAGCATCTTTCCTCGGGCCTCCCCTCTTCAGGGAGTTTGCAAATGTTTTGTATGTGCTTGAGCAGGGGCATTTCTGAAACGCGGGCTGATAGGAAGTGACACCGGGAGGGAATTTTTAGCTCAGAGGTAGCCTTTGGAAGCAGAATGTACAAGATAAAGCTACAAGCCTTGACATGCAATCCCTGAGACTGTGAAGCTTTAGGTGGTTTGTCGCTTTTGGTCCTTGTTTCTGAAATGTAGGATTAAACAAGGACTTCTGCACAAAACACAACAGCAGATTGTCATATTAAAAAAGTAATAATTCTAGTGTCCTCTTCTGCCTTTTACTACTAATATCACATATCTTAATGAAGATTATTTCATGTCAGTGAAGCTTCCTTAAGCTGTGGGAAGCAAACTGCATATTAGATGGAAATGACGGATCTTGAGCAAATAATAGTGTAAAATAGCATATGTTTTCCTATTCCTAAAATAGCGAAATGCAGCTTTATCTTGGTGTACCGCCGTTCCTCACTCGCTTTTAATGTGCACGTGTGTTCCGGGAGGCTGTCATACGGGGAACTGGTGGGGTAGCTGCTGCAGGCAGGCGCTGTCAGCAGCAGTGCCCAGCTACAGGCACCAGTTCAGACCTTATCGCTAAACCAATTTCTTCAGTCACTCAATTTCTTTAGAATTTTCAGTTTCTATGAACATCCCCCACAAACAGTTCTTCAGGAGCTCCCCAGGCATTTGTCCTCCAGTAACTCTGCATTAGGAGACGCCAGAAGCCTGCCATTAGGGTGATGCTGAGCATCTGGGTCACTGAATCCCCGCCCGCTGCAAGAGAACCGTCCTTAATGAAGCCGCTCCTTCTCCAGGCAAAACTCCTGAGGAAGCAGAATTGCTGACAGCATGGCTCCAGCCCGAGGGGTGAGAGGCCAGGCTCCTGCTCAGGGCCAGACCAGGAGGAGTCTCTTGCTTCCCTCCTGGAAAGGTGAAAAAGGGGGAAAAAAATAATTGCAGTGCAGACGCAGGAAGCAGGGTGCCAGCAACACACGGCTGGCTGCAGTGGGAACACCCAGCGATCGCCTGGCTCTTGGCAGTGGTTGTCTGTTGGGGCAAATTGTTCAGAAAAATATGTTCTCTGGCTTTCGCTATTTGTGTGTGACAACCCAAGGCTCTCATTTTGGCTTGCTGGTTCTGCAGTGCTCTCACTTGCCCTGTACTTGGCGGCAGATGTGCTGGCTTTCCCTAACACGCCTTTTGGATAGTGGGGATTGGCGATCCGCCTCCCTGGTCTGGGAAGGGAGGAGTGCAAAAACACTCTGCAATGAGAATTGTTTTTCCCCTTTTGTATAATTTTTTATGCTTTGTGCAGACCGCTGTTACCTGCGAATCCTTCGCACTTCTAGCAAATTAGGACCCTCTCCCCCCCTAGGTGTTTGCCAAGACCAATGTCCACCCCCAGAAGGACAGTAAGCGGTAGGTGTAAGTTCATCCTTCCCAGCTGCTCGTCCGTCCCCAGGATTTCCAGCACTGGGTGCTGCCTGAGCACCAGCTCCCCGTACCCAGAGCCCCATCCCCCTCCTGCCCCGTTGCAGGGGATTGACCCTTCTTGCTCGCATTCGGGCTGCGTCCCTCCCCGTGTACTGCTGCGCACTCAAGCGCTGGCAAGGAGAAAAATGTAGGAAGACTCCAGAGCATTGAAAATGTCTTTCCTTTAATATGGACCCTACGGGAAGTGAGAGCTGGTATTGAAATTCTGCTGGCAGATACTGGATGTTTCAGCTTGCAGCTACGTTAAAAATCCACGGTGTTAGAATAAATCTTTCAAATGAGAGATGTGAGGTTAGTATTAAACCTCGGTCTAAGCAGTCCGAAGGTTAGAAGTGTCACCTCTTCCAGCCCGACCGTTTATTAATTTTAATCTTGAGCTAAATTCTCCAAATTGGACCAGGTCTGTAACTAAATGGAGCTCTTTCTGAAGCTGCAGCAGGCCTGACAGCGGTTCGCTGCTCTCCGACGGGGCTGTGACCTGCCACCGCTCACATTAAATTGGTAGTCTGGCTGCCTGCGTGCTGCAGCCTCTTCCTAGAGCAAAACTGTCCCACTTTATCACTGCAGTCTTCACGAAATGAACTCTGTGAGACGAAACGACCCCTCAGTGCATGCTACAATTATTTCTACTTTTCCATTTTACTTTTCTGACCTAAAAAGACCTTAAAAATCCCATCCAAACCTGTGCTAGCTCTGTAAGCATGTGGGTTTTCTCCCTCAAGAGACAGATGATCCTGTCACGCAGAGCAGTCGCCAGGCAGGGGACAGCTGCCTGGAATAAAAATATTTTAATATTTGTTTTAACGTCGTTCTGGTCAAATGGACCGGTATATCTATTGTCGAACCCATCGGCTCTTCAGACGTTTACTCTGTGGAAAATGAAGGTAAATGTGGCTTAACCTGAAGGACAGCAGAGAGCTGTGACTCATCCCTCAGGAGGAGCTGTTCTTTTGAATCCTGAATTGATGCACCGTAGGTCAACCAGGAAGGTAATTCAGAGAAGTACACGGCAAAAAGTCTCTAAACTTAAAAGAAAGTTCTTGCAGTGACAGCACAAATTATATAAGTGATTTGTTTGAAATTAGTACTTTCTCTAAAGAAAGTCATGGCTCGGGAAATGTTCTGTGGTTAGAAGTTTTCCCATTTTATGAACAGATCTGCTTCTGTTAGCCAGTGAATCATGCTGCTCCCTCCAGCTAATACAGAATGATGCTTGTGATTATGGGAGCTATCAGCTCCTTAATGATAAGGATTTTAATTTGACTTCTTCTAAGACACACCATGAATAGAAATCACAAGGGCCTCAATTCCTTCTACACAAATCCTAATTGCAACTGAAACTTCGGCAAGTGCTTTGCAGCACAACTCTTCTTGTAAGGTACTGCCAGCGTGGCTGTTTTCACCAGGGGGACTTGGAGAGACCTGCAAATCACTGTCTAGCAGTGGTGGAGAGCCCTGGAAATGAACCCTGCTGCCAAAATTTGGTGGTGAGCTGCACTTCTGAAACATCCGAACCAGCGGCACAGGCAGGGAGGGGACAGGGGGCCGAGGCCCCAGCGCTGGTCCTGCTGCGGGCGCTGGGCTCCGGGCACCGCGCTCAGCAGCCGAGCAGCTCCCAGCGTGACTCATGGCAGCAGCTGCCCGACAGCCTTCCGCTCCGGCGTTTAGTCAAGTGCTTGTGATGGAAAGGCACACAAGGGGAAATAAAACCATCCGCCAGAAGATAATTTAAAACCTGAATCTGCAGATCAAGAACGGCTTATTCTGATTCTTGTCTTACTGCTTTCACGTCTTCCATCCTAGTTTGATTTAATTCTGGGCTTCTTACCTAGAAATACAAAGCGTTGTAAGGACCACTGTTCTCTTCTTTCTCCAGCAGGACCACAGATGTATCACATAACTGCCAGGCTGCAGGAGCCCCCCGTGTTACTGCTACAGTAAATATTGTTAATGGAGTTCCATCTCTCCGCCCGCTCTGAAGCAGCTAAAGCCCTGTTTGGATGCTGAGCCGTGCTCAGTATTAACATCCATCTCCTCATGAGAAAGGTTCGCTCACGTCAAGGGGGCGGGGAATAAACGGCATCGACCCTCACAGGGCTTTGTTTAGGAACGTCTTCAAAAGCACCAACCTCTATCAAAAGCTTCATTTCGTATATGGCTCAAGGCTTTCCGGCTCTGCCAGCGACAGAGGCTCCGCGAGCAGCAGTGAATCACTCTGGCCCTGCTGGCTGCCACAATTAACGCGGGCACACGCTGCCTTCCCGTAATCACTGTGCACTCGGGGGGGACACGGAGCCATCCGTCAGCGCGCCCGGCTGCTGCCGCCACTCCGAGCAGCCTGGCTCTCGTGGTTCTTGCTCCTCTTGTCCTCTGGGTGTCACAGCCTAGTGAAACAGAAACCGATCTCTGTAAATAATTTAGATGCCCAGGGTTTCGTTGTTTTTTTTTATTATTTTTTTCAATTTGTTTTCACAGCAGGTGTCATGCTGGTTGCTTCATACTTAGGTTGCTGATAGCTGCACGTCTTGTTGATGGATAAGCAAGTTTTGCACTTTCAAGCAAATTCTCTAGATTTGGTGGGGAGGAAGAGTGCTCAGTGCTGATTTGTTTAAGTTGAGACAAACCAAACCTGCATTTTCACCAACCTGAAAGCCTCCGGGCACTCTTGGCATGAGCGTGAGTTTCGGTGACATTTACAAAACCGTCACCCAAGGCTGCTCAGCAGCTGGTTGGAGGCTTCATAGCCTGGCGCTGATTGCAGCCAAAGATTTCCCACCAGCCCTACTTCTAGCCGCAGGCCGATGCTCTGCACACAGTCACACACGGTGTTTACCTTGCCTTGAGGAAAATCGTCACCTTCGCTCACCTGCTGGTCCTTGCCTGTGCTGCTGGAAGGTCCTTCCCTCACATTATTAATTCGGGATTTATGAACATTCACTTGGCAGTGCATATCCAATGGCTGTTGGAAAATAAGTGTTCCCCTCATGCTTGGCATCTTCTTGGCGGAGGTACCGGTGACAGAAGGGGGAGAATTCCTCTGGTTATGGCCTCCAAGCGCCGGCAGGGACTGAACAGGGCTTGGTGCTCCGGGGAGCTGGAATAGGGCCGTGCTTCAGGGCAGGAGCTGACCAATTACAGCAGCACGGCATTGATTTCTTCTAGAGAGAGATAAAATGTCCTATGGTTTAAGATATCGGATTGACAGTTCAGACAGTTTCTGAACGTAATGGTCTTCTGCCAAAGGGCTTTTATTTAGAGAAGTGTGTCCCTTGGAGCCAGAGTCTCCTGGATCCTTCCCTTTTGTGCCTGGTGTGGTGTGACTCTTGCCATAGCTGTGACTGCAAACAGCACCGGTGTACTGAGAGCTGAACGTGGGAGGGGATGTCACTCCGCGTGGTGAGCGAAAACCTTGGGTTGATCTTTTGTTTGAAGAATCCAGGTGCTGCCTCATAACTGAGCCATCTCGAACCACAGCTCCTTGACTTCACGGATGAGCTTTTCAAAGCGCTTAGCTAAAATAGCGGTGTGCCCCGGGCGGTTGGCAGTTAAGGCAGCGTGGCCCTGCTGGGTGCTGCTGACTAATCCCCAGCGCCCCGCGTTGGCTGCGACCAGCTCCGCTGCTCGCTCCTTCCCAGCAAGGGGTGCTCCTGCCCCTTCCAGGCCGTGGGAGGAGGAAAAGCAGGATGCGATGAGAGCTGTACGTCGCTGAGTTTTAGTGCCTGAAGTGGGTTTTATGCACGCTACGCAGCTTGGTGTGCCTGTCCCAAAGATGGAGAAAATGGGCTGAAACCTCCCCCTTTGCACATTTTGTTTTCCTAAGAAGTTCCCTCCCTGAGGCTCCCGAGAGGGCTGGTTCCACATCCACACTTTGGGAGAGGACTCAGAGCAAGCTGAGCTTTTAACATGTGAGTTAAGAGGAAGAGGCACCTGCAGTGAAACCAAGTGAGCCCATGTAACCCACCCGCTGCTGCCGGGGGCATGGGGGGATGGCCTCGGGGACTGCGGGCTGGTGGCAGGGACGCTCCTGCCGCTGGCGGAGCAGCTCTGTGGGCTGCACAGCACCGATAAAACCGGTGCTGGATCCTGACACCTCAGCACAGCACCCCGGGCACAGCAACGGCCTCTGACCTCTGTGGTTTCGTGTTTGCCATGAACTGGGAGCAGGGAGCATGAACACTTGGTATTTAGGCACCTGCACAAACACAGAGGTGGGAAACGCTGCGTTTTTCTGTGTGGACTTCTGCGGGTGTGAAGGTGAATGAGGTGCTCCAAGCCAGCATCTGCTTAGTTCCTGGTAGTGGGGAAACGCCTTTTCGTGGGGCTGACAGCACATCTTTCCTGCTATGCTAGGAAACGTAACTCCATCTGCCTCAAACCCCCCTCCAGTTATGCCATTTGAAAAATAAAATAATCCTAGCCCACCTCAAAACAGGCAGGTTTGTTCTGCCTCCGTTCTGAGAGGAGCCAATTAGACATAATTATTTGCTGTGATCAAAGATCAGCGTAAAAGACTCTCATGTTCTTACAGTCCCTGTATCCAGGGAGGCCTGAGGAACAAGGCCCACATTGAAAAGAGACGTGCGAGGAACCGAGCTGAGCCACGAGCCTGTGGGGCTCCAGCCGCAGGTTGGGGATGAAGACTGCAGCCACTTCCCCACCGGGTGCTGCAGACCTTGCCTGCAGCCCCCTGAAGCTTTCCACGCGCTCTGTCCCGTAAGCCAGGTGGACAAAGGTGGACAAATGGGGCTCTGCTGCCTCCCTGCTCGTGGAGCCCCGGGCTCGCGGCCCTCCTGCTCGCACCCTGGCCGGTGGCAGGGAGGACGCCTGGTCCCGGGGGCTGGGGTCGGCCTGCGCCATGAGCTGCGGGCACCACAGGTGCCAAAGGCTTCACAAAGGAGTAAAAAAAGGAATTCTGCACTTCTAACAGCAAAGGATCGCTTTGAATTCCCTTTGTCGGACGAGTTTTGCTTAGTCATTAGGCAAATCCCTTCTGAAAACCCATTTGTTCTGAGGCTCGCAAGTACTGATCTGCATACATCATGTCATTACCTCGCAGTTCACACGGGCAGAGATTTACATCTCACTCCAAGATCCCCTACTGTGTGGTTGTCTTCTCTGATTATTAATTTTTTGTGCTCCTCAGTTGGTGAGTTCGGGGAGGCAGAGCGCACTTCTCCAGCACCAGCCACGCTGCTGGTACAGCCGCCAGACCCCTTCCTACCTCTTCCAGTGGTAATCCACAGCCTGAAGCCACTCGGTCTGGTTTTCCACTGGCTCTTCCATAGCTCTCTGCATTTTGGTATTTAATTCTTCGTCTGATGGTGCGAAAGAAAATTCCCAAGACGATGCCTCCCCCGGGAGGCAGCAGTTGGGCACCCTGCGCTCCGTGCCGTTGCTGCTGCCACGTCCCCTGTCATCCGGTCTGAACGGCAAACAGCGTCCTTCAAAAGCAGCTAGTCACCTCCAACAAGGCTAAAGCTATGTGCGGTGGAAAAAAATGTACTGTAAAAATAGTTTTTATTATTGGCAGGAGCATAAGCGAGAGTGCAGCTTCAGGGAACAGTGAGGAGCTTTGGCCTAATTACTGGAAATCTGTGTTTCTGAGTAAGATAAGAGCCTCAGCAGCACGGGCACGGTGCACAGGTCAGTGAAGGACGCAGTTACTGCGATGAGCAGTGCGGGGAAGCGCAGGGATTCACCCCGGCCCTCTGGTTTCTGCACCAGCAGCTCCTGGTGCGTTGGGTGACGCCGGGCAGGGCTGGGAAGGGCTCGTGCTTGGGACGAGCCCGAGGCACCCCGCGAGGTGCTTGGGCATGGAGGGAAAGCACATGCAGAAAAGCAAAGTTTTCACCATCTTTTCTAAGTAGCACAGGCTATTTGAAATACGTGTGTGAGTATAACTGCAGCCGGATGTGTGTGCAGATGTGTGTGTATGCACATAACATATCTGACAACTCAGCAAGGAGCAGCAGAAGCAAGCTGAAAGCTACGCCAGCACACAGCTCCTGAGGCAAGCATGTTCCAGAGGATGAGGCAGCCTTTAATTTCAGCAGTAGCGTGGGGATCCATAATCTGTGTGTTGTAGCATCACCTGTGTCATTTAAATCCACATTAATGCTTCTCCATGGAAATCAGCAGCGCGGGTTTCAGAGCGGTGCCCAGTAGCTAATGAAACTGGTCCTTGGGAGGGAATCCGCAGACTCCTCCGGTCTGGGCTCAGGATGGCAGAGCTGGAGGCTCCCCCTCCTCCGCCTGCAGGCTGCAGTCCCCTGGTGGCCTGTCCCCTCCTCAGCAACCGCCTGACACTTCCAGCCCCTTCCCCGTGTTTGCAGGTGACTCTTCCCGCAGCTCGGGTGAGGCATTTTGGTGCTACCCCAAGGTGAGGCCAGGCCGAAATCTGTTGTTTCTTCCCTGGTAGCAATCCAAGCATGAATTATTTGCACAGCTGGCCTGTAGAGTCACGCTGGCACGAGGGGAAATTCCTGTTACCTCTTTGGCTATTTCAGGATGCTCCAGCAGTATGCGTATGCTTGTGTGCAAGGAAAGAGACAGAGCCAAAGAATTAAACTATTTAGGGCCATCCTGGAGCTGTGCCACACTTCTGCCTGGTGACTGGCAGCTGCGGAGGGAGCTGCCTCACCAAACACCAACCCAGGGAGCTGCCTCACCAAACGCCAACCCAGGGAGCTGCCTCACCAAACACCAAGCCCGGCACTTCTGGTGGAAAGGGCTGCGGGCAGAGAAGGAAGCCTCTAGGACGAGACCCAGGTAGGCCAGTTCGTCCCTGTGTGATGTGCCAGTGTGCCACTGTGGTGCTTAAATTTAGGTTTGGTGTGGCCTTACCAGGTTCGTGTTAGGGAAATCTTTTTACAAGACAGCTGCTATTTTTAAATCGTGGGAATAAGCATAGTGAGTGAGTGCATTCCAGGTCAAGTGACAAGAAGCACTGGAAGATTTGCTGACAGGAGGAACAGTAGGTGGTAAATGGGAAAGGCTTTTAAGCCCCTGCCTGACAGTGTAAAACAATCAGCGTCGTAAGGCCCGGCACAGACGGCTCAGTACCGCACTGGGTGCTGCAGTGTAAGCACACCTGGCAGTAATTGCCGCGGCTCTGCCACCCCTGCGCTTCCCCATACCGACAGCTCGGTGCCCACATAGGACAGCAAACCGCCGCTACAGCAGGATGGAAATCAGCAGGAGAGATTCGGAATAAAATGCAACCTTTTTAAGGGTGCTTAGAGGTATGGCAATGATCGCCCTTCAGCGTGGCCTGTTGCACAAAGCCGAACCGCAAAGCTCTGTGCGTCCCGAGGACGTGGCATTGCCAAGTCCGTTAGCGCAGCAGCGGGTTCAGGGGGTGAGGGGAGCTGGGAAGGAGCGTGGGGTCGTGTGGGTGCCATGGAGCTGCTGCACGGGATGGCGGCTGGAAACGGCGGCGTAGCTGGGTGCTGCTGACCTCCTCTGGCAAAACGCAGGCAGGTGCTGAGGGAAGCAGCTGCCCTCGCTGCGGGCGTCGGGATGGGGACAGGGTTCCTCTCATGCGGGAGTTAACGTTGGGGCTGGTGGAGCTGAGGCTGCTGGCTGCTATCAGGAGCGTGAGGGAAGGAGCAGAGCCAGCCGGCCCCACAGCCCCGTGCCACGGGAAGGCAAGTCCATGAGGGGCAGGGCTGCCCCACCTCAGTTAGACCAGCCTCAGTTGTGTCATTTTAAACGAAATGACAGGATTTCTAGTCCCTTTCAACTCATTTAAATCTATTATTTAGGCTTCCCTGGGCAGCAGCTGTGTTTCATCACCACTCGTGTATTCTCAGTACAGAAAAGTTGAAGGCCGAACTACCAGAACAGCTTCACAAAGCAGCATTTGCACGCCCCAGTACTGCGCCTCCCTCGGTGCGACGCCTCCCTGCCACACGCAAACAATATTCACGCCGCCTACGTGCGTGCTTCTCTTTTGTCATGTGTTGTTTGGGCAGGCACCTCTACGAATGCTTCCTGGTCCGTAACTCAGCCCGGAGCCTAGGAAATAAGCAAACAGTGGCTCTTCTGCTCCGTGTCCACGTGGGGCTGCCTTTACGTCCATCTGCTTCAATGTTTAAGTGTCCATACAGTGCCCAGGATCTCTGCAGCACAGATTTTCTGTCCCATGAAGGGCTAATCTCCAGGGAAGGCAGTTTTCAGTTAAACAAGTTTTTGTGTGTCTTTCTGAAGCTTTCGGCTTGGCTGTAGTTTTTTGCTTGTGACATTATGAAAATAGTGATTGGGACCAAAAATAGAGTTTTGAATGTCTGGGTTCTCAGCGTTACACTGAATGTGGACGGGAGCAGGTCGTTTGGCTCTGTTCTCACCCTGTTTGCTCACTAATGGCTGTCACAGTCTGCACAAATGACGTGTCCCATCCATTTAGATACCCGTACGTGTCTGTAATTTCTCTGAATGTTTTTCACTGCAGTCACACTACAGAGAGGGAGAGGAAACCTCAAATTCAATACAGACAACGTACATAGATTTGTCACATAGAAAGCTGATAATTCATTTACAGGCATTTCCCTTCGGGGGTTAAACCACAAATTTAAAAAAAAAAAAAAAAAAAAAAAAAAAAAAAAAGTATAATTATAGGCAAAGATCTTTAACTTATGTCCTTAACAAGTAAGGCTCACTGGAATTCCTGTTTCTGCAGTGCAAGCACATTATCATCCATCATCAATAAATCTGTAATCATTTTAATAGCTCAAATTCAATCAGCCCTACAAGCCTCGTTTTCCATAAGTTTCTGCTATAATGGAGCTAGTAATTTCATATTTAAAAGAAAGATCTTTTATCTCATGGGTAATGACTTTACAATAACAGGAGAGCCGTAACAGGATCAAAGGGCATAAGATACAAGGATTGCTTTGATATACTGTGGGTTGTGCCCGATGGGGAGTAGCTAAACCTGCTAGCTCTTGGAGATGCTGTCTGAATTTTTCACGGCGCACCGAGCACACCTCTCTGCAGCCCAGAGAGGTCCCCAGCACGCAGCGACCTCCTCCTGATGCCCCCCAGCCCCAGGGGGTGGCCTCTGTGCATGCCCTGCACACCAGGGCCCTGGGCCCTGCTCTGGTGCTGCTGGGTGAAAAAGGTTCAGCTGTGAGTCGCTCCCAGAGTCGCAGCCAGGTTTTGGGGTAGCAGGGCGGATGTGGCTCACCCCCAAGAAAACATCTCTTCGGGGGTTAGATCATTGAAACGTGGCTTCTTGTGTGCTGCTGGGCACACGGAGTGGGCTTCACTGGCAAAAACGTGACAATCCTCGAGTTATTTACTGTGCTGGCTGCAATCAGTATGATGGTAATTAAACTTAAATGATTTGAGAATACATTACAGCACTGTGTGGGTTTGGTAGATTTGTGGGAACCACTTCTGTTGAAAGAATTTCAAGTAAGATTACCAGCAACGCCTTCACCTCAGTCATATATTCAATAGTGTGTGTGCTGCCGTGTGTTCAGAGCCACTGTGGTGCTACAGAGCTGCTCAGCGAAGTTTAGGGTGGGCAAGGTTGAAACCCAAAGGGTTTGGGGCGAGTAAACAGCATTGCCAATGCACTTCTTTGGAAGTATGTTTGCCTGCTGAAATTAATGCTGATGCTGATTTAAACCACTTCTGTTGCAAAACGACAGCTCTTTTACACTAGATTATGATCATAGGCTAATAATAGTAAGTAATCCTTCCCTGTGCTTCCTAAACCTTTCCAAACCTGCAGGCCTGGCTGTCACAGCACTGCTGGCTCTGTGGGATTTTCCACGTGCCTTGGGGCTCCTGTTTGCAAGGACGTGGAGCAAAATCTTACCCTTCCAGACCAGCGGGGCCTCTGCACCCCCCGGGCAGAAGCAAGACAGTTTGGTCCCATCGAAACAACGTGGGTCAGTTTGGCATGCAAAATAGAACAAATTCATTGCTTTATGTCTAAACAATGTTCTCCGGTGACATCGTCAGGACATCTGAGCTATTTTGTGTGTGATGTATTTTAAATCAGGTCAATGAAATCTTCAGGACACTTTGCTGAACTTTTTGCAGTTCTCCCCAAGCCGTGCAGCAGGAGGTTCGTGTTGTTGTTGAACACAAAACAATGGGAAGAACACACAAAACAGCAGATGGTTTTTCCGTCATGCCATCCTCTTTCAGAAGGCATTCTCAAACTGTGAGAGCTCGGCACAGCGTGTTGGGCTCATTAGGCTGCTGCTGGACCTGCTGCTGTCCCCATGCACAACATCTCATCGTCGAGGCTGCAGGGGTTTTATCCACAGAGCCCTGCGCAGCATCGCTGTTCTGCCGGTGAGACTTCACATCTCCAGCTGTGCAGAGCTGGCTATTTACATTGCAGGTGTCTCAAGGGACAGCAGAAGACTCTCACCGGGCAGAGGAACTGTTTAAAGCACAAAGAATCAGGATGGCAAAATGCCTTGTGATCAGAATTACATGTTTCAGGAGCAAGGCAGAAACACCTTTAAAAACAGATCCTCCTGGGCCCAGAATGGTGCAGCCTCATCTACAGGCATGAACTTCCCAGATGTTTCTCTGCAGTTCACACACAGCGGCTCTTGGGCCATGCTGTTCCCAAGGCAGGGCCATATCCACAGCGGTCCTGCAACGTGCTGTGAGTGCTCCCGCAGGGCTCCCGGCAGTCCCGGTGCCCGGCTGTGCCGCTGGGATCGGGCTGTGAATGGCACGGGCAGGGAGGCCGGTGCTGAGCAGGACCCAGGGTGCAGGGTCTGGTGGTCTGGGCTGAGCCCTGGGGCCTGGTCTGAGCTTGAGATTCCCAGGGGAAATGTGTGTCTTTGGAGAACAACGCTGTCGGTTCTTGGGACACTGAGGTTAAGCCTGGAGGGGTTGTGCTGTAGGGAGAACAAATACCTTGTGCAAATTAATCCTCCATTAAGGACTTTGGCTGCAGAGACCCCTTCCAACCTCAACCATTCTTTGATCAACGAGACACTGAAATGGCTCATTACAGCATTCACTCCGGTCTCATTCTGCCTTTTCAACCCAACATCCACAATGCGCACAGCCCCTTACAGCCCGAAGCAGATGCACAGCCCTTAGGCTGAAGGTCTGCCCAAAGGTTGGTTGTTAGGCACTGGAATGGGCTGCCCAGGGAAGTGGTGGAGTCCCCATCCCCATCCCTGGAGGTCTTTAAAGGACGTTTAGATGTAGAGCTTGGGGATATGGTTTAGTGGAGGGCTTGTTAGTGTTCGGTCAGAGGTTGGACTTGGTGATCTTGGAGGTCTCTTCCAACCTAGATGGTTCTGTGATTCTGTGAAGTGCCTCGGGTGGCGATGCCAGCAGCAGGACCGGCCCAGCTGGCTCTGCTGGAGCACCCAGGGCTCGATCTCTCTCCTCAGCGCCTGAGCTTTGCAGCCTGGGGCTTTGGTTCGCCTTACAAACCAGCACCCTGTGTTCTGGCAGTGTTAAAAGAGGGGTCGGGGTTGTTCACCATGAATCTGCCATTTCTCACTAGGATTCAGTGCAAATCGCACAGATTAGCTGCTTAACATGACTGTAAGCATGAACGATGGGAGTACAAGATATATGTCAAGTGGTTCGAAACTTGGTATTGGTTTGCCTCGTGGTAATGTTGGCAGCAGTGCTTAAAGTTCAGGTTCGTGCTGAGATGGAGAATGAGCTATTTGTGGTTCTGCTGGCCTTTGGGAAATGAGTTGAAGGACTGCTCTTAGTTTCTGCCAGACAGGTGTCCTGTTGCTTCCACTGGTTTTGGTTCTCCTTGCCTGGCATCATACCAGCACCACACCATCTCTTTGCTTGGCATCATACCATCAAACCTCGTCTTCATCAAAGCAAAGGCTGTTCTTGTGTTAGCAGTGTAAATGCCAGGCAGCTGCTTACATAGTCACCGCTAATTGAGTTAAGAGACCTTTCCTGTTCATTCTTGAAAGAACTGGCTGTGAGAAGGCTCGTACTCAAAAGTCCCGTGTATTAGTCTGGTGAGGTACCCGCAGTAACGCCTGTGCGCTGTGGCAGCTGCCCAGGTAGTGCTACCAGGGAGTAACGCTGCCCTCCTCCCGCCTGCTACCACCACCTTGCCCATAAGCACTCCTTCCAGAAAGGCGCTGTTAGCTGGCAGACAGATGTGCTGCCAGAGGAACTGAACCCTCTTCTGCTGTGCAAGGAGACTTGCCGTCATGTGGCTGGTTCCTTTCTTTTGATACTTCACAGGTTGTTGCTGGGGGTCATCACTTCTCTGTGTATAGCCTCCGTAGTGTCTCTAAAGCTTGTTCCTAAGGCATGATTTCCCCTTAAAAAGGAAAAAAACTGTGGTGATCTTCTGAAGCGAACCGTTTGCCAGCAGTGATGCCAGGACCTGCAGCTGGGGCACCTCCGTGCGGCACAACCCGGCTATGTCCCTTTGGGTTCCAGCAGGGCGTTCCTTTGGGGGTCACTGCTCCTTTCCCAAAGGCACATTTGCTGAAATCGGCCCCGTGGTGGGGTTTAAGCCTGGCTGGAGCCAGGGGACGGACTTTTCCTGAACCAGCCCGTTTGCTGTCAGCAGCGCCCCGCAGGACGGTTTGGATTGCATTGCGGTTACAGGACTAATTCATTGCTTTTCTTCGGGATTGAGCACATTTCTCTGCCTGACCTTAATTGCTGTTGAGGCAATGATTCTTCTTGCTCAAACACTTGTCGAATTCCTGACATTAAAATTTTAAATTATAATTAAGCTGAAATAAAGAAATCACACGGTGCCTCTCACAGCCTCATTATTTCATGCTGATTAATGTTGCTGCAAGCCCGCCGAAGCTGGCGAGCCGCGAGGAGCCGAGGTTAGGTCCTAACCTTTAAAAGCCCTGCAGAGTTTAATCAGGGGCAGTCGCCTCTCAATGGGATTTTTGAGACCAATCTGTATTTTTCCTAGCAGGATAGAACTCTGCCTTTAATTGCGTAGGAAGGTCTAAAGAGCCTGCAGAGAGGAAGCAACTTACTGTCAGGTTCTTTAATTTTTAAAAGCAGCATTCGAGAACGCAGCTGCTGGGTTGAGGGGTGGCTTTCCCGCTGCACGGGCTCCTCTTCAAACCACTGCCTGCAAGAGCCGCTTGGCTGAGGGTGATGCGAAGAATTTCATAGGCTCCGTGCAGATTCATTTTGACATTTAAATAATGTAGGGAATGCTGTATGTAATATTGTAAACTGTGAGTCATCCTGGTGGTTGTAACACAATTTGTCAGATAACACCAGAGCAGAAAGGTCTTTCCATGGCACGTAAAGGCGATGTTTTTCACAGTGACCATACTTCGGGGCTTGGAATAAATGTTCATTGCCACAGAGGTCCTCACTGCAAGTTGTGCAGTGTTTAACCAAGCGGCAAGGTTAAAAAATACCTTGTTTAAAAGCAAGTTTTAAACTCTGATGCTTCTGGGCGACTTTATCCATGGGGACCCCCAGTGTCATCCAGCTCCCCGTGCCTGCTGGTTTATTGCACAGACTTTCCAGAAGTTAAACTGATGAGGACATTCTGAGGAGTTGCCCAAACCTTCACAAGTCCTTTATAGGCTGTGCTCTGGCTAGTAAGGGCTTGGAACAGGAGAGGTCTAAGCTAGCTGAAGACAAAGCCCATTTCTGTTGTGTAATGACTGTTGAAGTCTCAGTGCTTTGAACCCTACACAAAGCTAAAAGCAGCTCTGGAAAGTTTCATAGGAAGGCGACATTATTCCGCTTGGAGAAGAGATGTCTGCCCCATAACCCTGAGGCCAGCAGCGCTGATACAGGAAGGCTGGCTTCATTTCCCTGCTCCTCCTCACTCCACACAGAGGTTTTCACCTTTGATTCAGGCAAAAAGAAAAGACCTGAAGGAAAATGAACATCTCTCCCTCTTCCTCACTGGATTCAGGCAAACAGCTCGAAAAGCCTTCAGAACCAAACCCCCTTGGTGAGCTGCCCACCTCTGCTCTGGGACACCACACGAGGGCCGGCCTGTGCTACAAGGCCGTGGTAGCTGTTCCAAAACCTCCTCCCAGAGAAGGTTGCTTGATGCCGTCACTTTTGTAAGCTTCTCACTGTGGTAAGGGAAGTGAAAGAGGACGGAGCCGGGCTCTGCTCAGTTGCCCAGGGGCAGTGGGCACAACCCAGAGCACAGGAGGTCCCCGCAGAGCCCAGGAGCTTCAAACACGAGGTGCCGGGCACCCTGCTCGGGGTGGGGCTGGGGCTGGATGGAGCCCGAGGCCCCTTCGCAGCTCAACCAGGCGGTGATTCTGTGAAACAGCCTGAGAGGCAAAAACGTGCACGTCCGTGCTGCTGCAGGCCAGGGCTGGGCACGCCCATGGTTTACAGCCCCACAGTGCAGCACAAGCAGCATTTGCTCATCATTTTTTATCATCTGATTAAGAGATGCAAACAAATTGTGGCTGTTGAGTTTACTGTGTAAGCCTGAGGAACACGAGATGGGAGTTTAATGGGGTCTCGACTTTCCTGGCTAAACCTGATGATTAGGGCTATAAATTAAACGCTTAAGGAAATGAACTGTTCACTAATAAGTAGACTTAAAATAATGCATGCATTGAAAAAGCTTGGTATGAAAAGTGCTATCTCGTGTTACGCGCAGCTGAAGTTACACTGGCTGCTTTTTAGTCTTGGAAGTAACCTGAGGTCTGGCTTATTTTTGACATCACTGTGGTGTCTGTTAGCGGAGGTGGCGTATTATGACAACACTTCATTTTTTTAATTGTTCACTTGAATTTACATTTGTTTACGGAGATGCTAAAATGAACCTTGAGTTCTAATAAAAGCAGACTGTAGCAGACTGGGTCGAAACAGCTGATTGGGGAAACAGGTTTGTGCCAAATAATATCACTTAGATTAAAGCAAGATTTTTCTTTTTTCTTTTTCTTTTTTTTTTTTTTCTTTAAACCATATTGCTGTCTACAAAATATCCCATAATTCTTTCTTTCCTAAAAAGAAGAAATTGCGTTCACTTCACTTCTGCTCGGTGTCACTTGGAGATGCCTGAGCAGCACCACAGCGGAGGGGTCACAGTTTAAATACTGGGCAGATGCAGCTAGCAGTCAGCTTGTCTCATTGTACCACAGATGGGAAAAGCCTCTGTTTAAAAATAAATTGGGAAGAATATTCAGGTGTCAGCTTTTGAACACGGTAACAGTGGTCCTGTAATGTCTCAGGACTCTTTCTCCAGGAATTCAGTTTCAGCAATAAGCTCAGAAAATTCCCCTTACTTCCTTACATCCAATGCAGAGACTGGAAAACTGGGGGTAGATTGCTGATTCAGAGAACTTCAGTAAACTGATAGATTTTTGCTAGAGCAGATCTTTAAAAATCAAAGTTATTGCTAGTCTTTGTGGTATACTGACTGCAGCCAGTACTGGCCACACCAGTACTACAGGAGGGAGCTTCAGCCAGATTCACTGCACCTGCATCGATTGTCAACCTTCTCAGCCCTTGCTGTGGTTTACTAGTGCTGCTGTACCCTGCCAAGGCACTCATTGGAAATAACATTTCTTAAATTGCTCTATAAATTTAAAATTAATATGGAGGTCGTGCATGTTCCTGTGGAAGCTAAGCCATTTTTAATTGATTCATGTTCTCCATAAATGAGCTTGCAGCTGAAGAGATCACTACATTAGTGCCCCAATCACACATTTTTCAAGTGGGATGTTTTCCATGCAGATGTCACGAATTCACAGAGCTGTGTACCAGCAAGTTGGAGCAAAACCCTTCAGTAAAATCACTGAAAGGTAGGTGCAGCCTTAAAGGCGGCCAGGGGCACTGCTGGAAAGCCCCCTGCTTGCAAGTGCGAAGTGTTCCCTCTCGTCCTACAGCCCTGCAATCCTGGTGGGTTGCACAGGGACTGCAGCTGCTGACAGCCACTGCCTGACACCCAGCAGGCAGCGCCCAGAGTGCCTTGTGTCCCCAGCACCAGCCGTTGGGGCATTCGGAAGCACAGGGGTGTCCCTGGAAGCCACACTACTAAAACAACAATTTGCCAACGGTGTGGGGAACAGGTTGAGAGCTGGACACCTGTAATATTCATCCCCCTCCTCCTTGCTGAGAACATTGCCGTGTTCTGCCCCCAGGTCCTGTCCTGGTAACCTCGCTGGAATGAGAACCACTGCTCTCACCTGATTAGTGGCCTGGGCATCTGGTCTCAGCGTAGCTCTGATTGCCAGTAATAAAGGCAATTCGATCCTCCCCCTTGCCTCAGCTGCCTCAGAAATTCACTTTGGACAGATAACATCACCATTTTACAAAAGCGTGTTTAAAAAATTGAAATGTTATTTCCCACAAGAAGATCAAACGGCCGAATATGCCCTTGTTTTAGATTTGAGACACTCGTCAGAGGATGCCGAGAGCCGGCTTAATGCTGCAGGCAGCTGAGCACAACTCTTTTTTTCTCTTCTGGCTTTGCATGCAGCATCAAAATCAAATCTGAGCTGAATGGGTTTGCTGAACAGGTAATGTGTGTGCTCCCACAGACATGCTGGGACTTTGTGCCCTGCTACACTGACATCAACAGCTCTGACCTTTTATACTAATGAAGCATTGCAGCAGTTGGTAGGACGTGAGTAAAGCCAGGCTCAGAATAACATGTGAATGTAGAAACACCATAATACAACCTCAAGAGTCGTTATTCTGTATTTACATGGCAAATACTGAAATTTGATGTAGTGCAGTGGGGGAAGTTCCAGATTTTACCGATTACTTCTGACCATTTGGAAGAGCTGCCTGCTGAAGTCAGCTGTCTCAGCAAAGAAGCAGAGAATAATGGGAATCTCACATCAGCCCAAGAGCTGTTATGATCCTGTGTGTTGCAGCCAGTTTAAGATTGCGGGCCCAGTAGGCTGGCGATGGAGGTGACAATTTTGCAGGGTTTGTGTTTTCCTCCCTATTAAATACGGTAGCACAGCTCTGCAGCCAATTTCAGCACCAGTTGTGTGAGATATGTTTGCAAAGTCGTACACACGTGCACTTGGAAACTTCAAGAAGTCAAATGAAAATACACTGCACATTACTGCGCTTTTATCAGAGCAGAGTCCAACGGCATTCCCAGCTTTAAAACGTCGAATCAATGGCGCGTCAGGGAACAGGCTCCAGGGACTGAAGACCTTTTTGGTGCTTGCTAATGCAGTGATGATTTCCTGTCTAAAGCCAAAGGGATCAATAACTCCAGTTAGCGAGAGAACCCTTCTGGGGAAAAAGAGCTGGTGTCAGAGGAGCTCATTGGGCTGTTTAAGTAACAATATTTTATAGATCCAACAAACAAGCTATTCCCAGCCCAGTAAGCATTCCTCAGCTGCAGGTCAGCTACAGCAGAAATTAATTTAGCTCAAAAATGCATGTAGCTTTTAGTACTATCCACGGCATTGCAGAATTAATTTTCTGCACTCCGCATTGAAGCCTGGCTCTCCGTGAGGGAGCTCCCGAAGGGTGATCACAGGCTTGCCCTTAAGTACACGGAGCGCTTTGGGAGATGCCGTGTGTAATTCATCCCGTGTGGTCGGATAGGTATTTCCCTTTGGCATCAACTGTAATAGGGAGGTTTTATCCATCCCAACGGATCAATGCCTGCTTGAAATATAGTCACAAATGAGCATCAGCTCTGCCAGGTTAACGGGTCAGAGAATGCCTCCTAAAGCAGACCTTCAGAACAGTTTGACTTGGGAAGACGTTAGCTGATGAGGCTGTGTTTGGCATTCACATGTAAATGGTAGGGGAAGACCTGTGCAGGTCAGCTCCAATCCGTTCTCTCTTGGCATGCTTGATTGCCATTGTCTGATCTCAATCAAGAGCTCGCGAGGAGCTGCATATATTAAAAGCCAGCTATGGTTTCGATGTACATGTTGATGCAAAGTATAAATCCAGTGTGTGAAGAGGCTTTCTGCAGAGAAATGCACATTGCCTGGCTAGGGAAGGCGCCCCACTGCCCTGCTGCTTAACAGGGAAAGCCCGGTGGGTGACGTGGTGCTTGGGGGCTGCCTTGGGCACAGCAGTCTCGAGATGATAAAGGTCTGGGTCCCTGGGGAAGCGACGGGGGTGCTCAGCAGAACTGCGTTGGACAGGGCTGATTTTGGTCTAGTTAGGGACTGCTTGATGGGATCCTTTGGGAGGCAGATCTAAAGGGTAAAGGAGGCCAGGAAGGCTGGACGTTCTTCAAAAATTCTTTTTTTTTTTTTCTTTCTTTCTTTATTGTGCATATTCTGTATGGTCTGGACGCTTATTTGTTATGTGTAAGGTAGCTGAGCCCAGCGCAGTGGCACGTTGCTGCCAGGTACCCAGAGGCAGCAGGATGGGCGCCCGCCTGCCCACGCGGGCTGCTTCAGGAAGGTGCCTGGCTAGGGAAGCCTCCTGCCATTTAGATGTTCGGGGACCTTCCTGCAGCCAGGGCGCTTTGTGGCAGAAGACTGTGGCTGGAAGCCTTGGATTTGAAGGCGTTTCTGTATGTGCTTCGTGCAGTGGTCTGCCCAAAGTGGGCATTGCTAGCATTTAGCTTCATCTTAGACTGCCTCTGGGAACGATTCTCCTCAGTTTGCTTTAGCCAAATATATTTCTAACCCTACAAAAATGGGTCATGTTGGTTTTGTGTGTGGTTGTGTTTTTTTTTTTTCCCTCTGTTCTCACAGATTCTTTTCTTGCCATGCAAATATTGATCTTGGATCAGTGTAGGTGTATCTCTGCTCCCACTGACCTTGCAGAATAATTTAGAGGGACTGCAGTTAAAATAATTCAGTGTTTTTAACTACCTCATCCTTAATATGAAGAGACAGTTCTTCTTAATGCGTGATACCAAATCAACAGTGTTGCTTGGACTAGCTTAGCCCTATGGAGGAGTATCACTCTACGCTTAGCAACTGAAATAGGATTTTAAGTTTGAATGCTGTATCCAATCCCTATATTTAGCTCTTCTTGTTTCAAAGATATTCAACATGCAAATCCCTGTGCTTCTATTTTATATAAATCCTATTTCAGTTATTTGCATTTAAAATTTGGTTGGAGTCGCACGAAAAGCTCTGCATAGCCTAAGACAGCTTGCTTTGGAGGCAGAAGAGGAGAAATACCTCCCACTGAGAAGTAACGACCGGGAGTTCAGAGCTGTTCTTCAAAATGGGGCAGAGATGACGTGTCTGACAGTGCTGTTTTTCCACGGTGAGTAATGCTGCCACTCCAGCTCCCCAGCTTTGTGGTACAGACCGCTGTCATTGATGCTTGGCTATACCCACGAACGGGAATGCCAAGAGCACTTAGTAGCCTATGATTCAGTTCAGCAGACCAAGATAATGCATTCTGTACATAAAGAAAAATATGCTTTTGGTCTACTAGTAACGTTTTTCTTGGTGTCCTGGTTTCAGTTAGGACAGTTTTCCTCCTAGTAGCTGGTGGAATGCTGTGTTTTGGATTAGGATGGGAAGAATGCTGATAACATACCGATGTTTTGGTTGTTGTCTGTCTCCCAGCTGTCCTGGGTCTGTCCCCTCCCAGCTCTTGCTGCCTGCTGGCAGGACAGAGCAAGGAGCTGAAAAGTCCTTGGCTTGGTACAAGCACTGCTCTGCAACAACCAAAACATTGGTACGTTATCAGCATTCTTCCCATCCTAATCCAAAACACAGCATTCCACCAGCTACTAGGAGGAAACTGTCCTAACTGAAACCAGGACACTTGGAAAGGAATTATCTGAGCAGGGTGTTCTTTTTCTTTAAACAGCTCTGCAGAGATGAAGTGCCTGTGTCTGTACACAGCCAGTCCTTGGGGGGAAATGTAGCTCAGGTAATAGGGGGGTTTTCTTGCCCCTACATGTGCAACAGAGGCATTCATTTTGCCAATCCGTGGTCACCCCTTCTCCTTTAATCACATGCAGTGATCTTCCTTGCAGCATGGGCTGTTTCCAGCCTCTGACAGAGCAGGAGCACTTACAACATTGCTGAGAAGAAGGGAGTCATTGGGATAACCCCCAGTGTTGTCATTGCAGTAGACAGCATCTGACACAACCCTTGAAAATGGCAGGACTCTTGAGTGAAAGCTGCTGATCACTGACCAGGAGCTGTGTAATCATCTCCTTCTCTGGAGAAGAAAATTGATTCTCTTGGAGGTGAAATCCAAGGAGAGCTGAAATAATTTATAGCTGCGCTTTACAGAAAGCAGCACCCAAATAACAGCTATCGGGCTCGGGGAGTTTGTGTTTCTGTAACACCTCATGCCATGGTTGAACATGCTGTGGGACACGGAGGAAGAGAGGCAGGGTATCTCCTGCCAGCTGTCACACTGGATAAGGAAGGGAGCCAAGCTCTCTTCTTCCTACCACCCTGGTTAAGATGGGACTGTTGCCCTAGTTTGCACAGGACAGCTTTATTGGAGTTAAGAACACTCTGATGCTACTCTGAAGAGCAGCCGTGTCCCAGCATCTCTGTCAGAAGCCATAGGACCTATTCTAGTGGTAGGTTTGTCCCATTATTTATCTCTATTGAGTTTATTTTTCTGAGATGCACAAGGAGAGGGCCAGTGGGCTAGATACACTTGGTGAACAGCCCTCTTTGGTCATGCAGCAGGTAGGCATCCAGGTCCATTAGACGCTAGACTGTTCCCAGGGGCTCTCTGGAGAGAGAAAAAAAATAAATGTTAAAGTTGGCTGTGATTTACTTCAATTGCATTGGGAAAGTGCAAGTTGGGAACTAGTGAAAGACATCTCATTTCACTACACTGAGATTTTGTTTCTGTCCTCTTGGTTGGAGGATGATTTTCAAATTAATGTGAAAGCAGCAGGCTTTCCTGTTGACAATAACTTGTGACCTGTGTATTCAGTGAGCTGTACTAAGGATCAAAAAAACCCATCCAAACAAAAAGCAGCAGCAATAGATGCAATACCTGCTTTGTGAAAAATGAACTCACAATGTAACAGAGTGCTGATGCCAGAAAAATCAGGGCTCTTCTACACGAGATGAGGGCTCTCTCTATGAAACACCTAGCACGTGGCTTTTTCCTAAAGTAGGGCAAGGATTCAAAAGCCAAAGCAACTCAGTTCTGGGCAAGGTATCCCTGCTTGAGCTGGGGGGTGCACCATGACCTCCAGCGGTTCCTTCCAACCTTAGCCATTTTGTGATTCTGTGAAATGCTGTTAATGGACCATCAGCGTGCATGCACTGGTCTTTGGACAAATACTGAGAGGCAGATTGCTGTTAAAATACCTGCTTTGTAGACGTGATCTTGTGGTAGGAGATATCTAATCAAAGATTCAAATTCTACTAGCCAAAGCAAACCATCAATAAATAAGATTTTGGTTTGACCAAAATTTCACAAAGGCCAGGGTAGGGGAGTCACTACCTTTGGGGAGAGAATTAAAATAAGTTAAATGTGAGCCAGTTTGTCCTTCAACATCACTTCAAAATTGAAACCATTGGCATATCTTATATTTATTTTTATTTTTAACTTGGAATTAGCAGCTGAATACAGTACCAATCAGAAACAGATGAGATTGCCCCCAAGCTATTAAACACGTATGCGTTTTTATGTCTTTTATTTTTCTGTGAGTTTTTCAGTGTTGGATATTTTGAGTGGGTTTGGAAAACATGAAGCAATGCTGGCCCCATCCCTTCAGGGCAGAGAAAAACTTGAATTTCATGTTTTCTTGACAGTGGGAGTAGCAAGTCCCTTCCCTCCAGAGTCAGCGTTGTGGGTGGACTGCTGTAATGTGCTGGTAGGATATCCAAATTACTCCCCTTGTATTGTGCGCTTTGTCACTTGTAAAACCACGTTTCATTCTTGCTGTGAGATGTAATTCAGAACAGAGCAGAGAGGAAGAGAATCTTTGGCTCTTAATTTATGTACGTAAGTTAAATGAAAGTGCTCAGGACCAGCTGTTTTGCTAATTGAGCTGGCCAGCTGCCTCTTGTTTTCTGTATCAGCCTGGTACTCGCCCATAGAGCTGGTGCCCATGCACCCGTGGGCTGATGCTGTTGTATATCAACAGCCTCATCTGCAGGGATGGCTGCTGCTTCTCTTCTCTAATGCATAACCCTGGTGATACTGCCCAGCGATCAAATCAAGCTGAACGTGTAAGTTCAATATTGCAAAATAACTCTGTCTTCATCTTATTTATGTCCTTGGGTTCTGCTGCACAAGTCTGTGCCTGTTCTCTCCACTGACTTTCAGTGGAGTGATGGCTTCTGATAACCACCCGCCTGAATCAGCTCTAGTGGCAACCAAAAGCCATTCCTTGTACACGACGGTTCTGTCATCTCAGCTGCCAACATCAGCAAGTTTGAGTGCTCTGTGTGCTTGGTGCTGTGTGGATGTGTCTCCCTCCCTAAGGGAGCAAAGGGTTAGTTGTGGTCTTTTTAACACAGTAGGCTCTTAGCTGAAAAACAAGGTAACAAAGCTGGGATGCATGGAAGTGCACAAAAATGCCACCCTTTCCCCATTTATAAATGGTTTATCGCCTATAGTAAGTGCTTCATCATACAACATACCGTAAAGATTGAAGAGTGTAATAAAATATATGAGCCATGACTTACTTGTGTGGAAACAGCCAATGCTCGTCTCTGCCACGCTTCTGCCAACAAGGGCATGATGCTTCTGGAGGGCTGGTGCTTCTCAGGAGCAAGGATCTCATCTCAAGAGCTGGAATCCTGCCTTTTGTAAGGCATGCAGTTATTAAGTTTGCTTGTAGGCAAAAAGGATACACAGTAAGCAAGTAGTACATGTAATAGGCATAGTGCCTGTCGTATCTGCAGTCTGATTTCTTACACTTTACCCCCTAACCATGTATTAACTGTATAAAAAACCTCACTGACTTCTTGCAGCTGAAGATAAGGGACAAGATTTCCTGCTGTGCTGCTGCATGTTCTTCCCTATAGCTGCAGAATGCACAGGCTGCTTCTGTTCTGACCCATCCAAATTGTACAGTGGTTGTTTTCCATGACGTGTCAGATACAAATCTCAGGCTCCAGTGTCTCAGAAATAGGGTAGACTACAGGCAACGTGGCACAATGATAAAACCAGGACATGAGATGGGGTCAAACGGAGGGGAAGAAGGAAGAAGGACAGGGAAGAAAGGCTGAAGAAACTGTAGTCAACTGTAGACTTGGAAGTCTAGTTATGGCCAAGAGACCTGCTCTGGCTGGCTGCACTCACACCTCCACACTCCATGCTGTGGGGTGGCTGTTTTCTCTGCTCCCTCTCAGCAAGCTCAGAGCCACCAGCTGGTGGAGCCAACTCAGTGGCCTCCATGCCTTCATCTTCCAGAGGGGCCACTGTGGTGACCTCCACTTTGTCATTTTCCAAAGGAACAACTTCAGTGACCTCACTGTCACTTTCCTGATTGTCCACAACCATGGCTGCAACATCACGTTCAAGATTATCCACTTCCACAGCCTTGATGCCATTGTCTGGAGGGGCTGTTTTGCAACCTCAACACTGTCATGCAGAGGGGTCTCCTTGGCTCCTGCTGACATCAGGATAGGCCACAAGGATAGGTGCCTTTGACTCCATCATCCGGAGGGGCCACCTCTACACCCCCAGCAATATCATTTTCCAGAGGAACCACCTCGGTGACCTCCAGGCCATCCTTTATAGGAGGGGCCACCTCTGCCTTGACATCATATTCAGATTGTCCCCAGCCACAAGTTCAGTACCATTTTTAAGACTGTCCACTTCCATAGTCTCCACATGGCCATTTTCTGGGGAGTCTTTGGGCTCTTTGTTTTCATCTGGAGAATTCACCTCCCTGGACTCAAAGTCATCGTCTAGAGAATCCACCTCCAGGGGCTCTTGGTCTTCCTCTGGACGATCCACTTCTCATGCTCTTGATGATCCTCTGGAGGATCCACCTCCATCACCTTGCCATCATCCTCTGGAGGATCTGCTTCCCTGGGCTCTTCATTGTCATGTGGAGGATTCACCTCTGTCAGCTCTTCATTGTCAAACAGGGACAGGGCAGGGCATGTGAGAAGGTTGGGCACTCTGACACTGCTCCCACATGGCTCCGTACCACGGGGTCCATCCCCCAGGAGCCAGCTGCTCCAGCACGGGTCCCCCACGGGTGGCAGCTCCCCCCAGACCCCCTGCTCCTGCGGGGGCTCCTCTCCAGGGGCTGCAGCTCCAGCCCGGGGCCTGCTCCTGCGGGGGCTCTCCATGGGCCGCAGCCTCCTCCAGGCCACATCCACCTGCTCCTCGTGGGCTCCTCCACGGGCTGCAGCGTGGAGATCTGCTCCATGTGGGACCCATGGGTGCAGGGGGACAGCCTGCTCCACCAGGGGCCTCTCCACAGGCCGCAGGGGAACTGCTGCCGCGTGCCTGGAGCACCTCCTGCCCTCCTGCTGCTCTGACCTTGGTGGCTGCAGGGTGGTTCCCACCCCTCACTCTCCCAGCTGCTGTTGCACAAAAGTTGTTGGGTTTTTTTTCCCCCTTTCTTAAATATACTCCCAGTGATGCCAACCAGCATCGCTTACTGGCTTGGCTCTGGCCAGCAGCACATTGTCTGTGACATGGGCAGCTTCTGGGCTCTGGTCAGAGAGGTCACCCCTGCAGCACCCTGCTACCAACCCTTACCACAAAAACCCATGACATTAGGGCATGTGGGAATGGCACAAAGCTGCACCAGAGGGGTTCAGACTGGACGGTAGGAAACATTTCTTTGCCATGAGGGTGGTCAGACGCTGGAACAGGCTTCCTAGGGAGGTGGCTGATGCCCCATGCCCATCAGCACTCACTAGGCATTTGCATAATGCCCCCGGTACCGTGCTTTCATTTTTGGTTGGCCCTGAAGAGGTCAGGCAGGTGGACTAGATGGTCTTTGAAGGTCCCTTCCATCTGAACCGTTCTGTTCTGTTCTATTCTAAATGTGGTTGTAACAAAACATTAGAAATTGGGGAATGGTTTAGCTGGTGCACTGTAACTTGAAAAGAAAACCCCAGGAACTTCACATTTACTCCAAACTCCTGAGCTTTAAGCAGCTCTGTACCGCAGAGGAGGTTTAATACTTTTTCTTATGTTGATGCTATTGTGACAGAACACTTTTCATATCGTCTGAGCCACACAGGAGTGTGAAACGAAGATGGCCTTTGAGATTATGGAAAACTGGAAGTGGAAATGAATTCAATGGAGATAAGTTAGTTCCCATGAGTCTCTTTATAAAAATGTTTCTCTCAGTCCGTTAAGATTATCAGCTGCTATGCCAATTGCCTGTGATAACACAGGAAATGAAAAAATCATGGTAAGAAATCTCCAGCTGCTTATGAAGCCTTTTTTTTAACCAGCCCTACACAAACCCAGGGAGCAGTGCACTCGGAGGGGATTGCTCAGTCTCTCAGCAGCACAAACATCGCTGTGGGTTGTGCCGCTCTTGGTACCTGGGTAAGGAAACAGTTCTGTTTGTTATTTTTTTAATGTTCCTCATCTGAGAGATGTTTTTAGTAACAACCCAAAAATACATCAGGTAACAAGTTTACGTCCCTAGTCTCTGTGGCTGGTGTCCTGTGTCCCCTCAGCTGCCTGTTGGCAAAAATATGTTTGGGAATGGTTAGCTGAAATGTACTTTCGGCTCTTTTTCTTACATCTCCAACAGAAAGTCACGTTGTTTGGGTCTTCTGTAAAGGCAGCTGTTACCATATGTTGTGAGGGAAGGACTAGAGTAACAGCAAAGCATGTGTTGGAGCTTTGGCCTTTCTCCACCTACTCTTTGGTGCAGCCAAAAACTTGAGGGGTTATCTCTGGAGCTCCCTAAACACATCTTTGTGCTTCTGTAGAGAGTTTCATACTGTAATCTCTAGGTGTTGATACAAAAGTGGTGTTGCAAGCACGGTTCAGCTATATGGATTTCATGAGGCTTATAGGGAACCTCCTTCGGTCTAGTTCCTCCTCCTTTGCCCCTGTCCACTGTCTCAGCACAATGGTAAGGAGTTTCCCTGGGGATTTCCAGGGACTGCAGTCTTCAGTTACTCATTTCTGTACTGCTTGTAAATTATTGGCCGATAATGAAAACACTTGGCCTGTGCGTGGGGCTAGTTGAATGAAAGCAATACTACGGGGAGCCTTTCATGCCATAAAACTAGGGGCTGTATGGCTTTGTTTGAAATGTGTTAGGTTACGGGTCAGCAGCCTGCAAAACGTTCTGACCTAGCAGCTACGAGGGGTGTAGCTCGTTCAATTTAGCCTCTCACTTTTCAGAAGATCTTGCTTTCACTTAGGGTTTTGTGCCGTATCCATCACTGCAGTATCTCCAGACCTTTCTCACATTGGTAGTTAGCCACATGCTTAGGTCTCATCGGCCAGAGAGCTACGTATGTCCTTGATTGAACAGAGCTGGGAATACCCACATGCCTGAATGCCTTAATAGATGGGATTAACCACGTGAAATACAATCCATCCTATATTGCACTATGACAGTTCATCCTCGATGCAGTGGGCTATCAGTAACGTTAAGATAAACTGTGTTTTCGTGACGCCATCTGTACTTTTTCTCCATTCCTGCAACCCCCGAGAGTGCTCTTGAAACTGAAGCTGTTCAGTTCATCGGCTGTGTCAGAAGGCAGACATAATGGACAAAATTGGACTCATTTCCTACAAGTTTTGAGTGATAGTTCCGAAGGAGTCGGGCAAGGAGGAAGCTGCTTTGCTGTGCTGCGTAGGAGCTGGGGTTTGCTGGGGGTGATCCTTGCTGCCCTATGCTCAGCCGAGGGGCCCTGGGGGCCCTGGCTTGTTAACCTGGTGGTGCAGAAACAGCCACGGGAGAGGGTTTTGGGGGAACCTGCAGGAGACTGACTGTAGCTCCACGTGTCTCTGCTGTGACAAAAGGGTCAGCCCCTGCCCCCCTGGGATGGGCTGCTGGGCTGGGGCCTGCTTTCTTTCTCGCCTCCCAAAACAGCTGATGGCCAGCCTTCGGTCTTTCTGACAGCGGCTGAACACGGTTTGCATTTACACGTACCGGGTACTAAAATATCACTTCACCACGTTTGTCTAGATCTAAGGTAACAGCTTGACATCCTTAGCAGATGCAAGAGTGAAAGGAATATGTCGCAGGATAACAAGTTTTCTTGGGAAATGCAAAGAAAATGGAAGTGAGAATAGAAAGCAGTGGCCACATAGGTACTGTGTTTCCTGCAGGTTGACTATTTGTGTCTTTGTCTGGAGACCTGGTGCCTGCCTATGCCACTGCCGAACGTTTGGTAATTTACTCTGAAAGGTATGTTGTATTGCTACAGGTTTTTTTCATAAAGCAACCCTATAATGCAAAGCTGCTCTAGCTTCAGGGTCATGATCTCCTCCGTGAGATTGTTCCTTGCTCATAAATGGAGAGAAGCTTTTAAGAAGCACCTGCACAGTGATTGTGCTACGGAAGAAACCTTTCTTAGTACCTTGAAGAATATGTCTTAGCTGTCTATAGTGCAAACTTTCCAATAATTAGGAGGTTTTGCTTTTCTTGCTTTCCCCATAAGAAGTGTGAAATGCAGTGTGTGTGTACCCCAGCGCCGCCGTCAGAATGACCCATTCGTTGCGTGGTGACTTGAAGAAGGCTCCCGTGTGCCGGGGAGGTGTGCCTCTGCAAAGCGCTGCTTTTTGCAATGCTCTTCTAAACGTGGGTGCAAAACCAGAAAGAAGGCTGGAGTGTTACGGGTGTGATTTTACAAAGAGACAGTATTAAGCAAGGCAGAGCCCATCATTTTTGACAGTTATCAGAGCCACTGCTGACTCTGCCTGTATGCCTCGTGCTGTGTGAGGAGGCAAGGTAAGTCACCTGCTGTAGCTGGTCCCAGCCAGAAGGCAATACACTGCCGTTCTTCGACTTCAGGTTCAGTGTCTGTTTCTTCTTCAGCAATTGGTCCGCAGGTAAGAGCGGTCCTTAAACACTTTGCCTTGTTCTTACCTCACATAATCTTCTGCTTTGCCATATGGAAAGAAAAACGGTGTTCAGGATATTACCTGGGAAGAGACCAATAAATGTTTTTAATGGTCCTGACTTGGATGTCACTCCAGTGCTGTGCTAGATGAAAGAGGACGAGGAGCAAAAGCTGTAAAGGATCTTGCGGGTGCTGCCAGCTGCTGGCACAAAGGGCCCCCTGGCACATCTCTCTGTGCAGTCTGCACTTCATATCTTCCTGTAGCCTTTCCTCTCCTCCCAGCCTGATCTAGAATACAGCCACATCAAACCAACACTTACTACATTTCATTGCACCCTCCCCTATTCCCTTCTTATCTTTCACTGCAGTCCGTCCTTCTCCATGGCCATTGCCCTCCAGTCCTCACTGGAGGAGGCTGCGTCTGGCTGAAATCCCTGCCAGGGCAGGGGCAGGGACGAGCGTGACCCGGGAGGTGCTCCAGGGCTGGGACAGGCACCGTGATGTTCTTATCGCCTCCCCGCACCCTGTTGCCAGTCGTTACTTTTAAGGGCAGAAATTCAATAATGCAAATACGATGGAATGCTTATGACCACATTTGCATGTTTTAACATGCATCGACTTTGTTTGAATGGAAGTTATAAATGCTTTGACATTGAGCCTGGCAAGGTTGTGGCATGAAACAAGCCTCAGAGGATGCTCTTGGCTGGAGCCAGCATCTCCCTGGGCTGCAGGCCAGCCAGCCTTGCTGCTCCAGCTTGGTGGCACCCAGAGCTACTCTGGGGCTGAGCTCTTTGCCGTGTACCCTTTCCCTGCCATTATCTGAGTTGCTTCGCCTGAGGGCTGGGGAAATAAATAAAAAGAAATAAAAGAGGCCCTACCTACTGCTTCTGCATTCCTTCCTCCGACACCTACCTGTAGCTGGCTATGCCTGTGCAGGGGCAGAGCGCCCTGTCCGAGGGGCTTGGCATGGTGCTGGCAGTGAACATCACCCTCTGCTCCTGCTGCGGCCAGCACGGAGCTGCTCGCCTGCTGAAGCCCCTCGCATCCTTGTGCAAGCTCGCCATCATGTGCTGAGGCTTATTGGTTCCTGTGCATGTGCTGAGGGTCGGATGCAAATGCAAACTGCTGTGGGAAGACCAGACTTCTCGAGGACTGCACACAAGTATGAAAACCTATTTGTGCAGCGCCGTGAGGTTGTTGTAAGATTGCCCTTAGAGTCCTTTGAAATTCTGGGCGTAAACGTGCAAAGCCAGCACAGCACACGGCGGAGTCAGTTATTCACCAGGAAAGGAAAACCCCTGGTAGGGATGAACCCAGGTGTGTACCGTCAGCACCCGTTTCCCCGTGCAGCCCGTCCCCCTGC